>CM062819.1:1337858888-1338458888 GCA_031772625.1 Pinus tabuliformis | reverse complement strand
CACAGTCATCTCTGTTTTTCTCCTGCATTTGAAAAAATGTTTCAACCCTCTCATTTTCTCCTCAAGATTCACCAACAAGATGACAGGAGGGTTTAATAGGAGAGATCCCACAAACACTGTGAGAATCCAACAACAACCCCGAGTTATTGAAATCTTCACAAGACACAATTGGATGGGGTTTTCTGAAAAATTCAGAGGGTATGATGATGAGGTGGCTCAAGAATTTGCTCTCTCCCTCACTCCACACACCAGAATCCATGCCATTGTTGTAATAAGGGGCCTCACTATAGATCTCACCCCTGAGCTCATCAGCAGAGTCATCACACTTCCCCTAGGAATACCATGGAGAAAAGAAGACAAAGGAGATAGTCAGGTTGCCAAAAGAAAATTCTTCTTAGAAGGTGAGGAACCCATTGAGGACAAAAATGGAGTAAGGAGGGAAAGTCTGCCATATCCATGGAATGAGGTAGGCTACCAACTAATCAAATACATCTCATGTGAGGGCAGATATAGTGTTGTCTATGGCTATCATTTCAGGATCCTTGAAGAATTAAGATTTGGAGCAGAAACACCCCCTCACCAAAGGCTTAGCATACCATATTTCTTGCTTCAATCACTCACAAACTCAAGAATCAAAGTGAAGGAGGGAAATTCCCAACAGTTAGCTCACCATGGATTGATTAGGATCCTCATAGAAGATGCCCTACAAAACCTCAGAACTCCTATAACATGGATAGTTTTCAAAGACATGCCAGCAGAGGATGACATCAAAGCTCTCACTTATGATGTTAGTCCTACTGTTAGTGAAGAGGAAGTAGAAAAGGAAGAGGAAGATACAAAAGGAGATAAGGATGAGATGGGTGAAGAAGGAGCTGACACAGAGGATCATGATGAAGATGAAGAAGAAGAGGGAGAAGAGAAGGAGGATGATGAAGAAACAGAGGAGGAAATTAAGGAGGAATCTGATAGAGATGATGAAGATCTACAAGAAGAAGAAGACAGGAAGGACATAGAGGAAGAAGGTAATGGGAAAGAGGGGGTAGAAAACAAGGAGGAGTCACCTAGGGTGTCTCCAGAGGCCACTAAGAGAGAGGCAACAACTTCCCTCACTACTCTCAGTACCCCAATCAAGCAAAAAGGAAAAAGGCAGAGGCAGATCCCACTATATTTCAAAACAAGAAAGAACAAAAGAATAAGACAGGGGAAGCCACAAACATCAACCAAAATTCCTATTGTGATTGAATATTCCCTTACACAAAAAGACAAAATTCCTTCCCATAATTCCCCTATCACCTATGTAAGGAGGCCTACTACTAGATCAACTTCCTCAAAGGGAAAGACAATCCTACAGGACACACAACAAAATATACAGGAAGAAAAAACAGTCCTACAGGATACTCTTCTGAATCTATAGGAGGCACAAAAATTGGAAAGGAAGGTAGAGGAGTAGAAAGAGACTGAAGAGGAGGACCCAAAAACAAAAGAACATAGCCCCCAACCTAACCTAGACTCCTATTACTGGTTTATTAAAGGAGGCAGGGTCATACCTCAGAAATTTTCCATCCTACTATTCTTTGAGCTTGAAAAGGAGAGGGTCAGAACTCACTGATGGATGCAAATCACCAAATTAAAGGGGGTGGAAGATATTGGGCACATGGAAGAGAAACTCAAAGAAATGGGTAGAGAGCTAAGTGGCTTGAGGGACATAGAAGCTATAATGAGAAATCAACTAGAGACAGAAAATGCATGGCTGAGGGGACAACTGCAATAAAGAGAGAACCGATTGGCATGTATGGCCAGCCTCTCCTTTGAGGAAATCTAGTGTAGGATGCCAGCTAAATCCTATGCTCTCTACCTCAAATAACAATGGATGTAGTTTCCAATTAAGACCCTAGCACAGAGGGGAACCATGCCATTTCATGACTATAGGAAATTTATTGATCTTTGTGATCAAAGTACACTAGAGGATAGGGCCAAAATGGCTGAGTTTTATTTGCACAACATGGCCCTCACAGACATGAATGTATGGGACCCTAATGCCAAGCTAGGAGATCTACAATTAATGGCTTTGGCTTCATGGGTGAACCATGAGGAGTCAAGAGCTGCAAAGAGGAAAATGACATTGGCAAGAGAGAAAACTGAACCTCTTTTGATCAGAGTTGAACAATAAAATCCCATGGCCCTCATCGGTACCCATAATTTGATTTCAAATGATCCTCAGCTGGAACCTAGATATCTTACTACCCAAGAGCAATAAATTTCACATTTTGAGGATATGTTTAGGTTGTTAGGAGATGATAGTATACATGCTTTCCTGAGGAGATGGAACACCCTACCATACATCTTAAAGATAAGATAATATCACTCCCCTCAAAGGTTGAGAGAGGATCTCAATAGGACACCTATGTATAAGTAATCTATGCAAAGGTTGAAGGTCAATTGGATAGGCCTAAAACTCAATCCACCACTACTCTTAGGGATGATAGAAGGGAGAAAAGAAGAAGAAGACAAGAGGCAGTGGGAAGAGATGGAAAAGAATGCAGGCTTCTATGAACAAGAAGAAGAGACCACACCAGAGGCATGGGATGTCAGAGAGGCTACTAGAGCCAGGAAGGATATGGATATTGACTAAGTTTTTTAGAGGATGAGCAACACTTTCAGTAGGGGGGTGATACTAAGCCTCATCATTGAGTAATTATATGGGCCTTAATTCACCTCCCAACTTAGTCAAACCAACTATTCTCATAACTTATTGCATGCTTTTGATTATATTTTGTTTATGAGGTGAGTTAGAGTTGTATATTTTGCTTTGTGGTCTAATGTGCATTTAATGTAGGATTAAAGGAGAAAATCAAGAAATTTTGGCAAAGACCAAGGTCAAAACGTGAATGGGACAAGGGAGAGGGATTGTAGGAGGTAAATCCTCCTCATTTACTACCACTCCATTTGAATATTCCTCCATCGACTCGGAGTACAGACAGCCAAATCATGAGGACTAGAAGGCAACCGAGAAAGTGAGAGACAAAGAACCTCGAGTTTGGGAGCCGAGCCTCCATAATTTTAAGGAAGTCATTGGAGACTTCAAATGTATAAGTAGAGAGGCCTAGGACCTCAGTAGGATTTAGATTTTCATTGTAAACTTTACTCTATTTTTGAGCTGCAAGACTTGTGATAGTTCTTTTTGATGTAATTTGTTGTTTTGGTAATAGGAATGAGTATTGTTTTGACCCAACATTGAGTTAACTCAGAGGGCTAAAGCTCTTGGGTTAGTGCCCAACCCTAGTAGCCAAGGCTCCTCGTGATTGTACATGTATTTTTAGTGTACATTCATAGCTTAATAGTTAATTTTCTTATTAGATGCATTTCCATTACAAGTAGTGTAGATTAGATTGGTTGTGTGATAGTTTGCTTCCATTTGTGCCTTTATTTCAAGTAGAAGGTTAGTAAGGAGGAAAAGGATCACAACAAGGTTGTTAGCAGGTGTCTCGGCCTCACTTCCTCCCTATGGGACCATTACTTGAGGAAGGGACCCTTAAGCAGCCCCCAAAACACAGATTTCTAGTTCTTTTATGAGCTTTAGAGTTTGCTATCTTTAATTCAGTATTTGGTTAATGTTGCAAGGTAGATTTCATTGTCATCTTTTCCATCTCTATTTCTACAATAGATCTCACTCATACTTTCATTCCCTTCAGCAACTTTCTTAATGCATAAAATAGGTAGTTGATTCATTAGTTCTGCTTTTTCTAGTTTACAAAAATGTATCTTGTTGCATAACTTTTTGGAAGACTCACATGTTTTATGCAGATCAGGTGCTTCAGGAGGAGACTAAGAATTATATCTAGCAGCCACCTTCCACTTCATCCACCTTATCCATCCCTTTCTTTCACCATCACGCTCACTAGTTTTTCATCATTATTCATTAAAATTCTCCCAAACACATTGAGCGAATCTAGCCATCTCTTATCTTAGATATTGACTCCTGAGTGCTCCTAGACCTTCTAACACTACATTCCACCCATCACACACCTTTCCTAAGCCTCCCAACACCTCCAACTCACAATTATCTCTCAGCTGTATCCTGTAGGTTTCCTGTAATTCCTACAGGATCATCCTGTAGGTTTCTAGTACATCCTGTAGGTTTTGATGAAATTGCATATTTTGAGGTTGAATTGATGGGAAACCTCTAGGAAGTCACAAAAATCCTCCTAGGACCCCTCCACACCATCGAACCACTTCATAAACCTTCTAGCCATCCTCAAACACCTTCGATCCACCTGTCACATCCACAAGAAAAATTAGTTGGCATAATTGATTTTGCCTAAAAGGACCAAAAAAGTGAAAACATATTTAGTTTAGTTTCTTTACTTGCACATTAGTATTGTTTGATTCTTTTTACTTCTGTAACTTAGATAGTATCATTTGTTTATTTTTGATTTATAATTTCTTCTTAGAATAGATTCTTAAATGGTTAATTAGGGTATGGTGTGGTTTAGCATTACATGCTGGATTTCTCCATTACCGCAGTAAAGTAACTCTCTTAGAGTAGATTTTCCTTTCTTCCATCAAAGAATCAAGCTTCTTCTAACTCTATAGAAGTTTGGCTTGGAACCCCAGTGGCCTCTCACCAACTGAACAGTGACAATAGGCAAAACCATCACTTTTATTTGTGCATACAACATTGTCACCTCTAAGTTTGTATGAACCCTAGGTTGATAAGTAAAGCTGTTAGCCCAGGAGTTGAAGCATCCTTGGTGCAATACTGGCACTCATCACTCTGCGAGGATGCTTCTCCGCTCAAAGTCAGGTACATAGCGTCACAATATTTCATCATACCCCATTTTGTACAAATGTCCTACAATGATGGAAATGTCTGCTACGCACACTACTAACTCCTTCTTCTGTTGGCTTGTATAACCTTCTGGAGTAGTCCCTACTGTCAAGAATTGTATGATATCCTCAAAGTGATTTTCGGTGACGCATACCACAAAGAGCTACACATCAGGTAGTCCTTCCTCCAAATTAGTGGGCTTCTCTCTTGTTTTGATGTGCGACAGATGATCTGGTCCTGCGTTCAATCGTCTAGGCTTGACAATAACCTCAAAATCATACTCCTGAAATAATAACAACCACCTGTAGATATTCCCCCCCAACATAGGCTTATTAACCAGGTATTTTAATGCAAAATTATCTGTATACATCTTAAAATGTCCACCCAGAAAATAGTGCCTGAGTTTTTGGAGTGCATATACCATGGATAGTCCTTCGTGCTCTGTAGTAGAATAGTTCTTCTCAGCCTTGGATAGCTTCCTGCTCGTGAATGCTATAGGATGGTCTGATTCCCCCTCACCCACCTATTTCAGCACGACCCCCAGCATGATACATGAGGTGTCCACGTGCACATGAAATTCCTTCTTCCAGTATGAAAAGACTAGGATTGATGCGGTGACAATTTTCTCTTTCAGTAATTCCAAGCTCTTCTAGAATTCATCACTCCAACAGAACGTAGCATCCTTTTTTAACAACTTCTCCATGGGTGTGGTGATCTGGGCATAGCTCTTGATGAACTTCTTATAGTATCCAGTATGCCCTAGGGTCACGCGCAGGTGTTTCACATTCCTTCGTGCCTCCAAGTTGATTATCCCCGCGATATTAATGGGGTCCACGATCAATCCCTATCTGCACACCACATGCCCTAGCAGGATCTGAAAAGGGACAAAAAACATAAACTTCTTTAGATTGAGTGTGATCTGGTATCTTTGACACGTATCTAAAATTAAGTGTAGACTTGTCACATGATGTTTGACCAATCCAAACACTGTCCAATCGTCAAAGTACACTTCCAGGAACTTATGAATGAAGTATTTGAATGCCGCAATGACTACGCATGAAAATATTGTTGGCACATTCTTCAGCCCAAAAGGCATTATAGTATACTGAAAACATCCCCATTCTGTCACAAAGGTTGTCTTGCTTCTATCTTTAGGCACGATTTTGATCTGATGATACCCAGAGAACCCATCAGTGAAAGAGTATGCTTCTTGGCTGCCTACATTATCCATGACTTCATCAGTGAACAGGGTTGGGAAGGGGTCATGCACGCAAGCATCATTCAGTTTCCAGAGATACACACATATCCTTATTTATTCCTTTTGTTCTTTTCCTGAACCAATATCAGGCTTACCCAATCAGACTCTTCGACTGGTTCAATAATTCCTGCCGCGAGACTCTTATCCAACTTAGCGTGAACCCTTTCCTTATACTTAAGATTAAGGCAGTAAGGTCTTTTTTTTTACAGTATTCATGTCCAGTTTCAGGGTGATCTTCATGACACCTAGGTCTCCTATTATCCATTTTATATAAGAGAACTTTGTGGGGAACAAATCTCGATATTTGTGGAGGAGCTCAGTGACCTTATCTATTGTTGCATCATCCCAATAGTTCCCAATTTTTTCAAATTTTTGTTCCACCTTTGTGCCAATGTTGACCCGCCTGGTTTTTAGTGGCGCGGTTATATTAGGATCCTCTATCTCTGGACCTTCAACCTCATGGTGACCTTTAGTTTTCAGAATATTAACTTTTTGGGGATCCTCATCTTCTTCTTCAACGGTCACGTTAAATCATTCTAGTGCATGACTCAACTAGGTAGTCTAATAAGGTTGGATCAGGTCCAAAGGATCTTGTGGTATCCTAAAGATCACTGCTTTAACCTCTTGTAGCGCCACGTCAATACATTCAAACCCATCCTCAAAGCTGAACGTCATTAAAAATCCCTGGCGCAGGATGTCCCATTCCTTTGTGCCATGGCGGAGCTCGGTTTCCAAGTACCAATTCATTGGTATGACGCCCAGGGTATGACAAAATAGATGCACCCATTCAGGCTGGGGCTCCACACCATAAGCCTTATTCCATTTAGCCAAGTGATCGCGCAGGTCATCTCATCCGTCATACTTATCTATCATCTGTACTTTTGGCTGCCCAAAATGTATTCTCATCATCCTCCTATAATAGCTCCAATCATTGAAACTATCATTGTGTGTACCCCACCATCTTGCAGGCGTAGCACACAGTACCTAGTCTAAGTCCTAGAAATGATGTTTCTCTGATAATTCTATTTCAAATGCATCCAAAAAGCAATCAACATCAGTTGTGCCAGCTCTTCTTATTGATTTCCAGCAATTTCTTTATGATGTTCACTAGAGATTTGTTCGAAGATTCGGCCAGCCCATTTCCTTGCGGATGGTAGGCGGTCGAATGCCCCAAGCTGATGTTATATTTGTAGCAAAAATCAACCATTTTCTTCGATTTAAAGGCTGCTGCATTATCTGTAATCAACTTATGTGGACAGCCGAAACGTGACAATATGTTATTCTCAAGAAAAGAAATAATTACCGAGTCCGTGGCCTGCCGGGTGGGAATGGCTTCAATCCACTTCGTGAAGTAATCTGTGGCGGTCAAGATCCATCGATGCTGCCCGGAAGATGCTGGGTGGATTTCGCCAATAAAATCCAAGCCCCATTGCTAAAATGGTGCACTGATTTCAATGGGCTTGAGAGGTAACGGCTGTAATTTCTGCTTTCCTTGAAAAATTTGACATTCATGACAACTCTTAACTGCTTTATATACATCAAAAAATAAAGAAGGCCAATAGAAACCAGCTCTTAAGATCTTATTGGCCATGGTCTTCCAAAACAAGTGGCCCCCACAGTCACCTTTATGAAAATCCTCTACTGCTGTCTTAGCTTCTTCTTCGACTAAACAATTCAGCAATATGCCACCGGGATCTTTCCAATAAAGTGCAGATTTAATGATGCAAAATTTTGCTGCCTTTAACTTCAGTGTTCTAGCTTTGTTTCTAGGCATCCCAGGGGGTGAAGACAAATTTTGAAGCACATATACTATATCAGCATACCAAGGAGAGGAAACAAAGATATCTGATACCTGTAGAGCTGAATTTTCTTCGTCGTCATCGGATAAGGCAGCAATCAAATTGATGTCTAGGACATGCAGATTCGTTTTAGCCATCAACTTAGAAAGACCTTGACCTTTAATCAACTTGGTAGGCTTAATTTCCACATCATACTCTAATAGTGCAGCGATCCACTTACCCCTTCTTCCTTCCGGTTCCGCTTGTACCAAGATATCCTTGACAGCTGCGTTGGGAACATATGCCAAAATATGAGAATTCAGTATGTATACCCGGAAATCTTTCAAAGCTTTTATCAGCGCCAATGCTTGCTTTTCAATGATATTATAATTCAGCGCTCCGTCCCTTATGATGCGGCTGAAAAAAGCTATGGGCTTCTCGACTCCATCTCTCTTTTGCATCAACACGACTGCTAACGTATGCTCAGAAGCAAATGAAAATAAAATAAAATCTTGTGTATAATCTGGGCTGATCAAAGTTGGGGCTGAAGATAAGATTAACTTTACCAAGTTGAAAGACTTTATCGCCTCTTCGGTCCATTTGAGCTCGCTGTCCTTTTTGAGCATGTTGGTTATTTCTCTAAGATGTTCGGCAAGATTGGGAATAAAGTGACGCAGAAAATTCAATTTTCCATTGAAGGACTGAATCTCCTTTTTGCTTCGGGGCTGCTCTAATTGCTGAATTGCTTCCACCCGTGCAGGATCGATACGAATGCCATATTTAGAAATAATATGGCCCAGCAGCTTGCCTTCACTCATAGCAAAAAGGCTCTTCTTCGAATTCAACGAAATACCATACTTTCTGCACTTTTGGAACACCTTAGTCAAATGAAACAAATGCTCTTCATCAGATTTAGAAAACACGGTCAGATCATCAAGATAAACGACCAAAAAGACATCTTTCTCATTAGCAAAGGCCATGTCCATTGCCCGCTGAAATGTGGCGCCTGCGTTCTTCAATCCAAACGGCATCTTGGCATAATGAAATGTCCCCCACGGAGTAGTGAATGCTGTCTTGTCTCGGTCATCTTCATGTACCAAAATCTGATTATACCCGGAATAACCATCAAGTAATGACATCCTTGATGCCCCAACTACCCGCTGCAATATATGATCCATTTTGGGCAGCGGATAATTGTCCTTTAGTGACACCTTATTTAGATTTCTGAAGTCTATACACAAGCGAATCTCGCTAGTCTTTTTTCTCACGGGCACCAAGTTGGAAATCCATTCAGAAAATCAGATTAGCACTATGATTCCAGACTTATATAGCCTGTTGACTTCCTTCTCGATCAATGGCAGCAACTTAGGATTAATTCTTCTCAACTTTTGTCTGAAAGGCTTTTGATTTGGCTTTATGGGAATGGTATGTTGAATGATACTTGTGTCATAAGTTTTCAAATCTGAATAGTCCCATACAAAAACATCAGAAAACGAAAACAACAATCTGATATATTCTTTCTTTACCTTGGGTGACAATGCTTTTGATAGCTTCACCATCTTTGGATTTTCGGCTGTCCCGAGATTCACATCTTCGACACTTTCTTCCGTTGGCCTCAAAGTTGGTTTGTAGGCCACATCATCTTGATCGAACAATTCTTCTAAAGGAATTAATCCTTTAGGAATGTAATTGTCCTTGAGCTACAACACATCCATCTAATTTACTCCTTCAGCTTCCGTGTCTATTGAGATGTCTTCGAATTTACCCTCAATTTGCAGAAAATCTTTGATTTCTTCGTCATCTTGGAAAACTTGCCAACACCTTTGATTATCTGGAACTGTAGGACGATGCTTCACATATATCTCAAACTTATTGCTGGAATTCATGGGTATTTTCAGATTACTTGCTGCCTTAGCCAATGCATCCGCAACACCATTTTGAATCCGGGGCACACATGTCAAAGTATGTTCTGAAAACAGTTTTAAGATATCTAGGACAACATTCCGATATGCTCGCATACAAGGATGTTTGGCCTGAAATTCACCTTTCACTTGCTTGATAACCAACTCGGAGTCGCCATATACCGCTATCTTCTTTGCCTTCAACTTCCGAAGGATTTTCAGACCAGCAATAAGAGCCTCGTATTCCGCCTCATTATTTGAACAATCAAATGCCAATTTATATGAACATACCCGTACCTTGCTTGGAACTTGGTTTTGAACTGAAAATGGGCTTCGAATCCACACACCTATACCAGCACCATCGCTGCCCACCGCGCCATCAAAATCCATGGTCCAAAGACCATCTTCATCGTCTTCTAAGTGCTGAAAATGTGATGTCGATGCATTCTCTGTTTGCTGCCCATTTGTTTCAGCTATTGGCTTTATGACAGCAGACCTTTCTTCACTTTCCTTTCTCAAAACTTCCCTAAAATTCTCTGTAATATCTGGTATATCTTCTGCTTGAACTAACTGACTATCTATCTCATTGAAATTATCCGCAAACAAAACAAAGGATTCTAAATCTGTTTGTACATAATTTACAGGATGATTAACGGGCTTTTCCTTACTAGTGATCATGTATTTCATCTTTTGCTCCCGATATAACTTCCTCATCTGACCAAAAACTGGAATTGTAGCATAGGAAAAATCGAGCTGAAGTGTACCTTTGAGCTTGGCTCCCCATGACCTTGAAAGCAACATGCCAAATCGCGGAGGAATATCCGCCACCACCACGTCCATCAAAACATTCTTTGTTGGGATTTGATCTAGACTCACCACCAAGTCTTTGATCAAACCAATACATTTCACCCGCCTGGAATCAAACGAATACAAATCATGATACTTCCTTGTGATGTCAAGTCCCAGCTTCTCCATAATCGCTTTAGGCATCAAATTGTGTGAAGCTCCCGAATCAAACATGGCATTGTGTAGCACATACTCATGTAATTGCAAACTGATATAGAACGGAGGAACATCACTCTCGGGAGACTCACCATCTAAAGCTGGCCCAAAAATCAGCTCAGGCTGATCATCTTCTACATTCACCGTGTCTAGCATTGGATCGAAATTCAGCATCTTGGAGATTTGGCCTCGGTAAGTGTTGTTCTTCATGATTTTCGTCAAGGGAATAGACACCTTCAACTTTGCAATCTCATTCTCCAAACTGAAAGCTGAAATCTTCTCACCTTCTTTAGCCGGATTGTCTCTTTTTTCACCTTTCTCTCTTGGTGCGTTTGATGGCTGGTCTATCTTGGCTGCTGATGATGATTGACTCGTTGTAGGACCAACTATGTCTTTTCCTGTTGTGTGTGGGGAAGCCGAATCATTCTTTGCTGAAGTATCTTTCCTTTTCTGAATGGGATTTATGGGAACAGCTCGGTTTCTCAATTGTCTTTGCTGACCCTGCTGGGCTGATAAAGCATGCAAATATCCTCTTTGATACTCTTCGGATTCTTCTTCAAGTGCTGCATCATTTGACAAGATATAATGTTCATCCTGAGGGATGACGGAGTGACTTACCAACTCATCTTCTTCTGTAACATAAGTGGGCAGATCATCAGGAGTGAAGAAGTGATTCTCCTCTCCTACCGTATCACCTTCATCCTCTGATTCTTGGCTAACAAAATTCTGCTGAAAAGGAGGTTTCATTTGCTGTTGAACTACTGCCTCTTGTGCCTTTGTTTCACGCTGCTTGATTCTATATTGTTGCTGCTGTGCACCTCGGAAATTAGGATTACGGATCTGCAGTTCCAATTTGTCAAGATGAACATTTTCAAGTGCCCTCTTTATCTGTTCAACATCACGAAGAAGCTGATTTGAAATGGATGCTTCCTCTTTGATTGTGACTCTCTTTTCTGCCTTCATTCTTGCCCTTTTATCATTTAAGTTTGCCTCAACGCTAACAGCAATCTTCTGCATATCCTCCAAGGTAGGAGGATCTCTATCTCGCAATGAATAAGCCATCTCCGGATCAAAACCATCCGGAAACTTGAGAAGTGTTGATTTTCTTGACGGTCTCAAATCATCGGGAATAGCGTTGTAAACTGTATTAAATCTGATTATGTAATCTTGAACGGACTCACCCGGATTATGCTTGAGGTTGTTGTATTCGGCATTAATCTGAAGCGGATCCTTTCTGATTTCCCATCGATCTAAAAATTGTTTTTGAAGTGCTTCTAAGGTGGGAATGCTTCTAGCTGTCAACCCTCTGAACCACTTTCTAACTTCTCCTCCAAATGTTTGCACGAACAATCGCATGGTAACATCTTCTTCATCTATCTCATATAGATCAAAGAAGGTGGTCATTTTGTCAATATGTTGCTGAGCAGAAATACTTTGTCGAGTGCCATCAAACATGGGGATTTTACTTTGATAATCGGTTGGCATATCATGCAGATTTTGGGGAAGAGCAAGTGGGGAAAACCGGGCAGCCATTGCTTTAGGAGGGGGAGTAGGATGAGTATGAGGAGGAGGGGCTATGATAGCAGGGATTGTAATAAGAGGAGCTGTATTTTGTGGAGTTGGGGGAGTCGGAGGGGTAGGAGAAGTAGGAGGGGTATGGGATGTAGAAGGAGAGCCGACTGTGGATTCGGGATAGGTGATTATAGGCGAAACTGAAACATAAGGAGGATAAGATTCTTCGTGAGCCGTGATAGTGGATCCAATATGATCAGAGATATTCTCAACAAAATCAGCAAGGGTAGTAGCTTGAATATGTGTCTGGAGATGTCTCAAAATGAAATTTTCGACCAACTTGTTGTGTCTCTCAAATTCAATGACAGCTGCAAAATCAGGGTCAAGGACTAGAGAATCGAGCGCACTTTCAGACTTGGCTTTAAACAGGGACAACTCAAAGCTTTCGTCAAAGTCTAGATCTTCAAAATACTTGATAATAACTGGAGATGAATGGGATTTGAAAATGGGTCTAGGATCTGTAGCCAGTTTGTTCTTCTCAAAAAGACTAGGAAAGAGAAACCATTCAGCCTGTGAAAACTCTCAACCTATCATCAACGGCTCAGAGTTAACAATTATACTGGGATAAAGTGTCAATGAAGCGCTACGTTCACAAGCTCACGGAGATTGACTGAAGCAGCGTTTATCTACTAACGCTGATGTAAGACAAGAGCATTTTCGAAGGCTACCTGGTGTAACTTCAGGCTCCGTCTAAGACTTATGGAATAACACGTCAATGAGAAAACGATTAATTTTTTCTCCCCAGTATGGTCGCCAATATGTTAGCGCTTGAAATTTCACCTCAGGCTGAGAAAGGTAAACCTCAAGGCAACATCAAACCACTTAGCCTCGTAGCTAGCCCTACGGGGCAGGAGAGGGCTCTCTCCGGTCTATCTTGATAAAGATCTTCAATGGGCGAGATAACCAATAGGGTAACACTGATTTTAGTCTAGTAAACTGATCAAAAGGGTTGATTTGGGATTTTTAGGGTTTTTGGTGGAAAATTGGGGAATGGCAATTTCGGGTGCGGGGATTGGACACAGTTTTCGCAGGGGGTTCTTTGGGGTGAGGTAGGAAACAGTATTGATTCCTTTGATAGAGATGGATGGATGAGAATGACTGATGAGGAGTTAAGGAGAGCAAGCAATAACCTTGAATTCCCCTTAAACAGTCGAAAACATTGATATTAAGCAAACTTAAAAGCAGAGCATGACAGTCATGAGTTCTACTTTAACACTTCATTTGCTTAATGTGCAGAAGGAAAAGAAAGGAAATGATTCACATAACACACTTACAATTACATAGAGAAACACACCATCAATACATGTAACCACAAGAATCCCAAAAAGGACTGCAAAACCCTGGTCTTCCTTAGCCAAAAATTGCAGAGATACAGTGAATAATACAATGATAGCTTCTCCCTCAAGAGTCCAACCATGAAAATGAGCAAGAGAGTACATAATATAGATCATCTAACATCTTTCCCTACCTCTAGGGGTCGAGCTCACTATCCTAGGAGCTGTTTCAACCACTTCTAAACTAAGCACTGAAAACTAGGCAATCAAAATAACTTGCCTCTATAAGCTAGGAAACCAATTCATTCATTAAATACAAGCTATTTCATGAATGAATCTTCTAGAATAGGTAAATAAGTGTCACATCAACATGAAAATACATAAATTACATCAAAGAGGGTGAAAAACCCCATCAAAAGTCAAAACTAGTAATAGCTAGGCGAATCCATGAGCTGTAAGTGAAAAATTATGAAATTTGCCTGATGGGTCGCGCGCCAAATCCTGACGGGTCGCGCGCCTTTGAGAGAACTTTTGGAGCACTTGTAGGTGTCCAAATGAGGCAATAGTAGGCTTTTTGGAAAGGTCTGTGAGTCTACTTTCCAACCCAACTGGAATTTTTGAATTTGGTTGTCATTTTCCCCTCCAAAATTGCAATCTCCCAAGACTGCTTTCTGTGTGTCAAAAATGTGGCAGAAAGTCATTTTTTGCTTGTTTTTTGACTTTTAGGAGGCCCAAAACTTCATAAAATCTCTTGGCAATGGGTGAGCATGTGTAACTTTTCATGCCAAATCCAGAAATGCTGAGTTTTTTGAAAATAGAGTTGCCAAGTGAAAGGGTCGCGCGGGGGGTGAGACCCGTCAAGCGGAAAAACCTGTTTTTTGCTTTAAAAAACCAAAAATCACCCAAAATGCTCAAAATTTCTTGGAATTTGTGCTGGGGCTGAACTATTTAGTGCCTTGCTCCTTCAAGGAAGCCTCAGCCAAGATGTGGAGGGGATCGGGCCTTTTTCTCCGTTTTTGTGCTTTGACCAACCGCCTTTGGAGCACCTTCATCTTTGCCTTGTACACGTGCATCCGTGCCCAATAATGATTCTTCATGTTTCTAAGCAATTCCTTATCTTGGTTGGCCTTGGCCAACAGCCTCTCCAAATGAGCATTGAGCTGGATAAGCATAGACTCTTGCTCAGCGGGCAATAGATCACCGGGTCTTCTTCGATTCAAGTTGCGGTCACTACGAATCCTCCACAACTCATCAAGAGTTTGCTCATCCTCCAACTGCTTGTTGCGCTGTTCTAGATATGAGATTGTCCATTGTGCCCCATCTAATCTCCTCTGCAATGCATCATTTTCAGCTCTAAGGTGCTGAATGATCTCCTTTGACTCTTGGCTAGGAGAACTGACATCGAGATCAACAAGCTCTATATCTGGAACACCTGATGGCCCCTCATCAATCTTGGGCTGCTTGCCCCTCTGTGCTGCCTGTGCTGCTGAACAAAGCGAGGCCCCTTCCACCTGCTGTGGAGATAACACTCGTTGAGCTGATGAAGAAGGTGAGACCCCTTCCACCTGATGTGGAGAAAATACTCGACGAGCTGCTGCAAATAAGGCCCTTTGGCCTCTCTGATAAGTGACAAGCGGAGGAGAGCTGACATGGCTAGTCCCGAGGATATCATGCTGCTGTGATGGTCCTCCCTCCTCATGAACAATCTCCGGATGTGGTGCTGGTGCTGTAAAGAACTCACGAGAGATGAACTCCTCCCATGTGATGCCCTGCTGAACCAACTGATGTCTGACCACAAGCTGAATCAAACCGTAATGATAGAGGCTCCTATACTGCTGAGCTGGGCTCTTCCTCTGCATCAAGGGCACCATCCTCTCAATGTTCTGGCACATGAAAACAGGGATGTTCATCATCCGTACCCGTGTGAAATGCATCAATAGGCGAATATGGTACGAATATATCTGTGAAAATCTGCCCTCACAGGTGAAAAAGAGCATGATAAGCCTCATCATGGGAGCAAACTCACTCCTCAAAAATCTGAAGGGAAATACACCCGTCAAATGTCTCATGAATGCAGGTCTAATGAAAGGCTCAAACTGAACACTGTCCAACATCCTGTGCTTGTTCCACACCTCCTCGACATTCAGAATCCATGTGGCTTGAGCAATCATCTCGGGTGTCAATGTAAAATCCACCCCAACAAGGTTCACATGTCCATCATGCAAATGCAACACAAATAGGCAAGCCAACTCTCTGAGATGTTGAATCCGAGAGATCCTCTCGCAAAACTCATAACAAGACATATACCAGAAACATGAGACTGCCATAGGACAAGCCTGTAAATCTGTCAAAGAAGTGGGCTCCTCTCTCCTATGATGACCACCCTTTCCACCCTTATGAGGCCTCCTCAATACCTAAAACTCTGAAGCTGATGCCTGGTCATCACTTTGCTCGTAATTGGTTTCGGTTTCTGACATTGTTTAAGGAGAAAAGTGGCTGAAATGTACTGTTGTTTCTGCTTGGTAAAATGCTGTTTCAACGAGACAAGGAGCACGAGGGGAATGTTAGGGGAGGGACACTTTAAAGGGAAAATGGGAATAAATATATAAAATAGGGATTTTGGGAAAAATCATTGCAAAATCATTGCATATACACCATTATACAAACTTATTAACATGGATATTATTAGAGGTAGGGTTAGGGTTTGATTTTTACTTGTTAGGGAAGAGGGGTAGGGTTTAGGGCTTTTCACTAATTTTGCAAGGGAAATTTACATGGAATGTCAAGGAAAAAGAAATGGGAATGGGGAAAAATGATTACAAGGGAATACCTTAAAACAGCATAAAACCCTAGCCACTTTTACAATTTCAAACTACAGCAACATGGAGCTTTTCTCTTGCACATGGAGATCTTCGAAAATGTACTCATGATTTCTTTTAACCATAACAAGCAACAAATTTTTAAGCTTGAGGGCCTACCTCACACAATCCGGTGATTTTGTGGCTCCTTGGTGAAATTTGCAGGCGGTTTTATAAGGAGGGCGCTGACGGGTCGCGCGCCTCACCCAACGGGTCGCGCCCGTTATAGTTTTGCACTGGCAGAAGGCGCTCAACGGGTCGCGCGCCTGGTCTGACGGGTCGCGCGCTTGTCCAGCTCAAAAACTTCGTCCAATCCCTCGCCCAATCTCTCTTGCAAGTGACTTAGATGCACAATGAGGCTCGATGGAGGGAGATTGGGCTTTTATAACCTTATTTGAATTAATTTCATGCCCAAACCCACTTTATAATGTTTTTCCTTGACACTTTATAAATTTGACTTTTTGGTTTCCTTTTGTTCTGAAATTGACTGATTTGATGCTTTTGCTCGATACTTTTTGCAGGGATAACATCTGAGATGGCAAGGGAGCCAGGGTTACATGCTGTCCTTTGAAGCCTTTTGAAATTTTACCATTTTTTACAAAATTTTGAAAAATGACCTTGGCTTTAAAAACAGGGTTTTTAAATCCAAGGTGAAATTTAACTGTACAAGATAGAATCTTTCGAAGAAATACTTTGAAAATCATCCCTCTGGCTTGCTGGACACCTATTGACTTTCAGAAACATGACCTTGAAGACAAACTTGACCAAAACCCTAGACCTAAAAATTTGATCTCAAGACAATAAACAAGTAACCATGACAAAGTTTAATGACTGAAACAAGCTGATCCAGCAGTGCCAAGAGGGGGACAAAGACACCAGCTCCTCCATCAGGGTTATGGCATGCCTAACGGGATGCAGAGAATGACACTGATGAGACACCTACCTATGCAAATGCAAAGAGCTTTGATCGCTGATGGAGGGCTACTAGACCGACTCTAACAGGTCTGGTGGCTGCGTTTCTGTCTGCATTCTGTATGCGGGTGTCCTATCCATCATCAGTTCATAACTTCAACAATTGTGCTCGTCATGGCCCACTAATTGATAGAAATTATAGAATAGTTGTTGCAGCGTTTGTACAAATCTCTATAGCAAATGGAAATTATCACTCGTGTGTTTCCCTGCTACCTAACATATATAACACCATAGTGCAAGCCCTGCACTTGGTCCTCCTGCAACCTTCGGTTGTAGAGGCATTGGTCCTCCTACTGCAACATAGTTTGCGAACACTGCGCAGTGATCTTTGTCATGCCCTTGACCCTTGCATTTTATGCACCAAAACTCTTCGCACACCTCCGACCGAGCAGTTCTGTATTGCTTTAGACTTTTCATTTCGAGACAAAGGTTTGCAATTGTGCATGAATTTGCTGAACCCCCAGATTCAGATCTTGCATCGGCATTTCATGCAGTCTCATTGCAATCTCCAAGGTTTCTTCCTGAGTCGTAATCTTCTATTGTGACAGCGCAACCCTTAGGTGAGGTAGGAGCGAAGCCACGAACCACTCGCGGTGTTGTCCGTTTGTCAAATTCATATTGGCTTCATGGATTTTACACTTCAATCTTTGATCTAACTCCCAAGGAGTCTCACCTAGTTTCATCGCAATTTCCTTGAACCCCACAATCGACTGTGCTTCAAGCTTAGGCCTACTGAATTCTTTATTCAGCATGGTCTGGATCTCTGCCAGTGTAGCTTCCTGGTTGTCATTAGAGTACTTGATGTACCAGGTTAGTGCACAATCTTGCAAAGCACTAACCAATGTCGCCTTATTCATGTAATCATGCACAATGCCCTAAGCTTCCCATACAGCTTTATGATGAACCAAAATTGGTCTGGGTCCTCATTCCCTATGCCCTTGAATACAAGTAGTTTTATAGAGTTCGCCATATTGAACAGTGGAGGTGGTGTTGGTGTGGGTGATGGGGTGAGCAGTGGAGGCGAGGATGGAGGTGGTGTGGATGGATGTGATGAGGGTGGAGGCGGGGTGGGTATTTGCGGGAACCCTCATCTTATCAACTGACTAGCACTCACAGGAGAAATTTGTAGTGTCCCTTCGTCGTCACTTAAAGGGAATCCGATTAGTGGGCTATACTTAGGACCCTTTCTTCCTCCGTCCCTGAAAGGATTTCTACTTCGCGTAGCTCCAAACATCAAGGTAATTGCATAAACTGTTTTTCACACAAGAGCATCTTAATCTAAGTATTCAACGATTTTAAATACTTACCTCGTGGTTCTTTGAAGAAGTGGTGCTCTGTTTCATTGTAACTGATAGAGGTATCAACCATGAACTTGGTCACAAATCCTCCTATGATGCGGTCAAGCCAATGGTTGACAACGTGCGTGATCTTATCTTCAAAAGCTTCTAACCTCCTTACTAGCTTCGGTGTCCAAACAATCGGCTTGTCAAGCCTCCACCTTCCTTGACCATCTGCCAACTTCGCGATCCACTCGTATAACTCAATCGGGAAGGAACAAAAGAAGATTTTTTATATTTATATGTACAAGTATATGTCTAACCACTGTTCTTTCGTCAATCGCGGGTTCTTGTTTACTTGCACCGCGAATTCATGGATCTTTCTATCCAACTAGGTTTCAATTTCTTTCTTCATTGGATTCCAATGATACGACATCAAACATCTTGTTATGCAGATCCTGTTCCTGACAATGAAACCATTTTTTGTCTTGATGGGCCCTAACCCAGGTTCAACGTTATTTAGCTAAGCAAATCCCTACACTACTGGCCCTTTGGGCATCAGCTCATGGAGCGCAGACTGATGTCTCACCCGAAGCAGTATGGGGGGATGCAGGAACCAAGTTTCCACACCCTAAGATGGTCGTGATGTAGGTCTATACTTCTTGATCCTACCTTCATGCAGATCGACAAGCCTTTAGGGCTTATCGATGTTCCTTCTCTTTCGTCCTTTAGTACCTCTGCAAAGGTACTCAACTAATCTTTGCACAACCCTAACCTAAGGTACAGGCACTTACGTGCCTTTATGACTGTGTTACTGTATAAGTTCCCAAGTTATCTTAAGTGTTTCCCTAATCTACCATGCATTTACAGTTACCTTCGTGTAAACCTTTACTCTTGCTTGCATTCAATTAACAAATATAATAAAATACATGTGTGCATTAAATAAGAATTATAATTTAAACCCAGATCATAACATAATATAATCAGAAGCATTAAATAGAGACAAAATACACAGTGGTTGGATAATACTTCTCTTTATTGACATCTCAAGTTCAATACAGACTCTATTCACCCTATGCACACAGCTGTAGGGGTCCGCACACTCAGCTGTGGACTTCCACCCTAGGCCTCTGTGCACTCAACTATAGAGCCTATACCTACGCTAAGACTTGAGAACACTCAGAACTTCTTACCCAAAATCCTTCTTCTTGTTACTACCCTTCTCTTAGACTCTTCTAATACTCCCATTTTATACAATCCCATGGTTTGCAGATTGTGGGTAGATCTTTACAGCCGACATGATACTTCACAAAACAAGGGAGGACAACCCTCTGACCTCTTTGCGCTCCGCATCCAAAAAATACAGAGACTTTACATCTTTATTACAAAATTTGGGCCTTTTGCCCCAAACATTGGATTTTAGCCCCAAAATTGGCTCTTGGGGGAACATTTTCCCAACAGTAATCGAATTATCTTTCCAAGAGACAGACTTGTAAAAACATCCTTAACATTGTAGAGATTCTAATTGAATAAACACAATTTAAATGTAATAGTATGAGTTGAGAATCCATTCTAACAATTAAAAGATGAATACCAAATGAAATGGAATAAGACAATAGTTCAATGACCACATTCTATTCTAAAATTTTGTTTGTCGTTTGACCAAGGAATATTCCATGCAAGCTTACTAACTCATCGGTGGGTGAGTAGATAACCCAAGCTGCGAAAGACAAATTTTGAGTGCTACGAATAGCACCGTTAGTGTAGCCAATGTAGGTTTTAGGGAGCATCAACATCTGCAGATCAAGTGTAACATAATATAAGTAGCGAAAGTAGAAGGAGTTGCAAAAAAGAAGTAAAATTTCCACACATGTAAAATATGATACAACAATGTATAGTGTTCCCATGCAATAAATCAAGCATAGTACTTTTTTCAGGTAAATCCCATTTCTGGGCTTACTCAAAGGAACATCATCATAGTCAATTAGCTCATAGTCACCCTTTGCAAGTACACATTTTATGATATAGGGACCATGCCACATAGGTTCGAACTTACCGACTCCTAACTTATCACGTTCTTGATCATAAACTAAGACCAAATCACCTTCTGAATATGTGCAAGGATTTATATTTCGATAAAATTATGCCTTAACTCATTTTTTATGAGTCTCACTAGCCAGTGCAACATCACACCGAGTCTCATCTAAATGTGCTAAGTATAAAAATTGTTCTTCCTCTGCAGAAGTAGCAGGTAATAGTTCAATTGCTATTTTCAATGACATGATTTCACATTCAATGGGTAAGACTTCCTCCATACTGTAAAATAGCTAGAAGGGTGTAAATTTGGTTGTAGTTTTTCATGAGGTGCAATATGCCCACAAAGATGAGAAAATCATTAATTTCCAATTGTGTTTATTAATCCCTATAATCCATTCAAGCATAGTATTTAAAACTTTGTTCACATATTCTACTTGGCCATTTTCTTGCGGGTAATATGGAGTTGAGTTATCATGATGCAAGCCCAAATTTGTAGTAAGTTCAGTCATCATAAAGTTTCAAAAATGGCTACCATGGTCCGTGACAATGGCTTGTGGAACACCAAACCTAGCAATTACATGATTGAATGTGAAAAGAGAAACAATTTCACTATCATCCCTATATGTAGGCATCATGTAGGCCCATTTTGTAAAATAATCCACAACTAGGATAATATACCCATGTCCCCCGACTGAGTGAGGGTTACATGTATTGAAATCGATGCCCCATTTTCACAAAGGGACTGACAATGATGATTGGGTGAGGGAAAGAAGGAGGTGCATGCATTTTACGACCATAGATTTGACAATTATGACATTCATGGACTACATTAATGCAATCTTTGAACATGGAAGGCCAGAAATATCCAACATGCAATATTTTTTAGGCAGTGGAAAACCATGACATATGACTGCCACATACTCTAGAGTGACTATCATTTAATGATTTTTCAGCTTCATCATGCATCAAACATCATTTGAAAACTTAATCAACACGATTGTGGTAAAGTGTATCACCAACAATAGTACACTGTCGATATCATTAATGTGTTGATGAGAAAGAGTCATTCATCTAGAAGAGAATTCACTGCCATGGTTTCTTTTTCAGAATAGGTAAAGACACAAATCAGTTCAACAAACACCAATGATTTCTTCAAATTGGATTGCACAAATTCTAAGTCAAATCCTTGTAGAATAACAATCCATTTGTAATATTCCCCCTCAAGCAATTTTTTGGTAAGAATGTAAACCATAGGGTTGCAATTTGAAACGGCACTATCGTTTTACGCAAAAGAATCTAGTGACAAAATTTTAGGACAACTTGCACAGCTGCCAAGGCCAACTTCTCCACATGTGAATATTTAATATCAGTTTGGTAAGGTTCCTACTTAAATAACAAATCACATGTTCATTTTTTAATTCATCTTCTTGAACTACTACCATACCAATGGTAACATCAGTTGCATCTAAATATAAAAAGTAATCTCGGTGATAATCAGGCAGATGCAACAAAGGTGTTCGAGTCAACATGTGTTTAAGTGGATTGAAATGTTCGTGAGTAGTTTCATACCATACAAAAGGGATACCCTTTTTCAAAAGTCGAGTAAAACCTTTAGTTAGCTCTGCATAATTCAGAATGAATCGACGTAAGAAGTTTGCTTTCCCTTCCAAATTTTGGAGTTGCTATAAATTGGAAGGAGGAGAAAAATTTAGAATAGTCTCTACCTTAAGGGGGTCAACATAAATTCCTTCCTTAGATACGAAAAATCCTAGTAATCAACCATATTTTACACAAAAAACACATTTTTGTGAATTTAAGCATATATTTTAATGCCTACATCTGATAAAGATTTCTCATATATGTGCTAGACGATCTTCATGTTTCAATGAATGGGTTGGTAGATCATCTAAATATGGATGTACAATATACTTAATGTCATGAAAGGCATAAAACATAGCCCGTTGAAAGGTGGTGCCAACATTCTTTAGTCCAGATGGAAGTTATCGAGAAGTGAAAGTCCCCCATGGACAAATGAACGCGGTTTTATGCTGATCTATAAGGTGTATGTTAATTTGATTGTACCCATAAAATCTGTCCATAAAAGAAAATATTTCATTACTGGAACAATCATCAATTATTTTATCAATATAGGGTGTAGGATAGTTGTATTTAGGACAAGATTTGTTAATGTATCTATAATCGATGCATACTCTAATTGTCCCTTGCTTCTTGTTAATAGGAATGATGTTATAAACCCAATCATTCAAGGGATCATGATAGATAAATCCCTCTTTAGAAGTTTTCGACTTCAGCTTTGATGGAAAATTATTTCCTATGATGCACTGGACATAATCTCTATCTAATAGGCTTAGTATGTGGGTAAGCCTTGATTTCATGGATTACAATTCTCGGGTTGATTCCTAGCATCTCCTCATAAGACCAGGAAAAGATGTTGTGAAATTCTTGGAATAGGGCCTTATAGGTCTGGATTTCATCGAGTGAACATGAGGCGCCTATGTGAATGTTTTATGTAATTCTAGGTTTCACTAAGATATTAAGTGGAATATTTGTAGATATATTCTCTAAATTATTTTCAGATTTAGATTCAAAAACCGATATAGGGAATTTAAGGTCATCTACAATCTTAGGTGAAAACATTGTGGAATATTCATTCTCAATATTTTCAAAATTGGAAAGAAAAGAGGACTGATGATGATAATCATCCTAAGGCATTTCATCTAAAGTCGTGACTTCCATGATGCTTTCATTTGTTGGAAATCAGTTATCGAAAGGATCAGGAAATGAGATTGGTTCCAACCAAGAGGATTGAGAATACTCGTCAATGATCGCATTCACTTGGTCATTGTTAATGTGGAGTGGTGTGAAAACATTTGAATGTCCTGATAAGTTAATTCCAATGGGCTCAGAGGAATTTGGTCACCATGTGTGGTCGAATCAGATTCTAAAGGAATAATCCAAGGCTCATATGATTCAGAAGTGTTTGATGAGATCATATTGAGCTGGTAAATATTAGAAGAAATGTTAGGTGGAGGGAGTGAAAAAGTTAACATCAATGATGAATCCTTAAGCAAACCAATGCCAATATATTCATAAGGAATAATTCAAGATACTATTTTACCTTCTAATTCTACTAACAGGTCATTCAAGGTACTGTAAGATCGAAAGAATTTGTCATAAAAGGCCTTAAGAGCGGTAGGTGATTGATTGATAGTTGGAGAACCCAAAGATTTCCAACAAGCAATAGCCACAATACACGTAGAGGCTCCCTCGTCAATTACTATATGAAAGAATCTTTTGGTTTTAATAAAAACTGGTATTTGAAATTCCAGTTGGTGTGGGAGTCTAGGTATATGACTTTCAAGATCAAAGACTATGAGATAAGAGTCTTGAGGATCAATTTCTCCAATAGCTAATAATAGTAATTTCCTTTGTGTTGGACATGTTTGCAGCACTTCAAGGGTTGACATTGCTAAAGGATACTGAGCCAGGTCTTCAATAATGTTTTAATTCTAATCCGCCCTAGCATGTGGATTAAAATATGAATTTCAAATACCACCTTTGAGAGGCAAATGAATTACCATGCAAGGATTTGACTTCTTGATCTGTAAAGGTGCATAAGGAGGTGGAACTGATATGGAAGGTTGACTGGATTAACTAACATCATTTCCATTTACAGGAGTTTTAGATACATAATATTTAGATCTAGTTACTACCTAAACTTGTGAAGACATCATCATGATATCTGTTGATGTAGATGAAGAGGATGGATTATGAGCAACCATTTTACTGTCTTGAGAAGGGAAATGATATTTCAAAACAATAGGTGTGGGAGAACCTTTGAGGAATTTGGTAACCTCTGCATGATGTGGGCATTCCTTAGTATAATGATCTTCATTACAAATTAAACAAGGATACTGAGGTTTCTTTTTCTCTTCAGAAGGTTCATTTTTTGTTGGTTTCTCCTTTTGAGAGGCATTTTGTTTTTATTTTCCTTTTCCTTTTTTCTTACTTCCAGATTTTTGAGTCTTACTAGTAGATGATTCTACTGCATTGATTTTGGAAGTAATTTTAGGAGAAGTGTTTTCACTGGGTGAATTTTGTGGCTACAATTTTAGTATTCTTATAATTATTCTTAGATGATTTACCCTCTGATTGTTGGCTGAAAAACCCAATTACACAATCATCAATGTGAGATCATGTAGGAGTTGAAACTTGTTGAGTTGAATTAGATGGGTGAGGTAAATTTAGAAACTTTTGTACAAAGTGCTAGATTGTGAATAGATAAAGTCTAATTATTAGGCATGGGATATAACCCGATATTCTGTTACAACTCCTCCTTTAGCAACATATTCCGTTATATCAAAAAGTAAAGATTTAGTGAACCATCCTGCTAATATTTGATCTGGAATATAAACTTTGACTAAACTACGTCTATGCCTCCGTTCACGTATATGATTTGAAATGTAGGTAGAATCAAATTGCTTTAAAGAAGTCAAAAGTTTGGTACTAGTATCATATCGAATAGGTAACTGAAAATGCGTTAAAAATGTTGTTGCTAAGGAATGGAAATTGTGGAAAGAAGCACATGGTAACTCAATGTACCATTTTGTTGTTGAACTTGTTAGAGTTCATTGCAAACATCATAATCTGATGGAATCATCATTTAATGAATTGGAAGAACACCATAGGTGATATGTCATAACATGGTTTGATGGATCTTCTCTCGATTTACCTTCAAATTTCGATACATCACTTGGAAATTTAGTTGTAATTACCAACTAAAAAGGATAATAGTAAATGGGATCATTTGTGAGCCGAGATAAATATGGTAAATCAAAAGTTTCTATAAAAGGTAACTATTGGTTAAAGTCTTGTTCAAGATATTGATACCCTTGTGGATTAATTCCAAGCCGTGGAGGGGGATATCCATGGATAGCTTGAGCAGTTGGAATTTGCATTCCCCTAGGATAACTAGGGTAACTCATACTAGGTTGAGGTTGAAATGGAACTTGAAAAGTATGACCAGGGTATGTTTTACTTTGAAACGGTTAATTCTAATAAGATTGAGCCTGTACCAGTTGACTCAAGTAAAGTTGGCCTTACAAAGGTTGACCTTGAAAAGGATTTCCTTGAAAATATTGACCTTGAAAAGGTTTTCTCTGAAAAGTATGACCTTAAAAAGGTTGACCTTGTTATAGTGTTTGAAATTATCTTACACTATATTGTCTAATAGGCATCTATGTTGTAGACTGAAAGGTAGGAGCAATTTGATAAACAGATGCTTGAGGAATAGTTTGTGCAGGTTGTTGGACCAATATTTGAGGCTTACCTTGAATAGTCCTTTGGGACCTAGATTGGATAGGTGTTTGGGGTATACTTTAAACCAATTGTTGAAAACTGACCTTCACAGTAGGCTGAATGGATGTTTTAGGAATACTCTAAACAAGTTGTTGGATGGACACTTGTGGGGTCCCCTAGAAATGTTGTTGAACATGCGTCTATGGATTACTTTGGACTGTTTGCTAGACGAACACTTGTGGGGTGCCTTGGATAGGTGTTTGTGGTATAGATTGACCATTATCATGAATTGGTTGATAAATAGGTTGTTGAACATAAGAAGGCTTCCAAATAATACTCCTCATTCTTGGAAGTGGAGCACTAATCAAGCGTTGAGACATAACAAGTGGACTTGGACTGACTTGAGGCATCTAACCAAAATTTGTATAAGTTTTAGCAAGAGGTTGTCCTACAACTGAAGGATAAATTCCACTAGGGGGTTGTCCTCTAGGCAGAGCATAGGTTGGTTCCCCCCAACTGGATAGTAAACACTAGTTGGAGTTGCTTGAGGATTACCTGTATTACCATATATCATATTAATGTATTGATATGATGACAAAGGTATTTCAGGCATAGAAGTTATGACTTGAGAATTTGCCTCTAGATTAGAGGTAGATAAACCAAATGAGACTCTAGAAATCCAAGTGGAAATTTGAGGGCAAGGAGAGGCTCCCATAAAAATTCCCATAAGTGACTGATACTCAGTAGGAATTGAAGGTCCACCATATAGAAATAACTCTTGAGAGCCTATAAACATGGAAGTTACAATAGTTTGCTTATAGGAGTAGCTTCTGACATGATTTTCCTAGATGTGAAATGAAAAGGAGTACGTAAACGAGGAATTCTTTGACCTAAATAGTTCAAAGTGGTAAAATACCAAGTATCTAGTCGAAAAGGATCAAAAGGAAGTCTTGGAAAACTAATGGATCACTAAAAATAAGAGGAGTGTTTGGTGATTCTTCCTCATCACCTTCAGTAATATCTTAAATACTTATAAGACTAGGAGGTAAACCAGTTGTGATTATAGTTCTTCTTCGAGATGAATTTGATAAAGGAGTAGGGGTTATAGTAGCTAAAGGTGATTCAAGATTAGAAACATCATATTTAGGTTCTTCAATTTCAAGTTTAGGTAATTATGTCTCTAAACTTTCACCGATCTTGCATTCACCTTGAATAATTTCAGTAACTTCGGGTCTAGAGTGAATTG
Source organism: Pinus tabuliformis (assembly GCA_031772625.1). Classification (NCBI taxonomy): domain Eukaryota; kingdom Viridiplantae; phylum Streptophyta; class Pinopsida; order Pinales; family Pinaceae; genus Pinus; species Pinus tabuliformis. The sequence continues at coordinate 1,338,431,566 of CM062819.1, read as the reverse complement.
TGTTTGATTTTATTATGTGGAGTTGAGTTATTCTAGTTTCCGTTGTTTCTAATTCTATAACTCCTCATGCATTAGGCTAATCTGAGGGTCTAGATCCTACAGATTTCGATCTCCTCTAATTGACCAGGTGTGTACTCAGGGGGTAAACCATGCATTCTATGTGAATATATTGGTCACTACAACATGATGAATTTTATTAAAGGTTTGTTCTATTCAATCAAATAATAACCAAAATAAAAAATAAAAGGTAACTAGGTATAAAGGATTACTAAGCCACTGTGAACTGTGAAATATAGTTTCTCGTATGTGTAGTTAATCTCCCCACATGCTATGTTCGGTGTATCACAAAGGACAAAGCGGTTGACTTGGTTACTTATGGATGGTATGCAACCTAGAAGGGGGCCTCCAAAATATACTCAAGGTATGTGAAGGTATAATCCATGTTAGCATTGTATAATGCGAGCTCATAGGATAGGAAACATCCCTATATAATTTTCATACGCGGAGCATCATCCAATATGCCCAAAGGTACATGGAGAATGGTCCAATATACTTATGTACATGGGATACAAACTACCCACCGAATGTGCCACACACAAAAAATGATAGTTTATATGTTTATAGACGTTGGAACACAACCACTTATATTTGGTTAATTAAACATTTGATTGATTTTACAGTTTTTCTTTCATTAAAGTTGATTTAATATATGTGGTGTAAATGATATCAATTTTTGCTTCGATGAATTTCTATTATGGTAAAGAGAGAGTCTTTTTGATATTCAAATAGAACTAAAAGATTCTAATTTCACCATAGTTCTTTTCAATAGCTATATAATATTCACTTTCAAATTGATTCAATGTAGAAATTTCACTTTTAAATTTCAACTCACCCAAAATCACAAGAATTATAAAAAATTATTTTGAGCACACAACACCAAAAAAATTTCAAAATGCAAAAAGAAGACCAAAAAATATTAAAAATGAATCTTTCAAATGAATGCTACGTATATGACACTGTCTAAAGTATAATTCTAAGATGCTTCATTACTAAAAGAACAAAATTGTTCATTTTAATTTCACCAAAAGAAGCATTTTTATGAACGAAAAATAATAAATCTTGAAAAATACTATTTTTTATTAACTTAATGATACTTCACAAATAGGTAAAAAAAAATTCTAAATTTGATTCTTTGAAAGAAGAAAAATAGGCAGACACTATCTCATCAATTACCAATCCTTCCTGTGATAAATCAACAAATCACTAGATCAATCCTTTACCCTAATTCACAAAGATAAAAAATTTATCAAGAAGACAATCAACAATGCTCAATCGAATTGAAACAAACTTTTCCATAATGTAAACAGATCCAAGAAAGTATAGCAATTGAAAATTTCTAGACACAACAGATGAAAAACCTAAATTTTCAAAAAATTTAGAGACTTACACAGGTAACCAGTTAGGTTCAGTGCACCGATACACTATTTTTGAAGTAAAAGTGCACAAAGTTGTGGACCGTTGCAAAAGAAAAAGTGCACAAAATGAGGAAACATTATAAAAATAAAAAACAAAGCGAAAGATCTAGAACTTTAAACTTTCAAGGTTCAAAACACTGTCATATAAGGTTACAAAAATAAATTAGAGGTCAGAAGGGGACATAATGAAGAAAAAATTGTTCCCCAGTATGGTCACCAATTTGTTATGGAAATTTTTTTTCTCTTTCAAACAAGGTTGATCTCCCTAGCCTCAAAAGAGATCTAGAAACAAACAGACAAGTGATTGCAACATTTCCTTAATTTACAACTGAAGTATGAAGTATGCAAGAGCCTCTTACCTTTCTACGAAATTCTTGTGGAAGTCCTTCTGATGCTTTCAAAATCATTTCCTCGCTACTTCAAGACAAGATATGCATAAACAAAAACAAATAAGGCATAAAAGCATAACGTAGATAAAGATGAAATACAAAGTGAATGGAAATTGAAACATAGCATATATCACAAGATTAAACCAGTATTCAGTTATAAATTATGCAAAAGATCAAGGAGATTTTCAAAGAGCATTATAACAAGTGAAATTAGGAAAGAAATGAATGATTGTGTTAATCTTGAACAAGAAGAAGCAATACAATCTTAGACTTGATGATGTAAGTCTCCTCCCAATGGTCTCCAATCCTCCCCTTAGTTGAAAAGCTTTCCAACCCTATTCCAACATCATAAGGTTACATTTAGAAGTCCCCCCTTCATCCTCTGGTCCGTGTTGAATTTATAGGCCAAGAGGAGGAGGTTTGAGATCCTCTTCTCAAGGGATGAGATCCATAAAGAGAGGGATTAGGGTTCCACAAAGGGAGGTAGTTTTCTCCATGAATAGAGGGATGTGGCCCAAGTATGTAGGGGATCGAGACCTTTAGTTGGAAAATATTCCTCCAAAAAGGATTCTAGAAATCACTCTTTATTTTCACTTTCGTTAAGAGATTTTCACAGTTTTTAGTATAAGACATAATGCATAATTACGTAGGCCATAATGGTCAAAACTACGCTTGCACTGGAGATGTCTAGGAAACTATGTAAGTGTTTAAAAATATGTTTTTTAGCAATGTAATCCAAGATAATCTTGTTGTCATTGGGATTTTTTTTGCTTCCAACATTGTAGGGGAATGCTTGGAACACTTCATCAGATAGAGAGAGATCCTAATTGGTGGCCATTTTCCTAATGGTGACAAAATGATGGGTAACAAGAACATCCACATGAAAAAGGGTATCACAACCACATTTAAATGTGGAAATAGATTAATTTTCTCTTCACCACCAACACCCATTTCATCAAAGGAACCAATGGGGCCATGTTGACAAGGACATTAACAACTCATGGTGGAGAATCTCACAACCCTATATATGTTGCTCTAGTACATGGTATGATGGATGGTACACTAGGCATACTTGGAAAGTTGCATGATGTGTCCATATAGTTTGGTATCCTTGGTAACTAACTCATAGTGATTCGTGAAATGGTTGGCATGGTATACTAGTGTGTAGACTAGAAGGACCAAGTATGTCTTACCTAGCAATGGAAAATGGCCAATGAGATGTTACATAATAGGATTCAATGGATGAAAACATAACTTGGTAATGTGATAGATTATGTTTATCTATGGTAAGGAAAGAGTGTTGATAAATGCATTAAAGGTGTGTGAACATCTACTGAACCAAAGACATGATATTCATGGACTATCTTATGTTGGACTAAGATGGATGATGACATGGACACATTATGGGTATTCAATTGTTCAAATATGCTTGGATTAGGGGTGGAAACAATATGTTTCTTATGGTTGGGTGGAAATGATGCAACATAACCTATGGTGAAATGATAACTATGAGATTATACATGGTTAAATCATACCATAATGATATATAAACTATCATAGATATTCCACTAGAATATTTTGTCATAATAGATCCTGCAATATTCTAAAACCTTATTTATGTAGGTTATTTTATTACTAAATTACAACTCAAGTCTATGAGAATAAATAAATATGAAAATGAAAAAATAAGCAAGTGAACTCAACATACACATAAATGAAGATAATATTATGTATCATTGGAAACTTGATACATGAGAAAACCTAGCTATAATGTTGATGAGCACTGGTATTGTAGCAAGAATGTTGCAACTCCTGGAGCTACCAGCTTTACTTTATCAACCCGGGGTTCGTACAAACTTCGAGGTGACAGTGTTGTATACACAAGTAAAAGTGATGGTTCTACCTTTTGTCACTGTTCAGCTGGCGAGAGACCACTAGGTTTTTCAAGCTAGACTTCTATGGATTCAGAAGAAGCTTGGTTCCTTGATGAAAGAAATAGAAATCCACTCTAAGAGAGAGCTAATCTACTGCAATAATGAAAAGGACTGAAATTCAATGCTAAGGCACACCATTTCCTAATTAACTTCTAAGAGTTATGCTTTGCAATGATGCTAATTTAATATGAAAAAATACTACTATCCTAAGCATGGAAGTTAAAAACATCAAACATAATTGTTATGCTTGTAAATGACTATAATAAATCTGTTGTCTTTTTATGCTTTTCATGAAAATTCAAGTGTGCAAACTAATCTCTTTTGGTGATGTGGCAGGAGGTTTAGGGATGTTGATGGATAGATGGAAGGTTTAGGAGATGGTTGGAAGGTTTGGGAGACCCTTGGGTGACCTTGGGAGGCTTCTTATAGGTTTTCCCTCAATTCGGCCTCAAAACATGTCACTACAGGAAAACCTATAGGATGTACAAGAAACCTACAGGATTCCTTGTATTTCTACAGGATGCATCCATGAGCAAAATGATGGGTGTTGGAGATGATTGAAGGCTTAGGGAAGGTGGTTGATGGGTGGAATGGAGTGAGAAAAGGCCTAGGATCACTCAGAACCTAAAACAAAGTTTAGGAGATGGTTGGATTCACTCAAAATGCTTGAGGAAATTTCTATGTAAAATAATGAAATTGGTGAAGGTTTTGATGAAAACGAGGAATGCCTATGGGTGAATGAAGTTGGAGGGTGGTTTCTTGCTATGATATATTTGTCTACTTCTGAAGCACCTACTCTGCATCAAACATGTGAAATTTCCAAAAAGTCATGTAAACAAGAAGAATTCTCATGAGCTATAAAAGCAGAATTTAATGAACTAACTATCTACCTTATGCATGAAGAAATTGTTGAATAACATGGATTCATGGATGTGATCTACTGCAAGAATGAAGATAGACAAGATGGAAATGGAATCCTACTTTGAAAAATGGATCAAATGCTAGTTTAAGTACAACAAACTCTAAATGTGATGAAAGAAATGGAAATCTATCTTTTGGGGCTGCATAAGAGTCTTTTCCTCAAATCATGATCCCAGAGGGAAGAAGTGAGGCCAAGACACCCACTAACAACTTTGTGATTCTTCTTTTATCCCTTCTAACCTGCTGTTGAAGTAAGGCACAAATGGAAGAAAACTAATAAACAATTAATCAAATCTACACTACTTGCAATGAAAGACTTCTAAAGACAGTTTAACCATGAATCTATGAAACTAAGATAAGCATAAAGATACAAGAAGAGGAGCCTTTGATACTAGGGTTGGACCCTAACCCAATAGCTTCAGCTCTCTGAGTTAACTCAGTACTGAATCAAGAAAAAACTCATTCTTATTACCAAGATAGGAAATTACATCAAAAGTCTTCCACCATTTTGGAGCTCGAAAATAGCTAGAGTTTTACAACAAAAATTTGAATTCTAATGAGGCTCTAGGCCTCTCCACTTATAAAACTAAAGTCTCCAATGACTTCCTTAAATTTAGGGAGGCTCGGCTCCCAAACTCCAGATGAACTACTCTTTATCTATCACTTGCTTGACTGCCTTCTATTCTTCATGACTTGGCCGCTTGAACTCTGATCTGGTGGGATTAATGAAGGAATATTCTAGTGGGGAAGGGTAAATGAGGAGGATTTACCTCCTACAATCTCTCTCCCTTGTCCCATTCAAGTTTCAAACCTTAGTCTTTGCCAAAATTCCTTGATTTTCTCTTCCAAACTTGCATTCAATGCATATTAGTCCACTAGGCATAATATCTCACTTTAACTCATCTCATTAAACAAAATATAATCAAAACATGTCATAAGTTGTGAGAAAATTTGGTTTGACTAATCTAGGAGGTGAATTAAGGCCCATATAATTACCCAATGATGAGGATCATCAAATGTAAGGCATATTCTCTACTCTCTTTTCTTCAATTATGAAAATGAAAATTAAAAGAAGTTTTGTGGGGGAAGGGAGCACTCATTATGGGGTTTATTATTGAATTGTGGTCCAAAAGGTTGCTACAAAATTTTCTTCCTCCTATTTATGCTCTCATATCCCACTCCTAGATGTTTTCTCAATTATTGAAGAATTACAATGCTAAATGAATGGATTCTCCCCTCCCACTAATATCCCAATGTTTAACATAGCTTGATAATCATCTAAGTCTAAGGTTTTTGCATGCCCCAACCATCAATTAGTGTTAGGATTTGGACCTTCTAGAATATCCTTGAAAGTTCACACATGAATAACCTCACATGTTTGAGTAATGGGGGTTGATGTGGCATCCACTTAGTTCCATGGTATTCACCAAGGTAGGTCATCTTGTGGGAGGATTAAATTCCATACACAAGCCCCAGTTAACATGATTTTCACATTATTAGAAATATCTTAGTGTGTGGAATAGTGTTAGGTGGATGAAAACTATGATTAGAAATTTGTAACCCAAATAATTGTCATTTGATGCCTCAAAATGGATATGAAATGTTTTATAACCCAAATATACAAACTAGGTCTTACCATTAAATGAACCCTGCAAGTTGATTCTCCAATTTTTCTATCTAGGAAGTAATAAGATATATGAAAATTCATATAATTATTAGTTCCACAGGATACCTCTCCATTTAGGGAATCTTATGGTCCCCAAAATGTTTTACTAAATGAGATGAGAAAATTTTTCCTCTACATTATCCCTAGAGTGTCATTTTTCCTTCCCTAGAAGTTGTCCTTTCAACCCAACTTGTGAGAGGTCGTGTTGTCCTTATTTAATAGTTCTAGACTTCTTCTATACAATTTTATCTTTTTCCAACTGTACTTGAGATTTTTATGCTAATTCCCCTATGGTAGGTACATGCTCCTTAGTTTCCTAATCAACATGGAAGGCTCACATAGTTTTATATTTTTCATATTCACTATTGAGTAACCATGCATAATATATGGGGGTACAATAAGTCTATATACATTATCATGCACCTTATCCAATACCTCAAAAGATCATAATGTAGTGCCTTGGTCTTATTACTATGACCTTATAGTATTTTATTGTTATGGTGTAATGAAGTGTTGAGAAAAATACTGAGAGGGGGCGGGGGTGAATCAATATTTAAAACTCACTTAATTTTTTTTTTCTCTTACTTATATTTTTATATTGAACTTTACTGAAAGAAACCCTTGTATGTGTGTGGTTGTCATGGAGAAAACTAGCGTATATCCAGTAAAGTTACTTTTTAGTTAATCTAATATCTGTTTAGCTTGAACTGATGCATTAGGCATTAATGAAACAATAACCATGTGCAGTAAGAATGCAATAAACCATTACACATAAGCAACACCATGAACACCAGGATTTTTAGGTGGAAACCTAATCTGAGAAAAACCACCGTTGTTGTGATCTCTGTCTTATTAAGAAAAAACTTCTTACAATCTTGTACTGGAACAGACTCATACCAGCATGTAGGCACCCACCTGTAGAAGGCTACAACCTTCTCTCGTTTTCCAGCACCCAATGGAAGGGAGATCCAACCCCCTGCACTACCGTGGACTGCATTTCATAAATTTTCATGCTGAATCCACCTAATACAAAACATCAAATTTGTAGGCCATGTTTCATCAAATTTTTAGACTCGACCCACTACCATCAAATAATAAAACTGAAACCAATCATCAAATCACTTAATCATTGTACCAATTGAGACCCAAATCAATATCAAATAACCAAAGCAGTTAGATCACTATAAACCCATTCACCAGAATACTAATCCAGATACTATTCATCACAAAAACCAGATTCTGTCACTGCAAACCTTGATCAATAGAATATCAGAATATATATGCTACTTTTCTTTAGCATATCTGCGTACATACGTGCTTTCCATGAAGCATACCCACGTACAGATCTCAAAACACTAAACCTCGAAATTGAATCACTTTTATTCTGAAACACACACTAAATTAAACCCTGAAACATTGAATCATTATGAAACTATCACAAAACCATCACAGGTCTTCAATCACACATAACTAACTTCATCATTACTTCTTCAATTAATCAGTTCAACTTCAAACATCACTATTAAACTCATATTATCGGTAATACTTCATTAACAGAAAACATTAACACAATAAGATTGATTAGACATCCTTTTAAGAAAAACCCTAGCTTATATATGCGCTTTCCATAAAGCATTTCCGCGTTATACATGCTTTTCAAGAATGAAACCCACTTATAGATGTGAATAGATACACACCTTTTAGGTTATCAAACTCATGTACATATATGAAATTATTGACATAAACCTTAACTACACAACAAAACTTCACACATACCCAAATCTCGGCATACCCAGAATAATCACACGTCAAGACTTTATCATAACAGATCAAATCAACCCATAAGCAGATTATTCAAAACACAGTCATTTCAAACCTATCAGATATGATCATATTACGGGTGCATACTTAGTTTCATTAATAACCAATTACATGCATACTTTCTTCAGATCTAACTATTCATAAAATCTTCATTACTTGCACACCAAACACTTTGATATTCATCTCCCTATATAGCTTATCCCTTAGACAATACCATAGGTCAAAACCATTCTAGTGTCAATGGTATTCTTGGATGGGATCAAATATTCATTGTTGGGCTCCATACCATGGTTCAATACTATGGTAAATACCCTTGGTATTTAGAATACCATGGTGTGGAAACTATATGCACCTTTCCTTCTTCATACTCGTGTGTGTACATAGCTTTGCTTCTCAAAACCTGTGTATACTTCTTGAAACTTCATCTTTATCATTTCTCTGTATTTAAACTGTTATTCCTTTGACCAAACTCTCTATCACATGTAGACACATCATGTTGACATATTCATCAAGTAGGTTTCCAGAAAAAGACAATGCATATATAGGTTGCCATTAAGGACAACACATTAGTCATAATGCCTTCAATCTCCCCCTTTGGACTTGATGGTAATCACTTTGGTGTTTGGTCACCACAACCTGTAAATACCTATAAAACACATCAAGATAAGCACCAAGATTTTCAAACACCAAGTTACTCTCGCCCTTTGACATCAAGGAAAAGGGCTGACCAATGCTGAATGAAGTATTCTCCCTCTGAGCACATGCTAGAATTTCTGAAGGATGTGCAATGAACTACACGAATCTATGACTCAACTGAATATGACTTTTCCTATCACCAAGAAATCAAACTTACATCAATCAACCAATCACAGTGGGTTTACAAATTACGTCATATGCCCAAAAAGATGGTATTACATGACTTAACCACAATAGTCCATATATGACTGAATTTTACAATTATTACATCATAGGTCTTTACATGACCTTTACATCAAATAACATATATGACATTTATAATCAAGACAAAAGACCTCAATAAGACCATGATAGTCATCAAAAACTATCATATACCATATATGATATGCACCATAAGCATTTATTAGCAACAACATGAACAACAATAAGCATCATTACGTGCCAAGGAATTCTAAAGCAAACATAATGCCAACAATGCATTATTAGAAGCATAGAAAATTCTCCCCCTGAGCCTATGCCATAGTTACAGACTGTACTCAACCAATTCCAGAACCAACAAGAAAAATTAGAGCTTATTTCTTCATCATAGCAAAATATATACGATTATTCAATTTAGAACTCGCGTATATACGTGAGTAGTATGCATAGGATCCGTGTACAGAAAGTAAAATACTGAAACTTCTTAACTTCAGTTCCCCTTGAGCCTGTACTGTCTGTACCAGTTCATTGTTACAACATTAGATGCACTGCCAGTAATGTAAGCAATCATGCATATTAAAAACAACCATGGGAGTCAACATCAAGACGCATATGTATTACTCTCCATGCTCTTAAAATATTAACAGACTGATGAAGCAGGGACCATTCCTAATTTCTTTCTGAGAAATTCAAATGCATCTGGTGGAAGAGGTTTTGTAAATATATCAACAACTTGTTCTTTTGAGGGAACATATTCGAGTTTGACATTTTTTTCAAGCACCTGCTCTCTTATAAAATGATATTTAATTGGAATATGCTTGGTCTTGGAGTGCATATCATGATTTTTTGAAAAACTAATGGCACTTTTATTATCACATAGAATGGAAATGGGTGGAGAACAATTGATTTGAATATCCTGTAATGTTTGCATCATCCAGAGAAGTTGTGTGCAATAAGCTGCAACAACAACATATTCTGCTTCTACAGTATATAAATCAATTGATCTTTGTTTTTTTCTGAACCATGTTACCAAGTGGGGCCCCATATAGAATGCTCCTCCACTAGTTCTTTTTCTATCATCAACATTTCTTGACCAATATGCATATGTATAGGCATGAAGAGTAAGATATGCATCTTTGGGATACCATAATTGAAAGCCTTGAGTGCCTTTTAGATAGTTTAATATTCTTTCAACTACCTAAAGATGAATTTCTTTTGGATTAGCTTGGAATTTTCCAACAATCCCAACTGCATTCATGATATCTGGTCTCATCCCTGTAAGATCGAGTAGAACTCTAATAATGGATTTTTATTCTGTTTAATTGACTGTGGGAGAATCATCATGTGAACTAGGACTACATCCTGTCACTGCTATAGGGATTAATGCACGGGTTTTTGGTGATGGATATACCCTAAAGTATATTCTCGAGATCATTGGTAGATAGTCAAATTAGTTGCAGTTGGCCCAAAGATACATACACATATCCATATTAGTGAAATGAGAATTTAAGTAGGAAGAAGGATTGTTACCTTAGGTCTTGGTGTGGTGTTTCTGGAGAGAGCAAAGTGGCGGAGTGGAATATCCCTTAGCTAGCTCCAAGATCAATACTTGCATATAAACAAGACGAGGTGTAATATCACAACATATAACTTCAACAATCAATACATTAATACATAGGGTTATCTAACTGCATATATCTAAGCCAATCATAATCATTAACGTTGCATAAACATGTAAATGAATCATAATACCAACACCATGGAGTGGACAACACAATTGCAGGTCTATATTAATGATAGAAAAGAGTGATTACAACCATAGGTCACATCAGCCTTCCCTTACTCCTCCAACTTTTCTCTCTCTCTCTCTCTCTCTCTCTCTCTCTCTCTCTCTCTCTCTCTCTCTCTCTCTTCTTAACCTCTTGAAGAGCTGATGTCTAATACTAGCTTCGACAGTCAATAGGAAATCCTTTCAAATGTTTTAACCCCTTTCACAATGACCCTAGCCTCAAATATATAGCATGAGAGGATAAGCCTTGTCAAATCCTTCATGAGTTCATTTGGGAAAAAGAAGAGATGTTTCCATGCTTTCGTGCTCTTTCCCTATTTGTAGACTCCATTAGGAATAGTAATTCCTCCAAATAGGTCGAATTTGGATGTTTCCCTCCCTTTATGAGCTAACCTAGGAGTGAATATAGGGATATTTCTCGGTCAACTTGCTCCTTTGACCCATAAAAAATCATTTAATTTGACTAACTCTCTTCCCGAGGCAACAGACAGAGTTACCCTAGGCACTAATGCACCTGATGCATGTCTAGGAAGCTTTATAAATCAGGTTGCTAGTTCTTGGAGAGAATTAGCTTGACAAATAGGCCTCTGAACTTTTTCAGCCTTTCAGTCATATTTCCCTTCTCCTCTGAGCTAATGAGGAGGTCATTTTCCTGTATAACAGATGCCCCATAAAGTGTGAGATTAGAGGTAGAGACAATGGCTGATATACTTTATATAACTGTCATTTCCTTCGAAAAAAGAGAGAGAGGATCAGAGCTTTGGGAATACAGGAAAGTTGATACAACACATATATATAAAACATCTAAAATCATTCCATGAGTCAGGCATTCCCACGCTCTGTAGCTATGTCAGAGCGATTTCTCAACAAAGAGATATGACGATCATGTCTGCCGATAAGCACAATGCGGGATTTGTGTCATAACAAGATAATTACGATGAGCTGTCTCCAAAAAACAATATACACAACTTTGGAGAGGAAATATGGCTGATGTAAGCCTCTACCCAAGATATTGATTTTTGCTTCACCGTAACATCATAGTTTGATACATGTGAATAAAAGCATTGAGGTCGAACATGTACAAAATCGTCTGATTACCAGTCAATAATGGAGATTGTTAATAGACGTGAGGATGGCCAATGATAATGGTGATGGTCTTCAAGATGCACAATACAATCTAGCGAGTGTGAATAATGTTTTTGTCATTGAACACTCATAGAATTGTTTAACCAAGAGCCAATAATGAAAATGTCTGACCAAACACAAGGTAACCTACCACTGATGTCTGCAAGTTCCAAGGCACTGAAGTGTTTCTGGGTATACTTCCTATATAGAGTGTTGAAGTCAATAGGAAGATACCTGTCAGAAGGTAGGCAATAATGTGTCCTACATCAGTCGACATGAAACGGGACAAGAATGATTGTTTTTTTGAAGAATAGTTTGAGCATTGGGTCAAATCGACAAAGGGAATCATGGAAGGATATGCTTGATGGTTTGATGGAGGAAAGAGAAGATAAAGAGTTTCCCTTGAACAATAGAAGGCACGACACAAATGTTTTAGCCATGTAGCACTAGATTCATGAACACCAAAGAGTGTTAGGATACAGATATGAAAGAACATCAGGGAATATAGGCTAAACACATAGGATGGTTAGGTTCATATTGAGAGGCTGTCACAAAGAATGTTTTGCTGAGGGAGCACCATGTTCAAGGGAGCGACTGCTGCCAATTTTTCTTTTTTTAAATACTGACATAAAGCAATTGTATTGTTCATTTTCCCCATATGCTTAATTTAATGAGTCTAGACTGGTAAACTCAATGGTCTTTTCATATTTCAAGAGTTTGAAAATATTTTTAAGAGCAACTCCATTCCTCATCTGATTAGTTTAATGAGTTCAGATGGCTAAACTCGGTGGTATTTTCATATTTTGAGAGTCTGAAAGGATCGTAAAGAGCGACTCTAGGGCAGTCCCTTTGTCATAGTTTTTAAATAGGTGTGACAAAGGTTTAATAGTATACCCAAAAAGTTTCCCTTTTTGTAATTTAATCTACTGAGTCTGGTTAAAGAGATAAACCTACGCTCAATAGATGTTTGCCTCATTTTGTTACAAGTATAAGGAGATAGAGTAAAATCGATATTCATCGTGAAATTATAATGAGTCATGCGACGAAAAACTCAATAGATCTTCATCAAATTTTAACGAGTCAAATGAAGAAAAATCGAGGTATCTTTTTCATTTTAATGGGCAAGGAAAAAGAGGTAAAATAATTGTTCATTCCTTCTTCATAGATTTAACAAGCCTGAAGAAGGGAAAAACTCGAGGTATCTTTTTCAGTTTAATGAGCGAGGAAAAAGAGATAACATAACTGCTCATTCCTTCTTCGTAGATTTAATGAGCCTGAATAAGGGAAAAACTTGGGGATTTTTCAATTTAAGAAAGAGAAAGAGTCCCAAAAAGGAAAGCACTCATACCGTCATCATAGGAGTTTAATGAGCCAGATGACGAAAACTCGAGGTTTTTAAAATTTTATGAGAGAGAAAAAGTTCCTAAAAAGAATGCTTGGAGCTTCTTCATAAGTTTTTAACAATCTTAAAGAAGTATCTCGAGGTTTCTTCAATTTTACAAGCACAAAAAAGTCATAAAAATAATGCTCAGATCTTCTTCATAAGTTTTTAACAAGCCTGAAGAAGTAACTCGAGGTTTTTTTCGATTTTACGAGTGAAAAAAAGTCCTTAAAAAGAATGCTCAGACTATCTTTTTTAGTTTAATGAGCTAGAAAAAGAGAGAAAAAGATTTTCTCAGATCTTCTTCATAAGATTTTTAATGGGCCTGAAGAAGTAACTCGAGGTTTTTTTTATTTTACAAGCGAGAAAAAGTCCCTAAAAAGAATGCTAAGACTATCTTTTTTCAGTTTAATGAGCTAGAAAAAGAGAGAAAAAGAGTTTCTCAGATCTTCTTCATAAGATTTTAATGAGCCTGAAGAAGTAACTCAGGGATTTTTCAGTTCAAGAGCAAGAAAAAGTCCCAAAAAAGAACATGCTCATATCTTCTTTGTAGTAGTTTAACGAGCCCAAAGAAGGAGACTCGAGGTTTTTCGAATTAATGAGCAAGAAAAATACCATAAAAAGAATGCTTGATAGTTCTTTATCTCATGCTTGACCATAGAAGGGTCTATTCCATGAATTTCCTCATAATACCAAGGGAAAACATCGCGAAATTCCTTAAAAGGGTAGGTGAATCTTGCAATTTTCTCAGCAGTGCAATCAGCTCCAATCTGGATGTTTTCCACGATGCCTATCTTGACTGAAGTATTGATGAGAAATGTCTTTGTAAGATTGCCCATGTTCCCTTCCGAGTCCAAAGTTTGGATAGTTGTATAAGGTGAGGGAATGATTTGAGGGGTGTCAAAAGACAGGATTTGAATGGGCATCATGTCTGAATCAGATATAAAAACACAATGGTGAGAATCCTTCCAAGGTTGCTCCTCTAAACACATGATATCTAGAATAGATTTTTTTGAAGGTAGGGCTTGATTGAGGAGATCATTAGAAGGAGAATTTATGGGAGAAGAGGAAGTACCGTTGGTCGTGACCAAAGTGAAAATTGAATGGCTTGGTAGGACAATTCAGCGGGTAATAACAACATTTGTTCTCTGTAAGAGTCAATGTCTAAAGGGGCTAGGAGGATCCAAGGATCAGTCGATTCATGAGGAATAGATGATACCATAGAAACCATCTATGGAACCGTGGGTGGTGGGAAAGGAAAACAACACATCAGGGAAGATCCCTTGAATAGATCGATATTAATAGTGACGTAAGAGTCAGGAATACCACCCACTAAGGGTACAAAGATGCTAAGTAATGGGGAGTAATTTGGGGTGCAAAAGGACGGCTGGTTCACTATGACTATCCTTCCATCCAATGGAAATAGGATGATACAAAAGAAAATATACAGAATGGCAGTCACAACATAAGTCCAATTGTGACCCAACAATAGATTGTAGTCAAGTTTTCGGTCCACAACTTCAATATCCGCCGTTACCATTTTCCCACTCAATGTGATGGGGTAGCTAGAAAGGTAGCCTTTTGGGATGAAGGTGTGGCCATCGAACGCTGTAAGGGAATTTGAAAATGGTGAGATGGATGGAGAACCCAAAGAGAGCCAACATTAAGCCAACATGATGTAGGTTGAAGCACCTTCGTCAATGATAGTTCTATGTACCCCTTGCCCCTTCAAAAATATTTGCACCTAAAATGCAGGTTTGTGTGAAAGGGGAGGTTTACACTTGTCAATGTCAAAAATTGCAAACATGGAATCCTGAGGGTTGACCCCACTAATTTCCAAAAGCAGAGCTTTCCTTTGTGTTGGACAAGTTTGCAATACTTCGAGCACCAACATAGTTGATGGTGCTTGTGCCAAATATTCTACAATACTGTAGTTCTTGGCAGCATGTGCATGTGTAGTATGCGTTGTACGATGAAGTACCCATTTTGGGGGGAAAATCAGAAGATCAACAACTGGCCTTTTAATATGAATATCGGTAGGTAGCGGTGGGTTTGGACCTAAGGAGGATTCCTTAGCATGAGTGACTGGAGCTCCATTATTTTTGGCTCTGGTTTGAAGACCTATCATTTCAAAGGTGTAAATGGTAGATGGTCCTTCACCAATTGAAGGATGATGTGAACCGCCATTCACCCTTACGGGGGTTGAGGTTGGTTTGCAATAATATGTTGTTGCTGCTAAGCAAGGAAAGGGTTGTTTAGGACCATGGGGTTCAGCCAATGTCGTTTTGAGAAATGAAAATTTGTGCATTCATGGAGACACGGACAACAATGTGTCACATGGTCTTCTACATAGATTTTGTAAGGGAACTTGATAGCTTTTTCCTTTCCACTATTAGGAGGCGTAGTAGCACTCTACTTTAGTTTGAACTACTTGGTTGACTACTCTTCAGAAGGAACGGTCTTTTTCTTGTTCTTCTTGTTATTATCACCGGGTTTTTGTGTAGACTGCACATAGTTTGTTGCAGTAGTAGGAAGAGCAGTCAATTGGGTAGTATGGTCAACTGATTGTTGGGCAATGTGACTGCTAAGTTGTTTTACAGCAACCTTGAAGGTAGCGTCGATAATACCATCAGCGTATGCACTGGGTTGCTAAGTAGCAGGAACACTGGAGTTTCTAGGGGCATTGGGAATGACGTTGTATAAAGTGCTAGACTACGAATATATAAAATCTAAGTGTTGGGCACAATGAATGGATTGGTTTTCCATTGTGCGTTTTAACCTCATACATAAATTACCTGCATATGATTTCTAAAACACAGAAAATAAACAATGCAAGAGCATAACACATAATACAAATATACATAGAGATTTTCCCCCAGATCCCAAAACTGGGACTACCAACTTGATTTTTCATTATTTTTCTTTAAATGTTATAATACATATATATACATTCTGAATCATCCAATACCATGGGCCGAAAACCATCGCACCCAAAACTATGTGCGAAAACCATGCACAAAATCATAGGTAGGTCCACCCACATAATATAGGGTCCAAAAACAAATTTTGTCGCGACGTTGCTCCGGACCCCGTAGAGGGGGGCTAACCTCCCCCCTCAAAACCCCCATGCTAATACAATCAGGGCAATGAACGGGGGGCTCTGCCCCCTCTAACCCCCCGGTTAACTAGGGCAGCTAGTCATGGAAAGAATATAACACAACCCAACATTCTCCCACTTGTTGTTTTCTTTCCACAAGGGGCCATAGGAGAGCTTAGTCATTTATCTAGCCCTGTAATGCCCATTGTTTCTCTACACCAAGAGAACTTCTTAGAGCTCACAAATTTTTTCAATGCATCTGCAGTACTCTTCAAAGTGTCCACCTTTACCAGCAACAACTTTTTCTCTTCTATCATATCCCTCACAAAGTCATACTACACATCAATGTGCTTTGTCTTTGAATGGTAAGAAGGGTTATTTTCCAAGAAAACTGTACTTTGGCTATTGCAATCTCTTCTTATAGCTCCTTGTACTAACCCCATACTTGAACACAATCTTTGCAACCAAACTGCTTCCTTGCTTGCATGAGTGGTTTCCATGTATTCTGCCTTTGTAGTTGATAGTGGCACTACAAATTGTTTCTTAATCATCCAACTAACTACACCTCCAAATAGGTTAAACACATACCCACTTATAGATATTCTCTGATCTAGATCTCTAGCCCAGCCTACATCAACAAAGCCACGAATATCCAAAACTCTGTCCAATCCTGGTCTTCCTTGGTAGCACAAACCATAATCACTAGTGCCACACAAATACATGAAAACCCGCTTCATTGCTCTCTAATGCTCCTTGATTTTGACATAAACCTGCTCAATACTCCCACTACATGTGCAATATCTGGTCTAGTACAGACCATCAAATACATCAGGCTACCAACTGCACTAGCATATGGAACATGGGACATGTCATCTTCATCTTCTTGTGTCTTCAGACACTGTTTAATAGATAACTTTACACCTACAGGAATAGGAACCTTCACTGGTTTACTATCTTGCATATTAAACCTATGCAGTATTGTCTCGACATACTTCCTCTAGTTTAACCAGAGCTTCCTCTTTTCCCAATCTATTTTAATTTCCACACCCAAAATATAGTTTGCAGCACCAAGATATTTCATGTCGAATTTGGAGGACAATTGGGTCTTCAAATCCTAGATAATTTATTTTTCATTTCCAACCAGCAACATATCATCTGCATACAAGACTAGATAAATAACACGGTCACCAATTCATTTAAAATACACACAATGATTTTCCTTGCTTCTGGTGAAGCCAAGTCCCCATATAAATATATAAAATTTCTGATACCACATCCTTGGTGACTATTTTAACCCATACTAAGACTTTTTAACTTGCATACCAGTTATTTCTTACCCTTCACTGCAAATCCTTCAGGTTGCTTCATGTAGATCTCCTCTTTCAGATCCCCATGAAGAAATGTTGTCTTCACATCCATCTATTCTACCTCAAAATCAAAAGCAGCAGCAATAGATAAAAGTAATACAATAGAAGGTACCTTGGCAACATGAGAAAAAAATATCACCAAAATCAATTCCCAGTACCTAGGAATAACCTTTTTCTACCAACCGAGATTTGTATTTCTCCACATTTCCTTCTGCATTTGTCTTCTTCTCTGTCTAGTTTTCCACCAAAGCCTTAAATTCTTTAAACCTGTCAAAGACTTTAGATTTATTCTTAAGGAAATATATCCACGTATTCCTTGATAAGTCATATATAAATGATACATAGTACATAGACTTATCCAGTGATGGAACCTTCACAGGTCCAAACACATCACTGTGCAAAAGCTCTAATATCTATTTCGCCATCTTACCTTCTACCATACCTTTACCATGAAGTATTCGAAGGCCCTTCTCTACAATGTGTCCAAGCCTTTGATGCAATAGCATGGTATTTTCTCCAGAGACCACTAGATTTTCTACTCCACTTTCAGGAACCACAGAATTGTTGCACCCATAAACAACAGTGCTACTTTGCAGCTTGTACATAGTTCCAATCCAAACTCCCTGCATCAATACCAATGCTCCCCGAACCATCTTGCAGGTATCCTTCTTGAACACTACTTTTACACCTGCATCATCTAGCTTGCTTACAGAAATTAGATTTCTAGTTAATGCAGGAGTATGCAGAACACCTGGAAGTGTTCTAATCCTTCCACATTGCAACTTCAACTTGAATTTTCCGTGATCAACAATTCTATCCTTCCTATCATCCCCCAAGAAGACATCACCACCATCATATTTCTGGTGCTCACAGAACCACTCTCTATGGGGAGTGAAGTGAAATGATGCACCTGATTCAATCAACCATGCGTCATGATCTACATGTGTACTTGAAGAAGCCAAGTACACATCTCCACCTTCATCTAAGGTGGGTTTCACCTCTGCAAAAGGAGCATCATCGGATCCCTTTCCTTTTCCAGGAGCTTTAGATTTACAGCCCCTTTTGTAGTGCCCTTCCTTTTCGCATTTCCAGCACACCTTTACAGGTTTTCCTGGATATTTAGATCTCCCTCTAGATTTAGATCTCCCACTCGATGAATTATTTTTGTTTATATTTTGGGACCGTCCTCGTACAGATAAGGAATCACCATTCTGACTCTCCGTATTTTTCCGTCTCATCTCCTCCGTTAGTAAGGATGAGACTATTTCATCAAACTGAAAGGTAGTTTCATTGCTACCTATTGCAATAACCAGACTATCACACGAATCTGGTAGAGTGTTATGAAACCAGCTCAAGAAAAGATAGAAAAGATAGATCAACGCCTTAGAATTCAGCCTCTTTGAGGGGGCAACCTCCTTTACATTACATAAATGGACAATTCTTCGATGATACAAATGAAAAGACCTCCTTTCTATATATAGGAGTCTAAGGGGTCATAACATAATCAGAGCCGACATAACAATAATAATGTAAGGGCACAATAATAACAATAGTGGGCTTCTATGGGGCACAATAGTAACAATATGGGCACTACATGGGTACATCAATATAATAAGTGGGTTATACTAATAACAATAAGGGGTTACACTAGTAGTATAGGGGCCTAACATGCCCCTCTCCTTCAAAAAGAGTCGTCCTCAACGCTTGAATAGTTCTTGATGCTTCTGTATAAAATTCTTGTCCTCCCATGTGGAATATTCAGTGGGTAAGTTCTTCCACTTGATGAGATACTCTGAAATTGATCGATTTCGTAGCTGTCGGGTTCTTGTTTATGTGACTGCTCCAGGTTCCAATATGATTTTTCCTTCCTCTTCAATTTCTGGCAATATTGTTTGAATTGGGATCTTTTTTAACTTTTGAATAAGTGGCCATACTTTTTCGTCCTTCTTCCATTCATCCCTTGCTTTGTTTATCCAATCTAGTTGGATAATATAAATAGCACAAAACAATTCTTCCACATCCTCATCCTTGAAGAGTCTTCCCATTCGGTAAGGTCGCCATTTTTTAAGTGCATGTAGTATTGCCAACATTTCCTTCTAATAAATAGCTTGCTTGAGATGTAGCAGTAAAAATACCCAATCACCTACATCAAAACATTTTTCACTGCGATGTTGATCTACCTATTGTTTCGTTTGATTTTGCACCGAAGTGGCATTATCCTTTAAAAGTTGGAGCACTTGTTGTTGATGCTCAATGTGATGTTTCACTGCTTGAACCTTTTTCTTCTTGATATGTCCTTCTATCTATAGAGTTTGAGGAGTGGTAATTTCTTCCAATCCTTTACAAGATATGGTTGGATTCATTTCTTGATGCTTGATGTGATCTTTCACTTCTTGAACATTTTTCTTCTTTACATGTCCTTCTATCTTGATAGTTTGAGGAGTGGTAATTTCGAACAATGAATTACAAGATATGTTTGGATTCATTTCTTCTTTCTCGATGTGATCTTTCACTTCTTGCACCTTTTTCTTCTTGATATGTCCTTCTATCTTGAGAGTTTGAGGAGTGGTAATTCTTGCCAATGCTTTACAAGATATGGTCTGATTCATTTCTTCTTTCTTTGGGGTGGGGTCCTGGCGTATATCTTCTTATTTTGATGTTTCTTGATCATTTTCTTCCTGTTCTTCATATTCTATGTAAAATAATTTCTTCTCAGCACACTTATGACCTTTATTGCATTTGCTATCACAATTGTAACAAAGCCCTTTTTCTCTTTTTTCTTCCAATTGTTGTGGTGTAACCCTTGTAGGTTGTGGAAGGCTAGGAGAAACAACACTTCCATCTTTATAGTTGTGAGGGGTACGCTTCCTAGTTTCCATAATCTTGCTTTCCACTATGTCACAAAGACCTTTTACTCTTTCCAATTGTTGTGGTGTTTCTCTAAAGAAGGTGTTGCTCTTTGTATCCTCATAATGTGCTATCATTTCCTCCATGAAAATTGACCACATAACAAGTTTACGAGAACAAAGCCCTTCATACCATAAATATTGATCTAGTTCTAAATATAAAGATGCAATTCATACCTTTTGTAACAGTTGTACACCATGTAGATCAAAATACTACTCCATCTGAAGTATCCAATTTACCGAATCCTTGCCATCAAACTTCCTCATCTTTCTTTTTCTTGATTTTAGGAGCTCGACCTTGAAACGACTGTAACTATGTACTTTCGAATCTTTAAGTTATGAAATTTTGACCTATAGTAGCCCTCTGTGTCCTATTTCCAATGCCACCAGTCTGATCCAAATTGGATTCTCTAAGAAAGAGTTATGCACAATCTCCCAAGATGACCTGATTATAGACCTTTCCAGAAGAGCGAAATTGTATGAAGTGCCACGTGTCACTGTTTCAACCTTTGGAATTGAAAAAATGCATACAAAAAACTACAGTCCTTCCTCTTTCTATACCTTCTTATGAAATTTCAATCCGATCCCCAGACAAAAAGTTATGACGATTTTCCCCAGGTCACCTGTTTGGAATGTAATTCAGGAGTCTGCAAAAAGACCAACTTCCTCAGATCATATCTCTACAAATATAGCGCGAAAATCTCTGAAATTTGGACCTGAGGTTCAGCGTGATTTCTTCGCAAATGGGTTTTTTTTGCAACTTCTGAAACGTTTCAGAAAAAATGTTATAGTGAAAATGCCACGATGACCTATTTGGAGCAGCAAAGCCCTAGAATTCAAAGATCTAATACCAAATGTTATGAAACCAGCTCAAGAAAAGATAGAAAAGATAGATCAACGCCTTAGAATTCAGCCTCTTCGAGGGGGAAACCTCCTTTACATTACATAAATGAACAATTCTTCGATGATACAAATGAAAATACCTCCTTTCTATATATAGGAGTCTAAGGGGTCATAACATAATCAGAGCCGGCATAACAATAATAATGTAAGGGCACAATAATAACAATAGTGGGCTTCTATGGGGCACAATAGTAACAATATGGGCACTACATGGGTACATCAATATAATAAGTGGGTTATACTAATAACAATAAGGGGTTACACTAGTATTATAGGGGCCTAACATAGAGAACAAAAAAAATTGATGCACTTATCTTCATGTAAAATTTTAATATCAAAAGATAATAACTGACTTGCCATAGTATTAAATTTGTTCAGATGCTCTGTCACAGAGTCTCCATCTTTCATCCTTAGGTTATGCAACTTTTTACATAGGAACAGTTTATTCACTAGAGACTTAGATTGGTACAAAGTCCCTAACTTTTCCCACAAAGCCTTAGTCATAGCTTCCCCTGATACATTTAGCAATACTGAATCTGAGACACACAATCATATTGTGCTCTTTTCCTTCTGATCCAACTTCTTCCATTCTTCATCGGACACTCCCGTTGGTTTAGTACCTGGATCTACAGTGATCCAATGATCTTTATCTACCAATAGATCCTCCATCTTGAGTTTCCATAACTCAAAACTCTGACCATTAAATTTCTCGACCTCTATCTTGCCATTGCTTGCCATCTTCTTTCACCACCAGAATTGATCCAGTAGATCTCCAACTGAACAAGGTCTACCAAAGGCCCGAGAGAAACCCCTCAGCAACAAAGGCATCCCCTTGAAGCCAAAACAACTCGGATACCAAATGTAGGTTTTAACCGCGTACAGAAATTCCCTGCATAAGAATTCTAAAACACAAAAAATAAATAATACGAGAGCATAACACATAAAACACATATACACAGAGATTTTCCCCTAGATCCCAAAACCGAGACTACTAACTTGATTTTTCATTATGTTCCTTTCAATGTTACAATTCCAATATATACATGCCGAAGCCTCCAATACCATGGATCGAAAACCATCGTGTCCAAAACCATGTGCGAAAACCATGCACAAAACCATAGGTAGGTCCGCTCACCTAATATAGGGTCCAAAAATATATTTCCTTGGGGCGCTACCCTAGATGCCATAGAGGGGGGCTAATCACCCACCCTCAAACCCCCTGTGACCCCGCTCCCCCCGCCGCTATGAAACGAAGGGGGGATTCGTCCCCCCACTACGCAATGAAGGGGGAATTCGCCCCCCCTCTAACTGTCTGGTTAACTAGGGCATCTATTCATGGAAAGAATATAACACAACCCAACATACATGACCACACCACCTAAGGCTATATATTTAGCGATTTGAGGGAGACGAGATTTGTAGAACCAATCTACTAATAAATAGTCTATGAGGGGAGCTTTGACTAGCCTCCGCCTATGTCTCCATTCATGGATGTGATTAGAGATGTGGGTGGCAGTGTCCTGATGTAAAGAAGTAAGGAGTTCCGTCCCAGATTCATGACAGATGGGTAGCTGAAAGTGCTTTAAAAATTATATCTCTAAAGTGCCAAAGGTATTGAATGATGCACGTGGTAACTCAATGTACCACTTGGCTGCATTTCCAGTAAGGGTGTAGGGAAAGAGTTGAAGCTGAATACTATCATCCACCATGGAGTTAGAAACGCACCATAAATGAAAGGTGGTGATGTGCATACCTGGATCCTCCCGTTGTTTCCCTTTGAACTTCGGGATGTTTGTGGGAATTTTGTGCAGGATTGGAGGCCAAAGTAAGTTGTGATAGATGGGGTCATTGATGAGTTTGTACAAGTCGGGGATGTCAAGTGTTGCCAATAAAGGCAAGGTGTTTGATTCCCCCAAACCGGACCAAGGCGATGACAAATGACTTGAGGATCCTTGGGGTCCTCCCATCGTGTTGTTCCAAATATTATACAGAGGATGCATGGAATGATAATTTCCTTGGGGTATTGTTGTATATTGTGGCTGTCCATAGGGGTTGTTAGGCTAGGGGATATAAGTGCCCACAGGATAAGGAGTGCCCCCCTGACTCATTTGAGGTTGAGAGTGGGGTACCCAGATGGATTGGGCGAGACCTTGTTGAGGGATCCCCTAGCCACCTAATTAGTTGTATTCCCTTGACTGACATAAGGAGGGTTCATGTCAATAAATGATTGTCCCTGTTGTCCTATAAATGGAGGGGGAACTATAGTGTTCCCAGCTAGTATGTGCATATTGGGAATGGTGCCTCCAGGCATCTAAACCTGGGGGTTGGAAATAATCAATGGATTCCAACCAAAAAGGTTGTTGAAGGGACTTGTGATAATTTTTCTATATGGAACGCTGTATGTAATGCTTGTCGAAGGTCCGAAAGCTGACACAAAAGGGGCAGAAACTGGTATGTACTAGGTTCCACTCGTGTTGGGTGTCACCATAGGGTTCGAAAATGGGACAATTGGGATAGCGGGGTTTTGCATCAGATGTTTAGTTCTGACTGTCGACTGAGGAAGTAGAGGTAGTCCAAAAGTGTTCACAAAAGCCCACAACCTGTTAGTTGTCGATTGGATGATAGGTATAGGTTTAGCGGAAGACACAAAATGTACTGGTGCAACTGGAATCAATAGTGGTCCGAATGGATACGTGATCATAGGACTATATGGAGGAATGAAACCTTCAGTGAAGAAATCGTCTGTTAAACTTGAGTCGTGGGATGTCCAAAATGATTCAATGTGAGATCTTGGAGACTGATTACCCGAAGATGGGTAATTTGGTTCACTGGGGCTTAGCGGATCCTCCATAGTGAGTGGGGGAAGACCTAGTAGATGTCTATATTGACAACGAGGGCTGGATGTAGCCACAATGACTGATAAATTTTATCAATAGATTTTATAGTGATGTTTATTAATGTCTTGGTGATAACAAACTAGAACCTAAAAAATAAAAAATACTCTAAAGAAATCAATCAACAAGCATAGGGTATGACCCTGTTTGATAACCACCATTTGCTGGAGATGAAACCTAGTATCATAATGAATAAAAGAGAGGGTTGGAAAAATGTACTTTTAGTATTACTCTTGAGCTTCACCCGAACCTCAGATTAAGGGGCCAAGTACTCTCGTGAAACGAGCACCCTCCCAAAAACTAAAGACAGAGTAGGTTCGTCTAGGTTAGGTACCAGGGAAGCCCACCCCAGTCACCTTGTGCTTGTCCCTAAAAAGTATGGCCACTATAGTTACCTCAAATCATAAACACTACCAGGGGGAACATAGTCGTAGAGAGTACGTTGTGTGGGAAGGATACCTGAGTCCCCGACTCAATTCTGATATCCCTGAAGGGATCTCCGATACATAGAATATCCAAAGGAGATGTCAGCGAAGGAGGACTACCTTCATTTATAGTCTGATGTTGTCTCATATTTAGCCCTGCTTTTACTAGAGTGGTCATGGATAGTATGAGTGTAGAAGGATTTCCCTCGTTAATGACACTAGTTTCAGTGTATGATCTTATGAAGTTAACTCACAACTTCCTAACCCAAGTTCCTAGCCTAAACTAATATGTGTTTACTCAAAAAAGAGTTTCTGATTGATTTTATTATGTAAATTTTAAATGTACGTTGTTAAAGTCTTTGGTGGGGGTGTTGAAGTATGAATTTATGTGGGACTCTGACTCAAATCATGCAAAAACAATGCTTTAAATTTCACTTTCGATGAATAAGTTTCTTCTACAAGGAAGAAGTCATTTATACGTCAACATATATACCATGCATCCAGTAGAAAACCTACAACTAACAACTTTTGAAACCAAATAAATGTGGATCTAACCAACTAAGAAGAAAATAGTGAAACAATTTGTATTTTTTTTTTTATGAAAAACTTTAAGAAGTAAAGCTATTTCCCTAAAAGAAAAATTTGTTCAGGAAACTGTTGTGAATCAAACATGCATAGTTGTAGATCCCTTATCAGTCTACATGCAAATTTACCAACCCATGAGGTCACAGAACTGGCTGTTTATCAATAAATGGCTGGCTAACGCACTGTATTAGAGGGTACAGAGAGTTAGTGACTGCGCTAATGCTCTGTGTGTAAGGCCAAAGTGCTTTATTAAGCATTGTTTACACTAGTAGGGTGCGTTAGTGAGGAAATAGGCTTAAAAAAGAAGACTATGGGGATCAAATCTAGGGCTTAGCACAAAGAGAAGGGTGTTGTATATTCCTAAGTGGTTAGAAAGGGGATTAAGAAGTACAGGAAGGCTTGGAAGAAAGAGAGATCTAGGAATTTTTGGGAGAAAACCAGGAACTAAGTGTAGTCCCTAGCGGAGTCACCAATTCTTCTATAGGGATTAATGCACGGGTGTTTCGTGATGTAGATACCCTCAAGGATCTTCCCATGATCCTTGGAAGATAGTCAGATTAGCTGCAACTGGCCCAATGATACATAAACATATTCATATTAGTGAAATTAGAATTGAAGTAGGAAGAAGGATTGTTACCTTAGATCTTGGTGTGGTGTTGTTGGAGAGCACAAAGTAGCGGAGTGCAAGACCCCTCAGCTAGCTCCAAGTTCAATACCTGCACATAAACAAGACGAGGTGTAATATCACAACATATAACTTCAACAATCAATACATTATAACATAGGGATATCTAACTTCATATATGTAAGCCACTCATTATAATTAACGTTGCATAAAAATGTAAATGAATCATAATACAACCACCATGGAATGGAAAACACAATTGCAGGTCTATATTAATGATAGAAAAGAGTGATTACAACCATCAGCCACATCAACCTTCCCTTACTCCTCCAGATTCTCTCTCTCTCTCTCTTCTTAAGCTCTTGAAGATTTAATGTGTATTACTAGCTTATACAATCAATAGGCAATCCTTTTAAATGTTTTGACCCCTTTCACAATGGACCTAACCTCAAATATATAGCATAAGAGGATAAGCCTTGCCAAATCCTTCATGAGTTCCTTTGGGAAAAATCAGAGATGTTTCCATGCTTTTGTTCTCTTTCCCTATTTGCATACTCAGTTAGGAATAGTAATTTCTCCAAATAGGTAGAATCTAGATGTTTCCCTACTTTTATGAGTTGACATAGGAGTGAATATAGGGATATTTCTCGATCAACTTGCTTCTTTGACCCATAGAAACTCATTTAAGTTGACTAATTCTCTTCCCGAGGCAATAGACAGAGTTACCCTAGGCACTAACACACCTGATGCATCACTAGGAAGCTTTATAAAGCAGGTTGCTAGTTCCTGGAGAGTGTTAGCTTCACAAATAGGCCTGTGAACTTGGTCACTCTTTCAGTCATCTTGACCTTCTCCTCTGGGCCGATGAGGAGGTCATTTTCCTGTATAACAGTCACCATTGGTGTGCATACTAATTTGCAATCTTCCACTCCATATTTCTTCAGAATCCGCCTGAGGTACTTTGTTTGTGAGAGAAAAAATTGATTCTTTTCTTGTTGTACTTGTAAACCAAGAAAGTATGTTAGTTCACCAAGTAGAGACATTTGAAATTATTTCTACATGACACAGGCAAACCTTTGACTCGTGGATTCAAAGATGATTTCATCCACATAAACAACAACAATTAAAATTTTACGATCATCCACCTTTATATATAGATTGCTATCTGCAAACCCCTTTGTAAAGCCTTGTTATTGAAGATACCTATCAAGGCATTAATACCATGCACGAGCGGCTTGTTTTAGCCCATATAATGCCTTTGTGAGTTTGTAATCAATTTTTTCATCATTTCCTAGAAATAACCCTTCAAGTTGTTCAATATAGACTTCTTCTTCTAGATCCCCATTTAAAAATGTAGATTTAACATCCATTTGATATATTTTGAAATGATGAAAGCTTGAAAAGAAAAGAAAAATTCTTATGGATTCTATTCTTGCTACAGGTACAAATGTTTCTTCAAATTATATTCTTTCTTGTTGAGCATAGCCTTTGTAAATAAGTCTTGCTTTATTTCTAATTACTTCTCCATTCTGTTGTGGCCACCAACAACCCCCCTCTTTGTTTGGTATTAGCAATAACACCAAGCAAATGGGGACCCTTAATAAAAAATCCAAAAAAACATTTTATGAAAATTTTTGTATTCAACTCCTTAAAACTGTATCGCATCGTGAGAAGAGAATAAAACATTTTCTTATGAGCATAATAAACTACGAAGAAGCGACGCGAAATTCATCGCATCACATACATTATGAAGCGCTCTTAAATGAAAAATCTTAAGAAATCTTCGATGGCCAATATGCGACGTCGCATATCGCAACATCGCGTAAGCAGCACACAATGATTGAATGACTAAGCGCGATCTGTGATGTCGCGATGAATGCGATCTGCGATAAATGCGATTTTTCGATAAATGCGATCATGAATTTCTGCGATGACACATCTTGACGACACGATCCGCGATGTTGCGATGCGAGTCGCAGAAATCACCCATCGCAAATTTTTCTCGGCGCAGTATTCAAGGAAAGCTGTCCATAAACCAAAATTGGGCGCGCGCCTTAAAAGAATTTAATGAATGTACGCCAAAGTATTCAATAAGGACAGTTTTGTGTTTTTCGAAGAGTCAGTTCGCTATGGGTGTCATGATTTCATACATTCATAAGAGCTTAAAGCTTTCATGACAATCTTTATTATCATTACTCTTTTCCTTTGCGTAAACTGTAAGACAGGAAATAACATGAAGCAATGTGCAGGAAACATCTAAGGAAAAGGCGAAAGCGTCAATGCTCGGAGAATAGAGAATAGATGTCTTCATAAACGGATGCCGCATGCAACAGGACCACAGATTCCAGAGTACCACTCAACAGATGCTAATGTCAATAGGCCATCCAACGCTCAGAGTCAAAAGCGCACAAAAGCAACATGTTTACAAAAGATCCTGAAGCTTATGCCCGGTAAAGGAAAAAAGGCGCTAAAGAAGGAAAACGCACCAGAAAAGCCTGGAACAAAGAAAAGGAGGCAGCATCGCTAAGAAAATTGTTCAGAGAGCAAAGTCCCTAACTTGTTCAGTCATTCGCAAGGCCGGAAACCGAAATAGCAAAAGCAGAATCAGTTTGAGAGAAATTTGGGTTATTACCAAGTATACACGCTGTGAATACACCCAGCCAGAGGAATATTCTCGAAAATATCTTCTAGTTTACCAGAAATTGGTGCTAGCGTTTGTTATTTCTATTTTCGTAGCTCAAACGAAAGCAGAAGGCGACCAGCCGACTCTTCCCAGGCGAATGTTGCATGCTTGTAGCACTAAGGAGCAAATACAGAAATGGTTAGGAATTAGATTCAATTTTTATAAATAGTTTTGCTTTAGCAGAAGGGCGGTCATTTAAAACCGTATCCTAAATTTATGTAATTAAGTTAATTAGTTAGTAGTATTTAAACCCTTCTCAGGAATTTGGAGAAGGGTCCAGAAATTTGTCAAAAAACTTGTCCTCAGAACATGCACTTTTGCACCCTCGGAGGGGGTTTTGATGAATGGATGGATCAAGGTTTATTAATTTTTGCATTTGATATCTGCTACTGATGTTGCACTTCTGTACTCTTAGTAGATGTTAGAGCAAGGAGAGATAAATCATTGTTGCTTGAAGCTTATGAGTGGAACCAGTCATAAATGGTACTTTTATCTCTTGACCGTTTCTGTTTATATTCTTAAAGTGATATACAGTTTTTAGTTGTTTATATCTTACTGCATGAATGTGTGAGTTACCATTTGGCACTTTTGTATGGTGGAGTCATTTATTTATGTTTGATATATGAATAACTTATTATGCGATATGCTGTTCACAACTGTTTTGCCTAACTTTTTATGCAAAGTGGTTTATCTTAATTGATTTCTATTCTCATGATAGCTGAATGATCTTTATTACCAGTTGTTGTCGCGCGGATTGACACGACAACGCTCAGACCGGGGGCTGTCACTCTGATCCCCGATCCCTCCGTTTAAGCCTGTCTCCCGCGGCTAAGGGGGGTAGTCCCTGTGAGATGATGAGACCAACTGTCGACCAGTTGGTTGGGAGACACGAGATACGCTATAAAAAGGACGCGATGGATTTGATTAATTGAGCAGACCAGTGCCTTAAGAGATTGATGTAGAAACGATTACTTGTTAAATGATATAGGAACATGGACCATGGACAGCAACCATCTATCATCAGCTAAATCACATGACCAAAACGATATCCAGTGATTTAAAAAAAAAAAAACTTCGAAAAGATGAATGTGCTAAAATGAAACCCAAAAAAAAAACCCTAAACCCTAATAAAAAAACTGCATAAAGCAAAAAATTAAAACCCTAGATCAGCTAATTAATTTACAGATTTGCCACCTTAACAGCCAGATTCAGCAATAAGCATGGAAAACATTTTAAAGAACAGAAATTTCAGATCGTCACTGTGAAGAACTTCAAAAAATCTCTCATGAAAACTTAGAAAAATAAACCGAATGATAGACCCAGGATCAAGTCCAACTGGGCTCAGCAAAAAAAATGTTTGTGGGAGTTGGCTGGTTCAGCCGAGAACTTCCCCGAACGCCCACAAATTTCCTTCAGAAAATGTTTTCTGCACAGCTCAAAACAACCGTCAACAAAGAGGGCAAAAAATGCTGCTAGATCTCAAATAGTAATGGAGATACCTGCCATTACTTCAGAAACCCTAACAGCACCCAAACCCCAGCAAGTGAACAAGATACCTGTGCTCACAATACTCTACGAAAAGCTATTATTAATGGCTGAAAATAACATATGCAGAAAATGAAATGATCTCACAGCATTCCAAGAGAGTAACACCAGCAAGATATGAACCCCAAAGTCTTCCTTTATTAACCAGAAACAGATTTACAAGAGAGCTTCTTCAGTATCTGACTCACAGATCGAATGAAATGAAATGACCCCCTAAGACCCTATATAAAGGAAATGATCCTAACGGCTAGTTCGAGTGATCCATGTAGAAATGATCTCGACCGCTGATGAGGATCAAGACATCTCTTGATCTCATCCGTCGATTTATTCACTTAAAATATTATTATTTTATTAGTTAGGGTTTTTGCTTGATTTTTTAATTTTTTATTATTTTTCATTATTTTATTATTTTTATTCATTTTTTAATTTTTTAATTCATTTTAAAATGGATCACTGAACTAAACCTTCGGAAACATCACCTAGGACCTAGGACCTAGGACTCATGAGGGGATTTACAACATTTCTCGACCCTCAGGACACATTACATCATGACTTTTACAAAATTACATCTTAAGGGACAAACCCATTTAATACAGACCCTCACAAAACACCCAGCTCTGCGACACAACGATAATCTAGCAGATCAACACACTAGGATTCTCCTAAAGTTCTAATGACAAAATCAATCCCGGCTTTGGGGTCAGGTTTGAAGGAAAACTCTGCCGATCCGTGGATCGGTGAGACAAAAAACCTTCCGGGACGTAGATTATCATCAGAAAGTTAGGTCCACCTAGGCAAATTACATACATGACTTCATGTCTGCTAAGATTATCTATAGTTAATACATGCAGACTGGGTTTACAATCAGAAAGATCAAACTGCTGATGATGGCATGGCACGGACATGCTGATCAGGTGCTGCTTCTTCTTGTCAAGAAAAGACGGGGTGCACTGCATGGGAAGTTGACCAGTAGGGGTCAACATCTGGCTCTACTTGGGGACACGTTGCTGCTTGCAGGAATGTGAGAATCCAGAATCTGCATCCATACAACACAAAATAAGTAGCGTCCCTCCAAAAATCAGCATATACGTTAAGCACAATAAAGATAAAAGCTCTTCATTTATTAACTATCTAAAACAGAAACGAAAATGCGGAAAAAAAAAACAAGGAGTAGGGTTAGAAATACGATACAAAGGATGCCCTACGGCATCAGATGTGTTCAATATAGTGCATACTGAGCATTTGCCTGCTTTCAGGCAAATCTGTGGGCTGCTTGTCGGATGTGCCATGTCCAATTTTGCATATGGTAGGACTTTTTCCTATCCGAAAATCAAGCTGCTCACGGCCGTCTGATGTATCAAATCTTCGTCTCATCTTCTTTCTCTTACGCTTTTTCTTTCTGGCAGGTTGAATTACTGATGACCTGGTACTTTCTGTTTCAAAGCTATCAGATGAAGTATGTAAGATATGCATGCTATGTCTTTCTTCATCTTGCATCTGATCTCTATCATTCTTAAGTCTGTCTGGATCACCCTCAATCAACCGTCTTTCAATCGAATCAACAACCTCCCAATAATAAGATGAATCTTGTTGCAGAAAATGAGAAGGCTCCTGATCTGTTGATGTTTGCTGGTTTCTCTCATCTTCCAATTGCTGAAACCTTTGAACTTGTATTCTAATGGCATCAATCTGACTAGAATGTTGAACCTTTATATTACTGATTTGTCTGGCATGGTGCTCTTGCATGTCTTTTATTACTTTAACATTCTTTTCCTTTATGTCCATCAAGCAATGCTGTATAAAATTTATTTCTTCTTTATGGTTCGCTTGCATGTCAGCCACTTGATTATTATGGTTGAACGTCATGATGGTCATTTCCTCATCCATGGTTAATAGCTTGTTTTGCATAGAGTCAATTTCCCTATCATGATCAGCTTTCATGGCCACCATATTTTCCTCTAAGATAGACAACCTGCTTTGCATGATTCTAATTTCTGTTTCATAATTAGTTTTTATGGCCTCAATTTCCTTAGCATGCTGGTTTTGCGTGACCTCAATCTCTCTATTACGTTTCTCCAGGTGAGTGCATAAAGTTTTCACATCATTGACATAATTAGTTTGATTGATTTCCATATTTCTTACCAGCATCATTAGATCTCGTATAATTTGCTTTTGCTCTTCTTTTTCATTGTCATTTGTCTCTGATTTTTCACTATCATGAACTTGATCTGCAATATTTTCGGTGGATGACACATTTTGACATGAAGAATCGTCTTCAACAGCTGAACCTTTAATATGATTACTTTTATTCTGTTGCACAATTTTAGAGGCAGAAGGCAAGCTGCTTGGATAACCATATCTATTTTCAAAAGCATTTATAATGTCTTTTAAAGAAGTAAAAGAATCGTTAGGAAAACTGTTAAACCAATTCAAAGCATCATCTTCTAGAGAAAGGACAAATAGACGCATTTTGATATCACCATGACTAAACTGAGGGGGTCTGCAATATATGATCATGAAGCGAATAAACAAGTCAATATGCCTTTTAGCAGCGATTGGATCACCATCTGAAAAAATAGGCAATTCAGGAATGGCCTCCTCCGGAAGATCATGGAGACGGTGAGTAAAACGACATGGTTTAAATGAATAATCCATTATGAACAATAAGGGATCAGATGGATGATAGAACTAGCTCTGCTCAAGAAAATCAAAGGATGCAAGAAGTGGAGTCGCCACTTGAACAATAAAACTGATTCTAAGATCCAAAAAGTAATCAACAAACAGATATGCAGGAGGGCTTCTCGTCTGGGAAAAAATGAGAAAGTGGAGTCGCCACCCAAACAAAAAACAAACCGAAGAGATGCTACTGATATGGCGAAAAATAAAGCAATAAAAGATCCAAATGATAACCCAAAAGGTTGAATTTGCCAGCTCAAAATGAGAGATGAGAAAGATGATAAGGTGAATGTCGATGAAACTCCAGGAACAGAAAAACTCTGTCCCCGGCAACGGCGCCAAAAAATGTTGGCGTTGCCGGGCCAAATGAAAAGAGAAGGATGATTGTCGTTGAAACGCCGAGAAAACAATATCCCCGGCAACGGCGCCAAAAAATGTTGTCGCGCGGATTGACACGACAACGCTCAGACCGGGGGCTGTCACTCTGATCCCCGATCCCTCCGTTTAAGCCTGTCTCCCGCGGCTAAGGGGGGTAGTCCCTGTGAGATGATGAGACCAACTGTCGACCAGTTGGTTGGGAGACACGAGATACGCTATAAAAAGGACGCGATGGATTTGATTAATTGAGCAGACCAGTGCCTTAAGAGATTGATGTAGAAACGATTACTTGTTAAATGATATAGGAACATGGACCATGGACAGCAACCATCTATCATCAGCTAAATCACATGACCAAAACGATATCCAGTGATTTAAAAAAAAAAAAACTTCGAAAAGATGAATGTGCTAAAATGAAACCCAAAAAAAAAACCCTAAACCCTAATAAAAAAACTGCATAAAGCAAAAAATTAAAACCCTAGATCAGCTAATTAATTTACAGATTTGCCCCCTTAACAGCCAGATTCAGCAATAAGCACGGAAAACATTTTAAAGAACAGAAATTTCAGATCGTCACTGTGAAGAACTTCAAAAAATCTCTCATGAAAACTTAGAAAAATAAACCGAATGATAGACCCAGGATCAAGTCCAACTGGGCTCAGCAAAAAAAATGTTTGTGGGAGTTGGCTGGTTCAGCCGAGAACTTCCCCGAACGCCCACAAATTTCCTTCAGAAAATGTTTTCTGCACAGCTCAAAACAACCGTCAACAAAGAGGGCAAAAAATGCTGCTAGATCTCAAACAGTAATGGAGATACCTGCCATTACTTCAGAAACCCTAACAGCACCCAAACCCCATCAAGTGAACAAGATACCTGTGCTCACAATACTCTACGAAAAGCTATTATTAATGGCTGAAAATAACATATGCAGAAAATGAAATGATCTCACAGCATTCCAAGAGAGTAACACCAGCAAGATATGAACCCCAAAGTCTTCCTTTATTAACCAAAAACAGATTTACAAGAGAGCTTCTTCAGTATCTGACTCACAGATCGAATGAAATGAAATGACCCCCTAAGACCCTATATAAAGGAAATGATCCTAACGGCTAGTTCGAGTGATCCATGTAGAAATGATCTCGACCACTGATGAGGATCAAGACATCTCTTGATCTCATCCGTCGATTTATTCACTTAAAATATTATTATTTTATTAGTTAGGGTTTTTGCTTGATTTTTTAATTTTTTATTATTTTTCATTATTTTATTATTTTTATTCATTTTTTAATTTTTTAATTCATTTTAAAATGGATCACTGAACTAAACCTTCGGAAACATCACCTAGGACCTAGGACCTAGGACTCATGAGGGGATTTACAACATTTCTCGACCCTCAGGACACATTACATCATGACTTTTACAAAATTACATCTTAAGGGACAAACCCATTTAATACAGACCCTCACAAAACACCCAGCTCTGCGACACAACGATAATCTAGCAGATCAACACACTAGGATTCTCCTAAAGTTCTAATGACAAAATCAATCCCGGCTTTAGGGTCAGGTTTGAAGGAAAACTCTGCCGATCCGTGGATCGGTGAGACAAAAAACCTTCCGGGACGTAGATTATCATCAGAAAGTTAGGTCCACCTAGGCAAATTACATACATGACTTCATGTCTGCTAATATTATCTATAGTTAATACATGCAGACTGGGTTTACAATCAGAAAGATCAAACTGCTGATGGTGGCATGGCACGGACATGCTGATCAGGTGCTGCTTCTTCTTGTCAAGAAAAGACGGGGTGCACTGCATGGGAAGTTGACCAGTAGGGGTCAACACCAGTTATTGTTTGAAATCTCTTTAGATCGCATAATAGAAGAAATACACCCCGGGTTAGCATAGCTTAGATGTGTTGTTTCTCATTAGATTACAATAGCATAGAGTTAGTTTAAAAGTTTGAATTAAATTAGCTTTAAGTACTCTTAGATCAGCATCATCCAACTCTGCACACACACACACCCTTAAACTGGGAAACTCGTCCCATTATCCCCAGTCAGACCCGCTATACCAAACGGATAAGGAGCTGCCAACCAAGGTCCGGACCGGGTGGGTATCCCCCTTGTTGTCGACCCGATTTTCGGGGCTTCAACATATTTGGCGCTAGAAGGAGGGCCCAAACTATGAATGGCACCTAAATCAAAATCTAAATACCATTCTGAGAGTAAATTTCCCTCATCAACTCCCCCAACTTCCCCAGTAAGTTTAAATCCAGAGTCAAAAGTCGCTCGAGTATTAACCGCTGCTACATACCCTAATATTTCAGACCAATCTACCATTGAACCCCCTGAAGTTCAAACTCTGATTCGCAAACTCCAGGGATTTTCTATTTCTACACAGAGGTCTAATAAATTTCAAAGCAGCGTGACTTCGCAGTACAATCCTACTCATCCCCTGACCAGATTAAAGAGTGAAAAATTTGGCATCCAGCCAACTGAATTCCCTCTCCCCACCAGGAAAAGAGCAAGGAAAACACCACAAGAGTCTGATAGTGAGACTCTTTCATCTACATCGTCCATTTCAACTCCCTCATCGCGAAGTCAGCCACCCACATCTTCATTCCAAACCATCCATCCATCTTCCACAACCCCTCTTCTTCAATCATCTAAGATCATAATATCTTCATCTTCCCAGCCTCAGGGATCATCCTCTGCACTTTCATTTACTAGCAGCTCAACGATGGCCCAGTCTCCATGGAACAATCCTGGGGCAGTTTTAATGCCTCCACCCCTGAGCCAAATACCGGCCCATCCTGAGAAATGGCTACCCAAATTCAATCCAGAAGCATGCATGCTAGCTGAAGAGCACATTAACAATTTCATGCTTTCTGTCAATCTCAACGGAGTTACCAACGAGGATGCTGTTGTTCGGCTTTTTCCCTATACAATGCAAGGAACAGCCGGGTCATGGTACTTTTCATTACCCTCTGGGTCTATCACAAGTTGGGACATTTTTCAAAGTCAATTCCTTACCAAGTTTGGTGATGACAGATCAATGACAACGTTAATCAATGACCTATCCAATCTTAAAGCCGAGGCTAGAGAACCCATCAAAGATTTCAATTTATGGTTCAATAAAATCCTCAACAGAATTCCCACTGCTTCCCAACCCAGCGAAGAAGTACGATGTGAATGGTATATTACGGCCTTACCATCAAACTTAGCAATCTTCGTGGATAGGGCAAATAAAACAACCTTAGTTGAAAACCTGACAGAGGCGATAGTAGTAGAGAAACGCGTAGTAGCCCTGGAAAAGAGATCTGCGATAGAGGAACGTAAATCTAAAAAAGTCACCTTCAAGGAAGACTCCAAGAAGAAACAAACGAAAGACCCTTTCGATTTGGAAGGATTGCAAAAAGTATTAAAGACCATGTCCAATGAGATGATTGACATAAACAAACAAGTAGCAGAAACTTCTTCAAGAAAGCCCTACAAAGCTTTTAAAAGAGGCCCTTCAATGGATGTGAAACCACCCAACGTTATCTCAAATGTTGAATCCGAAGAAGAGGAAGAAGAAGAGAGTACCACTGAAGGGCACACCGATGACAAAGAAGTTGTGGAACTACAAGGAATGTGGGATTTCATCCTCCCACAAGAAGAAGATCAAGAAGCATTTCCGGTTAGCACACGAAGAAAAAATCAACTTGATCCTCCCCAAACTACCCCTAAGCAGAAGGGCGCAAGCCCTGTAGCAAAAGATAAACTCGCAACAAAGAAAACGACCGCTAAAGCGACTCAATCTAGCCCAGTCCAACCAGATCAAACAACTCCATCAAGAACACTGATAGTGTCGGATGAAATGGAATACAATATTATTGATGACATGAAAAAGACTAGGGCTAATATCAATCTTTATGAATTGAGCAAATTGAAACATCAACAAAAGATAATGATGAAAGAATTACATGTCGTGCCTACTACATCTTTGCCTACAGCTGTAGCTTCCCACAACATGGGAAGACCTCCAACCAACACGATCAATAAGATTGATCCAAATGACATCGCCTTGATTGGAGGAAGATCAAGGTCTCACACTCCCCCTTTTCTTCTCACTTATGAAATTTTCAATAAAAATGTGCACAATTGTTTGGTAGATTCTGGTGCTTCAACGAATATTTTACCCAGATCAATATGTGCCAAGTTGAATGTTCAACCACAAAAATCCGCAGTGCGCATAGTTCAGCTTGATCGATCTCAAGTCGAAGTGATTGGTGAACTTAATCAAGTAACCATAAGATTGTCGTCCAACCCGAAGGTATGTCAGGTTATTGACATTCTAGTAGCTGATATCCCAGAATTCTATGGCTTGATTCTTAGCAGGGATTGGTCTGAAAAACTCCATGGATACTTCTCAACCGACTGGTCGCACATGTGGTTACCCTACAATGGTAAACCGAATCAAATAAAGGTTGAACGAGAGTTACACCAGAGGTACATAGTAACGGAATTGGAGGGATAAAATGAAGCAATAGCATATAACAGCAGTATCATAGGCAATTACTCGGTAGATTCTTTCCTCGGCAATTTCAATGCTCATACATCACCTTACTTAGAAAATTTAGTTTTGTCCCAAGTCGAAAATTTTTCCCAAACTGATAATTCAAAGTGTGTTAATTTTGTAGATAAACCTGTAAATACATCTTTGTTTTGGAAATTATATTTTGATGGCTCTAAATCTAACGAAGGAGCAGGAGTAGGATGCATTCTGATTAGTCCAGAAGGAAATAAGACCATGCTTACGTGCAGACTTGAATTTGATTGCACAAACAATACAGCGGAATATGAGGCCTTGGTGCAAGGCCTATACAAAGCAATCGGGTTGAACGTCAAGTATCTTCAAGTCTTCAGAGACTCTGAGATTTTCGTCAAACAGGTATGTAACACCATACATTGCCTATCAGGTCATTTGAAACACTATCAATCTTTAGTACAAGATCTGACTGAGCATTTCATAGCATTCAATATTTCGTCAATCCCAAGAGTCCAAAACGTGAGCGCAGACCTTTTAGCTAACGTAGCCTCTAGACTTATTCCCTCCGAAGATTTTAGTCCAGATAGATTCTCAATAGAATTAATCTTTAGACCGTCCATCCCTGACAACATTACAAATTGGAGAGTATTCAATGACGATCCTGATATTGTAAATTTCCTCACTTCTGAAGGATCCTACTCCAATCAAATAATTGACGAAGACCATCAAGATCGACAAATACAACAAGATAGCACTGATAATGCTATACCTAAATCGGTGGTTAAGTTGGAAGACTTATACGATTTGAAAAGTCGGTTTAAAAGGTCTACCAATTCTAAGCTCTACAGTTCAACTCTAAACTACGAATTAGTAAACCTAGGAAACAATGATAAACCACAAAATGTTAATCTAGGCCACGGCCTAGCCCCTGAAGAAAAACTAGCATATATTCGTCTTTTGAGACAATACAAAAATGTTTTTGCCTGGAATTACGATGAGCTGAAGACATACGACACTTCTATCATTCAACATACTATCCCTATGATTGACAACGAAAAACCTGTCCAATAGAAACTCAGAAAAATCCACCCCAATTTAGAAAATCAGATAAAAACTGAGCTAAATAAGTTATTAAAAGCCAGAATAATTTTCCCCGTCAGACATTCCAAATGGGTCTCCAATATGGTACCCGTTAGAAAGAAAAACAGAGATATTAGAATCTACATCGATTTTCGGAATCTCCACAAAGCCTGTCAAAAAGACAATTTTCCCCTCCCACCTACGGAGCAGATATTACAGGCAGTAGTAGGCTCAGAACTAATGTCTTTTTTGGATGGATTTTCAGGATACAATCAAGTGCTGGTACATCCCGATGATCAGTTAAAAACCACATTTCGAACTAAATGGGGCACATACGCATATCGGAAGATGCCATTTGGTTTGATCAATGCCGACGCTACATTTCAGAGAGCCATGGACATCGCATTCAAGGGTTTAGTCAATAAATCTGTAGTAATTTATTTGGATGATATAAGAGTGTACTCCAAGAAGCGAAGCGACCATCTCAAAGACTTGAAACAAATCTTTCAACGATGCTTAAGGTATGGGATTTCACTTAACCCAAAGAAATCTTTTTTCGCATTAAGTGAAGGAAAACTTCTAGGATTCATAGTGTCAAAATCTGGTATTCACATTGAGCCTGACAGAATCAAAGAAATTTCTGAAATATCCCTACCTCATAATAAAAAAGCCATGCAATCTTTCCTTGGTCAAATCAATTTTGTGAAGAGATTTGTCCTAGATTTTTCACGAATTGTTTCTCCTTTGCAAACCATGATTAAAAAGAATTCAAATTTTAAATGGGATCAAGATGAGCATGAAGCATTCAACCTGATCAAACAATCTATCATTAACGCTCCATCTTTAGCAACCCCAAGTTTTTCAGAATCTTTTATCTTATACACATTTGCCTCAGAGAAATCATATGTTGCGATTCTAACTCAAGCAAATCAAGAGAAAGCGGAAGCTCCAATCGCATTTTTTAGCTTGAATTTACAAGGTGCTGAACTCAACTATTCAGACATGGAGAAACAGGCATATGCTGTTTT
This sequence comes from Pinus tabuliformis, assembly GCA_031772625.1. Taxonomy (NCBI): domain Eukaryota; kingdom Viridiplantae; phylum Streptophyta; class Pinopsida; order Pinales; family Pinaceae; genus Pinus; species Pinus tabuliformis. The sequence goes on along the minus strand of CM062819.1, from coordinate 1,338,391,446 downwards.
CAAAGCGGTCAAATATTTCAGACCTTTCTTACTTAAAACCCATACTAAGGTCATAGTACCGTTTCCAGCGGTAAGAAATCTTCTAGTACAGAAGGATGTGGGTGAAAAAAGAGCAAATTGGATCACTTCTTTACAAGAATATGACCTTGAGATCAAACCAACAAGCATTGTAAGAGGTCAAGGCTTCTACAAAATGTTGGCTGGAGCATCGCAAATTCCTGAAAATTCATCTGAAGAGGTACAAATGTATGAGGTAAGCCTAAACGATGCAGAATCATTATATGCTGACACCATTTATTATCTTAAGAACGGGTATGCTCCATCACACCTGGATCACACTAAGAAAAGAGCTCTGAGATTGAAAGCTAAACAATATCAGCTCATAAATGATGTTCTGTTTAAAAAGAATTACAATTCTGTTCTTCTTAGGTGTCTTGAGAAAATTGAAGCCAAAAAGGTTTTGCAGGAACTCCACGATGGACCAGCAGGCGGACACTATGCTGGAGATGCTACTGCACATAAAATCTTACGTGTAGGATATTGTTGGCCCACGCTGTTCAAAGACTCACACAGTTACGTGAGGAAATGTCAAGTCTGCCAAACTACTGCAGGGAGACAAAAGAAACCGTCCATGCCACTACAGCCGGTAAACATCGAGCAACCATTCAGTCAGTGGGGCTTGGACATAATAGGTGAGATCGTTCCTCACTCTTCTAAGCAGCATAGATACATCCTCACGGCAACAGATTATTTTACTAAATGGGTAGAAGTAGTTCCTCTCAAGACAGCTAATTCTGAAAACATCATTGAATTTATAGATCAATTTATAATCACTAGGTTTGGATTGCCAACGGCTTTAATGTTTGATAATGCCTCATACTTTTCTGGGAATGCAATGACTGAGTTTGCACTTAAAAGAGGGTTCAAACTGAAATATTCGGCCAACTACTATCCGCAAGGTAATGGATTGGCTGAGTCAACAAATAAAAACCTAATCAGGATTATTAAAAGAACAGTTGACCAGAACCAAAAGAATTGGCACAAAACTTTGGTAAATGCTTTATGGGCAGATAGAATAACGAAGAAAGCTTCAATCGGCACTTCTCCCTTTAATTTAGTTTATGGGAAGGAAGTGGTTCTCCCAACTCACTTAGTGATCCCCTCCTTGTCTTTAGTACAATACATCGATGAAGTATCTACTTCCTCCTTACAATTAAGACAAATGGAAATAATTAAATTAGAAGAACGACGAGAACAAGCTAAGAAAACCCATGCTCATCACCAAGCGCTAATAAAATCCTCTTTTGATTCAAGCATAATGACCAGAATTTTTTTTTCAGATGGGAGAACTAGTTTTGAAATGGGATAAGGCTCATGAAGAAAGGGCAAACATACAAAATTTCAGAAGATGTGGCTTGGTCCTTTTCAGATTGTAGAAGTCATAGGCCCATCAACGTTTGTGTTGCAGGATTTAGCAGGTAGAAGGGATTCTTTGCCTGTTAATGGACAGATCCTTAAAATATATTTTCCATAGAAGATTATTCTTCTATTTTGTAGGATAGTTTTAGTTTTTCTTTTCTGCCTTATAAATAAAACCAGTTGTAGATGGTTACTACAAGGGTTCACGAAAAAGACACCAATTCTCTATCAGATTTTGATTTTTTTTCGCTTGTACAAATAGTAAAATTTTTCGAAAAATCTCATCTTTATTATTGACAGATAGAAACTTTAGCCTAGATATGATACTAGTTTCAACTTCAAAAATTTGATGAAAGCAACCTTTGGCAAAAAATTGTTTTATATCAACATAATGAAAGGTATCAATAATAAAATAAAGATTCTCTGTAAAACTGATGTTTTCAAACTCTATTATTGTCGTCCAGAGCTTTCTTAAGGAAAAACAATGATTTCCTCCCTGCTAAAGAAAATCGCAGCATTCAGAGGAACAATCCGAGAAAACACTATATCTCAAAGAATAAGAGGTCTCATCACGAGCTAGCTTATCATGATCACAGATATTATAACTTGCTGACTTTGCCAATACTGTCTACCAAAACAGGGCAACGACTCAAGATTGTTGCAATCAAAAGACAAGGGGTCTCATCACGAGCCAGCTTGTTCAGCAAAAGTGTAAATCAGGTGAATGACTGTGTCATAATTTGGCCACCAAACCAAGACATTGTTCTTTAGAGAATAAAAAGGGAAAAAAGTGTCAAAATGGGTTTTTCTCTGAAAAGTTGTAAATAGCCTTAAGCAGGATAAAGGATCATTGCTAGGTAACAGGTAACCCTGTCGAGGCTATGGACGCTTGCTGGTAGTAGAGGCTCTACCTACGACAAATGAGCATATTTTAAAAGCCAGCACACAGAGAAGACCTCATTTTATCTTTAAAATACCAAGTAATGGCTGATGTAAATACAAGGACAAAGCCTGAGGAAGAAAACAATTGGAATAGAAAAAGGTTGAAACAAAATATCATTGATAGGATAAGGCATAATGTACTCTATCTGTCCATAACAAAATTTAGGCTTATGAAAATTTTTCTGCTTTGGGAGTTAAAATTCAATAGAAAAGCAGAGATAACTGGTTCTTCCCAGTGAATCGCCATTGTTGTGGCCACCAACAACCCCCCTCTTTGTTTGGTATTAGCAATAACACCAAGAAAATGGGGACCCTTAATAAAAAATCCAAAAAAACATTTTATGAAAATTTTTGTATTCAACTCCTTAAAACTGTATCGCATCGCGAGAAGAGAATAAAACACTTTCTTATGAGCATAATAAACTGCGAAGAAGCGACGCGAAATTCATCGCATCGCATACATTATGAAGCGCTCTTAAATGAAAAATCTTAAGAAATCTTCGACGGCCGATATGCGACGTCGCATATCGCAACATCGCGTAAGCAGCACACAATGATTGAATGACTAAGCGCGATCTGCAATGCCGCGATGAATGCGATCTGCGATAAATGCGATTTGCGATAAATGCGATCATGAATTTCTGTGATGACACATCTTGACGACGCGATCCGCGATGCTGCGATGCGAGTCGCAGAAATCACCCATCGCAAATTTTTCTCGGCGCAGTGTTCAAGGAAAGCTGTTCGTAAACCAAAATTTGGCGCGCGCCTTAAAAGAAATTAATGAATGTACGCCAAAGTATTCAAGAAGGACAGTTTTGTGTTTTTCGAAGAGTCAGTTCGCTATGGGTGTCATGATTTCATACATTCATAAGAGCTTAAAGCTTTCATGACAATATTTATTATCATTACTCTTTTCCTTTGTGTAAACTGTAAGACAGGAAATAACATGAAGCAATGTGCAGGAAACATCTAAGGAAAAGGCGAAAGCGTCAATGCTCGGAGAACAGAGAAGAGATGCCTTCATAAACAGATGCCGCATGCAACAGGACCATAGATTCCAAAGTATCACTCAAGAGATGCTGATGTCAATAGGCCATCCAACGCTCAGAGTCAAAAGCGCACAAAAGCAACATGTTTACAAAAGATCCTGAAGCTTATGCCCGGTAAAGGAAAAAAGGCGCTAAAGAAGGAAAACGCACCAGAAAAGCTCGGAACAAAGAACGGAGGCAGCATCCCTAAGAAAATTGTTCAGAGAGCAAAGTCCCTAACTTGTTCAGTCATTTGCAAGGCTGGAAACTGAAATAGCAAAAGAAGAATCAGTTTGAGAGAAATTTGGGTTATTACCAAGTATACACGCAGTGAATACACCCAGCCAGAGGAAGATTCTCGAAAATATCTTCTAGTTTACCAGAAAGTGGTTCCAGCGCTTGCTATTTCTATTTTCGTAGCTCAAACGAAAGCAGAAGGTGACCAGCCGACTCTTCCCAGGCGAATGTTGCATGCTTGCAGCACTAAGGAGCAAATACAGAAATGGTTAGGAATTAGATTCAATTTTTAGAAATAGTTTTGCTTTAGCAGAAGGGCGGTCATTTAAAACCGTATCCTAAATTTATGTAATTAAGTTAATTAGTTAGCAGTATTTAAACCCTTCTCAGGCATTTGGAGAAGGGTACAAATTTTTTTCAAAAAACTTGTCCTCAGAACATGCACTTTTTCACCCTCAGAGGGGGTTTTGATGAATGGATGGATCAAGGTTTATTAATGTTTGCATTTGGTATCTGCTACTGATGTTGCACTTCTGTACTCTTAGTAGATGTTAGAGCAAGGAGAGATAAATCATTGTTGCTTGAAGCTTATGAGTGGAACCAGTCATAAATGGTACTTTTATCTCTTGACCGTTTCTGTTTATATTCTTAAAGTAATATACAGTTTTTAGTTGTTTATATGTTGCTGCATGAATGTGTGAGTTACCATTTGGCACTTTTGTATGGTGGAGTCATTTATTTATGTTTGATATATGAATAACTTATTATGCGATATGCCGTTCACAACTGTTTTGCCTAACTTTTTATGCAAAGTGGTTTATCTTAATTGATTTCTATTCTTATGATAGCTGAATGATCTTTATTACCAGTTATTGTTTGAAATCTCTTTAGATCGCATAATAGAAGAAATACACCCCAGGTTAGCATAGCTTAGATGTGTTGTTTCTCATTAGATTACAATAGCATAGAGTTAGTTTAAAAGTTTGAATTAAATTAGCTTTAAGTACTCTTAGAAAAAAATCATCCAACTCTGCACACACACACCCTTAAACTGGGAAACTGGTCCCATTATCCCCAGTCGGACCCGCTATACCAAACAGATAAGGAGCTGCCAACCAAGGTCCAGACCGGGTGGGTATCCCCCTTGTTGTCGATCCGATTTTCGGGGCTTCAACACATTCTCATTCAATTTAATTTTGAATACCCATTTTGTCCCAATAACATTCTTATCATGAGGTCTAGGTAATAATTCCCATGTATGATTCTTTTCTATTTGGTCAAGTTATTCATTAATAGCCTTAACCCAACATTCATATTTTCTAGATTGATTTACATTTTGTGGTTCAATTATGGATAGTAAAGCTAGATAACTAGGAGTTATAACAAGAGTTCTTCTAGTTTGTACTCCAGTTTCCTTATCACCTGGGATTTGAGATTCTAAATGATTTTTCTGAACATACCTTGATGGAGTCTTTTTTTATGCTTTTGTACTATCACTTCCTTCTTTTGATTCTTTATTCAACATTATTTTGGCTTATTGTAGGATCATCTTTGTCATCTGTTGGTGCTTCCCTTGTGGATGCTTCATCAATCACAATGCCAATGCATTCAAATATATTTTGAAGTTTTTTATTGTAGCATTTGTATCCTTTACTTCTAGAGGAGTAACCAAGTAGAATTCCTTCATATGCACTAGCTTCAAACTTGCCAAGCTTATCATTATTATTATTTATGTAACATTTACTCCCAAAGACTCTAAAATTATTCACAATTGGAGGCTTACCAAACCAATGATCCCAAGGTGTTTTATCGATGTTTACAGAGATATGAGCTTTGTTGAGAATAGTTACCTTTGTATGTGTTGCTTTGCCCCAGAATGTATGAGGTGTTTCAGACTCATCAAGCATGGCACATGCAAATTTTTTTTGAATTGTTCTGTCCATTCTTTTTGCTACCCCATGTTGTTGAGGAGTCTTAGTTCTAGAGAATTGTCTCTTAATGCCATGTTGTTCACAAAAATCAAAAAATTCATCTGATATGAATTCTCCTCCCCTGTCAGATCTAAGACATTTGATTTTTAAGTCTAGCTCATTCTCTACTAAAGCTTTGAAGACCTTATTTTTATCAAATGCTTCATCATTATGTTTTAATAGACCAATCCAACACATTCTAGTAAAGTCGTCAACAAATAAGATGACGATGAACCACACTTGTTGGTTCGAAACGCGTCGACAAAGGTCTTTCTATATGTGATTTACGCCGAAGCTCTTCTTATAACTGTTATGGATCACAGAAGTCTCAATTCAACAAGATGAAATATTGTTCACCTCTAGGTGACTTTTTATTCATTGGCCCACACAAATCATTATGAATAAGTTCAAGTGGCATACTTGTGGAAACTTCTTTGGCATTGAATTGTACCCTGGTTTTCTTACCAACTTGACTTGATTTTCATATACTATTTTCTGGTAGAGAGATGTTTGGAAAATCATGAACTGCTCCTAGCTTGCTTGTCTTATGTATTTGATTAAAGCTTAGATGTGCCAATATTTTGTGCCAGAACAAACTTTCCTTTGCTTTGCTTAAGTAACATTGTTCTAGACCACTTTTCAAGACATAGACATTACCTAGAGTTCTTTTTCCTTTTACTACGGTTTTTCTGGTATCGAGATTTTGAACCACACAATTATTTTATCTGAAAGCAACTTCATTCCCTTGGTCACACATCTGGAAAATACTTAACGAGTTATTCTTCCACCCATCAAGAAATAAAACATTTCCAGCATTAACCTTTACTTTTAACAAAACGGTTCCTTTTCCTTTGATAGAAACAGGTGAATTATTTCCAAAGGTTACATTCTTTTCTTTCTTTATCTCATTAAAAGACATAAACTTATCTTTATCACTTGTGATATGTTTTGAGCATCCACTATCAATGTACCATAGGTTTTCTTGATTTCCTGCATATAAAGCTAGATCACAGTTCTAAGATTCAATGGTCTTCTTCTTCCATACCTTAGATGTTGTTTCCATTTGCTCATTTTGAGGTGTTGATCATCATTTTCTCCTGCATTCAGATTCTTGATCAGAATTTGAATGCAGGAGAAAAGGAATATCAACACCGAAGAGGAGAGAAAGCATTGCAAGAGTTTTTCTTTACCCCAAACTCATTCTTTTGTTTTCTTGATTCTCTAGTCATGATAGTTTTGTAAGCAACACATTGAGCAACCTTATGACTGAAATTGTGACAAGCGAAACATTGTCCATTAAAGTAGAAATTTCTGGAAGTATAGTACCTTCTAGTGTTGTTTTTATTTTGATTTAACTAGGTAGAATTTACCTGTGAAGTATTTGGTCCTTTATTCTTTTGCAGTAGGTTGGAGTTTTGTTGACTACTTCCTTTTACTACATTGAGATAACTTCCTATTTCTATAGAAGTCTTTACATTATTCGATGTTTCATCACTGTATCCAAGACCTGTCTTTATAAGAGGAGAGAATTAAACTTTGATGATTTCATCTAAGGTTCCAGATCCTTTAGAAAATCTAAGATTAAGACTTTTTTTTTTTCTCAAGTTATTTCCTTAGACTTACTATTTCACAATCTAGTTTTTCATTATGATTTTCCTTTTCTATGATTTGTTTCTTCAAAATTTCTTCTAATAATATAGCTTCTTCTAAAAAAATATTAAGTTGAGTTATATCTTCAATAAAGATATCCTTTTCTTCTAGGGCATCCATGAAATTATCATTAGACTCATTACTATTTCTATCTTCAAATGCCATAAGTAATTGATATTCTTGATCAGATTCACCTTCTTCACCATTTGAAAGACCATCACTTTCTTCATCTGTATAAAAAATTATTTTGTTTTCAAACCTTCTCCTATTTATTTTTGCATCTTCTTTCTCATGATTTTCTCTATAGGGACACTTAGCAGCGTAATGACCAACTTTACCACAAATAAGACACTTGAAGGGAATCTTACCTTTGAATCTTAGAGTACCTACTTGGAGTTTCTTTACGAAGTTTTCCTCTTCTTATTGTGATACATAACCTGATTCTTCCTTTTATTTTCCTTTTGAAGTAGCTTTAAATTAAACTTCTCTGATATCTGTGAGACCCACTTTTCTCATTTCATAGACTGTTAGAATCCCATGAAGTTGTTCAACAACAATATTCTTCAAGTCATGCATTTATTCTATGGCGGAAAATTTTGAATCAAATTTTGTAGTTAGAGACCTTAATATGATTTCAACCAGTGATGATTCTTTTATTTCTTCACCAATATTTCTTATAGAATTCACGATATCATCTACCCTAAGAAATAAACTTGAGATACTTTCATCATTATGCATTCTGAGAGTTTCATATTGAATTCTAAGAGTTGAAGTTTGGCACATTTTACCTTGGTGCCACCTTCATAGATTTGGATGATATTGTCCCATATAGCCTTTGTTGTATTTATCTACATGCCTTTGACAAATTCTGGTTCGGCCAAGCTTCGTAACAAAGCATTGACAACTTTTGCATTGGTCTCATATTTCTTATTTTCTTCTTCATTTGTGGTAATGGAGGATCGATATTGAGAGCCTGCTTCAAAGATTCTCCATACATTTTCTCCAAGTCACTATTAATAAGCTCTTGTTCTTACCTTCTAGAAAACTAGATTAGTTATGTTGAACAATGGTAGCCTGATAGATGTTGTCCCCTCTTGATTTCTCATCTTGATGAATCTTCCTTAAAGCGATCAAGCTTCTTCAGAAGGACCTGCTCTGATACCAATTGTTGGGAAAAATACTAAGGGGGGGCTGAATTAGTATTTAAAACTCACTTATTTTTTTTTTTCTAAATTATGTTTATGCACGCGAATTTACTGAAAGAAACCCATGTATGTACACATCTTCCATGCAGACAACTAGCGTATATCCAACAAGCTTACTTTTCAGTTAATTCAACATTTGTTTAATTTGAACCAGTGCATTAGGAATTAATGAAACAATAACCATGTGCAGTAAGAACACAATAAACGATTACAGATAAGAAACACACATGAGCACCAAGATTTTTAGGTGGAAACCCAATGTGGGAAAAAAGCACCACTGCTATAGTCTTTGTCTTATTAAGAAAAAATTCTTACAATCTATGTACTAGCACAGACTCATACCAACACGCAGTCACCTGCTTGCAAAAGGCTACAACCTTATCTCGTTTTCTAGCACCCATTGGAAGGGAGCTCCAACCCTCTGCACTACCGTGGACTATGTTTCATAAATTTTCACACTGGATCCACCTAATACAAAACATCAAATCTGTAGGCCATGTTTCATAAATTTTTTAGAATTAACCCACTACCATCAAATAATAAAACTAAAACCAATCATCAAATCACTTAATCACTGTACCAACTCAGACCTAAATCAATCTAAAATAACCAAAACAGTTATATCACTATAAACCCATTCACCAAAATACTAATCCACATATTGTTCATCACATGAACCAGATTTTGTCACTGTAAACCTTGACCAATAGAATATCAGAATATATATGCTACTTTTCTTCAGCATATCCACATACATATGCGCTTTCCATGAGACATACCCATGTACCGATCTCAAAACAATAAACCCTGAAACTAAATCACTATTATTCTGAAACACACACTGAGTTAAACCTTGAAACACTGAATCATTCTGAAACTATCACAGAACCATCATACGTCTTAAATCACATATATCTAGTTTCATCATTACTTATTCAATTAATCAATTCAACTTCAAACATCATTGTTAAACTCAGATTATTAGGTAAAACTTCATTGATAGCTAACAGAAACATAGCAAGACTGACCAAACTAATCAAACATCCTTTTCAGCAAAACCTTAGCTTATATATGCACTTTCCATAAAGAATTTCCGCGTATATATGCACTTTTTAGGAATGAAACCCACGTATAGATCTGAATAGATATGTGACTTACTAATGTTAAACTCACATGTGTACGTGCCTTTTAGGTTATAAAACTTGCAAACAAAAATGAAATTATTGAAAAAACCTTCACTACACAACATAGCTTTAGACATACCCAGATCTGGGCATACACAGAATAATCACACGTCAAGACTTTACCATCACAAATAAAATCAACCCATAAGAAGATTATTCAATACATAGTCATTTCAGATCTATTGGATCTGATCATATTTCGGGTGCATACTTAGTTTCATTAATAGCCCATTACATGCATACTTTTTTTTTTGCTAAAGCAAGCGTAGGTCCTTCTATTCCAATTAAAAGAAAAGATACATAATATACAAAAAGGGCGAAATTTCCCAAGCTAAAGCCAAGCCCAAGCTTCGGGCCCACAGACCATGCCTCGGGCCCACAAACCAAGCCTCGGGCCCAAACAAGGTCGTTCGATCATGCCCCACAGATCTAATGGTCCAGGTGAATATCGGGTGAGCAACATGCTCACACTATAATGACAAAAACAGACCCGAAAATATAATAAAACGTCATTAAAATCCATATCGGGTCCGAATGGGATGATAACCTTCAAGCAGTTTAGCCACCCGAAATGCACCAGATGCAAGCGGACACAAAAAGCCTCTCCAACTAGCGCGGAACTTAACTGTGCCTTTGGACCCGAAGCCTTATAGAGTCAAATCTGAAATACATTTCGGGTCCGAATGGAAGGTTAACCAATGAGCAATTTGCCGCACAAAATGCATTGTATTTCCGCGATTATGTTGACCTGCCCACTCTTTAGTGAAGTTCTCGGCACCAAACATTAAAAGGCTTTGAAGACTTGTTCTGTTAATAGTTTCCTACCTGTTAAACTGAAGACTTGTTTTGTTAATAGTTTCTCGCCTGTTAAACTGATAACTGTAGAATTCCTCTACCAAATTCCCGTCCGATAACCAAAGTAAACCCCTAGTTTCACTCTTGACCTCCTGCTCAAATTTTTCCTCATATCGACTAAAAGTCCTCTGAACATGAAGAACACCCTACTTATACATCATCTTGCTTATTTCCTCTGTTCTAGCAGATCTCCCTATCTACTGATGCCTATTTGTGGCACTCATCCCTCAAATGACCCTAAGGAGTCTCTGACCATTCATATATTTTATTGCTTTTGGCACATAGAATGCCCTCATTAGCCATAATATCTGCTAACCTGTTGGTTGTTCTTCGCACATGAGTGAAACTAAGGGTTCTCATGGTGCACAGGTGGGATTGAATAAGATGATAGACTTGTAGTAATCTCTAGTGTTTTGAAACTTTGTCTGGCACTGAGCCATTGCATATTTTCTTGACTGAGTTGATTATCAGTTCAGAATCAGCTTCAATTATGGTATTATGTAAGTTTGAGTCCTTTAAGATTCCTAGGCATTGTTCTAGGGCCATGAGCTCTGCCATATTATTAGTGGCTTTACCCAGATGACTGTGAAATATGGTTTTTATTAACCCCTGGTCATCTCTTATTACTCCTCCATACCCAACAATGCCAGGGTTTCCTTTTGAGGCCCCATCTATATTGCACTTCATATACCCAAGGGGGGTTGCCAAAGATCCTTATCAGCTGATATATGACTTACATTCTTGGTTGTTCCCTGGGGGAAGAGTCCTTGAAGGCCCAACTGGATCAGAATCTACCTATCTTGTTCATGAGGTTGGTTCTTAGGGGGGGGTTTTATAAGGCTACCAACAGTCTCTTTGAGCTATCCTATGATCTGATCCATAATGCTCTGGGCAGAACCACTCCTGTTCTTGAAGATTCTATTGTTGCGTTCTTTCCATACATCCCAAATTAGAAAGCCAGGAACCAATTCCCAAGCTTTGTTGAGAATCTCATTGGCAGAGAAATTGCACCTCCATTTCCTCAATGTGCTCTTGATGTTGCCAATGTCCCTGTCAGAATGTCTGAAGATTAAAGCTACCCAATTCCAAAATATAGAGGTGAATGGGCATAGGTTGAGAAGGTGTTCCATAGTTTCTTCTTGTAATTTGTAAAGTTGGTATCTTGATGGCCCAATTACATCTCTTTTCCACAGGTTTTCCCAAGTTAAAATATTTTTATGTTGCACCAACCACATGAACAATTTGATTTTCATCCAAATTTGACTCTTCCATAGGTCCTTCTAGACCATATCAATGTTTGGAAAGTCAAGCCCAAGGGCTATTCCATTGGACTCTTTAAGGTTAAAGTTCCCTTCATTGTTTCTGCCCCATCTTAGTTGGTCTGAAGAAGTTGAAATTAGATTCTTTCTTTGTTCCAAGATAGCTGTGAGAGGTTTTTCCTAGGCCTTCAATAGAGAGTCCTCATTTTAAATCAAATTCCTCCATACTCTCCATTTTCCTTCATTTCTTTTATGCTCCCAGAAGTCATTTACCCTGTGTAACCCTTTGTCATTGGTATCCTTCTTAAGATTGTCAAACTCTTCTCTCAGCAGTTTTGGTTCCTGTTGCCAATTATCTTCCCAAAACCAAGCAAGGTTTCCATCTCTGATTTCCTAGAAACTGTGTTTTTGAACAATAGCTCTGTTCTCCCAAGCTTTGTTCTAGATGTGGGAGCCTTTGATTATTCCAGACATTCTGATGTGCTCCCTTTCTTGCCAATTGTTTTCATATTTCTATTTCCAAACCTTGGCCCAAGGGGCATTTGATTCCTTTAGCCATCTCCACCAAATTTTTTCCCCCAAAACTTTGTTTAGGATTTCAGGGTCATCAAGTCCAAAACCTCCATGTGTCTTAGGTTTACAAATCTCTTCCCAGGCTACTAGAGCCCATTTCTTTTTCTCTTCCCCTTTGCCCCAAAGAAAATCTCTTTGAATATTTCTAATGCATTGCATCACTTCTTTAGAGGCTGGAATCACTGAAAACATGAAAATAGGAACAGTCTGTAGGATGGCTTTTGTAAGAACTAGTCTTCCTGCCAAATTCAAAGCCCTGTTTGTCCATTTCCAGATTCTGTCCTGAATTTTATTAATAACAGGCTCCCAAACTATCTTGCTTAGAGGTTTGTCTATTAGAGGAACTCCCAAATATTTGGAGGGTAACATTTCTCTTTGAAAACCTAGAATTCTAGTGAGGTTTCTCTGTATAGCATTATCAGTATTAAAAAAGAAAATATTTGATTTGGTAAGGCTTACCTCAGTACTTGCAGCCAAAGAAAAGTCTTTCAGAATTTGTTTGAAGGCAAGAGCTTCTTTGACTGTAGGTGTACCCTGCAGCATGGTGTCATCCACAAATTGTTGGTGAGTCAAAGCATCCCCATTCATGGTGATTTTGAGCCCCTGAATTTTGCCTTCTACTCTGGTAGCTTTGATCGCATTTCCCAGCCATTCCATCATGATAATAAAGAGGAAGGGTGAGAGCGGATCTCCTTGTCTAAGACCTCTTGTAGGCTTGAAGGTTTTGGATGGTGAGCCATTGAGAAGAATTGAAAAGCTTGAGGTTGTAACGAGGGCCATTACCCATCTTATCTAGTTATGGTCAAAGCCATATGCTTTTAGAACTTCCCTGATGTATGCCCAACTAAGCTTGTCATAAGCCTTTTCAAGATCAAGTTGTATGATCATGCCCGACTGCTTATTTCTCTTCAAAGATTGGATCACTTTGTGATCTTGAATGATATTATTTAGAATTTGTCTTCCCATTTTCTCCTCAGACACTACAGTTGGAAGAACAGGCTTAAGCCTATTTGCGATTATTTTGGAAATAATTTTGTACATCACATTTCATAATGCTATGAGTCTGAATCTATCTGGTGTCACAACATTTTCCTGCTTTGGGATCAAGGCTATGAAAGAGGTGTTGAGCACTTTCAAAACAATTTTGTTTTTCCTTGAGTCCTCTACCACCTCCAAAATGTCTTGCTTGACTATGTTCCAGCATGCTTTGAAGAAGTCAACATTGAAACCATTCGGGCCAGGAGCTTTCCCATTTTGCATTTCTTTGATGACTTCACTGACCTCCTGTTCATTCACTGGCCTGTTAAGATTATAATTATCTTCTCTTGTCACAAGCCTAGGAATGTGTTTAGTGAAGTCATTGATGAAATGTGATCTGCCTATGAGGGAATCCTCTGCTATGCCTTGGAAGTGTTGAACTAGAGACGATTCTATTTCTTTGTGGGTATTGAGCTATTTTCCTTGCGTATCTTTCAATTTTAGAATCCTGTTATGAGATCAATGATCCATAGTGGACTTGTGAAAAAACATTGTATTCCTATTTCCTTCCTTTAACCATTGAACTCTAGATTTTTGTTTCCAAAATATTTCCTCTTGCTTACATAAGCCTTCCTAGTCTTGATGAAGTGAATCAGCTTACTTCTTACCCTCATCGGTGAATCCCTTTATGATGAGCTCCTGGTTAATTTCCTGTAGTTTTCCCTCAACTATTTTTTTGGCTTCGAAGATATTGCCAAACTCATTATTATTCCAATCTTTAAGCCTAAGTTTGATGTGTTTGAGCCTCCGCTGTAGAAGGAACATTTTAGTACCCTGAACATTCAAATCTTCTATCCACCATTTTTCAATATTGTTGTTGAAGTCCGGATGGGTAAGCCAAATGTTTTCAAATCTGAAAGGTCTATTTCTTGGCGTTCCTATAAAGGATGCTTCTAATTGAATGGGCTAGTGGTCCGAGCCTCCAAAAGGGAGAATCATAGTTGACAAGTCAAGGCCTAAGAGGATAAGGTCCTCAGAGATAATGAATCTATCAAGTTTAGAGGCCACTTGAGCAGCCCCTCCCCTTTTATTGTTCCAGGTGAAGATACCATTGTAGGTTTCTGTATCTACTAGCCTCATGTTGGTAATGAAGTTCTAAAAAGCTATGGAATCTCTGCCTAGAGATCTAGTCCCACCTTTTTTTTCCGAAAGAGATTTGATCATATTAAAATCCCCTCCCAGAATCCATGGGATGCCCATATGTCTTTCTCTTAGCTCCTCCAGAGAGGTTAGAAGCCTGAATTTATCTTCAAGCTTTTGTGGACCATAGACATTCATGATCAAATAAACTTCCTTGTCCCCCAAAGGTTGGATGACCACTGAAAGGTAGTTCCTGGATGCTTCAGCATCTAGGATTCCAAGTTTCTGAGGGTTCCACAGTGTAAGAATTCCCCCTACTGTATTGTCTGCTTTAACTTCTAGATATTCATACTTAATAAGCCACTTGCTGTGTATCTCTCTTATTTTGTCTACAGAACATTTTGTTTCCTGGATAAAAACCAAATCTAGTTTTTCTTCCTTCATTCTATTGCTGAGATTTCGTTGTTTCCTTTTACTTCCTAGACCCCTAATATTCCATGTTGTAAGCTTCATTAAGAAATATTTGTAAATGAGTAACTAGTTAGGTCTTTCATCTTACCTGAGTTGATCATGAGTTTTCCACATTCAATCAACAACTCATTTTGTCTTTTTCTTCCTCTTTTTCTTCCTGGGTTCTTGGGAGCTTGTCCCTCTGTTGCCTCCATAGTTTTGACCCCTCTGTTATCCTGACTATCATGGTTTCTTTTTACCCCAGAACCCTTTTCCTGAGTTCTCCAGAGGAAGAGCTGTTGTACTCTGTTAAATTCCTCTTGAGGTAGCGAGTCCACTCCTCTGGTAGTTCCTTCCTCTAGGAACTTTTCTAGATCAAGATGTTCCCTTTCCAGTATGTCCTGCAGTTCATGCTCCTCCATTCCCACTTCACTTGAGGTCATTTCTTGGTCCCTATCAAGTTCCATCATGTTGGGCTGATCCTCCTTTTGTTGACTTTTTTCAGGTCTATCCTCCATGATGTCATCCTTTTCCTTCTCTACTGGATTGTCCTTTCGCTTTCTCCTCCCTTTCTTATTCTTCTAATATCTTGAACCTATTATGACTAGGCTGTTTTTCCTCATATATATTTTTTTGGTTCTTTCTTCCTCCTTTTCCTTTTCCTCCCACTTTGGTAAAGCTTTTAGTCTCTTTACCTGAGGTTGCTTTGAAACTGCTTTCCATTTTGTTTAAAGAACAGTCTTTGAAGAGGTGCCCGTGTTCATGGCATTTGCACATCTGAAGGGTATATGATCGTAGTCCACCGCTTGCACCCAAAATTCATCATAAAATTATAAAATTATTTCATCCGGCAAAGCCCTAGAAAGGTCCATTTCCACACATATTCTGGCAAAGGAGGTATATTTTCTGTGCAGTGTGGCCTCTGATATTTTTATGAAATGCCCTAGTTTATCACCTATGGCTCTTAGTGATTTTGGCAGCCAATAATCTAGAGGTAGGGAATAAAGTCTTATCCATACTGGCACTGAAGTAAATGTTTCTCGCTCCGGGATGAAGTTCATCACCCAAGGTCACATATAGAGACCTGCAGCCGCATAGAAGTAGGGTCCTCCTTCAAATATCCTGTCCTTATCCTCGAGGTTTGTAAACACAACTGTGAAGAAACCCTTGGATCCAAGGTGCAGATCTATATCTCCCTTAGGTTTCCAATGGTTCTTTATCCATGCATGTAGGGTCTTCTCCATTGGCCATAACCCCATGAATTTTCAAATCACTACATAACTCGCCATGTGCTCCCTGTGCGCTTGTAGCGTTGGGTCACTTAACACCACTCGGGGTGTGATGGAAGCCTTAGGTTTACATGGTCCTGTCTGAATTCTGGGGTCAGCTTTCTGACTATCTACTTTTGTACATTTCTCCCTTCTGACTTCCTCCTGCGTTTCTGCCATCTTCTGTGCTTTGTTGTTTTCCTGTTTTCCTCTTTCTGTATACCCGGTTTCAACTTCCATGGGCTTCTTGAAACGAGTAGAGACTATATGACTATAGGAGGGAGTATAACTCCCCCCTTCTCACCCCTCCATGGTACCCAACTCCGATATTCTACTCCAAACCCTAGTTTTGCGTGTTTTCCTTCCTTCTCCCAACTCCCTCGACACATATGATGTCTTCACTAAGGTGCATTTGGCCCCATTACATGCATACTTGCTTTATATCTAACTATTCATAAAATCTTCATCACTTGCACACCAAACACTTTGATCTTCATCTCCTTCTATATCTTATCCCTTAGATAATATCACAGGTCAAAACCATACTAGTGCCAATGGTATTCTTAGATGGGATCAAATATTCGTTGTTGGAATCAATACCATGGGTCAATACTATGGTAAAGACCCTTGGTATTTAGAATACCATGGTGTGGAAACTATGCACGCCTTTCCTTCTTCATACCCACATGTGTACGCAAATTTTCTTCACAGATACTTCTTGAAACTTCATCTTTATCATTCCTATGTCTCTGAACTGCTATGCCTTTTTAACCAAACTCTCTGTCACATGTAGACCCATCCTGTTGACATATTCATCAAGTAGGTTTCTAGCAGAATACAACACATCAAGTAGGTTACCATCAAGGACAACACAATAGTAATAATGCCAACACCAAGCTCTATCTCCCAACTTGAATGATCTCTTAGTTGTATGTTGATCATGTCAGGCCTTCTACCTTTGATGTGACTTCTTAAATGTATGATGTACTTGGAAATGAATTTTCTTAATATTTTCAATAAATTTATTTGCTTTCAATTCTTCTCTTACAATGTATCCCTCTCTCTTCCTTATTTTCCATATATAACATCCAAGGTGAAGACAATGAATACCAAAAGTACACGTTGAAAGAGGGCTTATGGGTAGAAGTATTGATGACTCTATTATCAGAGCGTTGACTATAGATCATATTCTCAACCTAGGTCCTTTCATGCTTTTAATTGTAACCCCTCAAAAGCTGAACTAATGTCCTATTGACTACTTTTATATGCCAATTTATCTAGGGATGGAAAGTTTCATACCTCCTTATATTGGTGTCCATCTTTGCCCCAATTATAGTCCAAGATAAATTAAGAAATATGGCATATTTGTCTAAGATGATGCTCCTTGGTATCCAAAAGTGCACACAAACATGTTCAAGGAACATATTTCTTTCTTTTTTTCCTTTGATGTTCTTTTTACAAGGCATAAGAATGAACCTTGTTGAACCTATCAACTACTACAAAGATATATTCATATCCCTTCCTAGTTGATGGAAAACCACTTACAAATTCCATAAAATTTTATTCTGAAGGTTGTGTGGGTACATATAAGGGAAGGGATAAATAGCATTTCTTTATATTGGAAAGTTTTCTATTACAACAAAGTATATATCCTATAATAAATTGATCTAAATCTTCTTTCATTTTGGGTCAATGCACATACCTTTGTAATTTTTATGTTGGCATTATGATTCAAGTGTTGTCCTTGATGGCAACTCACTCAGAGGTTGGTACAGGTGTTCAGAGGTTGGTACAGGTGATGGCAACTTAATCAGAAGACAGATCTTAGTACAGCATGCCAAGGAAGTTCATATACGCAGGTTCGTTAAGCTCAAGTCGCGTGTACACGCTAGTTGGATTCAGAAAAAGCGCGTGTATGTGGAAAAGTACCTTTTGGTCCATGGTGGTTAGTCCTTGGAAGTTGTGCCTATGATTTCGGACCATTGTGTCTCGACGGGCGTGTCGATCCCTAGTTTTGAAGTTGATGGTATTGTGGTACTATGGTTTTGGCTCTTGGTATTGAGCAAGGCCTAAGGCTATATAAGGAGAAGAAGATCATTAGGCAAATACATCTTTCGACAAGGCTTGAATATCTAAGAGAGAAAGAGATCTGATATGCAGGTGCTGGGTTGCTTGATCTAAGCCAAGGAGAGATCACATCGGTTGATGGAAGACTAGATCTAAGGATAGATCGGGATCTAATGGTTTGAAATGCACTATCATGATATGGGTGATTATGCGTATTTCTAGATCTGCATATTGTCGCAATGTTATGTTCTGGGTCTAACTGATGTCTGGTACAGCTGCAAATTGAGAAAATTTATTTTTAGATCTGTACGCAGGTTGGCTTCGGCAAAAGCGCGTGTATACGCGGGTTTTGCTCATTGAAGTAGCGTATATCTTTTGAAGCTTGATTTTGGGTTTACAGTGGGGTCTGACTGTTATTGCAGAGTTCTGTAGTCTGCTCTGTGTTCTGGTAACTGGTGATTGACAGGGTTCAGTGGTTCAGTGATTCAAAGTTTGGTTGTTTTATGCTTCAATGATCTGTTGTGAAAATTGAATGAATTGGGGTCTACAGATTGTAATGTTGTGCTTCAGGAATATCCAGTCTGAAAATGTATGAAAGGTGGTACCTGAAGGAAAGAAGATTGTAGGTCAGCACCTACGTACTAGTATCTTGGCTAGTACAAGAGCAAAGGGGGTTGGAGCTCCCTTCCAAGGAAGTTTGGAGAACGAGAGAAGGTTGTAGCCTTCTGCAGGTTGTAGCCTGCGTACTGGTATAAGGCTGCACCAGTACAAAAGATTGTAAACTGAAGTTTCATATTAAAGAAAGATAGAGACAACTTGCAGCAGGTGGTTTTCACCCACATTGGGTTTCCACCTTACATCTTGGTGTTCATGTGTGTGGCTTTTGATCTATTCTGTTATACTGCACCTGTTTACTATTAATGTGGTGAATAATGTCCTGATGAACTTAACTGAAGAATAAGCTAACTAAATTATGAGTTTTCTTCTTATACGCTGTTTTGTTTAGTCATAGTAGCGTGTACACGCTGGTTCACCTAACTGAAGTAGCGTATATGTTTCTGAGCATTGAAAAAGTTTGATTGATCTGATAATACTGATTCACCCCCCCTCTCAGTATTATTTCCAACATTTTAAACTATCCTCCCAACACCAAAATGTTTTATAACCTTGGAACTGTAAGCTTCTATGATAAGTTGCAATATTTCACCTTTAGGGTGATAAATGTTATGTATTTTGTAAAACAAACAATTTTAGATATGTTAGTCGTCCTTATAATCAACTTATTCTACAAAAATTTGGCCATGTAGCTATTGAAACACCTCTTTAAAGTCCTCATATTTTGTGGTGCCTCTTTGTATGCATAATGGGTAAAAGGATCCATGTGCATAAGACTTCCCAAATATATAATCTTGAATGTGATTGGCCTTAAAAGCATGTGTGCCAAATAATTAGTGTTTCTCTTCTTATATTTTATGATTAGATGGAATTTCTATGATAACCCCATCCAATGGTAGTCTCTAGTTTGTTGAAGCTTAATATAGTCTTGAAAATACTATAGTGGCTATGGATAATGGTTTCCTTTCCCATAAAATAATGCTTCCACTTCTTAACAACTTCAAACGGGGAATAAAGTCGTTTATCATATGTATGGTACTTCAATATTGTTGAGAAAAGTAACTAGTTTTGATCTTCATAATTGTTTTACTCACTTCAATATGTATCCTATGTAACAAACAAGAAAAGAAAAGAAAAAGGTTATTATTATTAAAGCATGGGTTTCATGCTCATTATTGATGGATTTATAGGTAAAATCGTGTTCTTTATGCTTCTAGGGTTTCTTAGGTCTTAGGATTTATTGTCATGATTCAAAGGAGTCAACGACATATTTATAAGACCCTTCAGGGCAAAATGTAATTGTAAAAATAGAATTATTTTTGGGTCTAGATAGTCCTAGAAACTCGAAAAGTACAAGTCACCCTTGGTAGCATCAAGTCAACCTAAAGGAGGGAATTTGAATCCTTGAGAAGGCTATATAAAGAAGCAGTTTGACCTCATTTGAGATACACTCACTCACAAGTTTGATTGATCAAGAAAGAATTCGATCTGAAGTTGGGAAGTAGGAAGAAGAAGAGAAAAGTCTTGGGAGAAGAAAGAAGGATGAAAAATATCTATTTTTGGCTCTATTTCTCTCACACATTGTTGGGTTGTGTTATATTCTTTCCACGACTAGCCTCCCTAGTTAACCATGGGGTTAGAGGGGGGGCGGAGCGCCCCCTTCGTTGCGGTGATGGCGCAGCGAAGGGGTCACAGGGGGGCGGTTAGTCCCCCTGTATGGGGTCTAGGGTAGCGCCCCAGGAAATTTTTTTTTGGACCCTATATTAGGTTGGGTGGACCTACCTATGGTTTTGTGCACGGTTTTCGCACATGGTTTTGGCCATGATGGTTTTCGGTCCATGGTATAGGATGCTTTTCCATGTATAAATATGTATTGTAACATTGAAAGGAACATAATGAAAAATCAAGCTAGTAGTCCCGGTTTTGGGATCTAGGGGAAAATCTCTGTGTATATGTGTTTTATGTGTTATGCTCTCGCATTATTTATTTTCTGTTCTTAGAATTCGTATGTAGGTAATTTCTGTATGGGGTTAAAACCTACATTTGGTATCAGAGTTGTTTTGGCTTCAGAGGGACACCTTTGTTGCTGAGGGGTTTCGCTCAGGCCTGTAGTAGACCCTGTTTAGTGGGAGATCTGCAGGATTGATTCTGGTGGTGAAAGAAGATGGTGAGCAGTAGAAAGATAGAGATCGAGAAATTTAATGGTCAGAGTTTTGAGTTGTGGAAGCTCAAGATGGAGGATCTATAGGTGGATAAATATCTGGGAGCTAAACCAATGGGAGTGTCCGATGAAGAATGGAAGAAGTTAGATTGGAAGTCAAAGAGCACAATACGCTTATGTGTGTCAGATTTAGTATTGCTGAATGTATCAGTGGAAGCTATGGCGAAAGGTTTGTGGGACAAGTTAGGGACTTTGTACCAATCTAAGTCTTTGGTGAATAAATTGTTCCTATGGAAAAAGCTATATAACTTGAGTACGAAAGGTGGAGACTTGGCAATAGAGCATATGAATGCATTTATTATTGTGGTAAGTCAGTTATTTTCTGTTGCTATTAAAATTTCAGATGAAGATAAGTGCATTAGTTTGTTGTGTTCTCTACTAGATTCGTGGGATAGTCTGGTTATTGCAATAGGTAGTAATGCAACTGCCTTTCAGTTTGATGAAATAGTCTCATCCTTGCTAACGGAGGAGATGAGATGGAAAAATATGGAGAGCCAGAATGGCGATGCGTTGTCTATATGAGGATGGTCCCAGAACAGAAACAAAAATAAGTCATCGAGTGGGAGATCTAAATCTAGAGGGATATCTAAATCTCTAGGAAAACCTGTAAAGGTGGTGTGTTGGAAATTTGGAAAGGAAGGGAACTACAAAAGGGACTGTAAATCTAAAGCTCCTGACAAAGGAAAGGGATTTGATAATGCTCCTTCTGCAGAGGAAAAAACCACCTCAAATGAAGGTGGGGATGTGTACTTGGCTTCTTCAAGTACACATGTAGATCATGAGGCATGGTTGATTGATTCAGGTGCATTCTTTCAGTTCACTCCTCATAGAGAGTGGTTCTGCGACTATGAAAAATATGATGGCGGTGATGTCTTCTTGGGGGATGGTAGGAAGGCTAGAATCGTTGGTCGTGGAAAAGTAAAGTTGAAGTTGCAAGGTGGAAGGGTTAGAACACTTCCAGGTGTTCTACATATTCCTGCATTGGCTAGAAATCTGATTTTTGTATGCAAGCTAGATGATGCAGGTGTAAAAACAATGTTCGAGAAGGATACCTGCAAGATGGTTTGGGGAGAACTAGTATTGATGTGAGGAGTTCGGATTGTAACTCTATACAAGATGCAAGGTAGCACTATTGTTGATGGGTGAAACAATTTTGTGGTTCCTGAAAGTGGAGTAGAAAATCTAGTGGTCTCTGGAGAAAAGACCATGTTATTGCATCAAAGGCTTGGACATATTGGAGAGAAGGGCCTTCGAATACTTCATGGTAAAGGTATGGTAGAAGGTATGAAAAATAGCTCTTTGGATTTTGATTTATGTGAAAATTGTGTATATGGGAAGTAGAATCGGGTGAGTTTCCCTTCTGGTGGTAAGAGGGCGAAACAGATATTAGATCTTGTGTACAGTGACGTCTTTGGACCTATGAAGGTTCCATCATTGGGTAAGTTTGTGTACTATGTATCATTTATAGATGACTTCTAAAGGAATACATGGATATATTTCCTCAAGAAGAAATCTGAAGTCTTTGACAGGTTTAAATAATTTAAGGCTCTGGTGGAAAACCAGACAAAGAAGAAGATAAAGGTGTTGAGGACAGATAACAGTGGAGAGTTTTGCAGTAAGTAATTTGAATAATTCTGTAAGAAGTGTGGTATAAAATGGCAGAAGACAACTCCATATACACCTGAGTAAAATGGAGTTATAGAAAGAATGAACAAGATGTTGATGGAAATGGAAAGAAGCATGCTCAGTGGTGTCGGGTTAGGACAGGAATTGTGGGTAGAGGCGGTGGAGATAGCATGTTACCTAGTCAACATATCACCTTCATCAGTGTTGGAGGATAAGACTCCACAAGAGGTATGGACTAGTAAGAAACCCTCTCTTTCACATCTGAGGGTGTTTGGATGTGATGCATATGTACATGTTCCAAAGGAGAAAGTAACCAAGTTGGAGAGTAAATATGAAAAGTGAATCTTTATTGGGTATAAGGATGGTTTAAAGGGTTATAAGATTTGGAACCCAATAACAAGGAATGTTGTGTAGAACCGAGATGTGGTGTTCAAAGAGGTGAACGATGTTATTAAAGATGAAGTCCAACCAAATGAACCTAAGAAGTTAGAGTTTGAGCTTAAGGAGGAAGAATCATACTCTACAGCAGAGGAGGAATCAAAAGATGAAGAGCCACAAACTCCAGGTGTGAGAAGATCAGTTCAAGAAAGAAGGCAGCGGGAAAGGTATAGTTCATCTGCTTTCTATTCAAATTTTTCTTTATCTATTACTGATGATGATCCCAGAACTGTGAAGGAAGCAGTAGATTCAGAGGATGGAAAACTCTGGAAAGAGGCCATGGTTGATGAAATGACATCTTTACACAAAAATGATGCTTGGGATCTGGTGGAGTTGCCGACTGGAAGGAAACCCATTGACAACAAATGGGTGTTCAAGAAGAAGACAAATACAGAAGGAAAGGTGGAGAAATGCAAAGCTCGGTTGGTAGAAAAAGGTCATTCCAAGTGCCGGGAATTGATTTTGGTGATATTTTTTCTCCTGTTTCCAAGGTAGCTTCTATTAGATTACTTTTATATGTTGTTGTTGCTTTTGATTTTGAGGTATAATAGATGGATGTGAAGACAACATTTCTTCACAGGGATCTGGAAGAGGAGACCTACATGAAGCAACCTGAAAGTTTTGTAGTGAAGGGTAAGAAAGAACTGGTATGCAAGTTAAAGAAGTCTTTGTATGGGTTAAAACAATCACCAAGGATGTGGTATCAGAAATTTGATACATTTATATGGGGACTTGGCTTCACCAGAAGAAAAGAAGATCATTGTGTGTATTTTAAATTAATTGGTGACCGTGTTATTTATCTGGTCTTGTATGTGGATGATATGTTGTTGGTTGGAAATGACAAAGAAATTATCTAGGATTTGAAGACCCAATTGTCCTCCAAATTTGACATGAAAGATCTTGGTGTTGCAAACTATATTTTGGGCATGGGAATTAAAAGAGATCAGGCAAAGAGGAAGCTCTAGTTAAACTAGAGGAAGTATGTTGAGACAATATTGCAGAGGTTTAATATGCATAATAGTAAACCAGTGAAGGTTCCTATTCCTATAGGTGTAAAGTTATCTACTGAACAGTGTCCCAAGACACAAGAAGAGGAAGAGGACATGCCTCGTGTTCCATATTCAAGTGTATTTTGTAGCCCGATGTATGTAATGGGTTGTACTAGACCAGACATTGCACATGCAGTGGGAGTATTGAGCGGGTTTATGTCAAAACCAGGGAAGGAGCACTAGACAATAGTGAAGTGGGTTTTCAAGTGTTTGCGTGGCACTAGTGATTATGGTTTGTGCTACCAAGGAAGACCAAGATTGGATAGAGTGTTCGATATTCATGGCTTTGTTGATGCAAACTAGGTTGGAGATTTGGATCAAAGAAGATCTACAAGTGGGTATGTGTTTAGCCTATTTGGAGGTGTAGTCAGTTGGATGAGTAAGAAACAATCTGTAGTGGCACTATCAACTATAGACGTAGATTACATGGCAGCCACTCATGCAAGTAAGGAAGCAGTTTGGTTGCAGAGATTGTGTTCAAGTATGGGGTTAATACAGGGAGCTATAAGGATAGACTGTGACAGCCAAAGTTCAATTTTCTTGACAAAAAACCCTTCTTATCATTCATAGAAAAAGCACATTGATGTTCACTATCACTTTGTGAGGGATATGATAGAAGACAAAAAGTTGTTGTGGGTAAAGGTGGACACTTTAAAGAATACTGCAACTGCATTGACAAAACCTGTGAGCTCTAAGAAGTTCTCTTGGTGTAGAGAAACAATGGGCATTTCAGGGCTAGATAAATGACTAATATTTCTTGTGACCACCTGTGGAAAGAAAACAACAAGTGGGAGAATGTTGGGTTGTGTTATATTCTTTCCATGACTAGCCTCCCTAGTTAGCTAGGGGGTTAGAGGGGGGGCAGAGCCCCCCCTTCGTTGCAGCGACTACACAGCGGGGGGGGTCACATGGGGTTTGAAGGGGGTGGTTAGCCCCCCTCTATGGGGTTTGGGTTAGCGTCTCGAGAAATTTTTTTTGGACCCTATATTAGGTTGGGCGGAACTACTTATTGTTTTGTGCATGGCTTTCACACATGGTTTTGGACACGATGGTTTTCGGTCCATGGTATTGGATTCTTCGGCATGTATAAATATGTATTGTAAAATTGAAAGGAACATAATGAAAAATCAAGTTGGTAGTACTGGTTATGGGATCCAGGGGAAAATCTTTGTGTATATGTGTTTTATGTGTTATGCTTTCGCATTGTTTATTTTATGTTCTTAGAATTCGTATGAAGGTAATTTATGTATGGGATGAAAACCTACACACATGTGAAGTTCTAGGGTTTTTGGTACTGTAGAAGGAGGCCAAAGTTGTAGGTCCGAGTTGCAATAGGACAAAATACAACATCTTGTAGCTGGGAGGAAGGATACTCTATCTAGACCTTGTTGACCTTAGGAGGAGCTGTCTTGCTCTAGGAAGGTCTTAAGAGGAGGTTGATCTACGGCTTCCTTAGAAGTTGCAAGACCAAAATTGCAAGGTCAAAATTGCAGTGTGTAGTAGTTTTGTGTAGAATCAAGGAATGACTTGAAGAAGTGTTGACTTGGTACTAGGAGAAGGACTTGTTATAGGATTTGGGTCTTTGTATCTCGTTTGAAGAAAATTCTAAGAAGAGAAGAGTTTCCAGGTTTTCCCCTTGGAGGGGTTTTCCCTAACTAAGAGCCTAATATTTGTGTCCTCTATTGTTTCTATTATTATTCTTGATATTGTTTGATGAAAATATCTTACTAAATAACATAAAGAAGATAAACAATATTCACAAGCAAATATCAAGGTTAAGGAAAATAAGATTAATAGTTTCCACTATCCATTTTCCAACATGGTATCAGAGCTAAGGTGAATAAGGAAGGTAGATGGAAGGACACTAGAAGGAATTTATTTTTAAGGGGAAGAGAAAAGGGAACTCTCAAGAAAATACTAAATAAGAAGACTTCAAGAAGGATTGAGGACTCATTGGTAGAAGACCTAGTATGGGGGTTTCTACTGAAGAAGATTAAGAATACATCAAAGAAAAATTTCAAGAAGGGTGTTGTTCTCTCTTGAAAGAAGATCTATTTGGAAGGAATTTTTGAAGAAGGCATCAAGGATCTTGGAAGTTGTTGGAATAATCCCAAGAAAAATATTTCAAATACATTGTTGAAGACTCTTAAAGGACCTTAAAGACATTGAAATCATTGAAGACATCATCAAGAAAAATATTGATCTCAATTAAGTATGATATTATCACATCATGTATGAATTTTCAATTCATATGGGTTCTTTATGCAAGGAGAGCAATAAGCTCATTGGCGAATCAAACCATTTAGCATGGAAGAAAATAATTGAATTGATACTACAAAACAAGAAGTAATGAAATATGTTAATTGGGAAATCATTGAACCAAGAAAGGAAAATACACAAGAACTAGAAAAGTACAAGAAATGGGAATTAAGGGCTCAAATGATCATAGTTGAATCAATTAAGGATTCTCTTGTTCCATTTGTTACAAACCTAAAAACTTCCAAGGCCATATATGAAAAGCTATTGCATTTTTATTCTATAAGTACAATAGAAAAAAAAATGTATTTTTGGAACAAGTTATATAAAATGAAGAAATTAAAGGATGAGTATGTGGCATCCTTTCTCTTGAGAGTCTCTCAACTAATAGACCATCTACAAAGTATTGATTTAGAAGTAACCATTTGTGTATTGAATGCATTTCTATTAGAATGGAGCAGCTTTGCTACAAGCATCTACTCCAAGAAAGATTAAACTCCCTTTGATGAGTTGTGATCTCAAAGGGAAAATCTTAAGAACCCTCCCTAAATTTACATGTATAATAAATGGGCGAATCTCCATGGTATATAGGAAAAATGGAAGGCGATTTTATCAATAATATGATATGTATATATAATTTTTTGGCGAATCTCTCACCAGGCATGGCGAATGTTTTACTCAATTATAAAATCTTGTGTTTATTGAATACACAAATGAAATCATTGCATTTCTTTAAAATATATTTTGAAATCAAAATTACCGAAATTACATATCGATAACCTAGTGGGTGTAGGAAGAAATTCACCCGTGCCATTCACAGAAAGCATGAGAAATACCTAATACTATATATAAAACAAAGAAAAATTCAAATTCATCACTTCTAGGGACCTCGT
Source organism: Pinus tabuliformis (assembly GCA_031772625.1). Lineage (NCBI taxonomy): Eukaryota > Viridiplantae > Streptophyta > Pinopsida > Pinales > Pinaceae > Pinus > Pinus tabuliformis. The sequence continues at coordinate 1,338,364,120 of CM062819.1, read as the reverse complement.
AACCACCTTGCCAATACACAAGTATGTTCCTGTTTGCAATTAGAAAAATTACCCAAATTACAATCTATTTACTCCAGCATATGTTGGAAAGTTATAGAAGGATGACTAGTGCAATCAATCCATTTTTAGCCCTGGAATTGTTTCAGTTTAAAACAGAAGTATACAAATATACTTGTCCAATGTCTATGCTTTAACCATTCACCTTAAGATGTTTTTACAATATAATTTCCTAAGTGTATTTAATATCTTCATTATCATAAAAACCAACCTATATCCATCTTAACTCCACATCTACCACTCTTAGGGGGATGAAATCTATTTATCCCTCTGAGCACTTGGTAGACCCAGAATTAAGATGGATCTAAGATGATAGAATTTCCCCTTTAAATAGTCTATGCTCACATGAATACCATGGTATTACCATGGGTCAATACCATGGGTTATCATAAACCTGGAGCTTAAAAATTACTATTAGTAATTTATAAAAATCAATAAAATTAATAGTTGATTTTTATTTTATTTTTTATTTTAACCAAGCTAAAATGTTTAACATACATTAAATTACAACATAATATTTTTTCACTCTATGCTAGTTTGCATATCACGATATTTGATACCTCTCGTGGGTTAGTAGATCCAGAGTAAAGATGGATCTATGCTGGTTTAATTCTCCCTTTTAAATAGGCTACATTCCAGGTGAATACCATGGGTCAATACCATGTGCCATTTTGGTGAATACCATGGGTCAATACCATGTGCCATTTTTATTTTTATTAATACTAATATTAGGGTTAATAATGTTTTTTAAGGTGACTTATGGAGTAAATATAAAAAAATGTTTTATTTGTTTACCATACCTCTCGTTTATTTATATTTTTATTAATTTACCATACCTCTTTTACAAATATGGTATTTGGCCCATAGGATTCACTTAAATAAAACCTCTTTCTTGAGCCTTCATAAATAGAATGAGGGTTATGGACTAAATATAAAAAGAGGTTTTATTTATTTACCATGCGTCTAGTTTATTTATATTTTTATTTATTTACCATACCTTTTGAGTAAGTATAAAAAGACATTTTATTTATTTACCATACCTCCACTTTACTTATATTTTTATTTGTTTACACCCTTGCATGTATATAAGATGACTTATGGAGTAAATATAAAAAATGTTTTATTTATTTACCATACCTCTCATTTATTTATATTTTTATTAATTTACCATACCTCTTTTATAAATATGGTATTTGGGCCTTTGGCCCATAGGATTCACTTAAATAAAACCTATTCTTGAAAATGGGTGAATGGATTCACTTAAATAAAACCTATTCTTGAAAAAGGTTGTAACTCCTATTTTCAAGGGCTAAATTTACCTTTTTTACCCTCTCCCTTAAAATAAGGTGGGCTATTTGAGGTGATTTGTAAAAATGTACTATGATACAAAATATTCGCCCACTAAAAATTTAAAACCCCTTAATTTCGCCAAAGGGCGAACATTCGCCCCTAAAATTTTCTATGACTCAATGCATATTGTAAGAATAAAGGATAAAATTAAATGATGGTATTGGATCAGATGATCAATCTCCAGCCTTTCTAGACTGAGTCAAGAAGATGAAAAAGGGAAATTTTGGTAAGTCCAAAAAGAAAGACATGTACAAGGGTCAATGCTTCAAGTATAATGAGTTTGGAAACTTTACAAGGGATTGTCCAAACGAACAAAACAACAAGATAAAGGAAAGGAGTGGAACTCATGTAACCGAAGCAGTGGGAGAACCTAAGAAGAAGGAAAAGAAGGAATAAGTGAAGGATATTTACTACTAAAGGAGGTTCACTGAATGTTAGATTCTTTATAAATATTAATTTTTCTTTTAAGATAATATGTTTTGCATAGCATCATAGAAATAAGCATATGATAGTAGCATGTATAGAATTTACATGATTAAGTTTCCTTGTAGATATCATCTAGATAAAACATTTTTCATATTGATCATTCAGGCATCATTAACATTATGTTATAAGAAGTCATCTTGTTTATTCGGATCATCACGATCCTGGAAGAACCATAATTATGAAAGGTTCTTGGAAGAAGCACTATGACAAATCTAAGTAGAAATTCCATGTAATATGGGATAAATACTGGAAAAGGGATGAAATAATGCAATGGGTCAGGATTCAAGTTCTTTGTAAGATATATGATAGCTAGATGATCAGATAGATGATAGATAGATGATAGCTGGATATAAAACTTTGGATAAGATTCATATGTGTAGAATATTGTGGAAATAAAGTTGGTCATAAAATATGCTTAGGTATATGGATATATGATGCTTGAAAATAATAGGATTTTACTTACTTAAGGATGTATAAATAATTTAAGACATTCTCTAGAATATATAAAATAATGATTAACATGTAGTGTAGTCTCTAAAAGAAAAGTTGTAACTTGGTAATCAAGTTTGATCCTTGAGCACTTTGATGCATGAAGGAATATTCATATGGAGATGGACCATGAGGATGTTAATGGAACAAGAAGGTCATCATGATCGAGTAATTATAATTATAATTATTGTTGGTTATTTGGTTAACATATTATTTTTCTACTTCGAAAAATGTTGTAGGAATACATGATGATAGTTGTGGAAAGTTCAACTGCATGGATGGAAATGTATGAAGAGTGTTGAGGAAATCTCAATATCTAGTACCTAGCAACTATGATGTCAAGATGAGTCCATCTGGGATTGGAAGGGTAGTTCCATGAGAATATAACTTGAAGGTCAAAGGAAATCACCTTCACGAGGAAGCTAAGATCAAAATTTTGGAAGGATCAATTCAATGCCTTCATGTCAAAAAAGAAAGTGATGAGCAAGAGAAAATACCTAGATCCTTCCACACGAATGAAGAGTGGAGATGGGTCCATGATACCTCGAAAGAAAGAAAGAGATGCAAAATAAAGAGGGATCCATGTAGCTATGAAGAACTGATAGCTAATACTCTATAAAAGACAAGCTATGAGGCTTGTGGTGTTGACTTCCCAAATAAAAAGGAAGTCAGAAATCTCCTATGGATTTAAGAGGGATAAAAGGAGTCTCCTTAAATAGGAGCAAGGTTCTATTCTCAATATTAAAGGATAATACAGATTCCATCTTTGGTTGACAGGGCGTGATTTTGGACATCACATATGCATTCTTCTCTTTAGGTGTTGAAGAGAGAATAACAAAGTATTGGATAAGAATCTATTGTTTTGTTGAGAATAAAACATCCAAGAAAGAAAAAGGTGTTGATACTTTTTTAGGATGTGACAAGTATCCAAGAGAATAGTAGTCAAAGAGGACCAATATTCTTTGGGGACTCAGGATTGGAGATCCAAGATAAGAATAGTCCTAGAAGGACATAACTTGTAGACATCTGGATGGGGTATGTACCTTGTAAAGGTAGTGCAATATCACACATAAAACCTCCTAGTATAACGCTCTTGATTAAATAATATCTTTTCTAGTTAGGCCTCCGAGACAGTGTTTATAACTCTTCAGTTTGAGATATGATGTTGTACTAGCTGTACACTTATGAATACCTCCCTAGTTAAGAGGGAATGTTGAGAAATGTAACAAGTTTCGGCCTGCATAATTTTTGCACTTATTTCAATATGTATCATATGTAACAAACAAGAAAATAAAAGAAAAAAGGTTATTATTATTAAAGTAAGGGCTTAATGCTCATTATTGATGGTATTCTAGGTAAAAACATGTTCTTCGTGCTTCTAGGGTTTGTTAGGTCTTAGGATTTATTATCATGAGCTAAAGGAGTCAACATCATGTTTATAAGACCCTTCTAGGAAAAATGTAATTGTAAAAAAAAGAATTATTTTTGAGTCTAGAAAGTCCTGGAAACTCCAAAAGTACAAGTCAACCCTGATTACATCAAGTCGGCCTAAAGGAGGTAATTCGACCTCTTGAGAAGGCTATATAAAGAAGAAGTTTGACTTCATTTGATATACTCTCACTCAAAAGTTTGATCTATCAAGAAAGAGTTCAATTTGAAGCTGGGAAGTAGGAAGAAAGAGAGTGAAGGTATGGGAGAAGAAAGAAGGATGACAAATCTCTATTTTGGGCTTTATTTCTCTCACACATGTGAATTTCTAGGGTTTCTAGTGCTGTAGAAAGAGGTCAAAGTTGCAATTTTGAGTTGGAGTAGGATGAAGTGCAGCATCTTGTCACTAGAAGGAAGGATATTCTATATAAACCTTGTTGAAATTAAGAGGAGTTGTCTTTCTCCAAGAAGGTATCAAGAGGAGGCTGATGTAGGGTTTCCTTGGACGTTGCAAGACTGAAATTGCAAGGTCGAAGTTGTAGGCTGAATAGTAATATGAAAACTAGAAGGTCAAAGTTGCAATGTGTAGAAGTTTAGTGTAGAATCAAGGAAGGAATTGAAGAAGGGCTGACTTGGTACTAGGAGAAGGAATTGGTCTAGGGTTTGGGTCTTTGTATATCATTTGAATCAAATTCTAAGAAGAGAAGAGCTTTCGGGTTTCTCCTTGGATGGGTTTTTCCCTAGATGAGAGCCTAATACATGTGTCCTCTATTATTTGATGAAAATATCTAACTAAAAAACATAAATAAGATAAAACAAGATTAACAAGGAAATATCAAGGTTAAGGAGAATATGATTAATAACTGCAACTATCCATTTTCCAACAAATAATCCTCCATAAAAAATTTTAGAGTGATAGAATACAAGTTTACATCCATGCATCGAGACAATTCCTGTAGAATTTGAACTTGCATTAGTCTCCAATCTATAAGGATTTTGAAATTTACGTATTGAAGGAATTAGTGCTTGAATGGTCTTCCATTTTAGCTCATTAAAATATTTTTGGTAATTCTTTCATCACTATAAACTCTTACCAATATCTATTATGGCATGAAGTGGTGCAAATAACACTAAAAGGGATGTTGTGACTTTCATAGGTATTGCAATCCTCCAACAAAGCTACCAATTCTAGCAACATTAGTGAGATTTGACCCCTCCATGGGATCTATCATGAGTTCCCCTCCACTAATCACATACTCCAAATACACCAATAAATATTATGTAAACTGATATTTCTTAAGATTAGTTAGTGAATACTGATTTTTTAGAGTTTATAACACTTGCAGGAGATCTCAGATGTGCTCCTTCTTGTTACAACTATAGACCAATATGTCATCCAAATGAAATTTTACGAGCGAAAATAAATAGGGACATAATACATCCTTCATCGATAATGTAAGTGTAGTTGTTTCATTACATAAACCAAACGACTTGGCCAATCATTCATACATACCTTTCCTTTGCCATGAGTGTAGTCTTCCACATGTATTATTATTTAATGCATATTTGATGGTACCCTAGTTTCAAATTAAATTGGTGAAGTACTTGGCATGATGCAAATCAATTTAAGAAATCATTGATGTTAATCTAGGTTGTCATTGATGTCAATATAGCAGTGTTTGTGATGGAAAATTCTTTGATACATGATTGCCCATTGATGCCCATTGATCATAATGCTCATAGTGATGAAAGTTTGATATATGATGATATGATGAGATGGAGGATCCAAGTCAATTGAACAACAATTGAACAACGATTGAATAGCAGGAGGTCAATTGAGCAATAGTTGAACAGCAAATGACGCGAGAGGTCAATAGAACAACAATTGAACAATAGGAGGTCAATTGAACAACAAATGACGCAGGAGGTCAATTGAAAAGAAATCAAACAACAACTTAATAGCAATTGTAAAGACAGAATAGAAGCAGTAGATTCATGAAGCAATAGGAGAAAGAAGCCAAAGAGGAGAAGCCATCGTGAAGCCAAAGAGTAAGATGAAGAGTTTATCAAAAGACATCAAAGAAGCAAGTCATCGGAGCAAGAGAAGCAGGTTATCGCATATGCCCAAGGGTAAGTGTTATCAAAAGAACAAAGAGAAACAACGATAACAGAGGAGTAAAGAAGAAAACATTGAAGGAGCCATATCAAAAGTATCGCATGTAATATATGCCCAAGAAGAACCGATAGGAAGAAAACAGTGGAAGAGCGGGGTTAGGAGTGTACATCTGTTTTGATCGTGGTGGAAGGCCCACACTAAATCCTAGCCATCGATCTCATTTTCAATGCTTACATCACAGTCAACGGTGGTGCTAAGCCCATTTTAAACCCATGTGCTAGTTGCAGACCCGCAGGCTGTAGATTTGATGAACTCGTATATCCAATGGATATCGGGTCACAAAATGATCGGACGTTAATCTAAAAAACGGACCCAAAATTTTATAGATCAAGGATTTATAATCCTTATCGGCTCCGTAAAGGTGGTCAAGCGTCATGAAAGTTCCACAGCCGATATCATTATGAACCATTGGATCCAGCGTGCCTTGATCAAACAATGGAGGATTGATGATTGGGTTTGTTGATCGGGTGGATCAACAACTGTCAGATTAATGATGAGATCAATGGTGGAGAATTAATCTGATAAGACTTGGGACTAAGTGGACCTGAGAAGTTTATGGACACGAGTTTAATTTTATTTGGGGTCCGGTCTTGTGCATTCAGGTGGGACCGACGTTCATTGGCAGGTTCTGTGTTAAAGCGCTGCTTGGTGATTGGTCGGGTCTTTGTTTAAAACCCACCAATGTAAACACTTCTGATTTGTATTTATCACATATTGAGGAGTCTTAGGAATAACTCTATTATTTCATGAAGTTGCGACTGGATTAAAGGTGATGATGTGGCACGTGAGAACTCCATGTGGGTATAGTAGCTCTTATATGGTTTTCCATGAATAATCAAGTCTATGGATAAAAGACTCTCCGATATATATTTTTAATATACAAGTCAGCCTCCCTCTAATAGACGTGTCCTTTGGTCATTGGTGAAAATTGTATAAAAATGAGTTAAAATGCTTTAGTTCTGAGTAAGCTGAAGGAAACCAAAGATAGAGGAAACCAAAAGGTTCATCGGAAGAAGATGAAGCCGAAAGGTCCAGTGGAAAAAGTGGAAGCTAAAGGTCTCGCAGACGATGAAGGTACAAAAGAAGCTAAAGATCGAGTGAGAGAATGAAGCAAAAGGATAGAAGCAAGTTTTAGGTCTAGCAGGACAGAAGGAAGCCGAAGGTCCAGCAAAACAGAAGGATGCTGAAGGTTCAGCAGGATAAAAGGAAGCCGAAGGTCCAACAGGACAGAGGAAAGCCGAAGGTCAAGTAGGACAGAAGGAAGCCGAAGGTCACAACAACAAGAAGGAAGCTGAAAGGGCCAGCAGAAGATGAAGATCTATTTGACCTCAAACCAGCCAAGTAAGATTTCATCAGTCATCAGTTGAAGGGAGTAGTAGACAACACCAGCATTGAAGTATTTGTGAGTTTGTTCCTTGGAAAGCTTAGTGCAGTTCATTGTAGACACATTGAAGTTGTGTGAAGACTATTGTAGATCATGATGGCTATTTGAAATCATCATGAGGTAACTTTGCAGACTCTGTGTGGGAAATATGAAGAGTTGTGAAGACTCCTTCATATGAAGACAAGTTGTCATTGATGATGTAGCATGGAGACTACAATGAAGTTGTAGATTGACAAAATTCAGTGAAGAAAATGTTGGGAGCAGAGAATAACTACCAAACATATCTAGACAAAATATAGCAGTGGGTTGGAGCCCAGAGGGTTGGTGCCCTGAAGGTTGGAGCCTCAAACAAACAAAGTTGGTGCCTTGACAAGATAGGGTTGGAGCCCTTGGGGTTGGTGCCTTAGACTTGGAAGTATTGGTGTCCTTGGAGTTGGTGCTCCTAAACACAAGGTTGGAGCCTTGAGAAGATAGGGTTGGATCCGTAGAGGTTGAAGCCTCACAAATGACTAAGCTGGTGCTTGGAAACAGATTGGAGACTTATATATATTATAACTGATTTATTGTAAAGATTATATTAATAAAAGCACTTATTCCTATTGTTCATTTTGTGTTCTAAATATAAATGATTTAACTGGTAAAAATAAAAATTGAAAATGAATACTGATTCACCCCCCCCCCCCCCCCCCCCCCGCCCCCCTCAATATTTCCAACAATTGGTATCAGAGCCAATACCTTCACCCAAAAGCCTAACAGCTTGAAGGTTGATCATTAGAACACAAATGGCAAAGCCAACGAAGAAAGTCCCCAATCCTCCTAAAGATGTGTCTCCGTCTACCACTAAAATAGAAGTCAATCAATTTGAGAAGGCTCCATGGTTCAATGAAAACTTTGATATATGGGAAGCAAGAATGAGGAATTTCTTAAAGACTCAAGGCATTGAAGTATGGGAATCGATAATTACTGATAACATGATGAATGGAGAATCCAAGGACTACAATGCAAAAGCAATGAAGGTAATCTTTAATGGGCTACCAGATTTTATAAAGAACAAGTTAGGAAAATGTTCGTCAGCAAAGGGTATATGGGACAAACTTCATGATATTCACTCAAAAGGAGCATTGAAAATGATCTCTAGTCAAGAAAATGATGGAAAACAAGAAGAAAATCGAGAGCCCATCAAGGAAGCTGAAGATAAGATTGATGACATCAAGGCTAAAGAAGACCTATAAAATGAAGAGAATGAAAAGGACATTGTAGAAGATCTCCTCACTCAAATTATGGCTGCCATTGAAGAGATTATCAATTTAAAAATGGAAAACGAGGAACTTAATAAGAAAGCACTAGTTGGTGACCAAGACCAAACAAGGAATAAAATTGACCTTGTCAAGCTTCAAGTACAAGAAAGGGATGAAGAGCTTGCCAAGCTTAAGAAGGAATTTCATCAAAACAAAAGAAAGCATCATGAAGAAGTCATATCCATGACAAATCAATTGGATAAAGAAAAGAAATGAGAAGATACCTTGTCAAGTCAAATTGAACAAAGGCATAAGAGCTTGAACAAACTTGAAGAAGAGATTGGTCAATACAAGGTAGAGGTCTCCTCTCTCAAATATCAACTACAAGAAGCAAGAAAGATAGCACAAGGAGCTAAGAAGACAATGGAAGCATTGGTAATCATAGAAGGACAGGTTGATGAAGTAGAAAAGGAGAGAAACACCATGATATACCAACTAAAAGCAAAGGATGAAGAGATATTCAAATTAAAATCTGACCTCAACCTTCCCAAGGCCAAAACCTGTAAAGCTACAAGAATTAAGGAAGAAATGGAGAGAATTATAGCAAAAGAAAATGAAGAAATATTCAAAATGAAGTCAGATATCATCTCCCTTAAAATAGAATCAAATGAAGCTACTCGTATCAAGGAAGAAACTGAGAAACAACTTGCTAAGAAGAATAATGAATGCGAAAGATTGGAAGAAGAGATTGTCTCCCTCGAGAAAAAGGTTGAAGGGATGGACATAATCTTGAAGAGCTCTCAAACCTTGGATGACATGCTTAGCCATCAAAGATCTCCATTTGATAAATCAGGTCTTGGATATGAAGGAGAATCCTCAAGCAAGAATGATAATGCTTCAAACAAAAGGGATGTGAGGAAGCCAGAAAGAAATGTTGATGCTCCCAGTTCCAGCAAAGGCAAGGATAAGAGTCAAGGCAACAATGAAGGAAATCCTATTCCAAGAAGAAATGCAGATGATGTCAAGGACACAAGAAGAAATGGTTATAATCAAAGGATCTCAAGGCAGAAAGGCTTCAAAAGTACATCAAGGAAATCTCCATCTCCCAAGTACCAAAGTTTATTTCTTGGTTATTGTTATTCTTGTACAAACTTTGGACACATGGAAAAAGATTGTAGGGCATATCACAAAGATAAATATAATGGTCCTCGTCAATCTCCGAGAAGCAATTTTGCAAGAAGAAGTCATGAATTCTTATTCAAGAACAACATAGAGTGCTTCAAGTGTCATAACATTGGTCATATGGCACATAATTGTAACTTGATTTGGGCACCTTCTCAAGCTAGAACTATGCCAGAAAATAAAGTTATACAAGTATGGAGAAGAAAGCAAATACAATCTGAAAATCTCCTGAGCTGTTGACTTGATGAATATATTCTTGATATTTCGAGTGTTTGATGATGGGATTCTGCTAAAAAAAGACCATGTATATAGTTAGGTGGAGCTTGTGATTCTTGATCATTATTGCAGAAGTTATTCATGAATGGGTCCTTATGAAATCCTTGATGAGCTATATTGATAATCATTATTTGATAAGATCATTTCTCAGGATCACTACATTGAAGAACATGATCTTGTAACCACTCTTTGGATTGTTATTGAAGATGTTTTCCGCTTGATCACTGAGCATAAATTGGAGCAGCAGAGAAGGCCATCCAATGCTAGAGAAATAGGGCTAATAACTATGTTGTTGGTATTACAGAAGTTGAATGTCTCGGCTTAGGGATATAATGTGAGAATAGGTAAATCAAGGACAGTAATAAAGGCTTTGTTTGAAGGGAAAATAAGCTCATAGTTTTCAATTTTGTAGCAGTAACATGAATCTTGATAAAATTCCGAAGTATAGAAAGTGCCAGTTGATAGAAGATGATGTGTAAGGAGATCTTCAGCTTACTCAGAACTCCAAATGAGGAAGTTTGGCCGGGATTTTCACAACTCGGTTATTGGCATCCTTTTCCTCAATGAGAGGCCTGTGGTCTCAGAACTGAAGTCCCAGATTTAGATGATGATTCTTTTGATTTGTTATCGAAACTGTTGGTATGTGACCTTTCAAAGAGAATCTCTACCAAGTGTGCTCTATTGCATCCTTATTTCTCTGAGTTTAGTAAATCATAGCAACACAATATTTTGAGAATGTGTCCCTCTCCAACATGTAAAATTTTCATAGGGAAGTTTGTGAATAGGTAGATGCAAAATATAGTTTGAGTGGGTTTCCACTGTTTGAAGGTAATGAATACTAAGTATACAATTTCGATGTAGCCGTTCGATAGGGGGAGTCCTTGTGCACTCCTTTTCCATTGATGTCAAAGGGGGAGAGAAGAAGAATATTTCCATTAATGATAAAGGGGGGGATTGTTAATCTAGGTTGTCATTGATGTCAATATAGCAGTGTTTGTGATAGCAAATTCTTTGATACATGATTTCCCATTGATGCCCATTGATCATAATGCTCATAGTGATGGAAGTTTGATATATGATGATATGATGAGATGGAGGATCCAAGTCAATTGAACAGCGATTGAACAACAAATGACGTAGGAGGTCAATTGAACAACAATTGAACAACAACTGAACAACAATTGTACAAACCAAATAGAAGTAGTAGATCCACGAAGCAATAGGAGCAAGAAGCCAAAGAGGAGAAGCCATCGTGAAGCTAAAGAGTAAGATGAAGAGTTTATCGAAAGCCATCAAAGAAGCAATTCATCAGAGCAAGAGAAGCAGGTTATCGCATATGCCCAAGGGTAAGTGTTATCGAAAGAACAAAGAGAAACAATGATAACAGAGGAGTAAAGAAGAAAACATCGGAGGAGCCATATCGAAAGTATCACATGTAATATATACCCAAGAAGAATCCATAGGAAGAAAAAATCGGAAGAGCAGGGGTAGGAGTGTACCTTTGTTTTGATCGTGGCTAAAGGCCCGCACTAAATCCTAGTCGTTGATCTCATTTTCAATGCTTATGTCACAGTCAATGGCAAGGGTTAACCCTGTTTTAAACCCGTGTGCTAGTTGAAGACCCACGGGCTGTAGATTTGATGACCTCGTATATCCAATGGATATCGGGTCACAAAATGATCGGACTTTAATCTCAAAATGGACCCGAACTTTTATAGATCAAGGATTTATAATCCTTATAAGCTCCGTAAAGGCGGTTAAGCATCGCGCAAGTTCCCCGGCCGATATCATTGTGAAACATCGGATCCAGCATGCCTTGATTAAACGGTGGAGGACCGTCGATTGGGTTTATTGATTGGGTGGATCAACAACCATCGGATTAATGATGAGATCAATGGTGGAGAATTAATCTGATAAGACTTGGGACTTAGTGGATCCAAGAAGTTTATGGACATGAGTTTAATTTTATTTTGGGTCCAGTCTTGTGCATTCAGGTGGGACCGACGTTCATTGGCAAGTTTTGTGTTAAAGCACTGCTTGGTGATTGGTCGGGTCTTTGTTTAAAACCCACCAATGTAAACACTTCCAATTTGTATTTATCACATATCGAGGAGTCTTAGGAATAACTCTGATCTTTCATGAAGTTGCGATTGGATTAAAGGTGATGATGTGGCATGTGGGACCTCCATGTGGGTATAACAGCTCTTATATGGTTTTCCATGAATAATCAAGTCTATAGATAAAAGACTCTCCAATATATATTTTTAATATACAAGTCAACCTCCCTCCAATAGACATGTCCTTTGGTCATTAGTGAAACTCGTATAAAAATGAGTTAAAACGCTTCAGTTCTGAGTAAGCCGAAGATAAAGGAAACCAAAAGGTTCATCGGAAGAAGATGAAGCCAAAAGGTCCAGTGGAAAAAGTGGACACTGAAGGTCTGGCAGACGATGAAGGTACAAAAGAAGCCGAAGATCGAGTGAGAGAAGGAAGCAGAAGGATAGAAGCAAGTTGTAGGTACAGCGGGACAGAAGGAAGCCGAAGGTCTAGTAGGAGAGAAGGAAGCCAAAGGTCTAGTAGGACAGAAGGAAGTCGAAGGTCCAATAGGACAGAAGGAAGTTGAATGTCTAGCAGGACAGAGGGAAGCCGAAGGTCCAGCAGGATAGAAGGAAGCTGAAGGTCACAACAAGAAGAAGGAAGTCGAAAGGGCCAGTGGAAGACGAAGATCTGTTTGACCTCAAACCAGCCAAGTAAGATTTCATCAGTCATCAGTTGAAGGGAGCAGTAGACAACACCAACGTTGAAGTATTTGTGAGTTTTTTCCTTGGAAAGCTTAGTGTAGTTCATTGTAGACATATTGAAGTTGTGTGAAAACTATTGTAGATCACGATGGCTATTTGAAATCATCATGAGGTAATTTTGTAGACTCTGTGTGGGAAATATGAAGAGTTGTGAAGATTCCTTCATATGAAGATAGGTTGTCATTGATGATGTAGCATGGAGACTACAATGAAGCTGTAGATTGACAAAATCCATTGAAGAAAATGTTAGGAGAAGAGAATAACTACCAAACACATCTATACAAAATATCGCAGTGGGTTGGAGCCCAGAGGGTTGGCGCCCTAAAGGTTGGAGCCTCAAACAAACAAGGTTGGTGCCTTGACAATATAGGGTTGGAGCCCTTGAGGTTGGTGCCTCAGAATTGGAAGGATTGGTGTCCTTGGAGTTGGTGCTTGGCAACAAATTGGAGCCTTATATATACTGTACCTTATTTATTTTAAATATTATATTAATAAAATCATTTATTCCTATTGTTCATTTTATGTTCTAAATACAAATGATTTAAGTGGTAAAAATAACAATTGAAAAGGAATATTGATTCACCCCCCCCTCTCAGTATTTCCAACAATTGATCCTAGGTAAAGGGTATTGATTCTTGAGTATGATATTGTTCAAGGCTATGTATTCACTACATAGTCACCAAGTCACATACTTCTTAAGTACTATGATGATAGGTGACCAACAAGGTGACGTGATTGGTTGAATTATTGCCTACTCCAGTAGCTATTATAACTATTTCTAAATCAAATTGTATATAAATCTCAATATGTGATAATTGGGAGTCAAACAACAATTATATAACATGCTATGATTCCCTCTTGGGTGTATCCCTTTAGACTCCTAGAACACTCTTCTATATACCTACAACAACTCTTCCAACTATTTTTTTTTCTCTTTTGTTAATCCCTTCATAGATGCCTTTAACAATTCCTTCACTAGTTGATCCTCTCCGAAAGAGCATTAACTTCTTTTCCAACTAAGATAAAAAAATTACAATCCCCCTACAAATAATAATCTAGATTTATGAAGAACCAAAGATAATTCCATCCTCTAGTTGTGATTAATGAAACAAAAATTTCTATGAAAGATATAACTTATCCCCTTCCAAAATTCCCAAAAAGGAAATAATGGATTTTACCATGCCAATTAGCATACCTATTACCAAATAATATAAATATATAATCTTATTAGTCCCTACCATAGGCATGACGGGGACTATAGTAATCAAAATGTTGGAGGTTAGCATTAAATTCAACTACTTATTATCATGAACAGTCAAAATAACCTAAAGTTTTTAGGCTCCCACCATATATTTTCTTTTCGCCATCTTATTTGGCCTCTTCCCGAGATGACCTAGGAAAACTTAGGTTAAGTTTCGATTGACTTACAAAAATTTGCCAAATTTGTGTTTCAATGGATTAATGCTAACATTAATAGGTAAACATTTTATGTTAAAATTACATACAACATAGCTCACCATTGTACATTGTTAGTAACTACACATATCACCATAGTACATTGTTCCAACCTACAACTATCAGCCAGCATGTTTTGTGCTGTCGACCACAACTTTTTACTCACCTAGAGAAGTTGTAATTTTTTTGTGATATTAGCGTTGTTTCATTTCACTTTAGGCAACCGAGGAGAGCCGAGGAGAGCCCTTAATCAACACTGGTTGAGGAGAGAAGATACCTTAAGCAACACTAGTTGAGGAGAGGAGAGACCTTAAGCAACACTAGTCGAGTAGAGCTATGTTCAGCTGACAACCTAACTTATCTCCCCTATCTTTGTTGCAGGATTTTTGTTGCAAAGGCATTCTTTTCTTGTAGGAGGCATTGAGTTATCAAAATCAAGGTATGCTCATCTTTTTTATATATATATAGGATAAGGTTATAAGCAGAGGCATATGTTCCCATCTCAACTGTAAAATATCAAGCCTCTCTCCAACCCATGGTTTCATGAAGGTTTGATCGAAAATCTCCCCATCTCAGCAGTAAAATAGAGAGCTTATCTACACTCGATGATTTCATGAAGGATCGAAAAAAGTATGTGCGGTAGGGCTGAGATAGAAAGGTTAATGATACACACGAAATGACAACAGTTCCCGATAACCTGCCTATTGTATCCTATTTAAATTTAGAAAATGAGGTCTCAACTTAATATTTCGGGTGCAGCACTTAGCGAATACCTCCAACACTGAAAAAATAAGATAAAGAAATATGTTAATGATTCATGAAGACTAATACCTGTCTTCTTGCAACATTTTCTAGCTTCTATTTATTTTCGTTTTGCTGCAGGAGGCATTAGCTTGGCCTCTTCAAAATTTTGAAAAAAGCTGTAGCACACCTGCACTGCCTATTTCTCTTTTGTTGCCTTTATTTTTCCTTGAAATATTGAAATTAACTATTGAAGTTAACTATTCTCTTTCTCTGCTTCAATTTTTTTGAGATGTTTGTAATCTCATTCACAAGTGCGAAAACTCTCCTCACTCTCATCCACTGCAACCACAATATTATTCACAATCTTAAATCTATGCCCTTTAAACGTTTCACCGATTTGAATTGAAAAAAAGGGAAGATGGATTGGCTCACATCACTGGTTAGCTTTGGCTACTTATTGTATGGAATTCTATAAATACTAAGCAAATATTGTGGCTATAGAGTACGCTGAGAAATGTTTCTTGTATTCATGTTTTCAAATTAGGGCCAAAAGCATAAAATCTTGGGGAACCTACTTCTATGATTCAGAGCAACCAAACATACATATTCATTGTTGGTTCAGAGAAACCAAACTTACATATTCATTATTGATTTTAATCTAATTATTCCCCATTATAAAATGGACTTGTTTAATATATTTTCCCTTTTGGATCAGTTTAATATGAGCGCCATATTCACAAACCCATATTCACATTAACATGTTTTCCTCCATTCTCAATTTCCTTCCAAATCGAGTGAATCATGGAAAATATCTCGTCATCTCACATGGACTGGATTCTCCTAGTAGTCAGGATTTCTAAGACACAAATATAGTTCTAAGACGCAAATATTTTTCATTTTCTGCCAATAATATCCATAGGGAGCCAACGCCATGTCTCTGAAATGGTAAGGTAAGCACTTCCCTACCTCAGATGCGGGTTGGCTGGAAAAGAACAAATCATGAGTTTTGAGAAACTACTATGGTAGCCAATACCCTGTAGAAAATCCTATAGATTCACAAGCTCATGCAATTTACTAAATCATAGGACAAGAATCTACTTCTACTTTCAACCAGTGGAAGCCAATAGATCAATGAAAACAATAATGAACGGGAAGAAGATAAATCAATGGAACATAACACAAGATGTATCTCGGGAAAGCCACTGCTAGAAACCACACTATCTGTATTGCATATATCAAAAATATGGGTGAAGATACAAAGCTTGTTCTCACTAGAACAATTCCACACAAGTATGCTCAAATCTCTCAGCTAGCAAGCAAGCTCTTGGCCAACTTGTAGCCAATTCTGCAACTCTCCAAGCCCCTATTTCCTTGTGCAATTCCTATAGTTGAATAACCCATATTAATGGGAATCGAGTGCTTCCAAAACTACACAAGCTAAACTAGGTCTAGTTTCTGATGGTATGCATGATCTCTACAACTCAATATATCATACAACTGATAGTACATTGTCCTTGCACTCTAGTCTCAACTAGTTCTTTCTATGAATTGACATGCATGCATTTTGCATGAGGAAATATGCAGTTAACTAGAGTAGCACTAGTGGATGCATTAGTGCACCAACTGACTGTTAGTCTATTAGTTCCAAAAACAATTTAGAACTTATTGAACTTAACTTAACTCAATAAACCGAGTGATCTAATTTCCAACTCAATTTAAACTAATACTGGACCCATAAAACTTAGGGAGAACATATACATTACTACTGAAATAATTCCAGCTCGAAATTCCTAAGCTAATTAACTTGATTAAACTTAATTAACTATTTAAAATTTTCTATGAGAATAGAATTCGATTTTAATTATCAGTTTAATTCAAGGACAAATTAAATTGGAATTTCTTGTTGCCATTTGTCAACACTCCCTCTCAACAAGAAAGGGATTGTTAGCTACCCCGATCCTGTCTTTGTGAAACTTAAATTTACATATTGACATTGCCTTTGTCAAAATGTCAACATCTTGCTCCTCCATGGGAATTTACTCTAACAACATAATCTGTCTCAATACAAAATATCTTAGATGATGATATCGGATATCAATATTCTTGGACTGATCATGAAAAAATGGATTTTTAGAGAGTTTGATACAACTCTGATTCTCACAGTAAATCATAGTTGGATCCATCTGCTAACCAAAAAAACCAACTAGGATCTTCCTCATCAAAATGGCCTCACATGCTTCTTGAATCATAGTCATGTACTCTGCCTCTATTGAACTGAGTGCAACATATATCTATTTCCTATTTTACCAAGAAACTTCTGCTGACCCAATATCGAAGATCCCTCCTAATGTGCTCTTCCGTCAGATGGACTCACTACCCAATCTAAATCAGTGAAGCCTTGAAGATTCACTTCCTTTGTCTTTCTATACCATAATCCATACTGATAAATTCCCTTGAGGTATCTCAACACATGATTTTCCACTTTCCAATATAGCTTGGTAGGCCTAACCATCGCTTGACTAAGTTGGTTAACTGCATAGCACATATCTGGTCATGTGTTCACCAAGTACATGAGTGAACCCACAAGTTTCCTGTAAACAATATCTTCCACTACTACCCCTGAAGTATCATCCTCCTTCCTCCAGTTACTTTCTAGAGGAGTATCCATGTGTTTGTTTCTCTCCATGTGGAATCTCCTGAGTATCTCATTGGCATACTTTCCCTAAGACACAAACAACTCCCCATCTCCCTTCTGTTAGCGCTTGAGATTTCACCCTAGGCTGAGGAAGGTAAACCTTCAAGGCTACATCAAACCATTTCACCTCGTAGCTAGCCCTACGAGGTATGAGAAGGCTCTCTCGGGTCAGATTCGGTAGATCTTTCAATAGGATGAGCTGACCCAATTAGGAATAAAGATCTTAGGCTATTAAATTGATAAGGAAGGTTTGTTTGGGGTTTTTAATTAAATGACGGGGCTTTTCTGGGCTGCATGGGCAAAATCACAGCTTTGAACAGAGAAATATAATGACTACACAGATTATCAACTGAGGCAAGGTAGGCAAGTAATTTAGCACCAAATCTAGATTTTAAATGGGATGGCAAGATTGGTGAGGGGCTAAGGAGGGCAAATAATACTTTGAATCCTCCTTAAACAGAAGAAAACATTGAATATGAGCAAATTTATAGGAGGAGCATACAATACTATGAATTCCTACCTAAACACTTCATTTGCTCAATTAGATATGATCATGAGGTGAATGAAACATAACAGTTTACATATGAGACAAAGGGAAAACTTATGCTAAATCAACATACCACATGAATCTCAGCAAACAGAGCTGTGAAATTCCATTAAATACTCTGCCAAAAACTGTACAATGAAAGCTCTGTTCCAGCACTCAGCACTCAGAAAAAATCTCTCCCCCCTCTCCTTTTTTTTCTTTAAAAATGACATTTTTAATACAATAAAAATAAAACTGCTGCCCAAAACAGGGGCGTTGTTTTAACTAACATCACAAAAATATGAAACAAAATACAGCTGGGGGAAAACCAATCAACCCCAGGACCTCTGCGCTATTTCCACTACAATTATTAAAATTAGAAAGGAGAGTTACATCATCCTAAAATAATGCAGCGTCCCTCTTCCTCTAAATCTGCTCTAAATCTGCTGATGATTGGCCAAAATTGGAGCGCAGATCTACCATTTAAGAGATGAAACCAAATCGCATTTGTGGCTATAATAGATAATCTGGACTTAAGTTCGATTTGCCACATTACATTTGCCAATACAACGACCTTCAAACTAATATTCCACCGATTCGGCTTATGGTGACAACTAAATCGAGAGCAGTTTACATGGCTGCATTCAAAAGCTCCACCTTCTAAGCGCCACATCGCCCTCAATCCCACAAAATCTCCAAAGATCGCACCGTGATCTGGATCTTGGCATTGTGAAAGCCATATGTCTAGCAGCTGATGTAAAAGTTACTCCAACAATCAGCATCAGTAGTGCCAACAATGAATCATGGGAACTCTGAAGAATCATAACAGATGCCACTATGCGAATTGCCCACGCAACAAACTGGGCTGTACCTATATCCACACTCCCATCTTCCGAAAGAACTAGTTTTCTCACTCCTCAATAACCCAACCATGCTCCTGTCAGGATAACACATAACAGAAGAAACGCCGCTACAGGATTAAACATTTCCTCACCAAAGCCTAATTCTTGAAGCATGGAATGAACCAATCCTGATACGTAACGTGGAATTACTGACCCAAGCCCAACAATTGATCCATACAAAACAACATATATTGTGCTTTTCCGTTTCTTCAACCGAAATTGTGAGAGAATCAAACAGCGTGCCCGGCATTCTAATATCAATAAATTTTGTTTCAAAAGGTGACATGAGAGCAGTCCATGAACCCTTGTCAAGTGCTTTCCACTCATTTTGCAGACATTGTCCCAATCCCAGTGATGCATTCTTGTGAAAACAAATTTCAATCTTCGTTGGATTTAATTTTGATATTCCTTCTGAATATTGCACCTTGACTCGACGTGAATGAGCATATTTCTTGAGATGCTGCAACCTTTGAAGGCCAGGAATACAGACCCGATCACAAGCTATCAGGGTTCCAGGCTTTATGCCTGGTGAATTTTCAATCAAGGGCCCAGAAGGTAACTGTAATTTAAAAAAACGCGCTATGCATATCTGCATTTACAAGTGCAATGTCATCATCTCTGCGCCGAGCACGCTTGAACTCCTTGACATATTCACCCTGCCTTGTAAATGGTAAAAACAAAACTGATAGCAATATTTCGCCATGTCTCAAGTCGACCATCCGATAGCCTTTGAAAAACTCCCTTGCAAATACAGTCCGCACACTTCCCTTGCAGTCAACTATGTTAAATCGTGCCCTGGCTGCCATCCAAAGTTAAATTTTCATTTTGAGCCCAAAAGCGATCTTGAAATAGACAGAAATATATCTCCATATTTGTGTCTGTGACATGTGTAGTAGCATCTGTATCATTAATCACTTTGCAACCATCTAACAGTCCAAATCGATAAGCATAACATGATTTCGATAAAGCTGGAATTAGATAGTATAGAAGGTAACTGGAAGAATCTAGTTGTATTACATATTTAGTCATTTGCTTCACTTTATTATACACTCTGCTATCAAGATCTCCCTCCACGTTAAGCTTATCCAGACACATCCACCAACAATGACAGAGAGACACCATGAGCCTGGAGGCATAACAACCCTGCTTATTCAACTCACAACGATCAAGCCGGCTTTCAACGCATGGAGGCATTTCAGTATCAATGCTCGTACCCAATTGCAAGTCTTCTACAGTATTTTGTGTGCCTTTAGACACATGAAGGCTTTCTCTTTTCAACACAATTTCAAGCATACCTTCGATACAGTCTATCACTGTCAAACATACAGTGCAACAATTTTCTATCGAATTTAAAATGAGACTGAATAAGGAGTAGCTTAATTCTGTTAAAATGTCCAACCTTGTACTGAATACTAGAGAAGAGTGTTTTGTCCCTGTGCAGCAAATGCGCTGGGGAGGATCCTTGATTTGAAGATTCTCCTCTTTTAAATCCAGAGAAAGTACCCGATCTTTTGTTCCGCTTCATGTTACTTTTGGCAACCCGGTGCCATCTCTTCACTGCATTGGATGTCTGCTCATCAAATATGGCCTTCATCATACAAGTGCATAAAGAGGAGATTTCAAGCCAAATTGAAACCATATGAAACAGAAAAAGGCAACTTCGAAAGTATTCTTCTTGCGGATATCCTTGGCCCTTTGGAAAACCACCAAATTCTACATTTAGAACATCTGCATCAAACATCTGGCCCAGAAATTTGTACAGGCTATCATCATGGATATTTTCTTTCATTGCAGCGACTAATTTCATAAAGACTAAAGCATCAAGTTTCTTTTGTATGACAATGCTGAACCACCAGAAACAATACTTTCGTTATTTCTCAAAGCAAAGTGTAAGCAAGGCGTTTCAAAACAAAGGCCTTTGCCGCACTGTGAGAAGTTGAACTGGATTCAATGGAGGCCTCCAAGAGAAGATAACAACAAGAAGGGCAGCATGATATACAGGAATAAATTGCCAGACTTTGATTGTTGATGATGTTTCAAATTGTGCTTGTGCAGGGATAGGAGCGTTGAAGTTTGCTGCTGCCTTTTAGATAGCTGAAGAACAAATTACATAATCTAGAACAACATATTAATGATTTCTTCTTCAAAACAGGGTTTTGAAGAAGAATCAGTCTCTGACATGAGACGGAGTCTAACATTGGCTCCATTTGGGATGGCAGCTGCAGCTTCCTGGAGGTGCCAAGAACCGCAGAACTTTGGGAGAGCAGACAGTGCCTCCATCCATTGGGCAATGGAGTCATCATCAACACAACTGAAACTGAACTCAAACTGATTTGATCTCAAGACTAAAATGACTGAAAAACAACTTAACAACCTTCAAGCCAACTAAAACAAGATGCTGCCCTTATGGCTGCTTATTTATGTACAACATCTACTCTAATCTGCTGTACAAACACTAGATCAGGTAATACTAAAATGCCATATTAACCATTCAATTAAACCTGACAATAAAGCCGCTTGAGAATGCTGCCACGAAGTCACAGATGCAGTTGCTGGCAGCCCTTCATGTGAGTACTGAGCTTGGTCACGGAAAAGACAGCCTGATCTGTCAATCAAACTGAAAAATGTGTCCATGTATACCGCAATAGGATCACGGACACCGGACTCTGTTGGCTGCCCCAACTCTGCAACACATGCTTCCAGCTGCACATTGTCAATGTATACCTCTATAGGCAAGTCTGTTATTGCTTGTTGTGAAGGAGGAAAGATTTCCAAGAACTTTTTAGGGTCTTGGAATTCATAAGACTGGATCTGCTCATCTAAAGCTTGAATCTCCTTTTCAAGTTTTTCAACAATTAACTCACAGGTAGCAACTTTAGTTTCAGGAGAGAACTCTGGAGATTTCAAACTTTGAAAGAAGTCACTGAAAAATTCTTCATTAATTTCAATATCCACTAACAATTCTCTAACGCCATCTAGAGCTTCACAAAGTGCAGGGTCTGCCACATACCCTACCATTGCATGAATGGATCAGCAAGCGTTGGAATGTCTGGATCGAGTTGGAGTCGCCAGGTGAATGGTTCAGCCTGCATAAGTGTCTGACTGCTGTCCACCATCAGCATCAGATCTGAATTTGATACATGTACTGGGGTAAAATGCAATCGAAGTGGTCGTATTCACAAGCTCACGGAGATTGACTGAAGCAGCGTTTATCTACTAACGCTGATGTAATACAAGAGCGTTTTCGAAGGCTCCTGGCATAACTTCAGGCTCCGTCTAAGACTTATGAAACAAACACATCAACCCACAAACAAGTTTGTTCTCCCCAGTATGGTCGCCAATATGTTAGCGCTTGAGATTTCACCCTAGGCTAAGGAAGGTAAACCTTCAAGGCTACATCAAACCATTTCACCTCGTAGCGAGCCCTACGAGGTATGAGAAGGCTCTCTCGGGTCAGATTCGGTAGCTCTTTCAATAGGATGAGCTGACCCAATTAGGAATAAAGATCTTAGGCTAGTAAATTGATAAGGAAGGTTTGTTTGGGGTTTTTAATTAAATGACGGGGCTTTTCTGGGTTGCATGGGCAAAATCACAGCTTTGAACAGAGAAATATAATGACTACACAGATTATCAACTGAGGCAAGGTAGGCAAGCAATTTAGCACCAAATCTAGATTTTAAATGGGATGGCAAGACTGGTGAGGAGCTAAGGAGGGCAAATAATACTTTGAATCCTCCTTAAATAGAAGAAAACATTGAATATGAGCAAATTTATAGGAGGAGCATACAATACTATGAATTCCTACCTAAACACTTCATTTGCTCAATTAGATATGATCATGAGGTGAATGAAACATAACAGTTTACATATGAGACAAAGGGAAAACTTATGCTAAATCAACATACCACATGAATCTCAGCAAACAGAGCTGTGAAATTCCATTAAATACTCTGCCAAAAACTGTACAATGAAAGCTCTGTTCCAGCACTCAGCACTCAGAAAAAATCTCTCCCCCCTCTCCTTTTTTTTCGTTAAAAATGACATTTTTAATACAATAAAAATAAAACTACTGCCCAAAACAGGGGCGCTGTTTTAACTAACATCACAAAAATATGAAACAAAATACAGCTGGGGGAAAACCAATCAACCCCAGGAGCTCTGCGCTATTTCCACTACAATTATTAAAATTAGAAAGGAGAGTTACATCATCCTAAAATAATGCAGCGTCCCTCTTCCTCTAAATCTGCTCTAAATCTGCTGATGATTGGCCAAAATTGGAGCGCAGATCTACCATTTAAGAGATGAAACCAAATCGCATTTGTGGCTATAATAGATAATCTGGACTTAAGTTCGATTTGCCACGTTACATTTGCCAATACAACGACCTTCAAACTAATATTCCACCGATTCGGCTTATGGTGACAACTAAACCGAGAGCAGTTTACATGGCTGCATTCAAAAGCTCCACCTTCTAAGCGCCACATCGCCCTCGATCCCACAAAATCTCCAAAGATCGCACCGTGATCTGGATCTTGGCATTGTGAAAGCCATATGTCTAGCAGCTGATGTAAAAGTTACTCCAACAATCAGCATCAGTAGTGCCAACAATGAATCATGGGAACTCTGAAGAATCATAACAGATGCCACTATGCGAATTGCCCACGCAACAAACTGGGCTGTACCTATGTCCACACTCCCATCTTCCGAAAGAACTAGTTTTCTCACTCCTCAATAACCCAACCATGCTCCTGTCAGGATAACACATAACAGAAGAAACGCCGCTACAGGATTAAACATTTCCTCACCAAAGCCTAATTCTTGAAGCATGGAATGAACCAATCCTGATACGTAACGTGGAATTACTGACCCAAGCCCAACAATTGATCCATACAAAACAACATATATTGTGCTTTTCCGTTTCTTCAACCGAAATTGTGAGAGAATCAAACAGCGTGCCCGGCATTCTAATATCAATAAATTTTGTTTCAAAAGGTGACATGAGAGCAGTCCATGAACCCTTGTCAAGTGCTTTCCACTCATTTTGCAGACATTGTCCCAATCCCAGTGATGCATTCCTGTGAAAACAAATTTCAATCTTCGTTGGATTTAATTTTGATATTCCTTCTGAATATTGCACCTTGACTCGACGTGAATGAGCATATTTCTTGAGATGTTGCAACCATTGAAGGCCAGGAATACAGACCCGATCACAAGCTATCAAGGTTCTAGGCTTTATGCCTGGTGAATTTTCAATCAAGGGCCCAGAAGGTAACTGTAATTTAAAAAAACGCGCTATGCACATCTGCATTTACAAGTGCAATGTCATCATCTCTGCGCCGAGCACGCTTGAACTCCTTGACATATTCACCCTGCCTTGTAAATGGTAAAAAGAAAACTGATAGCAATATTTCGCCATGTCTCAAGTCGACCATCCGATAGCCTTTGAAAAACTCCCTTGCAAATACAGTCCGCACACTTCCCTTGCAGTCAATTATGTTAAATCGTGCCCTGGCTACCATCCAAAGTTAAATTTTCATTTTGAGCCCAAAAGTGATCTTGAAATAGACAGAAATATATCTCCATATTTGTGTCTGTGACATGTGTAGTAGCATCTGTATCATTAATCACTTTGCAACCATCTAACAGTCCAAATCGATAATCATAACATGATTTCGATAAAGCTGGAATTAGATAGTATAGAAGGTAACTGGAAGAATCTAGCTGTATTACATATTTAGTCATTTGCTTCACTTTATTATACACTCTGCTATCAAGATCTCCCTCCACATCAAGCTTATCCAGACACATCCACCAACAATGACAGAGAGACACCATGAGCCTGGAGGCATAACAACCCTGCTTATTCAACTCACAACGATCAAGCCGGCTTTCAACGCATGGAGGCATTTCAGTATCAATGCTCGTACCCAATTGCAAGTCTTCTACAGTATTTTGTGTGCCTTTAGACACATGAAGGCTTTCTCTTTTCAACACAATTTCAAGCATACCTTCGATACAGTCTATCACTGTCAAACATACAGTCCAACAATTTTCTACCGAATTTAAAATGAGACTGAATAAGGAGTAGCTTAATTCTGTTAAAATGTCCAACCTTGTACTGAATACTAGAGAAGAGTGTTTTGTCCCTGTGCAGCAAATGCGCTGGGGAGGATCCTTGATTTGAAGATTCTCCTCTTTTAAATCCAGAGAAAGTACCCGATCTTTTGTTCCGCTTCATGTTACTTTTGGCAACCCGGTGCCATCTCTTCACTGCATTGGATGTCTGCTCATCAAATATGGCCTTCATCATACAAGTGCATAAAGAGGAGATTTCAAGCCAAATTGAAACCATATGAAACAGAAAAAGGCAACTTCGAAAGTATTCTTCTTGCGGATATCCTTGGCCCTTTGGAAAACCACCAAATTCTACATTTAGAACATCTGCATCAAACATCTGGCCCAGAAATTTGTACAGGCTATCATCATGGATATTTTCTTTCATTGCAGCGACTAATTTCATAAAGACTAAAGCATCAAGTTTCTTTTGTATGACAATGCTGAACCACCAGAAACAATACTTTCGTTATTTCTCAAAGCAAAGTGTAAGCAAGGCGTTTCAAAACAAAGGCCTTTGCCGCACTGTGAGAAGTTGAACTGGATTCAATGGAGGCCTCCAAGAGAAGATAACAACAAGAAGGGCAGCATGATATACAGGAATAAATTGCCAGACTTTGATTGTTGATGATGTTTCAAATTGTGCTTGTGCAGGGATAGGAGCGTTGAAGTTTGCTGCTGCCTTTTAGATAGCTGAAGAACAAATTACATAATCTAGAACAACATATTAATGATTTCTTCTTCAAAACAGGGTTTTGAAGAAGAATCAGTCTCTGACATGAGACGGAGTCTAACACCTTCCATACCTCCATGCCAAGAAAGTAATGCATGAGGTCCATTTCCTTCATCTCAAACTCTCTTGCAAGGTCCTCCTTGCAAGATTTGATCAACTGATCATCACCTGTCAGTATGAGATCATCAACATAAAGTACAATGATAAAAAAACCTTCCACCACTATGTGGTAGAGGTTCACATCTGCTTCACTCTTTGTGAAGCCCAACCTGGTGAAGTAGCTATCAATCCTAGTGTACCAAGCACAGGGTGCTCGCTTCAACCCATATAACGCTCTCTTGAACTAGCATACATGTGACTCACGGTCAAAGGTTTCAAAACCTTCAGGATTCTCTATGTACACCTCTTCCTCAATCATGCCATTAAGGATGGTTTTCTTCACATCTATCTAATGTATCGTCCAACCCATCTGTTCTGATAGTGAGAATATAGATCTGATTGATGAGTACCTTGCAATAGGAGCAAAGGTCTCATCATATTCAATCCCCTCTACCTATGAAAATCCACAGGCCACAAATCTAGCCTTATGCTTCTCCACACTACCATTTGCAAATTTCTTTACCTTGTAAAGCCAATGGGAGATCACCACTAACTTGTCCTCCAGTCTCAAGACCACATTCCAAACACTGTTATGAACTATGAAGTCATACTCCTCCACCATGGCATCAACTCAAACCGATTGTTGCACTGCTTCCTTAAAGGAAGGTGGATCTATCACAATACATTCTCCCATAAGAGCCATGTATCAAATGTACTTCTCAGGTGACCTCCTTTGCCTATGCTGAGGAGTGGGTGCTCCCACATTCTCTTGTGCATCATCCAAAAATTTGTCAGCCTTTCTAGTGCACTTTCTTCCCTCTCTGGAAGACTCTACCTGAGTGGATGTCTCCACTCTCAGATCCTTTGATTGAACCAGCTCACAAAAATATAGAAAATTTAGATCAATGCCTTAGAATTCAGCCTCTTTGAGGGGGCAACCTCCTTTACATTACATAAATGAACAATTCTTTGATGATACAAATGACAAGACCTCCTTTCTATATATAGGAGTCTAAGGGGTCATAATATAATCATAGCCGACATAACAATAATAATATAAGGGCACAATAATAACAATAGTGGGCTTCTATGGGGCACAATAATAACAGTAGTGGGCTTCTATGGTGACTACATGGGTACAACAATATAATAAGGGGGTTGTACTAATAACAATAAGGGGTTACACTAGTAGTATAGGGGCCTAACATGCCCCTCTCCTTCAAGAAGTGTTGTCCTCAACGCTTGAGTAGTTCTTGATGCTTCTGTATAAAATTTTTGTCCTCCCATTTGAAATATTCAATAGGTAAGTTCTTCCACTTGATGAGATGCTTTGAAATTGATCGATTTCGTAGTTGTCGGGTTCTTGTTTCTGTGACTGCTCCAAGTTCCAATATGATTTTTCCTTCCTCTTCAAGTTCTGGAAATATTGTTTGAATTGGGATCTTCTGCAACTTTTGAATGAGTGGCCATACTTCTTTGTCCTTCTTCCATTCATCCCTTGCTTCATTTATCCAATCTGGTTGGATAATATAAATAGCACAAAATAATGCTTCCACATCATCATCCTTTCTTGAGAGTGAATCTGTAACAAAATTTTGCCTCCCTTTTCGATAGATGATGTCAAAGTCATAACCCAACATATTTGTGACCCATTTTTTCTGTTCTTCTAAAGATAATAGTTTTTCTAAAAAGTATTTAAGACTATCATGATCCATTTTTACCTTGAAGTGTCTTCCCATTTGGTAATGTCGCCATTTCTTAAGTGCATGTAGTATTGCCAACATTTCCTTCTCATAAATAACTTGCTTGAGATGTAGCAGTAAAAATACCCAATCACCTACATAAAAACA
Source organism: Pinus tabuliformis (assembly GCA_031772625.1). Lineage (NCBI taxonomy): Eukaryota > Viridiplantae > Streptophyta > Pinopsida > Pinales > Pinaceae > Pinus > Pinus tabuliformis. The sequence goes on along the minus strand of CM062819.1, from coordinate 1,338,336,135 downwards.
TTTTTCACTACAATGTTGATCTACCTGTTGTTTCATTCAATTTTGCACCAAAGTGGCGTTATCCTTTAAAAGTTGGAGAACTTGTTGTTGATGCTCGATGTGATCTTTCACTGCTTGAACCTTTTTCTTCTTGATATTTCCTTCTATCTTGAGAGTTTGAGGAGTGGTAATTTCTTCCAATGCTTTACAAGATATGGTTAGATTCATTTCTTGATGCTCGATGTGATCTTTCACTTCTTGAACATTTTTTTTCTTGATATGTCCTTATATCTGGATAGTTTGAGGAGTGGTAATTCTGGCCAATGCATTACAAGATATGGTTGGATTCATTTCTTCTTTTTTTGATGTGATCTTTCACTTCTTGAACCTTTTTCTTCCTGATATGTCCTTCTATCTTGAGAGATTGAGGAGTGGTAATTCTTGCCAATGCTTTAGAAGATATGGTCAGATTCATTTCTTCTTTCTCTGGGGTTTGGTCCTGGTGCACATCCTCTTCTTTTGATGTTTCTTGATCCTTTTCTTCCTCCTCTTCATACTCTATGTAAAATAATTTCTTCTCAACACACTTATGACCTTTAGTGCATTTGCTATCACAATTGTAACAAAGCCCTTTTTTTCTTTTCTCTTCCAATTGTTGTGGTGTAACCCTTGTAGGTTGTGGAAGGCTAGGGGAAACAACACTTCCATTATTATAGTTGTGAGGGGAAGACTTCCTTGTTGCCATAATTTTATATTCCACTATGTAACAAAGCTATTTTACTCTTTCCAATTGTTGTGGTGTTGCTCTTAGTATCCTCATAATGTTCTATCATTTCCTACGTGAAAATTGACCACGTAACAAGTTGTTTACGAGAACAAAGCCCTTTATACCATAAAAATTGATCCGGTTCTAAATATGAAGATGCAATACATACCTTTTGTAACAGTTGTACACCATGCAGATCAAAATATTGCTCCATTTGAAGTATCCAATTTACCGGATCCTTGCCATCAAACTTCCTCATATCGCCTTTTCTTGATTTTAGGAGCTCAATCTTGAAACGACTATAACTCTGTAATTTCGGTTCTTCCAGTTCTGAAATTGTGACCTGCAGTAGCCCTCTGTGTCCTTTTTTCAATGCCACCAGTGTTATCAAATTTAGATTCTCCAAGAAAGAGTTATGCACAATCTCCCAAGATGACCTGATTATATACCTTTCTAGAAGAGAGAACTTGTATCAAGTTCCACGTGTCACTATTTTGACCATTGGTTCTAAAAAATATATACAAGAAACTTCAGTCTGTCCTCTTTCTATACCTTCTTACGAAATTTCAATCTGATGCTTAGAGAGAAAGTTCTGATGATTTTCCCCAGGTCACCTATTTGGAATGTAATTCAGGAGTCTGCAAAAAGACCAACTTCCTCAGATCATGTCTCCGCAAATATAGTGCGAAAAGCTCTGAAATTCAGACCTGCTGTTCAGAACGATTTTGGCCCAAATTGTTTTTTTTTAGCGTCCGAAATGTCACAGAAAAAAATTTATAGCACAAATGCCACGATGACCTATTTGGAGGAGTGAAACCCTAGAATTCAAAGCTCTGATTCCAAATGTTATGAAACCAGCTCACAAAAAGCTAGAAAAGATAGATCAACGCCTTAGAATTTAGCCTCTTTGAGGGACCAACCTCCTTTACATTACATAAATGAACAATTCTTCGATGATACAAATGACAGGAACTCCTTTCTATATATAGGAGTCTAAGGGGTCATAATATAATCATAGCCAACATAACAATAATAATGTAAGGGCACAATAATAACAATAGTGGGCTTCTATGGTGCCTACGTGGGTACAACAATATAATAAGGGGGTTGTACTAATAACAATAAGGGGTTACACTAGTAGTATAGGGGCCTAACAGATCCTCTGCATGTGGTTGTTCCACATCAATATGAGGCTCCTCAAACTTAGGAGCTAAAATATCCTCATCTGCATGTAGCTCAATATCCCTCTCAAGGGAAACTCACATGGCCTTCTCCTCATCGAATCTAACGTCTTTGTGAACCATTTTCATCTTATTGGTCAGCAAGTACACTTGATAGTTGTGAGGTGTATCAGTGTACCCCAAAAATATCCCAAACTCTATTATCAGCACAATCTTCTCTTATGTAACTTTCGTCACATGAAAATATACTCATGACCCAAAAATCCTGAAGTGATCAACATCTAGCCTCTTACCAGAATAAGCCTCCTATGGTGTTTTCATCTCAAGTATCTGATGTGGGCTATAGTTATGAAAATAAACCATTGTGTTTCGTGCCTCAGCCCACAAGTGTAGTGGTAGGCCTTTATCATGTAACATTTCCCTCGCTGCCCCTACTATGCTTTTGTTCTTCCTCTTGGCCACCCCATTCTGTTGAGGGTTATGGGGTGTCGTCAACTCCCGTTTAATCCCTTCAGCTGCAAAGAATTTCTTCAATGCATTAGATACATACTCACCACCGTTATCACTCCATATAGATTTAACCTTCTTTCCCGAATCTTTATCCACCAGTCCTTTAAACTCACAAAACTTTGTGAAAGTTTGATCCTTTTTCTACATGAAAAATTTCTAGCATTTACGAGAATAGTCATCAGCAAATACAACATAATGCATTTGTTTGGTCGTGGATGTTGTTAGGAATGGTCCACACACATCTGAATGGAATCTTTGTAGAATAGCCTATGCTCGACTGTCTTTGTCGTGGAAGGAAGACTTGGTGTATTTTCCCAAAGTACACCCCTTGCATGTATAAACTTGCTCAAGCATACCTTTGGGAAGACTGGTAGAGATCTGCTACAATATCTTCAAATCTCCATGATGCAAGTGGCCCAATCACTTGTGCCACAACTCGCCAACATCTTGGCTTGCACCCTTTCTACTTTTGTGCTCAAAGAAGCACACTCCTCTACCTCCAACTTATAGAGATTCTTCAACCGAATCCCTATCTTATTTACCTAAACCGTGGCTATGTGTCAAAGGAATGCCTTTCCTTTCGAGAAGATCACATCATAGCCTCTATCCTCAAGCATGGAAACGGATACCAAGTTCTTATTCAGCCTGGGCACATACATAACATTCTTCAAGGTGAGTGGAGCCCCATGCTACCTCTAAAAAGTAATCGTTACCAATCCATTAACACTATACTTCCCATCATCACCCATCTCGATATGCATCTGGAGATATTTCTCCTCCAGGTCACTGAATAACCCTTTGTCGCCAATCATGTGGAATGAAAATCCACTGTTTAAGTACCATACAATTCCCATCATTGATGACACCATGCATGCAATGAGGGAAAAGTCCAATTTGAATTGAGAGGCCAAAGCCTCAGCCACCACTCCTCCTAAGGACTTCTTCTTGGACTTCTTGAGTGGACATTTTGTAGCAAAATGGCCTAGCTCATGACAATGAAAGCACTTAAATTTCATCTAGACTTTCTTATTACCTCCATGATAAAAATCCAATTTGGAATGGGAGGCTTTCCCTTTCCCCTTCTTCACCTTAATCGCTAAGGTGCAGTTCTCTTCATCATCAATATTTGATGAAGATCCATCCCTGGTGTTCCTCCTGATCTCCTCCCGCATCAAATCTGACCACAGTCATTCCCAATCTGGCAGCTTCTCCCAACCAGTTATAGAGTCCTGATAACTATGCCAACTATTTGGGAGTCCTATATGAGAAAGACTCACCATATCATCCTTAGAAACCATGATTCCAACACTTCCAAGTTCATCACAACATTGAGTGATCTTGGTCAAGTATTTTGGAATAGTTTCGCCTTTCTCCATTTTCATCTTTTGAAGTTTTTCCTTCAGTGCCAATTTCCTTTTTCATTGTTCTTCTGATACAATTTTGCCAATTATTTCCACATAGAATATGTAGTTTCCTTACCATGGAGAATCAAGACAATGTGGTCTTGAACTCCCTCAAGGATTATCTACCTTGCCTTTGCCACACACTTCTTCCATTCAGCGAGATTCTATGCATCTAATGTTGTTGCCTTATAAATTTATTGATCAACAAATTCCTTCAAGCCATTATCCTCTAGAAAAACCTCCATTCTGTCCCTCCAGGCTATAAAATCAGAGCTTCCTTCCAAGGCATACTCAAGCTACAAACCATAGAACATTATTTGCCACTCCTGAAGTATGTATTGCAAATTTGAATTTCACCTGTAACCTAAAAATAAAAAATTCAAAATCTTCTCTAGTATACTATTCTCAGCTCTGATACCATGTAGAAAATCCTATAGATTCACAAGCTCATGCAATTTGCTAAAGTACAGGACAAGAATCTAATTCTACTTTCAACTATCGGAAGCCAATCAATCGATGAAAACAATAATGAACAAGAATAAGATAAATCAATGGCACATAACCCAAGATGTATATGGGGAAATCCACTAATCAAAACCCTGCTATTTGTATTGCATATATTAGAAATATGAGTGGAGATACAAAGCTTGTTCTCACTAGAACAATTCCGCACACGTATGCTCAACTCTCTTAGCTCACAAGCAATCTCTTGGCCAACACTTAGCCAATTTTTCATCTCTCCAAACCCCTATTTCCTTGCACAATTCCTATGGCTGAATAGCCCATATTAATGGGAATCAAGTGCTTCCAAAATTACACAATCCAAACTAGGTTTAGTTCCTGATTACATGCATGATCTATACAAATCAGTAAATCATACAACTAATAGTACACTGTCACTGCACTCTAGTCTCAACTGCGTCTTTCTTTGAACTGACATGCATGAGTTTCTCATGAGGAAATATTCAATTAACTAGAGTAGCACTAATGGATGCATTAGTGCACCAACTGGCTGTTAGTCCTCTATTAGTTCCAAAAACAATTTAGAACTAATTTAACTAGAATTAACTCAGTAAATTGAGTGATCTAATTTCCAACTCAATTTAAACTCATGCTGGACCCCTAAAACTTAGGGAGAACATATACATGACTACAGAAAGACTTCCAACTCGAAATTCCTAATCCTATTAAATGAATTAAACTTAATTAACTATTTACAAGTTGTTATGAGAATAGAGTTCGATTTTAATTCTCATTTTAATTCAAGGACAAATTAAATTGGAATTTCTTGATGCCATTTCTCAACATACCCATATTGTATGCAAGTTCTCTTCTAAGTTTTGTGAAGCTACTATGGTAGCCAATACCCATCTTGTATGCAAGTTCTCTTTTGGAGCCATTTTTCCCATGCATGAATGCTGCTATTGACCACCCTCGTCCAACCAAGTAATGAAGTATGAATGCCGCTATTGACTACCCTCCTACAATCAAGTATGTTGCACTGATTCTTAAGATCACTGCAAAATATTTGTAGATATGATATTCAATTGCAAATTTCAACTGCAAGGAAAAGAGGAAATTTCAATGGCAGGGCTTGATTAAAATCGAGGTAATCAAGCTCAATAGAGAGACTCCAAGTAATCACGTGGAATCCTCCATGTCTTGCATGGTTGTTTTGGGGAGCTGAGTAGCAAGGTGTGTGACCTTGATATGGGGTCCACATGGCGCATGAAGGTAGAAGTTTATAATTTTGGTTAGACAAAGCACTTTTATCACTTACAATGCCTGCATGGATTACAGGTTCCTCACTATGAATCCTAAGGACTATGTCGAGGAGGGACTATCAATAATTTTAACTGGCTATGATAAAGATTGTGTGGCCATAAAACATAGCCTCATGAATAAATAATGAACAAACACCATAAACAACAAGTACACTTGCCATAAACAAAATTAACCAACAGATGCCATAAATAGGGAGTACACTTTCCATAAACAGGGAGTACACTATACCATGAGGTAAGGAAACCCAAAAAACCTCAGCTTCAATGTTGTTCATTAGGTTGTTTGCTTATTGTCCATCGCCCTATCTAAGTAGCTTAATTATCTTTGTTAATTATATTACTCAAGCCCTACTGTGTGATGGGGTGAAACTACACCTAAACACATATCAAAAATTTCTTAAATTAATTAAACCCTATTTAATTAATTATTAGACCCTAATTGCTTTAGCGGAACCCAAAACAAAGCAAAATCCCATTCAAACCTTTAATTTAGCTATCCTTCTAAAATAGCCAAACTGTTTGCTTTACCCAGAATATGGCAAAACCCAAATCTTCCACAGAACCGAAAGAAATAAAACCGCAGCTCATAAACTTCTCGGGTCCGATTCTTGAATTAACTCACGCACACCTTTACCACGTGATCACTGTCAGATCACACCCTTCACAATGAACAGATTCGATTGATCCAGAACCCAACTGGATTAAACCACATTTGATAACTCATCAGGTCCGAAAATGAAATTAACGTACGTGCATTTTTCCACGCGATATCCGTCGGATCTGCCTCCTTTAATCGGATGGCCCAGATTAACTGAGCTATTAACCCAGTTTAATAAAATATCGCATCTGATTTTGGATTAACCTTCATGCTTTTTAACCACATGATGACCATAGATCTGTTGATCAGACGACTTCCGCTCTTCTTTTGGATTTAGCACAAATTTGTCAGGGTTCCGCCAAGACTTAGCCCTTCCGCTAAGTTTAGTCCTTCTCTAAACTTTATTCACCGGGATCTCGAATACATCCATGCACAACATTCATGCGATACAAAGGAATTTAGCCTACATCTTAATTAACCAATGAAATCAATCACATAATAACAGAATACGCATAAACAAGATTTAAACACAAAAACTCTTTCATTCACACAGTATTTACATATATGTACAGAACATCTCATGCTCTGTTCTATTCTCTCTTCTACTTAGCTTTGTCTAACACTCTAACACTCTGTCTCAAAACTATCTCAAAAACTATATTACACCTCTAACACCTTATTTTTCACACTCCTCGCATGCTTACATTTATAGAAATAAGTACATAGTTATGGATTATTCTAAATCCATAATCTTCTCCATAAATCACTCAACTAATTCCTATTTAAAGATCTCATAATCCCTAAGATTTCTATGAGATCTACACACATTAATTATCTCTGATATTCTCACATAGTTGATCATATTTCACAATTAAAAACCTCACACATAGATTTCCACTCAATTTATACAAGATTCTTAAAAATAACTAAAGACGTCACCCCCCTAATTCAACCAAATGTACAATAATATTCTAAGCAAGGTGCTTCTGCATCAGACTCCCGATGTAGAAAAAATTCATTCTCCTATCTATGAGGTCTGTCACTTTTCTATAGTAATGTGATAGCTACAAGTCTGAATGACTTGCTACCTCCAGGTTTCCAAACTTTGTTTTGTAGATGGTCCTTCAAAGGAATAACTTCATCATGCTGCCGTGTTTTTGTTCTTGTCATATTTCTTTCTCTTGGTCTCCAAATTTTGAACGAGTCTCAAATTGGTTCACCATCTGCACCTATAGCTTTTCTAGGTAACTCTATCATGCTGAGATTAGTAAGAACTAACCCTCAAAGTTCATCATTATCATCACTTGAGCTGTCAACCAAATTCTGTATATCATTGATCACAGGATGGATCAATGATGATCTATTACAATTTTGTCCACCATGCTCTATGAGTAATTCCTCTTTGCTAATGACATTAACACAGTTTATGTTCTCTAGGGTGTCCTTTCCTTCATTTGTTACAGGTTCTCTAGTTTCAACTTCTTCGACCTCTGGCTCTTTGTCTGCTACTTATTTCTCCAATTGAGCTGCAGACTCAACTTCATGGAATGAAGAAAAATCATCCCAATTTCCTTCAGGTTCACAAAAGACTTCTGGATCATAACAATGGTCATTAGCTATCTCTATAGCAACAAATTCCTTACCTGCATTCACAGATAAACTATTAGTTTTAAAAATACTAGACCTTTTGGTCTCTTTTGATGCTTCAAGCACCAAATTCCCACCATGGAATTTCTGGTTTTCAGCAAATCCTCTTTGTTGTGACTCAATTCCTATGAGTCTCTCCTTCTCCAACAAAGCAATATGTATTTGTTCAAGTTTTTTCATCAACATAGCATTCCATCTCTGTTGCAATAGATTCCACTTGACCCGTTTCCTTATTCTCCATCCATGTCTTCTGTCTTCATTCACTTTCTCTTGAAATGATTCTTATAGTATATTCAATTCTTCTTTCATCTCTGCAATACTTATCCTACGCTCTTCATCACTCATATGACATTTATTTGAACCTTTCCTAAGTTTCTCCATTCTAATTCTTCAAACTCAAATCTAATAAAAAAAATATCTACCTTAATCAAATTATAAAATTGACTTTGTTTTTCCCTTTTCTTTCGTTGCGCCTCTAATTTTCCTTGTCATATGCCTTCTTGATCTCTCTAACAGCTTTAACTTGTGAGCTGCAATTAGCCTCTGCAATAACAAGTCTCCTTCTTGCTACACATGCTTCACCAAGCTTTCCTCCTCTGAGCTTAGTCTATTAGCATTTCTCTGGTTCTCTCCTTTGGAACCATATGAGCACTCCTTGCTCTAGGCTACTAAAAATATTCTCACCTTCCTTTGTTGTTACTCTGCATAACAATTATAAAGACTAACACTGACAAATATAATCATATTTCACGCAGAATCTTCTTATGCTCTGATACCAAAATGATGGGGTGAAACTACACCTAACCACATATCGGAATTTTCTTAAATTAATTAAACCCTATTTAATTAATTATTAGACCTTGATTGTTTTAGCAGAACCCAAAACAAATCACAATCCCATTCAAACTTTTAATTTAGCTATTCTTCTAAAATAGCAAAATTGTTTGCTTTACCTGGAATATGGAAAAACCCAAATATTCCATGGACCCAAAAGAAATAAAACAACATCTCATAAAATTCTCAAGTCTAATGCTTGAATTAAACCATGTGCACCTTTACCACGCGATCACCGTCGGATCACACCCTTCACAATGAACGGATTCGATTGATCCAGAACCCAACTGGATTAAACCACATTTAATAACTCATCGGGTCCGAAAATGAAATTAACATACGTGAATTTTTCCGCGCGATATACGTTGGATATTCCTCCTTTAATCGGACAACTCAGATTAATTGAGCTATTAACCTAGTTTAATAAAATATCATGTCTGATTTTGGATTAACCTTTGTGATTTTTAACCACACGATGACTGTAGATCTATCGATCTGTTGATTGGATGACTTCCGCTCTTCTTTTGGATTTAGTGAAAATTTGTCAAGGTTCCGCCAAGACTTAGCCCTTCCGCTAAGTTTAGTCCTTCTCTAAAATTTATTCATTGGGATCTCAAATACATTCATGCATAGCATTTAGGTGATACAAAGGAATTTAGCCTACATCTTAATTAACCAACAAAATCAATCACATAATAAAAAAATATGCATAAACAATATTTAAACACAAAAACTTTTTCATTCACCCAGTGTTTACATATATGTACAAAACATCTCGTGCTTTGTTTTATTCTCTCTTCTACTTAGCTTTGTCTAACACTCTAACATTTCATCTCAAAACTATCTCAAAAACTATATTACACCTCTAACATCCTGTTTTTCACACTCCTCACAGGCTTACATTTATAGAAATAAGTACATAGTTATGGATTATTCTAAATCCATAATCTTCTCCATAAATCACTCAACTAATTCATATTTAAAGATATCGTAATCCCTAAGATTTATACGAGATCTACATACATTAATTATCCCTGATATTCTCACATAGTTGAGAATATTTCACAACTAAAAGCCTCACACATAGATTTCCACTCAATTTATACAAGATTCTTAAAAATAACTAAAAACATCACCCCCCTAATTCAACCAAATGTACAATAATATTCTGAGTAGGATGCTCCTGCATCACTGCACCTCCTATAGGATAGGAAATACAGTCATCAAAGCAAGAATTCAGGCTAATGCCAAGATTATAAGTGAACATAAATGCAGTTGATTCACCACCAATAAAGGCAAGGTAAGTTGTTTGAGGTAATTTTTTTGAGATCAGGAAGAGAAATAAAGCATCATATACACTTTATCTCGGTAGCTCTGCAGGCACTTAATGGAACTCTAAAATTTATAAGGAAAATATCCAGATCATAAAGAGGTGTTACTTCCCTCTATTCAGTCCCAATAAGTGTGAAGGTGTTTATCTAAATGCACTATTCTTTCAGTTGTTATACCTTTGGTGAATGCCTAGTTTCTGCCACAAGAGATGGGGATTTGGTGGAAGATTGCATGCTATTGGATTTCAATATGTGTTTGGCTTTCAATCTGTGTTTGGTGAGGTATCCTACCTTTAGTGGGATGAATTCACCTCTTCATTTCATGGCTGCCAATGGCCATAGTGAGGTGATTGCATTCTGCCTTTGGCTTGTACTTTGTTATGTTATGTGTTTTTGTTTGTTTGTTTAATGTCCTCTCAAAATTTTCGTTCATCAGAACATAAAATGGTCTACCAAAATTTGCAACCCATGTACATATAATTTCTGTTATGGGCTTCAATACCTAACAACATTTTAGTTGAGAAGAGTTAATGGATTGCTTTATACTGGCTTAAGATTTTGTTTTTAAATTGGTATTTAATTTAGTGTGAAATTGCATGTTGATCCTTCCCCGTTCTTTATTTGTAAACAACAATTTTTTGTTTCTTGGTCTTGATGTTGTTATTGGGTTTCCACTTCATGATTATTCTACCAATAAATCCATAGCTGACTAGATTCACTGTTAACTAAATGGAATGCCGACCTCACTCTGATAAGATAGGAAGGTACTAGAATGAAGTAATGAAGCCAGTCAATCTATCTCTAAAAGAAGATTTACCTAGGTAGGCACCTTTTTTTGAGAAACTATGGCAACGTAGAAGCAGCCTCCCTCCATGCATGCACCCTTAGATGGTAGGTACAAGCCTACTTACAAGACGACTTCTTGTAGTTCTACTCTATAAAGGAAATAAGTACTACTCTATCTAAGTGCAAACAGTACTCTAATGTTGGGAAAGCAATCAAGTTCGAAGTAGGAAGGTGGTTCCTAAAATAGGTAGGTTAGGTTTTGGGTTAGGATGGCTAGTTCTCAATCTTTCTTCTGATCTGTTGTTGGTGCAAAGACTTCTTGTAGTTCTACTCTATAAAGGAAAGAAGTACTACTCTATATAAGTGCAAACAATACTGTAACACTGAGAAAGCAGTCAAGTTCGAAGTAGGAAGGTGGTTCCTAAAATAGGTAGGTTAAGTGGTGGGCTAGGATGGCTAGTTCTCAATCTTTCTTCTGATCCGTTGTTGGTGCGAATTTATTAGATGCAAGGTCAATTGTATCTGGAGCTGAAGGAGAAACTCTGCTATAAGGAAAGAGAATCTACAGAGTCCCCAGTTCTAGGTGAAGTTGACCCAGACGCAGTTGCATTTGACTGAGAAAAGTACGTAGAGGTAGAGTCTGCATAAGCAGGGACGGGTGAAGTCGCGGAGCCAATTTGAAAGTTAGTTCGAAAGCCAGATGTTGACCCGATTTTACCAACAGCATCCCCTTCAACATTTCTAGAAGTTACTATAAGTAGTGTTTTGAAAAATGCTATAGTTACTATTTAGAATTTAGGGAACTAGGCGGAGGTAAAGGTCATGTTTTAAGCACCATATGGAATCGAGGAGCTACAGTTTCACCCATTAATTCAGTGGAATCAGTAGTTACAATTCCTATTGCTTAAGCATCCGAGCTCATTTTATTAGGCTCATTGGAATAGCACGCACTCCTAGGGGCTTCAGCTTATGTTGGATCATCTATTCATGTTGCAAAATGGAACTAGAAATAATTGAACACACGCCTCTACCTTCAGTATTGGTGGTGCTTAATTTTCTTCTTGGTCAATACTTCATTCAACAACTAAGTACTTTAGCAACTAAAGTGTACCCTTAGTATCATCAATTAGACTCAACAAAATATTATGTAATTACCGATTTTTGCACATTGGACCTTCATACATTTGTTATAGGGTATTGTTTAATTTATTTTTTTGTTGACTAACATAGAAGTCATGTAATGGGCATTAAGCCTTCTTACATTTTGCATGAGTCTTGAGGCTTTGATTCTGATTTTCACCATAAAGCCATTTTGTCAAAGTCAATGTTGGTTCATAGTTTGGGGGCATGCTACTAAATTTATTGTCTAGTTTATACACAGAAGCAAATGGGACCTTGGTTAATGTTACTAAAAACTTTCTTGAGGTGCACTTTTTATGCGTCAGAAAGGGAACTCGTTGGGTACCATCACCACTGACACATTGCTACTATGTCTATGAAACCATTACAGAACATCCACTCCAGGTTGCACATCATTGTACACTACTGAGGTTGGATCAAATGACTTGGATCAAGGGAATCTGTATACTTCCCCCTTAAGGCAGGGATTAGTTGCCATACAACCTCCCTTGTTTTATTTTTTATTATCCATCCTATATTCAATACAAAATATAAAAATGTTCTTAACAACTAATAAATGGGATAAGGAACAAATCTAATGATTTTTGTTCCTTAATGGTGACACTCTAGGTCAACGTGACTTAATGGTGACATCCCTATGATTTTTGAAATTCGTTCCTAAAAAAGGAAAGAGGTCCTAATAAGGAAAAAGATGGAAAATATGGTTATTATAATATGAATGAATAATAGAAGGAAGATCGTGACTATACTATCATCTCAACGAACATGACGTCCCTTATGTTTAGTTCTAGGTTAGCAATATTTTCAAATGAAATTTCTCGTATTCTCTTTAACCATTCTTAGTCCTTTTAAAATAATGTCTAATTCTATGAATTTGAATTGTGCACCCTGTTAACACAAAATCAGACCCCTGATAGGCTGCTGATCAGGAAGACTTTGAGTAACTATTTCAAACCAAACTTTTGGCTGAGGCTTAGCCTCGTCAACCTAAGAGGGCTCTCTCACTGGATTAAAGATTTTACTTTGAAGATTAGATGGCTAACTCTATGGAAAATTTGAACAACAATGAATAAATGGTTGAAATACCAATTAACAAACTTCCATTGGGCTATGGAGTCAAAGTGTGCTTCAGTACAATAGCAAGATCAATTTCACATGGAAGTTAGGGCATAGAGGGTTTAACATAAAAGCAAAACAGAGATATAATATAGAGAACACAACCTACAAACACATGAAGGAAGTTAGAGCATCATCAAATGAATTCCAAGTAACATGTGTCTAGACCACTGCAAGTAAGTATATGAAGGAAGCCATGAGGAAAATCAAACATTGAAACCCTTTCTAAATCCTGAGTAGTGAAAGCAGCTCTTTGTATTAACCTGAAAACATACAGTCATATATAATAGCACAATGTGCTTGTTTCTTTGAAAATTGCCAACCTTTTGTACATTAGATATTATCCTATATATAGATCTCTTTACATAGCTTAGATTCCTCCTCAAGCATGAGGGGAATTCGAATTCATCCTACTATGACACCTATTGATACTTAAAACTAACTATTAAATGCAAATGACACCTAAATAGCAGTCCTAGAGACCTAATACAACTAGGAGTGTAACTCCTTATCATGATTACAACAACCTTATATAAGCATTTAAAGCATTCTTGACAACTCGAAACCTCAAGAAGTCGAATTTGATGAAGCCTCCCACGTGGTCATCTGAATGTTGAAGACAAACCCTATAATTTAAGGAACATGTTTCCCTGTTTTTAGGTTTAGGATCCCTGAAAATGGCACGTGGGACAGAGCCTTTATCTCCTCATCCATGACACAGTTTTCGAAACTGAAGGAGGTTTTTGTAGAACATGATGTCTAGAAGAAAAATGTCTATTGGTTTTTTAAAACACTTCTCCAGCTGTCCAGAATCTGTCCTTGAAACAAAAGTGTCAAACAGGAAAAATCCGTTCTCTGAATTTTGGGTTTCAAAGAAATCTTATTATCTCCCAACTGAAAACACTTATGAAGAAATTGAGATAGGTTATTGTATCTGGAGAGTTTATGAAGAGACACCTCCTTCATAATTCCAAAACAACTTTTCATGTCACCATAAACTGATCTTGAAAAATACTGCTAAAACCAGAAGACCAAGCTTGACTTTCAGCAATTTCATAGCACAAGTTTAACCATAAATTCCTCCAACCTCAGAACGAATTTGAAGAAACTGAAAGAGGTTTTTGTAGTTTGGTATGTTTGGAAGAAAAGCCACTTTCCGTTTTCAAAATTTAGTTCTCAGCTGCTCAAAACCCCTTCTGGAAGTTGACTAGTAAACGCAGAAAGCAGAGTTTTTAATGCTAAAACAGGTTTTTTCAGGGATTTCATAGCGCGCTACGAAAACTCCTAATTCAGTGATTTCGTAGCTAGTTTCAAAATTTCTCCAAAATGATGTGATATATGACTTCTAAACACCTGATAAGGCTTATAGAACATGGAATGAGGCTGTCAAACATTATTTGGAAAAGAGATATGACCTTAAAAGACTTCTAACCTTATGACCTAACCCTTAAAGCATGAAATGACCTAGAGACCCTTTAACACCATGACTAGAAGAAGGGTTTGTAAATGGGAATGACACTAATTGTGATGAGATGACTCAAAACTTATAAGACTAGGACTAGAAACAAGGCAACTTTCCAAAGCTTAGAGACAAATATTTTAGGGTGATAACACACCCCATGATTATATAAATTTTGAAAATATTCCATTAGTGGATAGTGAGGTTTATATCTATAATACTTGTTTCCAATTCAACTTATTTCAAGTTAAAGAAGGTATCCTTGGTAAAATTGGCGACCTAATTGAGTCGTTCCAAATACGGGAGTTTGGTTTCAGGTTTGTTACCATTCCCAAACATATGATTTCCATAAGTTTATATCCCAGTGTGGAATGTCACAGGTGTCCAGTAGCCAAGAAATTGTATCTAGAGAAGGTCATAATGTAACCCAAAAACCTGAGTGTATTCATAACATGTGATGTTTACTGCTTACTAAAAACCCTCAAACTCTCACTGAAGAAAATGCAATTAAACTATATAGAGAGTTACCAGAAGTTGAAAAGAAGGTCATGTTGGAGTCTATGTTTCTTATTGGTATCCTTGTTCCTAAATTCAAATAAGCAATGCATGTAAATAAAATGCAACCTACAACACGGAAAATGGTAGCCAAAATACAAGGATTATGAACTAAAAGAAGATGGATTTATTTTGTATAAAGGTAGGATATGTGTGCTGAATTACCAGGGGCTAAATTTTTTTAGTTCTAAGTGAAATGGATAGAGTGCCTTATGTTAGGCATCTAGGGTACCAAAAGACAGTCTTAGTAGTAAAAAAAATACTTTTGTCTAGGTATGAAGAAAGAAGAGAACGAGTATGTATCTAGGTGCTTGGAATGCAAAAAGGTTAAAACTAAGCATAGGCACCTAGCAGGGTTGCTACAACCAAGACCCATTCTTGAGGGCACATGGGAAATTGTTTCCATTGTTTTCATTACAAATATTCCTAGAACAAGGAAGAAACATGATTCCATCATGGTTTTGGTGGATAAACTCACCAAGGATGCTCACTTCATTCCAATGAAGTCAACACACATGTAAGACAATGTTGTTGAGATTTACATGAAGGAAATTGTGAGGCTACATGATGTGCTCGAGGAAATTATTTGAGATAGAGATCCAAAGTTTACATCCAATCTTTTAACCTTATTGTTTATGGGATTCAAGACATATTTAAATTTTAGTACATCCTTCCATCCAGAAATAGATAGTCAAACAAAAATAGTTAATCAATTTATTGAAGATATATTGAGGAGGTATGTAATGGACAAACCATCAAAAAGGGAAGAATATGTGGATGCGGTGGAGTTTTATTATAAATGAGTGACAAGCATATTTGAAGATGAGCCCAACGATTTGTATGGTACAAAATGTAACACAATAGTGGGCTGGGACAGTCCAATTGACAAAACCATTGTTGAACCAAATTTTCTCAAGGAAATGGAAGAGCACGTGATAAAAATTAAAAACAAAATTGGAGGCTACCTAGGACAGATACAAAATTTATCTAGATACGAATAGATAAAATAGGGAATTAAAAATTTTTTATCGTCACTTCTTGAGGGTGAAGGCAAGGAAAATTTCCTTGAAATTGGGAAGTTACACACAATTCAAGATAAGATAGTGTGGCCCATTTGAGATCTTGGAAAGGATTAGTCTCATTGCATATGGTATTGTATTACTAACATCCATGCACATTCATAATGTTTTTCATTTTTCATTGATTAAAAAGTATGTTCATGATGTTAATCATGTAATTGATTGGAGTATGATTTAGGTGGAGCATGAGGGAGAATTTTAGGTCCAACTAGTGTAGGTTTTCGATGAGAAAGTCAAGGTGATCTGGAATCTAGTCATTTCCTTGGTAAAGGTTTTTTGGATCCATTTCCATCCTAGAGATGCTACATGGGAGCATGAGGATGTGATGAGGGAGGAATACTCTATCTTTTTGGATACATTTTTGTATGTATGTGTATATATATATAATGCACTAAGGACAGTGCCTAAATAAAGGGAAGGGAAATGTAACACCTACGTTTGACCCCTCAATTGTAAATAGCATGTATATTTAGAACTAGGTTGGTGAGGCAAGACACGTTAAGTGGGTTGGTGAGCTAATGACAACTTTTGAGGGCCATTATGACTAGATGCTTGTGTGTAAATGTGTTGTGGGGTCATTGTGCTCGTGTGCATGAGTGTTATGCATTTTTGGGTTGTATGCCCATGTGTATCTATGTTATATTTTTAGGCTAGAAGGCCTAGTATTGTAGTTACGAAAATACATGAATATTAATAAAATATCATGGTTTTATACCAAAAATATGTGAAAAGGTATAGGGGGTTGAGAGTCCATGGAAGAGTAAGAAGAGGCATATATGATTTAAATAATCATTAGAAGTGCCTAGGAATGTAACCAAGGTCATTCAATGGCTTGAGGGAGTGTCAAGCGGCATAAGATATACATGCATATAAAAAGGTGAATGTTGGCACCATGAATTATCATTATTCATGATTCCAATTCATGGATTCTAGTAGACAACCATGCCAACATGGTGACAATGATGAAATGAAAGCCTGTAAGGGTATTTGGAAGACTTGTGAGGGTAGTGGAACTCCTAGAAGCTACAATATTTTTGGTTGGAGTCATCATGGTTATTGGGATGGAGTCCCTTGGGTCAGTTTTGGGGTTAAGATAACCCAAGTTTTGGTATCGTTTTTGTAAATAATGTAAAATATCCACGATTTGTGGATGCGGAACGCGTAGATGAATAGTAGTAAAAGAGGTTTAGACCCTTGTTTTATGTAAAGTTCGAGCCGATTTTTAGATTCACCCATGGTCCGTGGACCATGGAACTGTATGAAAAGGGCTATAAATGGGTGTGTCTTAGAGATTCTAAGGAAATGAATTGATAAGGATAGAAGTGATAGTGAGAGAAGTCGGTAAGATAGAAAAAGCAATACTCTGTAGCTGAGTGCGAAGAGGCCTAGGTATAGTTCGCAGTTGAGTGCACGGACCCTTGCAACTGAGTGTGCATGGAAATTTTGAGTCTGTAACCTTGAATTGAAGATTAATAAAGATAGTTTCCGGAGGATTCTTGCATATTTATGTTTATCTCTGTTTTTGTTAATGTTATATGCTGACAATGAATGATATGTTTTATGGAATATTGATTGAATGTCATAGGATTCTCTTAAATAAGTGTTAATGATGTACACAATGCATGTTTAAGTACTTTTGTGAAGACTCTGATGAATTCTCTGATGTTTATAATAACTTAACTAAATATGCGTGAACCATAATTTAGGACTGCTCTCTGCTGTGTGTAAGTAGACAAATTGATTGTTAAGGGTCCGCAAGGATGGATCGTAGACCTTCGCAAAGGTCTGAACGCTGTTGTAACAGAGTTGCAACAATGTACCCTAAGAGTGTATAGATCTGTGTGAAGGCAGATTTGAGGCACTGGAAGACATCACACTAGTCTCTGGATGAAAAAACTTGGTTCTTTCATTCCCCCATAATGCTTCAGGTGAGACTGCAGCCTATGCTACGCGGGTTGTTGTTGAAAGGGCCAGTGTTGTAGGGTTGGTGCAGCTAACTCAGAACATGGGTCAGGACCCCCTAAGCCAACAAATGGTTCCATTTTCGGGACTAGGATCTACTTGAATGAGATCTGTGATGTCGCATCATTGGAATCCGACTAAGAAAGAAATTGAAAAGTGGTTGGATCAGAAGATTCACGAGTTCACAACGTAAGAAAATAGGAATCCGCACCTATCGAAGGAAGAGTGGTTGAACAGATATCTTTATAGTGAGATACACGAGATCTTCTTCTGCGCTTTTCCCATTGAACTCTATGACTAGTTAACTAAATTGACAGACAGTCAGGGATGGTGGAAGATCGATAGTCCTATAGTGTGGACTCCAAAATTAGTGCGATAGCTAGAAGCCTCTGAAAACAAGATCGCGCAGGCTGTCAATCATTGGAATGATTGAATTATAGGAGGATTTGTTACAAAATTTGTAGTTGATACCTTAGCCAGCCATAGCGAAGCGGAGCGATGATTTTTCAAGGGACCGCGAGGTAATTATTTAAGATCATTGAATACTTGGATTAAAATGTTGTTATGTGAAAAATAGGTGATGCCATTACCTTGATGTTTGGAGCTACGCGAAGTGGATGATTATTTAGAAATCATGAATGATCAAGACCAGAGTGAAGCCCATTGATTGGACCTCCTTTAAGTGATGATAAAGGGGCAGAAAGGACTCCGCCGTGAAGTGTTTTTCAGCTAATAAATCAAGGGATTCCTCGAGCAAATCATCCTTCCACTCCACCTCCAACCCCACCTCCATCACATACACCTTCGCCCACACCTCCACCTCTACCTCCACCATTCAACATTGTGAACGCGATGAAGCTAACAATTTTCAAGGGCATAGGGAGTGAAGATACAGAGCAATTTTGGTTTTTTTTAAATGTTGTATGGATAACGTAATAGATTATTGATGACAATGTAAAGAAAGCACAATTGGTTACCACTTTGGAGGATTGCACGCTAACCTCGTACATTAAGTATTGTTCTAATAATCCTTTTGCATCGCTAGTAGAGACTAAGGCAGCTTTAAACAAGGAGTTTAGTAAGCCTAAGTTTGACTCACAGTCAGTAATTGGATTCAAATAAATTATGATGAGGGTCGATGAGATGCCTTGGGAATTAGATCAAAGGTTGAAGTGTCATATTCAAGAAGCTAACATACAGCTCATAGATAGTCAACATTGCGAATGGTTTATAGTTTTGCTTCTACCACACCTGAAAATTGCTTTGTCACAACATAAGATAGGAACACAGGTGGAAGCCTTGGAAATCGCGATGAAGTTGCATGCATCACCTATTCAGGATGCGACCTTAGGGGTACAACAAATCCACTCTTAGTTACAGAGCGTACACTTAGAATTATGAAGTTTGAAAATGAGAAGGAGACTAAACCAAAAATGCGTGCAGAGGTTTGGTGTTTGAAGTGCAAGGGCCAAGGGAATGATAAATACCATTGTCCAGTGTACGGGAATTATATTGCAAGAGGGGGGTTGATTCCCCTAAATCTAGAAGCCCTAGGAGGGTCGTGTGTGGGGACTACACTATAGTGTGCTATTTTTCAGGTTGTTGGGCAACATGTGACGGATAATTTCCATTTGCTTCAAAAGTTTGTTTAGACACCCCAATAGTTATTCTGTAATTTATGCAAATATGTGGGCCACGATGAGCGTCACTGTCGAAGTTACAAATTGATGATGGAAAGAACCCTGAACTACGGATGCAAATGGAAACTCGGCCTCCAAATCAAAGTGCCGGAGGGGTGCACAGAGGATTTCAAGACCGAGGGAAGGGCCAAAGAGGAGGATCTAGTAGAGGTTGTGACATATTATATGTTACAACTGCAGACAGCCAGGGCACTATGCACAAGAGTGCCAGAACCAGACGCACCCATCATGTCAATACTGTAGCCAGTTTGACCATGCTATAGAAGAATGCCCATTGTTGATAGCTAAGATGCAGGAGAAGAAAGCGCAGCCTCAACAACCTACATAGAACTTACAGATGATGATAGTTGAGCCCCGCGAGGAGGATCAAAGTGTGAATATAGTGTTGATAAGTGGAATAATGACTGGCGATGATAAAGGTAAACAACCTGAAGAGGACGGATGGGTCCATAAGGCCTAGAGAAGGAAGTTGGCTTCAATTTAGATCTCACTAAGGAAAAATTTATTGAAGCTAAGAAGAGATTTGTTGAGGCCTCCACCTCAAGAAGCCAAGACAAGATGCAAGAAACTAGCACACTGGTAGAGGTTGATCCCTCTGTACTCACTACATTTTTGGATACCCGCATAAAACTATTACGAGATAGAAAAGTTGTGGAAGGCCTGTAGGAATTAATAAAAAAATGCTTCAACAAAGAGAAGGTCCCTGATGGACACCAGGTGGTCAAAAAAATTGGCAAACATAAGGCACGAACAGGGCGCGAGATGAGGCTCACTACGTAGATCGGTGATTATGAGATGGACCAGGTCATCTTGGATCTTGGGTCCAATGCGAACATATTACCAAAGCAAACATGGTAGAGGATGGGGATACCTGCACTACAGTGGTCTCTGATTCAGCTCAGAATGGTGAACCAACAAAAAATAATCCTGATAGGATGATTATATGGAGTACCAATTGATATAGAAGGTGCAAGCGCGATGACCGAATTTGAGGTTATAGAAATCGTTGATGACAATAATCCATACTGCGTGCTCCTAGGAATTGACTAGGCTATCAACATGAATGGGGTAATTAATTTTAAAAAGAGGATGATGTCCTTTGAAATAAAGTCACTGCAAGTTATAGTGCCGCTAGATCCTGCAGAAGGGGTGCAATATACTAAACCAGTCTACGATTATGAATAAAGTGATGATGAAATAGATCAAATATACAAAATAAAAGCGTGAGATCAGGACTGGATCAATCCAATGGAAAATGGGAGGATTGCATGGATCAGGAGAGTTCTTGCGCCTCTGATTCAGACAAGGAATTAGAGCATTAGTAGAACCGCTTGCATGAAGTGTCTACTTTGCGATGGAATATGATGACGAAGTCATTGCGCCGTGTTTCGTCGGAGGTAAGGAAATTACCGTATTATGATGGTTTAACTGACATAGATCTATTTTTGGGTGAATTTGAGCGTGAGGTCCCTAAGGATCACTACTTCCAAGCATTAGAGTTGGCACTATGTGCTATGCTCACGTGATGGTGGGGCACACATAAGGATAGTTTTGTTGGATGGCGAGATTACATGAGAATGATGAAGTTGTGGTTTGCGTGTGTTAACACCAGAATGACTAAGTAAGACAATGGAAGGGACGATCTACATGATCACCTAGCGAAATGGACTAAAGCATGGGGAATGGAACCAAATCCAGAAAGGGTACACATATTGTTCCATACTTTGGATACAATTCCCATGAACTAGTATCTAGAAACAAAGCTCCGCCATGTCACCGTTGTTGAAAATAGCAACAAGAAATGATAAAAATAGAATCCAGATATTCCAATTTTAATTTTTCCTTGAATTAAAATCGAATTTAATCTCACCAGCTTCTTGGAAATAATTAATTAATTCATTATGGATTAATTAGTTGGAGAAATTCAAGTTAGAAGTCTTTTTGAATTCACGCAACAGTTATCCCTTAAATTAAGGAGATTATCCATTAATTAAGGAGATAAGATTGAGTTGTAATTAGTTATCTCAGTTTACTGAGTTAAGTCCAATTAAATTAGTTCCAAACTATTTGAGGAACTAATTGTGATTTATCAGTCAATTGATGCATGCATGCACTCAACCTGTGTATTCCAAATAACTGAAGATTCCCTCATCAGAAACTCATACATGTCTAATCTGAGAAAGACCCATTTGAGCTAAATGTCAAGGACAGTGTACTATCAACTGCATGTGTTTTCCTATAAAGAATACTCATGCATGCAGTCAAGGTAAGGTTCCTTGAGGATTGCGCAATTCTGACAGTGTGTTAGAGTAGTGTTCCACTTGGTGAGGTGAGAATCATCCACTAGGAAAAACGCAAGGAAATAGGAGCTTGGAGGGCAGAGAGGAAGGATTGTGAGAAGCCAGGATTGCCTATGAACATCTGTGAGGATTGTAATGAGAGCTGGATATCTGTGAGAGCTAAGGTTTTATATGATTCCTATGTATTTCCACCTTGTATGATAATATAGATAGTGGGGTTTTTATTTGAGGATTTCCCCAAAGTATTTTCATGTGTATTGTGCATTGATTCTTCTTCTAGTTATATGTGTTCAGCTTGATCTTGCTCGATCTGTAAGCTTCCGTAAAGCAAATTGATAGTATAAGTAGGTTATATTATTTTTCTTTAGTTATATTGCATTATCGGGTTAATCTACACTCATATTTTCTACATAGGTCTCAGGGAGAGATTTGTAGAGAATTTGTAGAATTTCTACATGGTATCGGAGCCAATTTTATCGAAGCAATGAAAAGTATACAGTGAAGAGAATTTGAAGTTTGATGTTCGGGGTTGTAGGTGCAAAACGAATTCTTATCATACTTGAAGATTGACCAATGGCATTCTATGGCTTAAGACTCGAATATGCCTTGGAAGGTAGCTTGAATTACATAGCATGGAAATATCGCATGGAGGCTATATTAGAAGACAATGGATTGAAGGATTTCATTGATCAAGAAATCCCAAAGCCAGCTTCAACTAATGCACAACAGTTGGCTAAGTGGAAGAAGTGTGTGGCTAAGGCAAGACAGATCATCCTTGAGGGAGTTCAAGACCATATTGTCTCGAGTCTCCATGGGAAGGATACTCCATTTTCAATGTGGAAGACATTGAAGGACCTCTACCCGAAGAGTAGCAACCAGAGGAAATTGGTGCTCAAGGATAAGTTTCGAAGAATCAAGATGGAGAAGGGCGATACTATTTCCACATATCTAAACAAGCTCACTACCTACAGAGATGATCTTGGCAGTGTGGGAATAACTACTGCCGATGATGATATGGTGAGCCTCACTCTCCTTGGCCTTCCAAAGAGCTAGAATAGCTACCAGGACTCTGTGAATAGAAGGTAGAAGCTATCGGATTGGGAACTACTGTGTTCAGATCTCATGCAGGAGGAGATCGGGAGGAGCTCATGAGATGGTTCTTCATCCAAGGATGATGATGAAGAAAATCTGGCCTTAGCAAGTGAGGCAAGGAAAGGGATGGGGAAGGTGTCCCATTCCAAATCAAATTCTTCTTATGGAGGGAAGAAGGGTGACAAGTCTAAAGTGAGATGCTTTAATTGTCATGAGATGGGACATTATGCGACTAATTTCCAATCGAACAAGTCCAAGAAGGGATCCTCAGAAGGATCGGAAGGTGAGGCATTAGCCTCTCAGTTCGAAATGGACTTTACCCTCATCACATGCATGGTTTCATCGATGATGGGTTGTGTCTAGTATCTTGATAGTGGAGCCTCATTCCACATGACCGGTGATAAAATTCTATTCAGTACCTTGGAGGAGAAAGACCTCAAGATGCACACAGAGATGGGTGACAATGGAAGGTATAGTGTTTTAGGAGTGGGCACGGTTGCTTTTCAGAGGGGGCATGGAGCTCCTATCACTTTGATAGATGTGAAATATGTGCCTGGACTAAAGAAGAACTTGGTATCAGTCGCGATGTTGGAGGACAAAGGCTACGATGTTGTTTTTAGTAAGGGAAAGGTTTTCCTTAGACACATCACCATGAGACAAGTGAAACAGATCGGTTCACGAGTTAAGAACCTATATGCTCTTGAGGTTCAAGATGCATGCAAAGCCTTGAGGAGCAAGGCAAATGTTAGAGACTTGGTGGTTGAGAGGGAGAGTAAATTACCTCTTAACATGTAGCCCCAAAAGCAGTCTCAAACAATTGTGGAGGAGCCACAATTGGAGAAGCAGAGAGGAGATCGAGTGAAGAGATCCACTCATGCAAATACCTCCATTAGGGGGGAATTTTGATCCAAGTGGGCAGAGGGATCACATGCAACCATACCTCCAGGTGTGAGGTGGGGTGATGTGAAGTGATAGTCCCAAGAAGGATGAAATTAGGCAGGGTCCATTGAGAGGTTTTATCTCATGGATCGTACCTTGCTACGGGAGCCCAAAGTACGGAGTAGTGGGAGGAATCAGTGGGATTGATGTAGTCAGAGATCAAAGCGACAGAGGCTAGAGCAGTCAGATACTAAAGAGTGCAGAGAAGGATTGACAACAGTGCAGAAAGGCAGAGTTAGCAGAAGAAAAAAAAATTCAGTTGACAGAGGTAATAATAGTCAGAGACTTTGATGACAGATGCATCATACTGATTCAGGTTGGATGTTTTTTTTGTTTCTAGAGTTGCTGGAGCAACAACACTAGAGAGAAGTGTTGCATGCATAACATTCCAAAGGTTCACGATCAAGATCGAGTTGAATTCCTTTCTTGTTGAGAGCGAGTGTTGAAAATAGCAACAAGAAATGATAAAAATAGAATCCAGATATGTGAATTAAAATCGAATTTAGTCTCACCAGTTGTTTGGAAATAATTAATTAATTCATTATGGATTAATTAGTTGGAGAAATTCAAGTTAGAAGTCTTTATGAAGTCATGCAAAAATTATCCCTTAAATTAAGGAGATTATCCCTTAATTAAGGAGATAAGATTGAGTTATATTTGAGTTGTAATTAGTTAGCTCAGTTACTGAGTTAAGTACAGTTAAATTAGTTCTAAACTATTTGAGGAACTAATTGTGATTTATTGGTCAGTTGATGCATGCATTCACTCAACCAGTGTACTCCAGGTAACTGAAGATTCCTTCATCAGAAACTCATGCATGTCTATTCTGAGAAAGACCCAATTGAGATAAATGTCAAGGACAATGTACTATCAGTTGCATGTGTTTTCCTATAAAGGAAACTCATGCATGCAGTCAAGGTAAGGTTCCTTGAGGATTGCGTAGTTTCGACAGTGTGTTAGAGTAGTGTTTCACTTGATGAGGTGAGAATCATTGACTAAGAACAACATAAGGAAATAGGAGCTTGGAGGGCAAAGAGGAAGGCTTGTGAGAAGCCAGGATTACCTGTGAGCATCTGTGAGGATTGTATTGAGAGCTAGATAGTTGTGTGAGCTAAGGCTTTCTATGATTCTTATGTATTTCCACCTTGTATGATAATACAAATAGTGGGGTTTTTAACTGAGGCTTTCCCCAAAGTATTTTCATGTGTATTGTGCATTGATTCTTCTTCTGGTCATATGTGTTCAGCTCAATATTGCTCAATATTTAAGCTTCTGCAAAGCAAATTGATAGTAGAAGTAGGTTATCGTATTTTGCTTTATTTATATTTCATTATCGGGTTAATCTATAGTAAAATTTTCTACATAGGTCTCAGGGTGAGATTTGTAGAGAATTTGTAGAATTTCTACAACCGCAGAATGGGATATATTGAGGGAAGGGTTCTTATTAACCTTCAGATTTGAATAAATCTTCATAGGCATCGATGAAGCACTACAATAAATTATGATTGTTATCTTCAGAATGCCGAAGGAACCTATGGAATGGGTCCAACCAAATTGGAGCACCCAGCTGCGCCATGCGCTGGAATGCTGTAATGTAACCACTGAAGAAGAGGATGAAGATCCAAGAAAAAATAATATTCCAGAAGCATAAGGGCATCGCGAAGTCGAAGGCCCACAAATAGAAAACCCATACATCTCCATGACATTGAAGACAAAGCAATTAAACATTGGCACTGAAAAAGAACCGCACTTCGCGAAGATTGGAGATTATTGGGATGACACTACCATGGCTAAAGCTGTTGAGTTACTCCACGAATATCAAGATCTCTTCCCTACCAAGTTTTTGGATTTGAAGGGCATAGTTGGAAATTTGGACATTATGAAGATCACTCTAAAATTGGACGTGAAGCCTATTAAATAAAGGTTGTATCGCCTTAATCCTAAATAGAAGGAGAAGGTTCGCCAAGATTTGAATAAGATGTTGGAGGTAGGCATCATAGAACCGATTGAAGAATCTGATTGGGTGAGTCGGATGGTGGTTCAAGAGAAGAAACAAAAAGGTGAAATAAGGATTTGCGTAGATCTGCAAAACCTTAATGATGCATGTGTCCACGACCCATTCCCAACGCCGTTTACAGATGAATTGTTTGATAATGTTGGAGGGTAGGAGGCCTATTCCTTTACTAATGTGTTTTCTAGGTATCATTAGATCAAGATCACACCAAAAGATAGGAGAAAAACGACCTTCGCAATGGAGTGGGGTTGTTTTCAATACACTGTGATGCCGTTTGGACTCAAGAATGCACCTACAATATTTTCCCATGTAGTCATATCAACATTCAAGGAGTTCAGTCATAAGTTCTTGAAAGTCTACTTTGATTACTGTATGGTGTTTGGATTAGTGAAGCGCCATGTAGCAATTATGTGCTTGAAGTTGGATACAAGTCACAGATACCAAATCCCGTTGAATTTGGCAAATAATTATATTTTGTGTTCCCTTTGGGATCTTGCTGGGTCACGTGGTGTGAAAGCAAGGGTTGATGGTGGACCCTACAAATATTATAGCAATTGTGAATTTGGAAGCCCTTAAGAATGTTAAGAAATTTTGCGCGATGTTGGGACATATGGGATACTATAGAAAATTTATCAAATTTTATGCTCAGATTACTGCGCCCATGGAGAAACTATTAAAGAAGGATGCAACATTCTGTTGGGATGAAGAATGTCAGTGAAACTTAGATGTGTTAAAATAAAATATGGTCACTGCACCGATCTTGGTATTCCTTGTGTTAGGGTCCTATAATTTATATGATCTCAAGGTAATTGAGAATTCTATCTCAGGAATATTATTTTGTAAATACTTGTCAATTTGCCAATGATTTCCAAATAAAAAGAAAAAGAATTAAAAAATGAAAAGAGGGTATAAAGAAGAAAAATAAAGAGAAAAGCAAGAATATTGAAAAAGAAGAAAAGATTGAACCCCACCAAAAGAAAGAAAAGTCAAAAAGAATAATATTGAAAGTGTTGCAAGTCTAAATGCCACTACTCATAGATAGTTTTTTACTTCATTTCTGTAAAATAAAAGTTGTGTGCAGCTTGTTCAAAATGCCACAATTATTAGCTTTAGTTTAATCATACAGTGTAATCATGATTAAACTCCTTTAAATTTCTATAAATTAAGATAGAGAATAAAGATTTACTCAATAATTTAATTTGGGTAAATCATTAGTTAGGTAGAAAATGACATTGATCCAACTGTTTAATCTAGATCAATTGGAGAAATAAGGGATAGGTTAGATAGTTTTTTCATCTGCATAAAAGAAAATAAAAATGGGTTTGCTAGTCTAAGTGCACCCTAGAGACAAAAATAAAAAATGCTAATTTAGCTAAGGGTAGGCAAATTAGGTGATTTGGTAAATATTTGCATATATAAATTTTATCCTAAGTTTTGAGGATATCATAAAAGGTCGTAATGTGCATGATGGGATAAAGTCTTTAAATGTTTCATTATATATCCCTTATCCTAAGTTCAAAAGGGAAATGTGCGCGCTATGGATAAACTATTTCATATTTTTCATCATCCATCCTTATCCTAAGTTCGAAAAGCTAATATTAAAAGTGCATGAGGACATATATTGTTTGTCGCTTATGATTAAAGTTCAGCAGCATCAATCGCCTTGGGATCCGCTTCATTTCTTAATCCACGACCCTTAACCATTTTTGTCCCCCCTCCTTCACCGTTCTAACTTTACTGGCGGGAGGGAGGTCTAGAAAGTAGTTTCCCCATCGGGTCCCATCCCTTACGTGTCGCCCTGTGGTGATTTCGCACCCCCCCCAACTAAAACCGTTAACCACCCACTACCCACTCTAGAAACCACTTTCCCTCATCCATCCTACTGTGCCCCCACCACATTTTTTCCACCACTCTCCACCTGCCACATGGCATGACCATTGGACCAATTAAATGTGTTCCCGGCCAAAACAATTGTTCTTCATTTATTTCAATTTCTCCCAGGTAACCGTTCAACCTAATGATCCCATGCCATTTCCAACGAGACATTCGTTGTAGTGTTTAAATGTCTTTGAGCCTGTCATTCTCACCCCTTTTCACTTCTATTGTTTCTGTTACTCACAGTTTCCCACAATAATCTCTATCAGAGCATTTTCACGGCCAGATTACGACATACACTGACATTTCCTCTCATTTTCACCTGACAAACTGTCATCCCACTATGTTCGGTAAGCTCCTCTGCAAATTCATCTTGTACTTAGAATTTTACAGTCATGCCTCCCAGAACTAAAACTCAAGATAAGCCTATTAATCCTTTAATTCCCCCTTCTGTAGATTTAGATCATGTACCTTTAGCTGATAGGGATTATAGAATAAATGAAACTCTTTGTGACTGTGATTTTTTGGAATTGTATTGTTGTTTAGAGGATAAGCACACAGATAAAACCGATGAGGTTGGGGTTTGGGAGTCAAACCTCCCCCATTATATTTTCCCCTTAACATTCCAAGCCCTAGAATTTTCCAAAAGGTGTCAAGATTTCTATGTCCTTGCCCAAAGAGCCATCATTGCCCCTAAAGGTGACAATATTCTTACCATTACAGCCCAATCCATAGACTAAATGATGTTGGCCCCCACTGTGGAAAATGCTACTCCTTTTTCCCTAGAAGCCCTCAGCCAGTTTTATCAAAAGCTGGACTTTGCCACTAGAGCCAGAAGTTTTGAAATTCTCCTGCAAGAGAAGGCCTAGTTACCCAAAAAGAATCCTCCATATCCTTCTTCTATTTTCTCTTATCAGGCCAAGTAGATTATTTCCATGATTTATTACATTTTAGGCTATCATTCTGATCAGTGGGCATATGAGCCCATTTTAGGATTCCTTTCCATATTTTCCACAGACAGTTCATAAAGTTTCCAACTTTAGTCAATTTTTTGCTGATAATATCCATGAACAGTTCATAAAGTTTCCAACAGAGAAAGTGTTCAATTAAACCTATATTTTGGTTTATATGTTCCTCTATTATCAAGCAGAAAAATTTAGTGTTGCTATGCAGAAGATTGATGATGCAAGGAACCAACAAATAGTCATCTTTTGGACCTCATTGGTCATGAGAAAACAACGTGAATTCAATTTTAAGCAGTTTATGGAAGGCTTTGTTCATCTAGCCATGAACATTCTAAACAGTGCAGTACATCCCAAGATTAGTGAGGAGATCAAAAGAATTTCACTTTTTAGATCAAGAAAATGCTGGAGATTGGTACATATACCAAAATTACACAGAAATTAAGGTGTATGGATGTGAATTCACCCCCTACAAACTCGCCAAATACCACCCAATGAGGATCTTTGCTCTGGAGTATATCAGGCAAATGCTAAAGTCATATGACATTCACTTTGTAGTGGCCAAGAAGAAGGCACAATTCAGGATAAAGACACAGGTGGACCCATTTGTGTGCAACACAAGAACAACAAGTGAAGACGCAGATAAAATAATGAAAGAAATGAAATTCAGTTTCTGGTTTACATGGTCTTATGACCCCAGTAGCATAATCTCAAAGCTCAGAGTGGAGAACAAAAACACTCCTTACATTCATACTTCAAGTCCAGACATAGAACAATATGCCAATCAGTTGGACTGGTCAGAAAATACCTTACAGGAAGCTGAAGAACAACTTGTTTCTACTTCTAGTTTATAGAATCTTGTTCCTTGGGAAAAATCAAGAAAAAGACAGAGGGAGGAAGGGTCATAATCTACAACTGGAAGTGAAGCTAGAGAATTCAGAATCAACTATAGGAAGAGAGAAAAGATAACTCCCAGAGTAAAATTATACAAAGAAATTGAAGAGCAAGCAACCATCATCATCACAGATTCACCACCTACAACTACCAAATTCACAACATGTCCTTTTTAACCTTCATCTTCACAAGGTCACAACGAAATTGAGATGGAACCACAAACTGTCCAAACAGAAAAAGAAAACAATTTTTTACAGGTACATGGAGATAAAGCTCAGAAATGAAATTATGAAGAATAGTACTTAAAACCAATTTTGGAAGCAGACCTCCAGCTCACAGAGTAGGTTGATGTCAGTCTTTGACACAGAGCATGGTAAAATGCAGATGGCCTTTCTTGAGGCCCAGATTCCACAGCCAAAATCAGCAACAGACTACAAGAGCACCACCTTTGAATTCAGCACAAAGGACATACATCCCATTGACCAAATGGAGATGCACAAGAAAACCAGTGAAATGATATCCTCCACTCTAACTAACACTGCAGTGTCACTATCTAAATTGTAGGTTTATTTTGCAAATGTTCAATCACAGCTGAAGATGGAAAAAGTGTCCCCCTTGGCCAAAGATAACAAGATCAAGTCTTTGGAAGACTTGGGGATTAAGGTAGGGTATGAACCAAAATATGTCAATGCTACTGAGGAGATTGTTAAAAAGAAGAACCTGGACATTGCAGCATTGAGGAAATAGCTCAAGCTACCAGCCACGGAAGACCCAATGACCAAGAATATTGAAGAGGGTGAAGCACAAAAAGTAGATATGATGAAATTGATCACGAAACAGAATGTAAATATTAGGCAGATGGAGGTAGAGTTGGAGAAGCTAATAAAAGAGAAGGAAGACAATCTAAAGATGGCCATTGTCCCCCTGGATGCTATACCTATTTCTTAGCTCCCATCAACAGAAGTAACCACTAAAGCTACTTCTTCCACTAAGACTCCAAGTGTTGAACACATAACATAGACACTAAAAAACATGTCACTAAAATCAGAGTAAATCGAGACTTTGTAGCGCCAACTCAAAGCTTTCGAAGTGAAAAAGGTTAAATCTAAAGTTGTTCGAGTTGCTGAAATGGAGAAATCCCAGAAATTGTTGGAGAAGTTGTGCCAAGTAGAGAGAGACACTTCAATTGGTCAGACTTTGGCCCAAGCCAAGGAAACTATCTGGATGAATATATTAGACTCTATGAATGATATTTGGCCTTCTATCCAAATCATATTTGAATGGAAAGAGATAATAGAGAAGGCTACAGAAACTATTGTGCAAGGAAGAGAAAAGCTGGGAGAGATGCCAACAAAAGTTGCTAATATAATCAAGTTCTTAAACTCAAAGTCCAAGTATGAGCTGGATGAGGTAGGAATTAGTGGTAGAACTTCCACCATTCTAGAAGTCAAGAAAGTCTTGACAAAGAGGAATATAATTGATCAGTTGGAAGAAATGTGTGAAACCCTAGAATTGCAGGTAAATAGGTTCAGAAATAGAATTGAAGCCTTAATGCAAAAGGGACTGCCCAGTATATATGTCATAAATGAAAAACTAATCACTTAGGAAGACTATATCTTGAAGATGAAGGAAGTGGCCAAAAGCAACATTAAGTTCAGTGGAATTAAGGGAAGTATGACAACAAAGGCATTTCTGGAAACCATGTCAAATGATTTCCATGTACAGAATGAGGTAAAACACATTTTTATTGTGAAGCCAATTTTTTCCAAATACACAGAGGTGGATGAAATTTACAGCAAGGTAACCAAATTGATAGCGCTAGATGAAAAGAGATGGGAAGAATTGATTGATTTACTGGATTGTATCATAACACGATGGTCAGTTCAGCATTGAAACATTGTTTCAGGTTGAATCAGCAACTGAAACCATCAAAACGGGGACACCTTTCTTTTCAACAACCTATGTGGCCTATTCTTCTTCCAAGATTAAATGACATTGTTTATAGTTAGGCTAATAATACAATGTCTGTTTGACAATGATTTTGTAAAGAATTTTTGAATTTTTTGTTATGAATACTTCACTATTTAACATATTAAGGGTTGATTTACGAATGTAATTTCCTTCTACATATTGTAATTTTCAAAGCGCTAGAGCGTCAATAATACAAGGAACTTTCATAGGATTCATGTGGTGTACTAAATGGTGATGTGTCTCTCATGTCTATTTGTTTAAACATTGTGTTTCCTTTCTTTGTTATTCTAAATATATGAATTAAACAACATAAATTGTGATAAATAGGATTCGTTATCTAGAGTGCCCTATTTTGGCTGTTGTTAATTTTAATGTTTTCCACTGAAGTCAGATCAAGGAATTTTTAATTTCTCCTTGATTTCTACCGAACCTTACATTTCTTCTACTCCACCATCCATTTAATTTTTGAAAAGATCCAGTTAAGTGCAACCTAGCTTACCCTATGAGAACTCCTCTAAAAATTGATGCAAAACTCCAGTTTAGTTTATAGACTCCATAGCCCAATGGAATTATAACACTTAATTCAACCAAACCAATCAAACAAAACAAGCACGTACAATCATAACTAGCCTAAAATTCATATGAAAACAAAGTTAAATTAAATAGAGAGATCCCTCTCTAAAGCTGGTAGGGCTAGATCCTAGCTTCCAAAGTGGTTTTAATGTTGTCCAATGTGTTTACTCCCTCAACCTTAAAAACAAAAAATGACAACATAGTGGCGACCATACTGGGGAAGAATACTTCTTAATGTAAAACATTATTAATCCATGGTATCTAATCAGCATTTCTATAAATCTAGACTTATATATCATTATGAAATACATTATATGAGGTTGTTATTTTGTAAATATTCTACTGTGTCATTGATTTTATTTTATTTGTGTGATGATTTTTAATAGACCTGGCTCCCAAAATAATTTTCACTAGATCTCACCCTGACCCTAATCCTGTTGAATTCGTAGATAACCTTGAGAAGTTGGTGAGAAAGAAGATTTTTATAGAGATTCAAGGTAGTAATAGCCCATTGTCTAGATTCAATTCTCTTCTTGAGAATATTCCTTTGTCAATGTCTAATTCGCTCCCAGACAAATTTGAAACTATACAAGATATAGAGTTTGATTTGCCTTTCCAACATAGTTTGTTTAGATCAAAGTCTGAGGCTTTTTTAGACCAAAATGTCATTGATAAATCCATATTGCAACCACACATACCCCAAACCCAACATTTTGAAGCAGATCCTGATCTAGAATCCTTCAGCAATTTGATAAATTAGAAGGTCTAGTTTTAGTGTTGGACCAAGCTATTGAAGAATCCTTTATTCAACAATTTGTTGGATTTTCGACTTTAACAGTTGCAGTAGCCTCTTTGTCTAATCAGTCTTCCTAGTATGTTCATATACAACTTCCCAATCTTACTCATGCCATATTTTCAACTTCCTCACATGTGATCTCTCAAACTATTATTCCTACTATCCTTGTAGTTATCAAAAATACACCTCCATTAGGTCCATCTTCAATTCAATCCTCCAGAATAGTTATGGAAGGTAGGTATGCACCTTTGGTGTTACCAGGCCAACTAAATTCTATGCTTGGAGATTACCAGTCTAAAATTGTGACCTTTGATAACACTGGTGCTTATACTGCTCTACAGCATGTGGATAAAATGAATGATGTGTTTGACCTCCAAGAAGTATATGAAGTTGATGTTAAAATGAGATTGTTTTCTCAGAGTTTAGGAGGTGATTCCAAGAAATAGTTTAGGGGTTTACCTAAAGGAAGTATAGCCAACCTTGATGCTTTTCATCAAACCTTTTTGTTAAAAAATTATATATTACGGAGCAATGGAACACATAAAATATTGCAGAAATATAAACACAGAAAACACACAAAACAAGAGAGACACAGATATACGTGGTTCACCCAGTTTGGGCTACGTCCACCCCGAACAGCCAGTCCTTCCTTTCTATTATCCAGCAAAATGAAGAGATACAACCTACAGCAAATCCGCTGTAATATCCTATGTTTTCTCTCACAATATCACCTCTCTGTTTTTCGCTCATAGAATACAGATCTATCACACAACCTCAAATACAATACCCTCATACAAAGAGAGGGGTTGCCTTCTAGGGCAAAAAACCCTAAACTAAACATAAGTTCTACTGTCAGATCATCCACCTAATGAACGGCCCAGATTGACTAGAAATTACTATACTTTTACAAGGCAATTTTACAGTTGTTTTTAGCTTCGGGGGCGCTGCCCCAAAACCCCCCGCCAGGGGGGGCTCCCAAAGGTCGCAGCCGCCCCCCCCGGACCCCCCCTGCAGCGAATATTTTACGGGCGGCGTTGCCGCCCCCATTTCAAACTGGGGTCCTATGTGGCGATACCTTTGAATATAGAAGATAATCAGGCTCCACACCCAACAATCTCCCACTTGGAGACTGATTGTATTAACTCCACCGTTGCTCCATTTGCTGGACAATGACTCCTCTTTGGACCTGGCTATTTCTCATCTTCATCGTCATCCTTGAAGACCAACTGAAACTGAGCATATTCTCAGTTTCTCCCTGGTTACAACTTTTGTTAGCATATCTGCAGGATTCTGCCTAGTGTGTATCTTTTCCAGCTTCAACTCTCCATCTTCCAACACTGATCGTATGAAATGGTACCTGAGTTGTATGTGTTTAGTCCTGGAATGAAATGCTGAGTTCTTTGCAAGATGAATGGCACTTTGGCTATCACTGTATAACGTGCCCATATCATGCTCCTTACCCAATTCACCCATAAACCTTTGTAACCAAATCATTTCTTTACTAGCCTCTGTAGCAGCAACATACTCTGCTTCTGTTGTTGAAAGTGCAACAACACTTTGGATTTTTGAAACCCAACTGGCAATTGTTCCTCCAACAGTAAATACATATCCTGTAGTGCTCCTCCTGTTATCTCTGTCACCTGCCATATCTGCATCAACATATCCTTGTAGGGAGATGTTTGAACCACCAAAGCATAATGCTTGATTTGTGGTACCTTTCAAATATCTGAGAATCCATTTCACTGCCATCCAATGTTCCTTTCCTGGATTGTTCATGTACCTGCTTACAACTCCCACTGCATGTGCAATATCAGGCCTTGTGCAGACCATTGCATACATTAAGCTTCCAACTGCTGATGCATATGGAACTTTAGACATATAATCCATGTCTTCTTGGGTCTTTGGGCACATTTCCTTGCTAAGTTTGAAATGGCTAGCAAAAGGTGTACTAACTGGTTTTGCGTTGTGCATGTTAAATCTTTTCAACACCTTTTGTATGTACTCATTCTGAGACAATGTTAATTTACGATTTTTCCTGTCTCTAGTTATTCTCATACCAAGGATTTGTTTTGCAGCTCCCAAATCCTTCATTGCAAATGAATTTGCCAATTTTCTTTTGAGCACATTTATTTCCTGCATGTTAGATCCTGCAACAAGCATGTCATCTACATACAATAACAATATAATATAGCTGCCATCATTTTGCTTTTTCAAATAAACACAATGATCAGAGTGACATCTAGTATAACCTTGTTCAGACATAAACTTGTCAAATTTTAGATACCACTGCCTTGGAGCCTGTTTTAAGCCATACAAGCTCTTCTTCAACCTGCACACTAGTTTCTCCTTCCCTTTCACCTCATATCCTTGTGGCTGCTGCATATATATCTCTTCCTCCAAATCCCCATGGAGAAAGGTTGTCTTTAATCAGCTGCTACAAGACTTAAAATAGTTTTGATTGAAGTAATTTTAACAACAGGAGAAAATATTTCATCAAAATCAATACCTTTCTTCTGTGCAAACCCCTTCACCACAAGTCTAGCTTTATACCTCTGTTTTCCTCCATCTTCTTCCTTCAGCCTGTAAACCCATTTATTCTTCAATGTAGTTTTTCCTACAGGAAACCTGACTAAATCCCAAGTCTGGTTATGCATTAAGGAGTCCATCTCTTCTTCCATGGCTACCTCCCACTTCTTCTTGCTTTCAACCTGCATTGCTTCTTCATAACATCAGGTTCACCGGAATCAGTCAACAATAAATAATATAATGAAGGAGAGTATCGTTCAGGGGGTCTACTTATCCTGGTAGATCTTCTAACACCACTTTCAGGTGTTTGGGGTGCCTGTTGTTGTTGTGGTGGTTGTTGTTGTTGTGGTTGTCGATTATTATTATTTTCAGGCACCTTTACTTTTTCAGTGATTTCATCAAGAACTACGTATTCCTTGTTTTCCTTTTCCTGTTTCTTTTCCTGCAACTGATTCTTATACAAGACCTTTTCATTGAATATTACATCTCTGCTCCTAATGATTTTGTGATTTTCGTAATCATATAAGCGATAACCAAAATCATTAACACCATATCCAATAAAGGTACATTTCTTTGACTTTGCCTCAAGCTTTGTTCTATTTTCTTTATCAATATGGACAAAGGCCTCACAACCAAAAGGCTTTAAAATAGAGTAGTTTACCTTTTTACCTGTCCATGCTTCCTCTGGAACACCACCATCCAAGGAACTTGAAGGCCCTCTGTTTATTAGATAAGTAGCAGTATCTACAGCATCTGCCCAAAACTGTAAAGGCAATCCTGCATGCAATCTATGCACCTTGCACGCTCCATGATTGTTCTGTTCATCCTGTCTGACACACCATTTTCTTGTGGTGTTCTTGGAACTGTCTTCTCTCTGCGAATTCCATGTTCTGAACAGTACCTATCAAACTCTTTGCTGCAATATTCACCTCCATTGTCTGATCTAAGACATTTCAATTTCTTTCCTGTCTCAATCTCAACCAAAGCTTTCCATTTCTTGAAAGTATCAAATACATCAGATTTATTCTTAATACAATAAATCCAAGTTTTTCTAGTTGCATCATCAATAAAAGTAACATAATAACGAGAGCCACCGAGAGATGATACCTGAGCAGGTCCCCATACATCTGTATGCACAAGCTCTAATTTTTCATTCTTCTTTTCTTTCCCAACTCTGAGAAATCTAACTCTCTTCTGTTTTCCAAAAATGCAATTCTCACAGAAGTCCAAATCAACATTCTTCAAACTTGGCAACAAATTCCTTGAGTGAAGAATCTTCATCCCCTTTTCACTCATGTGTCCGAGCCTATGATGCCATAATGCTGCATCTGCTCCTTTGGAAGTTAAAGCATTAACAGAGTTAGAAATACCATTGCATAAATACAATGTACCAACCTTTTCCCCTTTTGCTATTACCAGGGCTCCTTTAGTGACCTTCCAAGCTTTATCTGTGAAAGTTGTCACACAACCTTCACTGCCTAACTGCCATGCTGAAATCAGATTTTTATTTAGATATGGAACATGCCTTACCTCCTTTAATAGCCATTGGTTTCCATTCTGCTGTTTTACAAGAACCTTACCCATTCCAACGATTTTACAGGGTTTATTATCACCCAGACAAACTTGTCCAAAATCTCCTTGAACATAGTCATGAAAGTATTTCTTATCAGGTGTGGCATGGAATGAAGCCCCTGAATCTACCACCCAGGAATCAGTAATATTTTCAAAAGAAAGAATCAAAGCATCTTGTAACACCTCACCTGCCACATTTGCTTCATGATTGTTTTCTTGTTGTGCATCTCCTTCTTTTCCCTTTCGAGATCTACAGTCTTTCTTTAGGTGTCCTTTCTTTCCACATTTCCAGCACACTATCCCCGATCTGGACTTGGATCTGCCTTTCCTTGATTTACTGCGATATCCTGAGCTCTTTCCTCTTTCCATTTTTCTTCCTCTAGACTCTGCACTCAAAGCATTTCCCGATGTCTCACCGGAGCTTTTCCGTCGCATTTCCTCGCTAAGGATAGCACCAACAACATCATCAAACTTTAAAGTACTAGATCGAGAAATGGAGTTACTAATGGCCATTACCAAACCATTCCAACTTTCTGGTAATGAGCACAAGAATAACAGAGCTCTAACTTCATCATCAAAGTTTACCCCTACAGAAATTAACTGACTTGTAACTGTATTAAAATCATTTAAATGGTTTGCAACAGATCCACCTTTCGACATATTCATATTAAATAACCGTTTCATAAGAAATACCTTGTTTGAGGCCGATGGTTTTTCATATAGTTTCGACAACGTCTGCATCAAACCATCTGTCATGGTTTCCTTCGAAATGTTGAAGGCGACTGACGCAGCAAGGCACAACCGTATTGTTCCAAGTGCCTTTCTATCGAGAAGGTTCCATTCTTCGTCTTTCATACCCATCGACATCTTTGTTTTTCCGCCCAATGGTAGGTATAGATCTTTCTGATACAGATAATCTTCCATCTGCATCTTCCACAGTGAGAAGTTTTGGCCGTTAAATTTCTCGACCCTAAACTTACCATCTTCTGCCATTGCTCCCACTCGAACCAGGAACCCTTCTTTCCTGCGAGTTTATCAGCCAAATAGACCTTCGGCTCTGATACCAGTTGTTAAAAAATTGTATATTACGGAGCAATGGAACACATAAAATATTGCAGAAATATAAACACAGGAAACGCACAAAACAAGAGAGACACAGATATACGTGGTTCACCCAGTTTGGGCTACGTCCACCCCGAACAGCCAGTCCTTCCTTTCTATTATCCAGCAAAATGAAGAGACACAACCTACAGCAAATCCACTGTAATATCCTCTGTTTTCTCTCACAATCTCACCTCTCTATTTTTCGCTCATAGAATACACATCTATCACACAGCCTCAAATACAATACCCTCATACAAAGAGAGGGGTTGCCTTCTAGGGAAAAAACCCTAAACTAAACATAAGTTCTACCGTCAGATCATCCACCTAATGAACGACCCATATTGACTAGAAATTACTATACTTTTACAAGGCAATTTTACAACTGTTTTTAGCTTCGGGGGCGCTGCCCCCGAAACCCGTCGCCAAGGGGGGGCTCCCAAAGGTTGCAGCCGCCCCCCCCTGGACCCCCCCTGCAGCGAATATTTTACGGGCGGCGTTGCCGCCCCCATTTCAAACTGGGGTCCTATGTGGCAATACCTTTGAATATAGAAGATAATCAGGATCCACACCCAACACTTTTTAGCTAGATGGGAGATCAATAAAAATCCACTTCAACTCCTAAATCAATATAAAAGGCTGAAAAGAAAACCAAATGAAAGTGTGGAAGTGTATTGTGAATAGTTTAATATTGTTTACAATTCCGTTCCATAAGACATCAAGCCCTCCCCTAGCCTGGCTCTGATTGATTTTCCATATGGTTTCAATGTAGACATGGAATATAAACTTAGAGAGAGAGACCCAGTAACTTTGGAAGAATTGCAAGAAAATGATATTAAAATTGAAGCTAACATCCTGGCCAAGAAGGCCAAACTGAAGTCTGAATGTAGAGTTATCATAAAAGAAGAACCGTCTACTTCTATTTTTGATCATAAAAGTGATAATTTAGTGAGAGTAGTGAATCAGATGATGAAAAGAATATACATTAATGACCAAAATCAAGTACGAGAGAACCAAAATTCCCCTCAAACTAGAAACCAAACTTTAGAAGGAATGTTCCCAAAATTAAACAAAGAGAACAAAAGAGTCCCGACCAGCAGGTTCGGCCTCCTTTTCAGGAAAATTACATAGATGATGAGGGGAATATTGTGGAAGATTTGGAGGATAATCAAATAAATTTGATGGGAATAAGCGATGATGAAGTAGTTTTCCTCACTTAAGAGGAGTATGGAATTTTTCTCCTAGCCCAAACTGAATTGGATTCTGAAGAGTCAGATGAATATAAAAAAGGGTTTGAAAATGCCATAATGGAAGTCCACAGGCAGTACAACCTTAGGAGAAAAATAATCTAGACACTCTCAATGCCAAAAACTCAGATAATCCTGCTAAAAAGTCATCTGAAAATGAACTTAGGAAAACCACAGATAGTCTTCCTAAGAAAACTGTGGATAATTCTGGTAAGAAAAAAGTAGAAATCCCTATCAAAAAGGTTGTTGACAATGTTTCTAAAACTACTCAAACAAATGTCCCAACCACCAGTCAACAAAAAGAGTCTATGACTAAACAAATCACAGATCAATCTGAACTTCCTAACTTAAGTAAGATTCAAACATCGTTCAACATTGAGAATGAATTAGCTAAATTGAAAATCCCTATTCCTCTCATAGAGTTAATGAACAAAAACATGTACAAACCCCAAGTAATGAAAGCCTTAAACATAGGGGAAAACACTGACTCTGTAAATCTAAATGATGACCAACCTGAACTCTTATTTGGACCAGAAGTTGAGGGCAAACCACAGGAAGGAGGAGTTCCTCCATTCTATGTTAGCCTGAATATTCATGACAAGATTCTCCATAATGCTATGCTAGATTTAGGTGCATCCCACAATTTAATGCCTAAAGTTGTTATGGAGAAATTAGGACTTGACATTACTAGACCTTATAAAGACTTGTATTTCTTTAATTCAAGCAAAGTTAGATGCCCAGGTCTTATCAAATACCTATGTGTTACTTTAGCTCAAATCCCTACTAAAAGTCTAGTAATGGACATAGTGGTTGCATATATTCCCCCTAAGTATGGCATGTTGTTGTCACGCTCATGGGGAGAAAAATTACAAGGTACCCTACAGATGGATATGACCTTTGCTACCATACCAGTCTTTGGGTAGAAAATAAGACTATATAGGGAAACCTTGATGAAATTCATGGTGAGTAGTCAAGAAAAACCTCACAACTATCCACTTTATTATGTTCATTCATATTTGGATTCTTTCATTCTTTACAATGATGGGGATGTCAACACTCAAGTAATCAATGCTAAAACTGAAATTTCTAAAACAGACCCAACCCAATCACAAATAACAGAGCTAAAAACTCCTCTTGAACCTCTTTGGAACATGAGTTTTGATGGCTCTTGCAGCAAAGATGGTGCTGGAGCAGGAATTTGGGTGGTTAATACAGGGAATAATCATGCTGAGGGTCACTCATACAGACTTAATTTTCAATGTACCAATAACATAGCAGAGTATGAAGCCCTTATTTTAGGATTGTAGTTGTTAAAAAATTTAGGTGCTAAAAGAATATCCATTCAAGGAGATGTTGAATTAATTATCAAACAAATTAAAGGAGAATATTCAGCCAAACATCCTAGGATGAGAGCATACAGAAATGTTGTGCTTGATTTCCTAGAAAGTTTTCTTGAATACGACCTTTCTGCAATTCCTAGAAATCAAAACATCATTCCAAACAATCTAGATTTTTCATCCATCTATTGTAAAATGCCTTATCCTAACCAAGAATATGTACTAGAGGTAAAACACCAACCAACTATACCTGATAACATGAGGTATTGGCAAGTTTTTGGAAATGATAAACAGATTGAAAGTTTTTTTCAATCAAAAGATGAATTTCAATATGGTAGTATTGATTTGGAATTTGAAGTAGATAGTCAAATTGTTAAAAATTCTAATCGAGAAAGGCAATTAGATAATTTATATGTAAATACACCCATAGATAAAATTGCAAATAAACTGGAATTGCTTGAAATAGACCCAGAAAAGGAAGAGTTTGAAACACTCCAGCTTAAAGATAATGTTTTTCCTAAAGGTCTATTTCCATTAGAAGAATTATTTGATTTCAATGATGTGGCTAAAAAGCCTAAGATTGAGCCCTCAAGAATAACAGTTGAAGATTGTAATTTAGGTACTGAAAAAGACCCCAAAATCATAAAACTGTCTAAATCAATCCCAACAGCTAAAAAACAAAAATATATTTCCTTATTCAAGGAATTTAGTGATGTTTTTTCTTGGAACTATGAAGATCTTAAAATACATGATATAGAAATCATACAACACAAAATTCCAATTAAAGAAGATTAGAAACCCTTTAAACTAAAACTTCACAGAATAAATTCGGTTATAATGCCTTTAATTGAGAAGGAAATCAAAAGAATGTATGATTCTAAAATCATAATTGCTCTTAAGTAATCTAAATGGGTTTCGAATATTGTGCCAACCAGGAAGAAAATAGGTGAAATCAGATTGTGAATAGATTTCATAAACCTAAACAAAGTTTCCCTAAAAGACAATTATCCCTTACCTAAAATGGATCATATTTTGCAAAGGCTAGTTAGATCCTCTAGGATAACCTTATTAGATGGATTCTCAGGTTATAGTCAGGTCTTAGTTCATCCATAAGATCAATACAAAACAACCTTTACCACTCCATGGAGTACCTTCATGTATGTGAAGATGCCTTTTGGATTAATGAACGTCGGGGCCACATTTCAAAGAGTAATGGATATTTATTTTGCTGATGAAATTTGTATATTTATTGTGATATATCTAGATGACATAACTGTATATTCTAAATCTGATGAAGAGAATATGATGCACCTGAGTAGAGTGTTTGAAAAATGTAGGAGGTTTGGGATTTCACTAAATCATAAGAAAATAGTGTTTGGCCTTGAAGAGGGAAAACTTCTTGGTCATATCATATCCAAGGAAGGTATCAAAATTTATCCCAAAAGGATTGAAGCTATTCTGAAAAAAAAAATATCCAAGAAATATTAAAGAACTTCAGACATTTATTGGAAGAATAAACTTCCTAAGAAGATTTATCCCTAACCTTGCAGAACTTCTCAGAAACATCACAAACATGCTAAAACAAGATTCTAAAATCAGGTGGAACCTTGAAGCTAGGCAATCATTTGAATAGGTTAAACAAACATTAACAAAGGCACTAGTCCTTATTAGTCTAGATTTCACTAAGGATTTTATAATTTTTTCATTTGCTTATGAACATACTGTTGCAGTTGTCCTTTTGCAGAAAAATGACAATGGATATG
Source organism: Pinus tabuliformis (assembly GCA_031772625.1). Taxonomy (NCBI): domain Eukaryota; kingdom Viridiplantae; phylum Streptophyta; class Pinopsida; order Pinales; family Pinaceae; genus Pinus; species Pinus tabuliformis. Next base: position 1,338,293,343 of record CM062819.1, on the reverse strand, counting down.
AACACCCCATTGCTTTCTTTAGCAAGGCCTTGAGGGATGCTACTCTCAAGTATAATATAAAGGAGAAAAAAGCTTTTGCAGTAATAAAAACAATTAAATATTTAAAAGTACATATACATCATTCTCATATAATTGCTTATGTACCGAATCCTGTAGTCAAAGATATTTTGACACAGAATGGACCAGATGACAAAATAGGTAAATGGATTTGCATTATACTCAAATATGACATGGAAATCAAGCCATCCAAGCTTATTAAAGGACAAGGATTAGCCAAATTGATGGTTGAATCTAATTTTAATGCTTTAGATATCAAATTTGTAGCTTAATTGGATGATCAAGAGGAACATGCAAATCCACAACTAGAAGAGGCTTTCATGACCTCACCCTGCTATGCAGACCTTATTTATGTTTTATTTAATTTAAATGCTCCTCCTGGTCTAACAAAAACAAAGGCTAGATTTCTAAAATTAAAGGTAGTTAAATTTTGCATCATAGAAAATGTTTTGTATTGGAAAGATGTTGGTGGTCTTCTACTAAAGTGTCTATTGAGAGATGATGTAGAAAGAACAATGCAGGAATTCCATGAAGGTGACTGTGGTGGCCATCTATATTGGAAAACCACTACCAATAAGATCCTTAGAGCTAGTTTTTACTGGCCTACACTTTTCCCAGATGTTCATAAAAAGGTAACCTCTTGCCACAAGTGTCAAATATTTGAGGGAAAAAGAAAGCTTTTGCCTCTACCTTTGAAGCCCATATCCGTTGAAAGCCCTTTCCACCAGTGGGGATTGAATTTCATTGGAGAAATTCATCCTCCATCCTTTGCTCAACATAAATGGATCCTTACTGCTACTAACTACTTCATCAAATGGATTAAGCCACTCCTTATAGACTAGCCACAGATATTGTGATCATCAAATTCTTAGAAACCAACATCCTGTCTAGATTTGGTTGCCCAAAAAAAATTATTACAAACAATGTTGCACCCTTTAGATCTAATAAAATGATATATTTATGCAATAAATACCACATCACTTTGGGGCATTCAAATTCTTATTACCCACAAGGTAATGGGTTGGCTGAATCTTCAAATAAAAGTCTGGTAAATATTAGCAAGAAGATATTAGTAGACAACAAAAAGTCATGGCACAACAAGCTCATAAATGCACTTTGGGTTGATAGTCTCAACATAAAGCAATCAATTGGCATGTCACCATACCAATTGTTTTATGGAATGGATGTTGTTTTTCCATCCTCTTTGGGAGTTCCTGTCATGAAGTTAATTCAGGAATTGCAGGTTGAGTGGAATGACATTCAAAGGAGCATTGACCAGACAATCCATTTGTAGCAATCCAGGGAAGAATTTTATAATAAGGCTCAAATCATCCATGAGAATATTAAAAAAAAAATTGACAAAAGGACAAAAGCAGATGATTTCACCATTGGTGATAAAGTCTTAAAGTGGGATTCAATAAGAGAGGATAAAGGGAAGCGTGGAAAATTTAACAATTTATGGATGGGACCTTATGTTATTTATGCTTTCAGAGGAAATAATGCATTTTTTATCAGAAATTTGGATGGGACAAAATTACTTGGTAGACCTGTTAATGGCAGGATGCTCAAACACTATTTCTTTGAGCAATAGAGATTTTCTTACCATTTATTGTTGTAAATGTCATTATACTTATTGTTTGGATTGGGTGACCTATTAACAGAAGTTGAAGTCTGCAGAGAAGGCCCCGAGCTTCTATTAATGAGTTACCATAAGTAATGCAATAAAGAAATCAGAGGTAATTATTTCTGAAATAAGGCACTCAAGGCTACCGATCACATGTTATTGGCACCTCACGGGGAGAGTGCCATCCCCAGCTGGAGCCACTATTAGGGTCCTATAATTTATAGATCTCAAGGTAATCGAGAATTTTATCTCAGGAATCTTATTTTGTAAATACCCGTCAATCTGCCAATGATTTCCAAATAAAAAGAAAAAGAATTTAAAAAATGAAAAGAGGGTATAAAGAAGAAAAATAAAGAGAAAAACAAGAATATTGAAAAAGAAGAAAAGATTGAACCACACCAAAAGAAAGAAAATTAAAAAAGAATAATACTGAAAGTGTTGCAAGTCTAAATGCCACTACTCATAGATAGTTTTTTACTTCATTTCTGTCAAATAAAAGTTGTGTGCAGCTTGTTTAAAATGCCACAATTATTAGCTTTAGTTTAATCATACAATGTAATCATGATTAAACTCCTTTAAATTTCTATAAATTAAGATAGAGAATAAAGATTTACTCAACAATTTAATCTGGGTAAATCATTAGTTAGTTAGAAAATGACATTGATCCAACTTTCTAATCTGGATCAATTGGAGAAATAAGGGATAGATAGTTTTTTCATTCTGCGTAAAAGAAAATAAAAATGGGTTTGTTAGTCTAAGTGCACCCTAGAGACAAACATAAAAATTGCTAGTTTAGCTAAGGGTAGGAAGATTAGGTGATTTGGTAAATATTTGCATATATAGATTTTATCCTATGTTTTGAGCATAACATAAAAGGCCCTAATGTGCATGATGTGATAAAGTATTTAAATGTTTCATTATATATCCCTTATCCTAAGTACAAAAGGGAAACGTGTGTGCTATGAATAAACTATTTCATATTTTGTTGGCATTGTGATACAGGTGTTGTCCTTGATGGCAACTCACTCAGAGGTATGATACATGTGGCAACTCAATCAAATGATAGATCATAGTACAGTAGGTCAAGAGAGAGATATACGCTGGTTAACCTTGATGAAAGTGCATATACACGTGGGTGAGAAGAACAAAAGGCACATATACGTACACACGCAGGTTCACTGAATTAAAGGCGCGTACATGTCAGAAAACTAAGTTTTGGTCCATGGTACGCGGGTTGGATGTGGTAAAAGCACGTATGTACGCTGGTTTGATTCTTCATAGTCGAATATACATTATGAGATACGATATTTGAAGTTGCAGTTGGATCTGGTTATTGTTGCAGAGTTCTGTTGTCTGTTCTGTGTTTTGGTTTCAGTGGTTCAGTATTCGGTGATTCAAAGATTGATGATGCAGGTATAAGTTGATGATTGTATTGCAGTGGTGATTATTTGTATTTATGGATCTAGTATGAAAATGTATGAAACATGGTCCCTGGAAGATCATAGAGTTCAATAGGCCGGCGCCTACATACTGGTAAACATATCAGCCAGTACAAGAGCCAGGGGGTTGTAGCTCCCTTCTAGGAGCAGCTGGAAAACAAGTGAAGGTTGGAGCCTTCAGTAGGCCGATGCCTATGTACTAGTAAATGGATAAGCTAGTACAAGAGCTAAGAAGGTTGTAGACTTCTGCAGGTAGAAGCCTACGTACTAGTATAAGACTGCACCAGTACTATTGTAAAAAGAAGTTTCTTATTAAAAGAAGATAGAGACGAATTGCAGCACGTGGTTTTCACCCACATTGGGTTTCCACCTTATATCATGGTGTTCATGTGTGCTCCTTATGTGTGATAATCTATTCTATTTTACTGCACCTGTTTACTGTTAATATGGTTAATAATGTTCTGATGCACTCATTAAGGATCAACTAACTGAATCATAAGTTTACTTGATATACGCTTGTTGCATTACACACAGTTGCGTATACACGCGGTTTGTCTTAACTGAAGTAGCGTATATGAATCTAAGTATGAACATGAAAAAGTTACATTGATTTGGTAATATTGATTCACCCCCCCCCTCTCAGTATTATTTCCAACAATTGGTATCAGAGCAGGTCCTTTGGTAGAAGCTTGATCGCTTGAAGGAGATCCATAGAACAATGGGAAAGAAAGCGCGTCAAAAGAAGAAGACAACTCAAAGGAACAATGACAGCCTGCCGTTGAGTGGAAGCAAGTATTCAGATCCTGAATCACCTCAAATTGAAGATGGACAAGCAAATGAAGCATCAGATAAATTCATAGATCAACAAGATCTACCTAGCAAAAGGGAGAGTGCTCTCAAAGAAGAAATTATCAGCTTAAAGGCTCAGCTGGAATGTGCCTTCAGAGTTCGTCAAATGCTGCAGGAGCTGAATGAAGAACAAGAAAAGGAGATTCTCAAACTAAGGCAACAAATGGAAGAAGGAAGAAAGTCTGAGGAAATTTTGAAGAAGCAATGTCTGGAAAAGGAAGAACAACATCAGGTTGAGGTAAATATCTTGAAAGGTAAATTAGAAGAAAAGGATAAACTATTACGATTTCAAGACAGTACTAAGATTTTGGATGATATTCTTAGTAGTCAAAGGTCACCTGCTATCAAAACTGGTCTTGGTTTTTATTTATCTGTTGAAGGTGAGGCAAAGAACTCTAATGAGAAATCTGAAATTCTCAACAAGGAGATGAAAAGACAACCCCATCAATAGCCAAGGAAAGAAATTCCTCAAAGAATATCTTTTGCTCCTAACTGTGGAAGTGATAGATGATTATTTCCTCCGATGAATAATGTTGAATGTTCTGTATGTCATAACCTTGGACATGTTGCAGCCAGATGCAGAAGTAGAATGGTTCAAGACTCAGAAAGATCATCACGTTTCAGATATTTTAAGGGATATTGTTTTGCTTGCAATATGTTTGGTCACAAAGCCATTGACTACTACAGAAGGAATATGAAACATGTAAGATGTTATGCATGTAACAAGCTTGGACACATAGCAAAGGAATGCAGGAGAAGATTTTGGGCACCATACCAAAAGGAGAAAAATTCATCACAATTAAAGATATGGAAGAAAAAGGAAGTATAGCCAAAAAGATGTGGCATAGCAGAGTACACAGACATGACAGACTCAGAGGAAGCTAAAAGTGTGGAACATCAGTGTTCTAAATCTCATACGCAGGTTTCATGAAGACAAGTCACATATATACACGAGTTAGACGCTGCACAATCGCATATATGATGTTCTGAAGAAAAGCAGTAGTACATAAGTCTGATATGGTTCAGTCACTGGTATATGATGGTTGGCACAGGCTCAGGGGGAGCATATGCTTCGAATAATGCATTTTTGGCATTATGGTTAGAAGTCCTTGGTGATGATGCTTTTTGACATATCTTGCTATTGATTATTGATTGACCAAAAGAATGGATTGCAGGTTAAGATGCTTATAGTGTAGATCATATAGTGCATGATAGCTGCGGATAACTGTCATGGTCTTGTTTAGGTCCTTGGTTTTTGTGAGTCATATGATGTATCTTGTTACCCCACTATGCATGGGATGGATGATGTAATGGTTCATGTGTTTGAGTAAAAAATGGTGTATCCCCACTTGGTTGGGAGATTGATATATGAGTCCTTAGGAAGGGCATTGGAAATGTATGTATAGAGTCATGTTATGCTTTTGTAGATTTTGCATGTGCTCAGGGGGAACATGGATGAATTGCTACATCTTGACATGTACAAAGGGGGAGCTCAATTAGAAACTTCAACATGTACTCAGGGGGAGCATGGACAACATAATGTATATCAAAGAAGAGAATATCTTGGTCCACCCTTTGCCCTTGATGTCAAAGGGGGAGAGTGACTTGGTGTGGTGGTTGCCATCAAGTCCAAAGGGGGAGATTGTTGGCATTATGATACAGGTGTTGTCCTTGATGGCAACTCACTCAGAGGTATGATACAGGTGGCAACTCAATCAGATGACAGATCATAGTACAACAGGTCAAGAGAAAGATATACGTAGGTTAACCTTGATGAAAGTGCGTATACATGTGGGTGAGAAGAACAAAAGGCGCGTATATGTACACATGCAGGTTCACAGAATTAAAGGTGCATACATGTTAGAAAACTAAGTTTTGGTCTGTGGTATTTGGTCCATGGTAATTGGTCCGAAGTGTTGACCCTAGGTATTGGTTCAACATGGTTTTGAACCATGGTATTGAGGGAAGCCTAAACCTATATAAAGAGAACATCATTAGGCCAAGGGGGTGTGCATGTGATGAATATTTGATGAAGTGTGAGAACTAGGATGCTAGTTATGGGTTTGTGATGTTGTGCTTGATCTAAATCAAGGATGCACCTATGTTGTTGATGATGGATGATGGATTGGGATCATAAGGCTTGGAATGTATTATCATTATGTGGTTTGATCATGGATAGACTAGATTTGAATTATTGATGCATGTTTGATGGTATGAATGTTATGATATGGGTATTACTGATGGCTGGAACAGCTGCAAAGTTATGAGTAAGTATTTTCAGATCTATACGTGGGTTGGCTGTGGTAAAAGCGCGTACCTACGTTGGTTTGATTCTTCATAGTAGAGTATACATTATGAGATATGATATTTGAAGTTGCAGTTGGATCTGGTTATTGTTGCAGAGTTCTGTTGTCTGTTCTGCGTTTTGGTTTCAGTGATTCAGTATTGGGTGATTCAGAGATTTATGATGCAGGTATAAGTTGTTGATTGTATTGCAGTGGTGATTGTTTGTATTTATGGATCCAGTATGAAAATGTATGAAACGTGGTCCCTAGAAGATCGTAGAGTTTAGTAGGCCAGCACCTACGTACTGGTAAACATATCGACCAATACAAGAGCCAGGGGGTTGTAGCTCCCTTCGAGGAGCAGCTGGAAAACGAGTGAAGGTTGGAGCCTTCAGTAGGCCGACGCCTACGTACTAGTAAATGGATCAGCTAGTACAAGAGCTAAGAAGGTTGTAGCCTTCTGCAGGTAGAAGCCTGCGTACTGGTATAAGACTGTACTAGTACTATTGTAAAAAGAAGTTTCTTATTAAAAGAAGATAGAGATGAATTGCAGCAGGTGGTTTTCACCCACATTGGGTTTCCATCTTATATCATGGTGTTCATGTGTGCTCCTTATGTGTGATGATATGTTCTGTTTTACTGAACCTATTTACTGTTAATATGGTTAATAATGTTCTAATGCACTCATTAAGGATCAACTAACTGAATCATAAGTTTACTTGATATACGCTTGTTGCATTACACACAGTTGTGTATACACGCGGTTTGTCTTAACTGAAGTAGCATATATGAATCTGAGTATGAAAATGGAAAAGTTACATTGATTTGGTAATATTGATTCACCCCCCCGCCCCTTTTAGTATTATTTCCAACATATTTTTTATCATCCATCCTTATCCTAAGTTCGAAAGCTAATATTAGAAGTGCATGAGGATGAATATTGTTTGTTGCTTATGATTAAAGTTCAGAAACATCGATCACCTCAGGATCCACTCCCTTTCTTAATCCACGACACTTAACCTTCCCCCCCCACCCCCACCGTTCTACCTTTACCATTGAGGGGGTGTCCAAAAAGCAATTTCCCCCGTCGAGCCCCATCCCTTACGTGTCACCCTGTGGTGATTTCGCACCCCCCCAACTAAAACCATTAACAACATGCTACCCCTCCAGAAACCACATTCCCTCATCCATCTTGCTACACCCCCACCACATTTTTTCCACCACTCTCCGCCCACCACATGGCATGATCGTTGGACCAATTAAATGTGTTCCTGGCCAAAACAATTGTTCCTCATTTATTTTGATTTCTCCCAGGCAATCGTTCAGCCTAACAATCCCATGCTATTTCCAACGAGACATTCATTCTAGTGTTTAAATGCCTTTGAGCCTATCATTCTCACCCCTTTTCACTTTTGTTGTTTTTGTTACACACAGTTTCCCATATCGATATCTATCAGAGCATTTTCGTGGCCAGATTACAACATACAATGACATTTCCTCTCATTTTTTTCTTGACAAACCGTCATCCCGTTGTGTTCGGTAAGAACCTCTACAAATTCATCATGTACTCAGAATTTTACAGTCATGCCTCCCAGAACTAAAAATCAAGATAAGATTATTAATCCTTTAATTCCCCCTTCTATATATTTAGATGATGTACCTTTAGCTAATAGGGATTACAGAATAAATGAAACTCTGTGTGACTATGATTTTTTGGAATTGTATTGTTGGTTAGAGTATAAGCACATAGATAAAACCAATGAGATTGGGCTCTGGGAGTCAAACCTCCCCCATTATATTTTCCCCTTAATATTCCAAGCCCCAAAATTTGCTAGAAGGTGTCAATCTTGCTATGTCCCTACCCAAAGAGCCATCATTGCCCCTACATGTGACATTATTCTTACCATTACATCCCAATCCATAGACCAAATGATGTTGGCCCCCACTATGGAAAATGATGCTCGATTTTGCCTAGAAGCCCTCACCCAGCTTTATCAAAAGTTGGAGTTTTCCACCAGATCCATAATTTTTGAAATTTTCCTACTAGAGAATGCCCAATTACCCAAAAATAATCCTCCATATCCTTCTCCTATTTTCCCTGATCAGACCAAGTAGATTATTTCCATGATTTCTTACGTTTTAGGCTATCATTCTGATAAGTGGGTAGATGAGCCCATTTTAGGATTCCTTTCCATATTTTCCACAAACAACAAGCACTCCTTGGTGTTCAACTTCAGTCAATTTTTGGTTGATAATATCCATGAACAGTTCATAAAGTTTCCAATAGAGTAGGTGTTTATTTACACGTCTATTTTTATTTATATGTTCCTCTATTATCAGGCAGACAAATTCAGTGTTGCATTGCAGAAGCTTGATGATGCAGGGAACCAGAAGCCAATCATATTTTTGACTTCATTGGTCATGAGAGAACAACATGAATTCAGTTATAAGTAGTTTATCGAAGACTTTGTTCATCCAGCCATGAACATTTTGAACAGTGCAGTACAACCCAGGATTAGTGAGGAGATCAAAATAATTTTACACTTGTCAGATCAAGCAAAGACTGGAGATTGGTACCTATACCAAAATTACACAGAAATTAGGGTGTACGGATGTGAATTGGCCCCCTACAAACTCCCCAAATACCTCCCAATGAGGATCTTTGCTCTGGAGTATATCAGGCAAATGTTGAATTCAGATGACATTCACTTTGTAGTGGCCAAGAAGAAGGCACAATTCAGGATAAAGACATAGGTGGGCCCATTTGTGTGAAACACAAGAACAACAGGTGAAGAGGCAGATAGAATACTGAAAGAAATGAAATTCAGTTTGAGCTTTACATGGTCTTATGACCCCTGTGGCATCATCTCAAAGCTCAGAGTGGAGAAAAAAAACACTCCTTACATTCATACTTCAAGGCCATACATAGAACAATATGCCAATCAGCTGGAGTGGTCAGAAAATACCTTGCAGGAAGCTAAAGAGCAGCTTGTTTCCACTTCTAGTTTGCAGACTCTTGTTCCTCAGGAAAAATCAAGCAAAAGACAGAGGGAGGAAGGGTCATCATCTACAATTGGAAGTGAAGCTAGAGAATTCAAAATCAACTATAGGAAGAGAGAAAATATAACTCCCAAAGTAGAATTGGACAAAGAAACTAAAGATCAAGCAACCATCATCATCACAAATTCACCACCTACAACTACCAAATTCACAAAATCTCCTTCTGAACCTTCATCTTCACAAGGTCACAAGGAAACTGAGTTGGAATCACAAACTGTCCAAACAGAAAAAGAGAAGACAATTTTTGACACGTATAGGGAGATAAAGATCAAAAATGAAATCTTGAAGAATAGTAGTTATAAACAATTCTGGAAGTAGACCTCTAGCTCACAGAGTAGGTTTCTATCAGTATTTGACACGGAGCATGGTAAAATGTAGATGGCCTTGAGGCCTTGATTCCACATCCAAGATCAACAACAGACTACAAGAGCACCACCTTTGAATTCAACACAAAGGACATACATCCCATTGATCAAATGGAGATACACAAGGAAACTAGTGAAATGATATCCTCCACTCTAACTAACACTACAATGTCACTATCTAAATTGTAGGTTTCTTTTGCAAATGTTCAATCACAGCTGAAGATGGAAAAAGTGTCCTCCTTGGCCAAAGATAACAGGATCGTCTTTGGAAGACTTGGTGATTAAGATAGGGTATGACCCAAAATATGTCAATGATGCTAAGGAAATTGTTAAAAAGAAGAACCTAGACATTGCAGCATTGAGGAAACAACTCAAGCTACCAACCATAGAAGACCGAATGACCAAGGATATTGAAGAGGGTGAAGCACAAAATGTAGATATGATGAAATTGATCATAGAATAGAATGTACAGATTAGGTAGATGGAGGCAGAGTTGGAGAAACTGATAAAAGAGAAGGAAGACAATCTAAATATGGCCATCGTCCCCCTGGATGCCATACCTATTTCTCAGCTCCCATCAACAGGAGCAACCACTGCATCTACTTCTTCCACTCAAACTCCAAGTGTTGAATAGGTAATATAGACACTACAAAACATGTCACTACAGTCAAAGGAAATTGAGACTTTGTAGGGCCAACTCAAAGCTTTGGAAGTGAAAAAGGCTAAATCTGAAGCTACTCAGGTTGTTGAAATGGAGAAATCCCAGAAACTATTGGAGAAGTTGCGCCAAGTAGAGAGAGACATTTCAATTGGTTAGACCTTGGCCCAAGCCAAGGAAACTATTTGGATGAATATATTAGACTCTATGAATGAGATTTGGCCTTCTATCCAAATCATATTTGAATAGAAAGAGATAATAGAGAAGGCTACAGAAACTATTGTGCAAGGAAGAGAAAAGCTAGGAGAGATGCCAACAGAAGCTGCTAATATAATCAAGTTCTTAAACTCAAAGTCTAGGTATGAGATGGAGGAGGTAGGAATCAGTGATAGAACTACCACCATTCTAGAAGTCAAGAAAGTCTTGACAAAGAGGAATCTCATTGATCAGTTGGAAGAAAGGTGTGAAACCTTAGAATTGCAGGTAAACAGGTTCACAAACAGAATTGAAGCCTTAATGCAAAAGGGATTTCCCAATATATATGTTATAAATGACAAACTGATCACTCAGGAAGACTATATCCTGAAGATGAAGGAAGTGGCCAAAAGCAACATTAAGTTTAGTGGAATTAAGGGAAGTATGACAACAAAGGCGTTTCTAGAAACCATGTCAAATTATTTCCATGTACAAAATGAGGTAAAACACATTTTTACTGTGAAGCCAACTTTTTCCAAATACACAGAGGTGGATGAAATTTATCATATGGTAACCAAATTGATAGTTCTAGATGAAAGAGATGGGAAAAATTGACTTATTTACTAGATTGAAGCATAACTCAGGAGTAGTAAAATAACTTGCCAGCGCAACTGCTAACACGATGATCGGTTCAACATCGCAACACTGTTTCGGGTTGACTCAGCAACCGAAACCATCAAAACTGGGCCACCTTTCTTTTCAACAACCTACATGGCCTATTCTTCTACCAAGATTAGATGATATTGTTTGTAATTAGGCTAATAATACACTGTCATTTTGACAACGATTTTATAATTCATTTTTAAATTTTTCATTATAAATACTTCACTGTTTCAAGTATTAAGGGTTGATTTCCAAATGTAATTTCCTTATGCATATTGTAATTTTAAAAGTAGTAGAGCATCAATAATACAAGGACCTTTCATAGGATTCATGTGGTGTACTAAATGGTGATGTGTCTCTCATGTCTATTTGTTTAAACATTGTTTTTCCTTTCTCTATTATTATATATATCTTAATTAATCAACAAAAACTGTGATAAATAGGATTCGTTATCTAGAGTGCCCTATTTTGGCTGTTGTTAATTTTAATGTTTTCCACTAAAGTCAGATCAAGGAATTCTTAATTTCTCCTTGATTTCTACTGAACCTTACATTTTTTCTACTCCACTATCCATTTAATTTCTGAAAAGATCCAGTTAAGTGCAACCTAGCTTGCCCTGTGATAACTCCTTTGAAAATTGATGCAAAACTCCAATTTAGTTTATAGAATCCATAGGCTGATGGAATTATAACACTCAAATCAACCAAACCAATAAAAAAAACAAACAAGTACAACCATAAATAGCCTAAAATTCATATAAAAACAAAGCTAAATTAAATAGAGACATGATACATCCCTCTCTGAAGTTGGTAGGGCTAATCCCAGCTTCCAAAGCGGTTTTGATGTTGTCCAATGTGTTAACTCCCTCAACCTCAAAAATACAGAACGACAACACCTTGATTGGAAAAGGAAGTTTTAGGTACATGTGGATGCCTCTAGCATTGCGTTGGGTGCAATGCTAATGCAGGTCGGTGAAGGAGAAATGGACCATCCTATTGCCTTTGCCATTATGAAATTATTGAAGGCTGAGAAGAATTATTCAATGATTGAGCAGGATTGGCCATGGTGTACACGTTGCAAAAATTTAGACATTATCTGTTAGGAGGGAATTTCAAGATGTACACAGATCATTATGCCTTGAAATACTTGGTCAATAAGCCTGTGTTGGGGGGGAAGATCTGCATATGGTTGCTATTATTCCAAGGGTATGAATTTGAAGTCATTGTGAAGCCCGAAAGGTTAAATGTGGGAATTGGCCATCTGTCACAGATCAAAATAGGATAGGAGCCTAATAATATGGAGGAAGGGTTTCCAGATGACAAACTCTTTGCAGTGCGTGTAGCTGATGATTATTTTGCAGACATTATTCACTTCTTGGCTACGGGGATGGCACTAGAAGGATACACAGGTCATCAAAAGAAGGAATTAGTAGTGTGCGCGACTGATTTTTCAGTCATTGTGGGACATTTCTATAAGATGGGTGCAGATGAAATATTGCAAAGATATGTGTCAGACTTTGAACATGATAGAATTATCGTTGAATCTCATGGGGGAGCTGCAGGAGTCCATTATGCAGGCAAGGCAACTCCATAGAACATTTTACGCACAGGTCTGTGGTGGCCAACTTTGCACAAGGATTCTGAGGCATATTGTAAGGCATCTGAAGCATGTGAAAGAACTAGCAGACCATCATGAAGATATGAGTTGCCACTACATCCTGAAGTATCTTTGCAGCCCTTTCGGAAATGGGTGATTGATTTTATTGGGCCAATTAAGCCCTCGGGAAAGAAAATAGGTGTGCGCTATATTATCACCATGATGGAATATCTCAACAGATGGGAAGAAGCACAACCGGTTAAGGATTGTACAGGGGCTATGAAAGCAAAGTTTTTGTTTGAGTATGTCTTAACCAGATTTGGCTGCCTGAAAGCCTTGATTGGTGATAGTGGTACACACTTTCTAAAAGAAAGGATCAGTGCATTCACTGAAGAATTCCAGTTCTACCATCAGAAGAGTACACCCTATCACCCGCAGGCCAATGGAACTGTTGAAGCCTTCAATAAGATTTTGGAGAGCGTGTTGATGAAGATCTGCAATGTGCAGTGAAATGACTAGGATGTGTGCGTACCTACAGTATTATGGGCTTATAGGACTACTTGTAAGAAGCTAACAGGACAAACGTCATTCAAATTAGTATATGGGGTCTAAGATGTAATGCCAATGGAGTAAATTGTGCATATCTTGTGCATAGCATCTCTCATGGGTATGGCATATCGTGAGGCCTTGGAAGAACGACTCGCGCAACTGATGGAGCTCGAAGAAGACTGATTTTTGGCACGATTCCATCAACAAGGGCAGAAGGAACATGAAAAAGCTTGGCATGATTGCCATATAAAGCTTCACACATTCAAGGTAAATGACCTTGTCATGTTATATGATAGTAAATTCACTAAATTTATGGGTAAATCCCAAATGTTTTGGTTAGGATACTTGGCTCTCACCCGAGAGACCCAGGTTTAAGTCCCGATAACGAAACCATTTGTTGGCTTAGGGGGTCTTGACCTAGATTCTGAGTTAGCTGCACCAACCAACAAAACTCTACACTACTAGCCCTTTCAGCAATAACCCGCATAGCGTAGGCTGCAGTCTCACTCGAAGCAGTATGGGGGGATGCAAGAACCAAGTTTGTGCATCCAGAGACTAGTGTGATATCTTCCAGCACCTCAAATCTGCCTTTGCGCAGATTGATACACTCTTAAGGTACATTGATGCAACTCTGCTACAACATCCTTGGGCTTATCAGACTACTTGTAAGAAGTTGATAGGGCAAACGTCGTTCAGATTAGTATATGGTTTCGAGGTTGTAATGTCGATGGAGTACATTGTGCCTAGTTTGCCCATAGCAGCCCTGATGGATATGGAAGATCACGAGGCCTTGGAGGAACAGCTCGCACAACTGATGGAGCTTGAAGAGGATCGATATTTGGTAGGATTTCATCAATAGGTATAGAAGGAACGTGAAAAAGCGTGGCATGATCTCCATATCAAGTTTCAAACATTCAAGGTAAACGATCTTGTCCTGTTATATGATAGTAAATTCACTAAATTTTCAAGTAAATTCCAGATGCATTGGTTAGGGACATATATTGTCAAGGAAATTATAGATGGAGGTGTAGTTCAGCTCGTGAAGCTGAATAGGGAACCCTTCCCTAGAAGACTGAATGGGAGAAGGCTAAAATTATATACAGGGGATCATGCACAATGACTATATGGCAGCAGGACAGTCTTAGTGCTCCATGCAATTGCAAGGGAACATGGGACTATTAACTACACTGCAGGTTTTGGAGGACAATGCAGTGAGTAGGCTGCATGGAGAATGACGAAGATGCAACCCAGGAAGTTGCGCTCATGTAGCTACGTCATGAGGGAAGGTGTTGCACAACATAGCCAAAAAGTGATCGTTGGAGTTGTTGTTCATGACTTGATGGCTAGAAGATAGTTAAGTGGAGTGGGGTGGCGACATTTAAGGCAAAACTATTTGAAGATTTACCACTAAAAAAACATTTATTGTAAGAAATTAAGGGGAATGGTCGGAGTTAAATTCAAAACTCCCTATAAATTACGCATGCTGGTCCAACAAAGAACACTTTGCGCTCTCAGAATTGTTGTTTAATTTCACTGTCTGTCGCCTATGAGCCAAGCATTTTGGGAAGAATTGTTGTCACACACAAACATTTATCTTGAAGCCCACGAGTCATTTATGGAGAGAATGACTGCCACCAACCGCGATGAAACCCTGAATTCAGAATTAGATGTGTCCAATGCACCAGGACCAGAGGTGTCAAGTGTAGAAGCTACGCCTGTAGTGCCTGCGGCGCTGAGGTTGCCTAGGCTGAAACAGACCATGATGAAAGAAAAACAACCTGCCATGAAAGAGAATTAACCCGCAGCAAAGGAAAAGCAGAAAAAGTCAGTTTCGGTGAGCACATCCTCACGAAGCATACCTAAACATAGAAGCAGAAGAAAGATAAGAAACCAGAGAAAGTAGTGGACTTGGAGGCGGAAGAATCCCAAGGAATAGAAGATATTGAAGCTAAAGGAGTAGAACCCATAACAAGGCTACCCAAGTATATCGCTCCGCATAAGGGAAAAGAAAAGGTCACAAAGGACCTAGATGCCCAAAAATTTATTATATCCATGCCCTTGCTACCTGAGCAAATCTCGTTTGAATGCTAGCAGATCACAAGGGTTCCGCTGTTGAAAATGAAGGATCAGGACCTCGCAGACCACGCTAAGTTTCCACACTTGGTGACAAAAAAGTATATGCAGAGGATACATTGTGCAAAAATAGGTGTTACAGTATTGGAAATGGAGGAATGGGTCCACGTTGTCGAGCACTCAAGGTTACTCAATCTGTTGTGGGCCACATTATCACTGCACCCCCATCAATACGATATGTGTGCACTAGCTTCTCACCCTGGTGCATGATGGATTTTTATGGCTAGGAGGGCCTATCCCCATTACAGAAATTCACAGAATCACGCACTTTCCTTATTAGGGTGTGGACCCGGCTAAGGATTTTAGCGGGAAGACTGGGGAGAAATACCTTGCCGAAAGGATGAAGAGGGATTACGACCTCCTCAAGAAATCACGAGGTTATTCTATTATTTCCATAACATACTAGGCAGTTCAATTGGCTACCCATATTTTAGCAGGGAAGGTGAAGAGAAAATGTCATGCGGATGAAGCTCCAACACCTGTAGTTTCCCTTATTGCACAGTGCACAAAAGGCATCCAATTTAATTGGGCAAGATACCTTAGTCAGGAGTTTCTAGAGAACTGCCGAGAGGCCCAAGATGAAACCAAGTCATTTCACTACGCTTGGTTATTGCTATTGATTGTACTTGTGGCATGGAAATTGCGGAGGATAGCCAATTTCCTCCACTCAAGGAAGGATTTCTAGAGGCAGCGCAATTTTCTTCCTTATGGTCCACAAAGGATGTCGTGCAAATTGCAGAGATGAATATCTTTTCAGTTCTTAAGGAAATGGATCTCTGCATTTCCATTAATTAGTGTCCAAGGTTTTCCCCAACCTTGTTCATGTAGCTTTCAGTCTACGCGATATTCAAGGCTGACTTCCTCATAGTATATATCCAAGTGCAAAAGGATCTAAAGTAGAAATGGCACCAGTTTCCCTATTGGTGTCAGAACCAGATGCGCAGGATATTGTATCAAAATGACCTGCAGAGTGGCACGCCTCGTCAGACTTCACTGTTGGACCAAGCATGGGTGCTGAAATTTCTAGTGTACAGAAACAAAAGGAGGTTGCTAAGAAGGTTGCGCATACCCTAACAGAAAAAAAAGGGAGTCGTAGAAAAGGCTCATGTGGAGCAAGAATGTGCTACTAAGGAGCAGGCGGAAGAAGAACAACGCGAGTCACAGAAAGGTGACAAGTCACCTTCACCGGAGATGGAGGAAGAGGAGCTTTTAGGATAAGGAGGCAGAAGAGATGAGGGGTAGAGCACCCCATTTATTTTGAAAAGACATGGCTAGGAGGAGAAGGGTGGAACACGGAAGAAACAAAAGTATGATAGAACCCGAGTTGATCCCATGGTACTCATAGAGGCCGATCTCGACGAGATCGGTGATAAAATTTGGCACACCACCATAGAAGTGATGCAATAGTTTGAGTAGCAATACATGCAGACATTGGGGGCGTTCAGAAGGATTTGTGAGAGTTACAACTCCAAGCAACCAGAATCCAGGAATATGTTGGGAAGACAAGTGGTGCGCAAGCCAGTCGAGCACAAGGAAGGAATACATTTGCAGAGATGGCCTGAATGCAGGATGTGAGAGTCTTCCCTTTACTTGAAGGGTCAGTCTGCGTTGAAACAGATGAAAAACATGCCTTTCTTCACAAAGCCACAAACATGGGACTGAACCTTGTAGTGCTATCCTTTGAATCTCTACATGCATTACTACAAGGAGTCACAGAAGAGCTCAAGATCAGAGAGCATTGGGTGCTCTCTACTGTCAGTGAGATTAAAGTTAATAACCAACAACTGTTTGCTAAAATAGACGCAGGCTTTGAAGGAAAAGGAGTTTCTACACACACATAGTTCGTCTCTGGAGTCATCAGTAGCAGAGGATGTAAGATAGTGCCTGAGTTTCAAATCTTGGAGGATGCACAACTAGAAGAAAAAATTAGAAAAATTGTCACGAATGTACGGGAGGCTAAAGCAAAGGTTGGATGAGTCATGTTTTAGCTCAAAATGAAGATTACAGAGTTGTAGTTGAAGTTTCAACCCACGACTCTGCCTGAGGTCTAGGAGAAATGTAGAGCCATGATAAGGGAAGGCATGACCACCTTGGATGCGACAGTCACTGACTCTGCAACATTTTTCAAGTAGGCTATGGAGCTAGTGGCCAATCTACAGGAGGATTTGAACCTATAGATGTTGAACACAGAGGTAAGGGAGCTGCAACACCAATATGATGAGGTCACGGTGACTGCGCGCTCCTTAGGACCAACACAATGCCTTGCCACGTGACAGGAAGGAAAATTGCTACTGGCAGAGTTGGAGGAAGCATAGAAGAAGGAGGCCTTGCTAGAGGCCAGGTTGCAGCCTTGGTTGGAGGAGGCTTATCAAGTCATGACTACCATTCAGGAATAATATATGATTTTGATCTTTTCTGATTTGATATTATCAAAATTTAGTCACAATTTTTTTTAATTACAATTTTAGATTGTTAAATCATTTCTGTTAATACAAAAATGGTTTAAGAACTCAAAAACCAAAAACCCCTATTTCCATTTGATTTTGCAATTTTAACTATTAAAATATGGAACTATGTCATCTAAAATAATTCGGTATATATATATATATATATATATATATATATATATATATATATATATATAGAATACAAAATAAACAACAGATGATGAGGCTGGTCATAGAAGGACCAGCCATGGAAAAATTGGTCAAGGAAGTTCAGTAGGCAACAACACAAAGCGCTCCCAAAGTTGCAGTGGTCCAGGTGGAGCTGGGGGATCTTCACAGTAAGATCACAGTGCTAGTAGAGTGACTTGAGGGCGAGTTACAATATTTTTATTGGGGGCCTATTGGGATGGGGTCCCCTAGGTCAGTTTTGGGGTTAAGATAACCCAAGTTTTGGTACAGTTTTTGTAAATAATGTAAAGTATCCATGATTTTTGGATGTGGAGCGCGTAGATGAATAAGAGTCAAAGGGGTTTAGCCCCTTGTTTTATATAAAGTTCGAGTCAGTTTTGAGATTCACCCATGGTCCGTGGACCATGGAATTATATGAAAAAGGCTATAAATAGGTGTGTCTTAGAGATTCTAAGGCAATGAATTGATAAGGATAGAAGTGATAGTGAGAGAAGTGGGTAAAATAGAAGAATAAAGGCTATGCAGCTGAGTGCGTAGAGGCCTAGGGAGAGTCCACAGCTGAGTGTGCGGACCCCTGCAACTGAGTGTGCCGAGAAGTTTTGAGTTTGTAACCTTGAATTGAAGATCAATAAAGACAGTTTCCATATAATTGTTGCATATATCTATTTATCTTTGTTTTTGTTAATGTTATATGTTGTCAATGAACAATATGTTTTATGGAATATTGATCGAATGTCATGTGATTCTCTTAAATAAGTGTTAATGATGTATGAAATGCATTTCTAAGTACTTTCACGAAGACTCTGATGAATTCTCTAATGTTTATTAATAACTTAAGTAAATCTACATGAACCCTAATTTAGGACTGCTCTCTGATGTGTGTAAGTAGACAAATTGACTATTAAGGGTCCACAAAGATGGAAAATAGACCTTCGTAAAGGTTTGAAGGTTGTTGTAATATAGTTGCAGAAATGCACCCTAAGAGTGTATCGATGTACACGAAGGCAGATCTAAGGCACTGGAAGACATCACACTAGTCAATGGATGCAGAAACTTGGTTCTTGCATCCCCCCATATTGCTTCAGGTGAGACTGCAGCCTCTGCTATCCGGGTTTTTTCCGAAAGGGCCAATAGTGTAGTGTTTTGTTGGTTGGCGCAGTTAACTCAGAACCTAGGTCAAGACCCCCTAAGCCAACAAGGGTTAGGTACTTTGGTTGTGTGAAGGCCTAAAATGATACTTGGAAGACCTATGAGGGTAGTGGAACTCTTGGAAGCCACATGACTCTTAGTTGGATGTTTTCCAGGTTTGGTACCTTGATTCTGTAAAGGCCTAGAAGGGTACTTGGAATACCTATGAGAGCAATGAAACTTCTAGAATAAACAAGGCTATGGGACATTCCTGTTTGGATGAATAATATGCCCATGGAAGTAGTGTTATAGCCAGAGTGACTACGGGTGGAGATAAGGGTGTGCACCACTTGAGTCTAAGCGGATGGGGAATGTGAGCCTGCTAGTTGGAGGTTGTCGAGTTTGGTACCTTGGTCAGTTGTTGGTACTGAACATGCACTATTTTTTGGCACGTTGATTCCCATGGAGTCAAAGCCCTAGCTCGATGTAAGCCACTGTTGAAAGAAAATGAACAATGTGGTCTATGGTTGGGTGGAACATTGAAGGCCTGTAGCTAGTTGAGCACCATTAAAAGATAAGTAATTAAATTCCATATTCAATTCCATTGTAATGTTTGTGTGTGTGTGTAAAATGTATCTAAATGTTAATTAAGAAGAAAATTTATGCTAAATTATGCCTATGCATAAGTAGTGCATTTAAGTATGCATTTATGTAACAACCCTTCTTCTACCCCTCTTTTAAATGACAGCATGAGTTGTAATTCATGTAAAATAATGTGGAAATGGAATATATGGCTAACCTAAAGGAGGGGAAACTGATTTAGAGATTGAGGAGGAGGAGTTTCTTTTGCAGAGTTTAAACCCAAAACCAATCCACTTCATTTATTTACTTATCCATCTCAATGGAAAATTAAATGGTATGTTGGTGCAAACATTGAAGTGTTTATGGTAAACCTACAACAATGGATGTTCCCATATTATCCTTAATCTCCTGGGACATGTTGAGGAAGTCAACATGCAAGAGAGGGATGTGACGAAGGTGGTTAGAAGGAAAAAATCTGATCATGGGCAAGGAGTGATTAGACAAAGAGTTCCCATGCTAATTCTTCTAGTTTTCTTGCACCATGAGAGTGGGGAAGTTGAGGTGACACAAGAGAATAAGAGTGAAGCTTATGGGTAGGAGTGGGAGCATTAAGGAGGAATGCGTTTCAAAAAATCATTTGTTGTGATATTGGTACATCGTTCCTTGTATTTTGGTGATACCATGTCTATCTATGGGTGTTAAATTTGACTAAGAGTTCTTAGGGAAATATTGACTCTCTTGGTTCTTACTTGGGGGATGAGAAAACACCTTTTAGAGTTGAATCAAGTTCCTAGAATTAAGAGGACCTCCCTTGAATATCGCTTGATTCCCTATGATTTATTTTTGATAGTTTGAGCAAGTTACTGTGGTGTTCTCTGCTTGGGAACAATTAATAGGCCACCTAAACTAATTGATGGTGTGAATACCCTTGAGCATTAACTCTTCAGAATCTGAATTCAACTTTGGGGTGGTTAGATGCAAGAAATATTACAATACAGTTGGCTTATGGTTGGGTGGAGAGTTGTTTCCCTTCCTCTAGTTCCCAACTACACAAGTTAATAAAATAATTGTTTATGTATATGTATATGTTGTGCCATGAATGACTAATGAGTAACCCTATAATAGTTATGTAAGAATGTGTGAATGAATTATGGTTGATTGATAAGATAATTTGTGTATCCATGGTGGATATGAGCTGCCTAAGCTATGTGGTTGCAGCCTTATCAATTTATTTGCAGGTTTCCTAATATGTTTATGATGGATGGTTTGGAAACCATCAATAATTAACTTGTTATTTCATATGTTTCAACATTTTATTTATTTCTAAGTTGGGCGACTAACTGTTATCATCTTTCTCATGGTTCATATATTTTGTAGCTTATATTATGTGTTGGATGTATGGATTAATTCTATGTCTAGGATATTGTTGACATCTCTATTTGATTATAGTGAGTGCTTTGATTTATATTCCTTCAAGATCATGATGAATTTATGGACCTATGTGTCGTTGTTATCTTACTAGGTTACTAAGTTATTGCATGAATGTGCATAGTTTCTTAATATGCCTCAACTAACTAGTTATGGTATGAGATTTTTGTAATGTACCATGTTGCAAATATCATGGTTCATTACTTTGTTGAATGTTTCATACTCCCTTTGAGAGGAGGAAGTAGTCAGGTGCATAAATGCTTGGAGTTCCTAATTTGGTATGATATAGTATGTTGTTGCATTTACCTGAGATATTAATCAAGAATAGAGCTACTTCCATGGGCATGTATGACTGATTGATGCATTTAACTAGGCTATTTTGGAAAGGGAAACCCCATGATTCAGATACTATTAAAATGTTGAATATGGCATGCTAAGAATTACCATGGATTTTTATTGTATATGATTAATTATTTACCTTGTTTTAGTTATAGTCTAATAGTGAAATAATGTAAGGTACATGAGGTAATATGATGGAAATGTTCAAATCATTTGATACTAAGATCCAATGTTTCTATAAGTGAAATTATAGAGTGTTGTTAGCCATGCATTAGCTTGTTTCAATTCTTGTTAGTAGGTAGCTTTATAATTCTGCGAAAATATTTTATCTATGTTTAGCACTATGTTTAATAATGTTTTTTATGAGGATGTGTTATATATTTACCAATGAATTTGGGTGAAGTTGATAGAAGGTGTGATGGTTATTTATTTTTTAATTTATGAATTCACACTTTCCATCTTGTGCCAAGCTTGGTTGCACCCTTCCCAAGTTTCGGCGTGACCGAAAGAGAGCATGAAATAACAATTTTCTTTTCAACTGATGTCTTGCAATTGATGAGTGTGGAAACCCCTCCGCCACCATGTTATCTACTGGAAGGTAGGGATGCCCCACAATTTATGTAGGTTTCCATTTTAACAAGATGGCCACATGGAGGAGAGAAAGTGGGTAGGAGTTGCATGTCATTTAGTTTCATATGTGACAAACTGCAGAACCCCCCCCCCCCCCCTTCATTCACTATTGGAAGGCGGAGGGGGGCCATAGTAAATGTGAGCCACTAATGAGTTCAATGGAATTCAACCTGTATCACATTGAGTGGGTAATTTGTGTGAGGTTTAATCTTGGAGCTATTATAAAATGATTATAACATAAAGCATTAGTTTTATATGTTAATGGATGCACTCGTGGGCCCATGGGTTAGGTGATGTGGCAGGTATCATGTGGAGCTAGCCATGGCTATGTTGGTATCTTGGGGTGACATGGAACTACATAGGTGAGGTGGGGTCACCATGTGGGTACCATGTGGAAGTATATTTCATGTCTAGCATAGATTAAATGATTGAACTTCAAATAAGCATAACTTTTAATTTGGGCATCAGATCACGATAGAGTTTATATTTCTAGAAATATCTTGATGGGATGAATGTGATGGTGTTACCCAAAGTTAATTACACTAACTTTGGTAAAGGAGGATTTTTGTAACCCCCTTTCCATCATGAGACCATGGAGGTTGGGTTAATTGAAAGTAACACCTTCCATTCAACCTGGAAAGTCCAAGGAGGTGGGAGGGAGTGTTACTGAGTGGTATCATAGCATCCAAGTTCAACACTTGGATTGGATGGGATCATGACCAAGATGAAATGAAAAGTTATGGTTCGGCACTGAACCTAAGGAGACATGCATGCAAACAAATAAAAATTCATTTTGATGAGTAATTTTTCATTATTCTTATATTGTATGTTATAAGGGTCAACACATGCTCTTTTAATTATTGGAATGTGTAATATCTGTAGAATTTGAATAGTAATTTTATGTTGAATGCATGTGTTGATATTGGTTGGGAACTAATAGAATGGTAGATTCTGACATGTTAATTTTCTTTCTAATTGACTTTTAAGCTTGTAGTTGTTTTGGCTACTAGTATTGGTAAAAGGGTAATTTCAAACTTAGTGATGATATGAATATAAACATACTAATATGCACT
Organism: Pinus tabuliformis; assembly: GCA_031772625.1. Taxonomy (NCBI): domain Eukaryota; kingdom Viridiplantae; phylum Streptophyta; class Pinopsida; order Pinales; family Pinaceae; genus Pinus; species Pinus tabuliformis. The sequence goes on along the minus strand of CM062819.1, from coordinate 1,338,270,054 downwards.
TTTGATTCTTAGAATATGTGGCTGACATGAATTCTAGATCTATTACCAAAAAAAATAAACATACATCAAGCCAACATGTATGGTGTTGGCATTACACGTTAATAAGTTAATTTGATTATGTTGATATAACTAGGTCATCTATGTGTGTGTGATAGCACATAAGAAGATCCACTTTCAACAAGAAATAAAAGGATGGACATTAGTATGGTACAATGTAGCATGGTCCAAGTCCATCACAGATGGGGTAGAAGCGTTCAGGAGCTTGAAAGCTGATCTGAGGAACTTGCAAGGCTAAACACGTTGTTTCCATAGAACCTGTCATACATGAAACTGTTGTTGTGACATGCATCAAATTCTGGAGATATAGAAGCACATCATACTGTTAGGGCTAGAAAGAGATCTCATAAGGTTGAAGAGAAAAGAAATACACTTTCATTTAGGTATTATGGAGATGAACGTTTGCAGAGAGATTTCTCTCACAGACAATCAAAGAAGAATAAGAGTAGTTCATGTGAACTCCAAGAACATGAACTTGTAACTAGTAATGCAGAAAGAGATGAGAGAGTATCCCCTCTAACTCTATAAAATGATGAAAATTCCTTTCTTGAACTATTTCAAGGGATGTTGGATTTTTGAGGTTGCTATAAACCTTTTGAAAGACTTTGACTAACAATTTGTACATATATTATTGATGCACACTCTAAGCACCAGAACTCAAGGGATTGCATTTGTTGGGAACTAATGAATGTTGGAATTCTTTGCATGTATTTCTTGTTCTTGTTGGCTACAATTTCTCTTGTTTCTTTTGGTTTGTTGACTTTGAGCATGGATATGTTGCTTTATATTTTTTTATGTGTTTTAATTGTGGTTTTTCGCTATTTTCATTCTTTCTTCTTGCCTTTGGTGGTTTGTTTGGCATGGAAAATGAAAGGAAATGAGCTATGTAGAAGAGATAAATAAAACCATGACTAGATCCTATGAATAAGATATATGGTAGTAGAGGGCATAAGAAGATGAAAAAATATCTAGGTGGACTAATTGTGTCCATATGAACAAAATGGACAGTGACACAACAATGATGAAAATAACATAAGAAGAGAGTTTCCTTAACTGAAGTTGTGCATGGATGATATATATGTATATATGTATGTATGTATGTTTTAGAAATATGAGAAAGATGGGAAAGAGAAATAAATTCATGACGATACTAATTGCTCTGAAAGACCATTAGTTGAGAACCATCATTGTAGTAATATACTTGATTTATCTTTAAAAATATGATCATTGTGTGAATGGTATGAAATAAAATTGGTACTTACAATGCTTCAAGTAACACAATGGGGTTACTTAATGAATTCCATGATTTTTGGAACACCATTTCACAAGTCATTAGAGAAAATTTGATGTCTAAAATGGGCCTCCTAAGGAATATTATAAAATAGTAGTAGAAATATTAAAATAAGATTAGATTACATCATCAAATTTTAGAGGGAAAAAACAAAAAATTACCTTTTCAAATAATATTTTCAACTTATCACCCTACGATTTTACTCAAATTTCGAGTGGGAGCACCCGTTGGATGCAGAATTTAGTTACTCATCCAAGGAGTAGCCATGTTTCATACTTTCGATGGACCCTGCTACACGAAAAATGAGAAATACATAAAAAAAAAATATGTGTTTGTAATCACATTTTCCATGTATTTATCATTTTTAATGTAGCAGGGTCCATCAAAAGTATGCAACATAGGTATTCCTTGGGTGAGGAATTAAATTTTGTGTCCAACGAGTGCTCCCGCTCGAAATTTGAGTAAAACCGTAGGGAAATAACTTGAAAATATGAGTTGAAAATGTAGTTTTTTTTTTTATTAATCTTTTTAATTTTTAACTCCAAAAATGGTGAATCATCCCCAATGGTTGACATCATCATCTTGAATCCTATTAGTTCTTATAAAGTTGATTTTGGTTGTACATTTTTTTGTTGAGGCCCATTTTAGACCTCAAAATTTATCTAATGGCATATGAATTACCCATTAGTGATAATTATCACTATTAATATGTTATGATCATGCTCTTGATATTTGTTGTGAGCAGAAATGAAACCAATAAAGGTTGCAAATTGACAATGTATGCTTAGCATGAATGAGGACATGCTATAATTTAATGAATCATTCTGTATTGCAATAGTAGAATGTCACCAACCAATTGTACACATAAAAAGGTTTCAACTGAAAGCATTGGTAATGAAAACTAGGGTAAAAGGGATAAAGGAAAATAATTAGGTGAGAATGCCTTTAGATGAAATTGAAAATTTTTGTTTCAAATTAAAGAATGCTTTGCATGGATACTGAGAAGTTTTCCTAATTCGAATATTGTATGGCATTGTATATGCTAAATTTCATGAATATGTTAATGATGAAATGGATGTATATGATGTCATTTCATTTGACAATTCATTGTTAAGAATAGTCTTAGTGGAAGGATGATTGATTAATTTTCTTAAAAATATGATGATTATATGAATGGGTTAACATGATGAGGTTATCCAATAATATCCTTTGTCATGTAAGGGATCCATCAAGCAAGTGTGAACTAAAATTTATATTACTATTATTCTCATGTTCTTATGACATATATGTTACATGTTTATATTATGTTTATGAAAATGAAATTTTGAATATTGTATTAGCAAGTATACTAACAACTAACTATATTCCTTCGTCAAATCATGAGGAACATACAACACTGAGTACTAACTTGGGTTGAGAAACGACTCACTACATATAGTTTGACTATTACCACCATCAAAGTGCTAGATAGCCACTTATATACCTTTTGAACAATAAAACATGCCTTGTTAGAGGTGTGATGATATGGAGTTGTGATGATATGGGAGTTGTGATGATATTGGAGTTCTGGTGACATGGGAGTTGTGGTGGTAAATAATATTATCGTTGACATAAAACTACCTAGATGGTAGTGCACACACTTACTTGGAGGTGAGTGAGAGGGAGGGGCTTATTGGGACTTTTACGAAAATACTACGTGGAGAAATATATCCACCACTTAGTACTTCCCTTGGTGGTGAAACTACTTAAGTCTATGTAGAGTAGTATATCTGCCACTAAGTACTTCAATTGGTGGTGAAACTAATTAGTGAGCTAGATTTAAAGATAGAGTTGGCTAAAGATCACAAGGAGTTATAGAGAATACATGTCATTACATGCTTGCTTCAAATGATAAACTACTCAGTGAAGTTGGTTAAAGATTGCATAGAGATAAGTATTAATTATTAGTTTAAAGAAGTTTCTATTTAAGTTATGATTTAATATGTTTTAAATTTTTTATGATTGATCTCATAAGAATCATGTGATTTTTATGTAGATGAAATAATGAATTGTCCAACTTGAATATATGAGGCTAGCTACAAGCAACATCAACATAATAGAGTTGAAGACCTTGAGAACTAGGCCATTACAATTATGCTATAACATATTATATGCATTGAATGACATGACTAATATGTTTTTTAATAAAGCAATCCAGAGGGATATATTGCCTATAAGGAATCTTCCTATGCAAGGAAGCCTTTCCAAGGGATGGATTATAGAGGGATTGGGGAAGAAGAGAAGGGGATTCCTGAGCTTGGAAGGTGTGTTATTGTAAGGAAGAGAAAGCTGAAGTATATTAGTTTTGAAAAGGTCATGTGAATACTTAGTAGGATCAAGCACACATAGGGGAAGCACTAAGATGATTCTTTTTTCAGTGAAAATATCGGAGGAAAATGGACGACATGGTTAGACAGGACAACCTAGGTAATAGAAAAAGATGTTGATGAAAAGAGTTTTAGTGGAAAGCTCAACGATTGTTTACTATATAAGAAATGTAGAAGGAGTGATGTGTATAAAGCTCACTATTAAAATTTATGTTCAGAAATAGAATGTCGTTGAATGTGTGTTTAGGTATAGAACACAGAGGACAATTTTCCTCTAAGGGGGTGGGGTCTATAACAACCCTTCTTCTAACACTATTGTAAATAACACTATTAATTGTAATTCATGTAAAATAATGTGGAAATGGATGATATGGTTGAGTTGGAGGAGGTGTCACGTATTTAGAGACTGATAAGGAGGAGTTTCTTATGTAGAGTTAAACCTAAAACAAACCTGGAAAATTAAATGGTTTGTTGGTGAAAACATTGGAGTGTGTATGGGTATCATATAGCAAATGACATGCCCATACTATCCTTACTATTGTGGGATATGAGTAGGAAGTCAACATGCAAGATAGGTATGTGAAGAAGGAAGTTATTGGTAGAACTTATATGTTTGAGCATGGGCAAGGAAAGATTAGGCAAGGATTTCCCACAATCATTATTCTAGTTTTCCCACATGATGTGGGTGGGGAAGTTGAACTATCATAGGAAACGATGAGTGAAGCTTATGCATAGGAGTGGAAGCATCCAAGAGGAATGCATTGCAAAAAATTCTTTGCTATTGATACATTGTTCCATGTATTCTAGAGATAACCTATCTATCTATGGGTGTTAACTTTAACTAAGAAAGATTAGGGATTCACTCGGTGCTTGCTTAGGGGCTGAGAACCACCCTTTAGAGAAAAATTGGGTTCTTGGAATTAAGAGGGCCTCCCTTGAATCTTGTTTTATCCCCTGTGATTGATTTTCTGAGAGTTTGAGTGAGTCACTGTGATGTTATCTACTTGGGATTAGTTAATAGACTGCCTAAATAGTGGAATCTTCCTCTTGAATACAGGTTTGACTGATTAATGATGTGAATACCATTGAGCACTTAACTCCTCGGACTCTAAATCTAGCTCACAAGTGGTTAGATACAAGAAATATCGTCGTGCAACTGCCCTACAATTGGGTGGAGAGTTGAAGTCCCTCCTTTAGTTTCCAACTACACAAGTTAATCATATAAGTGTTTATTTTGTATATATTTTGTTCCATGAATGACTAATGAGTAACCCTATAATTTTGATGTAAGAATGTTTGAGTTATTTTATGGTTGGTTGACCAACTAACTTGGGTATCCATGGTGTATATGAGCTACCTAAACTATGTGATTGCAACCTTATCGATTCAATTATAGGTTTCCTAATATGTCTATGAGGATGGTTTGGAAACCATCAATAATTAACCTATTATTTCATAGTTTCAAAATTTTATTTATTTCTAAGTTGCGTGACTCATTGTTATAAGCTTTCTTATGGGTCATCTCATCAGTAGCTCAGATTATGTGTTGGATGTATGGATTAGTTCTACCTCTAGGAGATTGTTGAGATCTTTGGTTTACTATAGTGAGTTCCTTTATTTATATGTATTCATGATCATGATGAAGTTATGGACCTATGTGATTATCCTACTCGGTTACATAGTTATTACATCAATATGCATAGTTTCTTAATATGCTTCAGCTAACTAGTTATGACATGGGCATGTTTCTATAATGTACCATGTTGCAAATACCATGGTTCATTACCTTGTTGAGGGTTGCAAACTCCCTTTGAGGGGAGGAATTAGTTAGGTGAATGAATGCTTGAGTTTCCTTGGTATGATATAATATGTGGTTGCATTTACCTAAGATATTCATCAAGAGTATAGCTACTTCCATGGGCATGTATGGTTGTTTGATGCATTTAACTAGGTTATTATGGTGTGTGAAACTCCATGGTTTGCAAGATACGATTATCAAGGATCTTTGATGCCTAAATACTAGTGAAGCTTACTGTTATAATACTAAATATAGAATGCTAAGAACTAACATGGGTTTATGTTGTAGATGACTAATTATTTACAATGTTTTAGTTATGGTCTAATAGTGAAATAATGTAAGGTACATGACAAAATTTGATTGAAATGTTCAAATCATTTGATAGCAATATTTGGTTTTTTTGTAAATTAAATTATAGAGTGTTGTTAGCCATGTATTGGCTTGTTTCAATGCCTATTGGTATGCAAATTTATACCTATATGAAATATTTTATCTATGTTTAGAACTGGGTGTAATAGTGTTTTCTATGAGGATTTATTTTTGTGATAGTAGATGTTCTAAGAAAAGCTAGACTCCTAGGAGAGCCTTCATCCAATCCCTTAATTACTTGGAAATTTTCTAAGTCAAAATAAGGTATAATTTTCCTTATATCTAGGCCTAGTATATATTTGCAAATCATATATCATGGAAGATGTATTTCAAAAGATACGAATATATATGAAAATTTGGACATCATGGGTTCATCACATAGGAACCATTGCATAGTACCTAGATTCATTTGAACCTTGCATATGTTGTAAGTGGAGGTGTATCTGGAGTGGGCAGACTTAGGCCAAGTAATTGCAGAGTTGGATATTCAGGAGGTGGAATACATGGGTTCGAGTTGGATGGATTGACATTAGGGGATTTTTGAGGTCTAAAATGGGCCTCCTAAGGAAATTATAAAATAATAGTGGAAATAATAAAATAAAATTAGATTACATCATCAAATTTTAGAGGGAAAAAAGAAAAAACTATTTTTTCAACTCATATTTTCAATCCCTATGGGTTTACTCAAATTATGAGCAGAAACACTCGTTGGATGTAGAATTTGATTCTTGATCCAAGGAGTACCCATGTAGTACCCATGGTGCATACTTTCAATGGACCATACTACACGAAAAATGAGAAATACATGAAAAATGTGATTATATTAAAACTTTAGGGAGATAAGTTGAAAATACGAGTTGAAAAAGTAGTTTTATTATTTTATTATTTTTTAATCTTTTTACTTTTTTACTACAAAAATGGTGAATCATCCCCCATGGTTGACATCATCATCTTGAATCCTATTGGTTCTTATAAAGATTATTTTGGTTGTATATTTTTCTTAGGAGGCCCATTTTAGACCTCAAAATTCCCTTAATGATGAGCCTTGTTGATGATTTATAAAGGAAAACTGAAAAAAATTAAGAAGGAAAATGCATTAACTTAATCTAAATGCATTAATTTAATCTATGAGTTTACCATCAATCCCGTGATTAAGCACTTAATAATAGGGATTAGATTTGATATTGTGCAGTGCCAAGTGTTATGAGTACCATCCTTAGAGTTGGAGTAGAGATCATAGAATGTTATTTCGTTGCATGATGGGAATATTTTTGTTACATTGGGCCCAATTAGGGCACAGTTCCTCCTCACATATCAATCTTATGGCACTAGGCGTACTTACGTGGAGGCAGGGTGGGTTTGTTTAGCATGGACCCCCCAAAAATTCTTATAATATGAAATTATTGATTTGTGCAGAGGGTCATGACCTAATGGTACCAAAGCATGGGTTGAGATGGAAATGTGACATAGATAGAGTTTCGACATGGTTCCTACATGGCATGCCACGTGGCAAAAGGAATTGACCCAATTGGATGGCCCAATAACTAGATTTTTGGTGACATGTAGCAGACTCAAAGGATGCCACATGGCATAGTGACATCATCATGACACCGGTGTGACATCAATAGTATGTGACCTATGCATTTGGGTAAGGTTGACAAAAGGTGCAACGGGTATTTATCAATTAATTGATGACTTTGAACCTTCTATACAATGCCAAGCTCAATTGTGCCATTCCTTGGTTTGTGTGTGACCGATAAAGAGTGTGAGACGAGAATTATTTTGTTTATTAATGTCCTATAATTGATGAGTATGGACCCCCCCTCCCAACCTTATATGTCGGAAGGCAGTGGGGGCTCAACAATTTACATAGCCTTCCATTTTAATGAGGTATCCATCTGGAGGAGAGAAAGTTGGGAGGAGTTGCATGACATTTAATTTCATATGTAACAGTGTGGACCCCACCCCTTGTTAACTTTTGGAAGGTAGGGAGGGCCTCACATTAAATGTGAGCCACCATTGAGTTATGCATCATTCAACCTATGTTGAATTGAGTAGGTAAGTTATGATAGGTTTAAACCTAGATCTATTATCAAATGAATCTAATGTAAAACATTGGTTTTTCACATTAAGGGTCAGACTCGTGGGCCCATGGGGTAGGTGATTTTTTAGATAACACGTGGACCTAGCTATATCCACATTGGCATCCTGTGGTGGGGTTACAATGTGGGTACCACGTGGATTCCACATGGGTGTCACTTTGTAGGTTCTAGCATGTATTGCAAGGATTAAATAACTAAGCTTAAAATGAGCATAAATTTTGTTATGGAAATCATATCACAATAAAGTTCATATCACCTTAAATGTATTGATGAGCTAAATGTGATGTTTTCAACCAAAGTTAATTCCACTAATTTTTGGATGGGAGGATTTTTGTAACCCCATTTCCATAATGAGTCCATCAAGGTTGGGTTAATTGAAAGTAAGACCTCCCATTCAACCTAGAAAATCCAAGGGGGTGGGAAGGAGTGTTACAATTTATCTATGGATTTTACCAGGTAGGAATTTCCCATGGAGAGGAATTTTCTAGATTACAGGTTGTTAGGGTTATCTAGCATGGAATTGGGCCTCAGCAAGAGGTTGGAAAAAACCAAAAGTGGGTTGGGGTATGTTACAATAAGTATGTTTCTCATTTATATTTCCATGCTATAGATATGTATGATGTAGATATTATTATTAGACATCCTTGGATGGACAAGTTGGTAAAGGTAATATCAATGTGAAAATGAATTTATGATACTTTGGTACAAGAAAAAAAAATCAATGGTAGGGTAGTTCTCTTACTAAACAATAAGGGCTCCAAATGGCACATGAGGTAATTATTTCCAAGAAAATGATTACAATACCTAGAAACACATTATATGGAGACTCTATGGTTGAAACCAAACAAGAGATTATAGGACCTGTAGGAAATCCCTAGTAAGGGCATAAACATGAAGATGGATATATGAAACTACATTCCTCAAAGGAACCATGGGTTGAAGAGTTCAAAAAGAAGAACCAATAGCTAAGGATATTTTATATCACCACTCACACCACTAAGAGAAGAAAAAAACATCAATTCAAGGTTATCAACATCAACAAACTTATTATGGATCAACAAAGAACCTAAAAAGCACCTAACATTGGGGAATTTTGAGGTCTAAAATAGGTCTCCTAAGAAAAATGTACAACCAAAATAAACTTTATAAGAATCATTCTGATTCAAGATGATGATGTCAACCATGGGGGATGATTCACCATTTTTGGAGTAAAAGAGTAAAAAGTTTAAAAAATAATAAAACTATTTTTCCAACTCGTATTTTCAACTTATCTCCCTAAGGTTTTACTCAAATTTCGAGTGGGAGTACTCATTGGATGTTGGCTTATTGGTGTCTGACCTAGGTTCAAAGTTAGTTGTAGGTTTTAACCCCGTACAGAAATTACCTGCATACGAATTCTAAATCACAGAAAAATAAACAATGCGAGAGCATAACACATAAAACACATATAAACAGAGATTTTCCCCTCGATCCCAAAACCGGGACTACCAACTTGATTTTTCTTATATTCCTTTCAATGTTACAATACATATTTATACATGCCGAAGCATCCAATACCATGGACGGAAAACCATCGCGTTCCTTTCAATGTTACAATACATATTTATACATACCGAAGCATCCAATACCATGGACGGAAAACCATTGCGTCCAAAACCAAGGACCGAAAACCATAGGTAGGTTTGCCCAACCTAATATAGGGTCCAAAAAAAATTTCCCGGAGCGCTGCCCCGGACCCCGTAGAGGGGGGCTACCTGCCCCCCTCAAACCCCCCAGACAAGGGGGGCTGCCGCCCCCCCTGTGACCCCCCCACTGTGCAATCGGCGCAACGAAGGGGGGGCTCCGCCCCCCCTCTAACCCCCCGGTTCACTATGTGGGTTAGTTGTGGAAAGAATATAACACAACCCAACAATCTCCCACTTGTTGTTTTCTTTCCACAGGAGAGCTTAGTCATTTTTCCAGCCCTGAAATGCCCATCGTTTCTCTACACCAAGAGAACTTCCCAGAGCTCACAGATTTTGTCAATTCATCTGCAGTATTCTTCAAAGTGTCCACCTTTACCAGCAACACCTTTTTGTCTTCTATCATATCCCTCACAAAGTGATACTAAACATCAATGTGCTTTGTCTGTGAATGATAAGTAGGGTTCTTTGCCAAGAAAATTGCACTTTGGTTGTCACAGTCTATTCTTATAGCTCCCTGTACTAACCCCATACTTGAACACAATCTCTGCAACCAAACTGCTTCCTTGCTTGCATGAGAGGCTGCCATGTATTCTGCCTCTATAGTTGATAGTGCCACTACAGATTGTTTCTTACTCATCCAACTGATTGCACCTCCAAATAGGTTAAATACATACCCACTTGTAGATCTTCTCTGATCTAGATCTCCAGCCCAGTCTGCATCAACAAAGCCACGAATATCCAACACTCTGTCCAATCCTGGTCTTCCTTGGTAGATCAAACCATAATCACTAGTGTCACGCAAATACCTGAAAACCCGCTTCACTGTTTTCCAGTGCTCCTTCCCTAGTTTTGACATAAACCTGCTCAATACTCCCACTGCATGTGCAATGTTTGGTCTAGTACAGACCATTGCATACATCAGGCTACCGACTGCACTCACATATGGAACACGGGACATGTCCTCTTCCTCTTCTTGTGTCTTGGGACACTGTTCAGCAAATAACCTCACACCTACAGGAATAGGAACCTTCACCGATTTACTATTCTGCATATTAAACCTCTGCAGTATTGTCTCGACATACTTCCTCTGGTTTAACCAGAGCTTCCTCTTTGCCCGATCTCTTTTAATTTCCATGCCCAAAATATAGTTTGTAGCACCAAGATATTTCATGTCGAATTTGGAGGACAATTGGGTCTTCAAGTCCTGGATAATTTCTTTGTCATTTCCAACCAGAAACATATCATCCACATACAAGACCAGATAAATAACACTGTCACCAATTAATTTAAAATACACACAATGATCTACTTTGCTTCTGGTGAAGCCAAGTCCCCGTATAAATGTATCAAATTTCTGATACCACATCCTTGGTGACTGTTTTAACCCATACAGAGACTTCTTTAACTTGCATACCAATTCTTTCTTACCCTTCACCGCAAAGCCTTCAAGTTGCTTCATGTAGATTTCCTCTTCCAAATCCCCGTGAAGAAATTTTGTCTTCACATCCATCTGTTCTACCTCAAAATCAAAAGCAGCAGCAATAGATAAAAGTAACCTAATAGAAGTTACCTTGGCAACAGGAGAAAAAATGTCACCAAAATCAATTCCCGGCACCTGGGAATAACCTTTTGCTACCAACCAGCTTTGTATTTCTCCACCTTCCCTTTTGCATTTGTCTTCTTTTTAAACACCCAATTGCTGCCAATGGGTTTCCTTCCAGCCGGCAACTCCACTAGATCCCAAGCCTCATTTTTGTGCAAAGATTCCATTTCGTCAACCATGGCCTCTTTCCAGAGTTTTCCATCCTCTGAATCTATTGCTTCCTTCACAGTTCTAGGATCATCATCAGTAATAGACAAAGCAAAATTTGAACAGAAAGCAGAAGGACTATACCTTTCTGGCTGCCTTCTTTCTCAAACTGATCTTCTCACAGCCAGAGTTTGTGGCTCTTCATCTTCTGATTCCTCCTCTGCTATAGAGTCTGATTCTTCCTCCTTTAGCTCAAACTTTATCTTTTCAGGTTCCTTTGGTTGGACTTCATGTTTAATAACATCTTTTACCTCTCTGAACACCACATCTCATCTGTACACAACCTTCCGTGTGACTGGGTTCCAAAGCTTATAACCCTTTAAACCATCCTTATACCCAATAAAGATGCACTTTTCAGATTTACTATCCAACTCGGTTCATTTATCCTTTGGAACATGTACATATGCATCACATCCAAATACCCTCAGATGTGAAAGAGAGGGTTTCTTACTAGTCCATACTTCTTGTGGAGTCTTATCCTTCAACGCTGATGAAGGTGACCTGTTGACCAAGTAACATGCAGTATCCACCGCCTCTGCCTAGAATTCCTGTCCTAACCTGGCACCACTGAGCATGCTTCTTGCCCTTTCCATCAACGTCTTGTTCATCCTTTTTGCGACTCCATTTTGCTGAGGTGTATATGGAGTAGTCTCCTGTCGTGCTATACCACACTTCTTATAGAATTCTTCAAATTCCTTGCTGCAAAACTCTCCACCATTATCTGTCCTCAACACCTTTATCTTCTTCTCTGTCTGATTTTCCACCAGAGCCTTAAATTCTTTAAACCTGTCAAAGACTTCAGATTTCTTCTTAAGGAAATATATCCATGTATTCCTTGAGAAGTCATCTATAAATGATACATAGTACACAGACTTACCCAGTGATGGAACCTTCACAGGTCCAAACACATCACTGTGCACAAGCTCTAATATCTGTTTCGCCCTCTTACCATCAGAGGGGAAACTCACCCGATTCTGCTTCCCATATACACAATTTTCACAAAAATCAAAATCCAGAGAGCTATTACTCATACCTTCTACCATACCTTTACCATGAAGTATTCGAAGGCCCTTCTCTCCAATATGTCCAAGCCTTTGATGCCACAACATGGTCTTCTCTCCAGAGACCACTAGATTTTCAGCTCCACTTTCAGGAACCACAGAACTGTTGCATCCATCAACAACAGTGCTACCTTGCAGCTTGTACAGAGTTCCAGTCCAAACTCCCCGCATCAATACCAGTGCTCCCCGAACCATCTTGTAGGTATCCTTCTCGAACACTATTTTTACACCTGCATCATCCAACTTGCTTACAGAAATCAGATTTATGGCCAATGCAGGAATATGCAGAACACCTGGAAGTGTTCTAACCCTTCCACCTTGCAACTTCAACTTTACTTTTCCGCGACCAATGATTCTAGCCTTCCTATCATCTCCTAAGAAGACATCACCACCATCGTATTTCTCATACTCGCAGAACCACTCTCTATGGGGAGTGAAGTGAAAGGATGCACCTGAGTCAATCAACCATGCCTCATGATCTACATGTGTACTTGAAGAAGCCAAGTACACATCCCCACCTTCATCTGAGGTGGTTTTCGCCTCTGTAGAAGGAGCATCATCAGATACCTTTCCTTTATCAGGAGCTTTAGATTTACAGTCCCTTTTGAAGTGCCCTTCCTTTCCGCATTTCCAGCACACCACCTTTACAGGTTTTCCTGGAGATTTAGATCTCCCTCTAGATTTACATCTCCCACTCGATGACTTATTTTTGTTTCTATTCTGGGACCGTCCTCATACAGACAAGGCATCACCATTCTGGCTCTCCATATTTTTCCGTCTCATCTCCTCCATCAGCAAGGCTGAGACTATTTCATAAAACTGCAAAGCAGTTGCATTGCTACCTATTGCAATAACCAGACTATCCCACGAATCTAGTAGAGAACACAACAAACTGATGCACTTATCTTCATCTGAAATTTTAATATCAACAGACGCTAACTGACTTACCACAATATTAAATGCGTTCAGATGCTCTGTCACCGAGTCTCCATTTTTCATCCTCAGGTTATACAGCTTTTTCCGCAGGAACAGTTTATTCACCAGAGACTTAGATTGGTACAAAGTCCCTAACTTGTCCCACAAAGCCTTTGCCGTAGCTTCCCCTGATACATTCAACAATACTAAATCTGAGACACACAATCGTATTGTGCTCTTTGCCTTCCCATCCAACTTCTTCCATTCTTCATCGGTCACTCCCGTTGGTTTAGTACCTGGATCTACCACAATCCACTGATCTTTATCCACCAACAAATCCTCCATCTTGAGTTTCCGCAACTCAAAACTCTGACCATTGAACTTCTCGATCTCTATCTTTCTGCTGCTTGCCATCTTCTTTCACCACCAGAATCGATCTCGCAGATCTCCCACTGAACAGGGTCTACCACAGGCCTGAGCGAAACCCCTCAGCAACAAAGGCGTCCCCTTGAAGCCAAAACAACTCTGATACCAAATGTAGGTTTTAACCCCGTACAGAAATTACCTGCATACGAATTCTAAATCATAGAAAAATAAACAATGCGAGAGCATAACACATAAAACACATATACACAGAGATTTTCCCCTGGATCCCAAAACCGAGACTACCAACTTGATTTTTCATTATATTCCTTTCAATGTTACAATACATATTTATACATGCCGAAGCATCCAATACCATGGACGGAAAACCATCGCGTCCAAAACCAAGGACCGAAAACCATAGGTAGGTTCACCCAACCTAATATAGGGTCCAAAAAAAAATTTCCCGGGGTGCTGGCCCGGACCCTGTAGAGGGGGGCTACCCGCCCCCCTCAAACCCCCCAAACAAGGGGGGCTGTCGCCCCCCCTGTGACCCCCCCGCTGCGCAATCGGAGCAACGAAGTGGGGGCTCCTCCCCCCCTCTAACCCCCCGGTTCACCATGTGGGTTAGTTGTGGAAAGAATATAACACAACCCAACATTAGTTAGCCAAACAAATCTTGGTACTACTGGCCCTTTCAGCAATAGTCTGTGGAGCACAGAATGAGGTCTCACCCGAAGTAGTATGGGAGGGTGCTAGAACCAGGTTTCCGCACCCTAGAGATGTTTGATGAGTTTGACTGGTCCGTGGTTTGACCCAGTGCACATGTTGCTTCATGCAATTTCCCATACCTCACAACCTGATATAATGCCTTCACGTAGCCCTACCCAGGAGCTAAACATCGTGCTCTTGCATTATTACCCAAGACCTTACTGATATTCCTATGTTAGTTGGTTATTTTAGCCTACTTGCGTGCTTTAAGTTATACTTAACAACATAAATCATTCATTCAAGTGCGCGCAGTAAATAAACAATGTATATGCCAATTATATCAAACATGCATTAACCCAAGAACAAATACACAAAATTATGATAAAACTTCTCTTTATTAATTTCTTCCTTGGTTATAGACTCAACTCCGCCTTGCACACTCAGTTGCATGGGTCCGCGCACTCAGCTGCGAACTACTAGGCCTCTGTGCACTCAACTGCAGAGCCTTCTCCTACTATACGACCCAAAGACACACTTCTCACTATGACTCAATCACTTAGATTTCTCCTTCTCTTATTTCCATTATTCGATGATTATACACTTAGAGCCTCGCTCTATTTATACAATCCCATGGTCCGCGGACCATGGGTAGGTCTATCCATTCGAAATTACATTTACAAAACTAGGGCGGACAACCTTACGACTCTATCATACTCTCGTGCCCCGTGCCCGCAATTCATGGAGCTTTACAACAAGATTCGGTCAAACTTGGGCTTTAAGCCCCAAAACATGCCTTGGGGGGATTCCATGCCCAACAGGCCTCCAACACAAACATTGTGACTAGCCCTCGAGTCACTTTGTCAGCACGGCAATCTTTGCACGAAGTCCCTCCAACTTTTCTTGAACTGCGCAAAGGTCAGCAGCGCACTGAGCTGCTGCTTGTTGGATCTATTGCATATGCTATTCCGAGACCTCTATGTCCGAACTTCTTCTCTACATCTATACTGGTATCTGCTGCATATGTTTATAGTCCCACACCTTTGTCTAGATCCTTGGAGCGTGAAGACTGTGCTTCTACTGGCTAGTCAGATAGTCGGCCCACCTGTGTAGGGCTTCAAACAGCTACCATTCACTTTGCCTAGGAAAGGTTCTCCATTTAGCTTAACTAGCTAGACTGTGCCTCCGTCTGTGACCTCCTTAGTGACCTCCTTAACCACGTATGGTCCCAGCCAATGCATTCTGAACTTTCCCAAGAATTTTTCAAACTTATTGTCATACAGGAGCACTAAGTCATTTACCTTGAAGGTGCACAACTTAATATGGCAGTTGTGCCAGACCTTTTCACATTGCTTTTGTATCTGCTGATGAAAACCAGCCAAGAACCATTCCTCCTCAAGTTCTTCCAATTGTGTGAGTCTTTCTTCCAGAGCTTCGTGGTCTGTCATACCTATGAGCACTGCGATGCGCAGACTAGGTACAATATGTTGAAAATAGCAACAAGAAATGCTAAAAATAGCACTGCTATAAATAGTAGTTTGGGTACCAGTGCTAGGTTGAGAAACAGGGAATGAAAAATGGAAGTGCTAAAAATAGAATTGCTATTTTTAGCAGTTCAGGATGGATTCCTATTTTAGTCAGTCCTCGGACTAAACATAGGAAGTAAAATTCGAATTTGAACTTAACAGTTGTTTGAAAATAAATTAATTAATTCTCCATGAGTTAATTAGTTGTGAAAAATCAAACATGAAGTCTATGTGAGGACATGCAATAGTTTCTCTATTAATTGAGGAATTTATCCTTCAGTTAAAGAGATAAGGATGAGTTCTAATTTGAGTTGTAATTAGTTGGCTCATTTAACTGAGTCAAGTCTAGTTAGATTGATTTAAACAGTTTGTTTAAATTAAGTAAGTTCAATTAGTTAATGCATGCTAGCATATAGCTGTTGTTCTTCAAATAACTGAATATTCTCTCATGAATAACTCATGCATGTTAGTTCAGACAGAGACTTAGTTGAGATTAGAGAAGGGACAGTGTACTATTAGTTGGATGAATATTTTTCCTATAAAGGAAGCTCATCCATGATGAGGATTTATCTCCTTCAGGACTGCGCAGTTGGATCAAAGGTTGGTGAGTTTGTGAAGAGGCCAATTCACACAAGTGGTTGCACTGGACCCCAATCAGAATTGCGCAAATAAATAGCAGGCTTGGAGGGTAGACCAGAGATTAGATAGAGGCCTTTGACTGTCTATGAGTAGCAGAGGTATTGCAGAGAGAGCATGATAACTTTTGAGCTGATTCTTTTTGTAATACTGGCTATATTTCCACTTGTATGATAATACAGAGTTGGGGATTTAGGCTAGTGCTTTCCCCTGGATATTTCCTCTGTGTTATGTGTGATTGATTCCTTCATATCAGTTATATGTGTTCTTATTGATGTTGCTCATATTCAATTAAGCTTTCGCTAAATTGGTTGTAGAAGTAGATCAAGTATTTTGCTTTAGTATATTGCATTATCAGGTGATCTATAGGTGGGAATTTCTACATGGTATCAAAGCACAGGTGATCAAGGAAGAACAATATACAAGAAGGGAGAAGTTGAAGTTTGTGATTCCTGAATATAGAAATCGAGTTCTTATCACATCTCTATTTCACCTATGGCGTTCTATGGTTTGAGACTCGAATATGCCCTTGATGGCAGTTCAAATTATATAGCTTGGAAGGATCGCATGGAAGCGGTACTAGAGGATAATGGTTTAAAGGACTTCATTGATCAAGAAGTACCCAAGCCAACTGGTGCTACTGAATTGGCTGAATGGAAGAA
This sequence comes from Pinus tabuliformis, assembly GCA_031772625.1. Classification (NCBI taxonomy): domain Eukaryota; kingdom Viridiplantae; phylum Streptophyta; class Pinopsida; order Pinales; family Pinaceae; genus Pinus; species Pinus tabuliformis. The sequence continues at coordinate 1,338,252,705 of CM062819.1, read as the reverse complement.
ATGTGTGGCTAGAGCAAGGAGAATTCTTCTGGAGGTAGTTCGAGATCACATAGTCTCCAGTCTCCATGGGAAGGAGACACCATTTTCAAAGTGGAAAACATTGAAAGATCTATATCAAAATAGCAGTGATCAGAGGAAGCTGGCACTAAAGGACAAACTTTGAAAGATCAAGTGTGAAAAGGGTGACATGACTCTTCATATCTGAACAAGCTCACCACATTCAGGGATGAGCTTGGAAGTGTAGGGATCATGACAACTGATGATGACATGGTGAGTCTTGCACTCCTCAATCTTCCTGAGAGATGGCATAGCTACCAAGGCTCGGTTAATGGAAGAGAGAAACTGCTAGATTGGGAATGAATTTGGTCAGATTTGATGTAGGAGGAGATAAGAAGAAGCACCATAGATGGTTCTTCATCCATGGAGGATGAAGAAAACTGTTCCTTAGCGAGTAAGGCGAAGAAGGGGAAGGAGAAGGTTTCTCATTCCGAATCCAGTTCTTCTCATGGTGGAAAGAAGTTTGAAAAATCAAAAGTGCGATGCTTTCGTTGTCATGAGGTTGGCTATTTTGCTACAAATTGTCCACAGAGGAAATCCAAGAAGGGATCCGTGGAAGGATTAGAAGGTGAGGCACTTTCTTCACAGTTCGAGTTGGATTTCACACTCTTCTCATGCATGGTTTCATCCATGGTGGGAAGTGGTTGGTTTCTTGATAGTGGAGCTTCTTTCCACATGACTGGCAACAAGAGTTTGTTCAGTACTTTGGAGGAGAAAGATCTTCAGATACTCATAGCGATGGGTAACAATGAGAAGTATAGTGTCTTAGGTGTAGGCACGGTTATTTTTCAGAGGGAGCATGGAGCTTGCTTTACCTTGACTGATGTCAAGTATGTACCAAGAATGAAGAGAAACTTGGCATCGATCGGATGCTGGAAGACATAGGCAATGATGTAGTCTTCAGTAAGGGAAAGGTTTTCCTTAGACACATCATCACTAGACAGGTGAAGAAGATCGGTTCACGGGTCAAGAACCTGTATGCTCTTGAGGTTCAAGATGCATGCAAAGCCTTGAGCAGCAAGGCAACTGATGGAGACTTGGTGGTTGAGAGGGAGAGTATATTACCTCTTAACATGCAGCACCAAAAGAAGTCTCAGACGATTTTGGAGGAGCCACGATTGGTGCAGCAGCTTCAGGAGGTTGTGGAGTAGCCACAATAGGGGAAGCTGAGTGGAGATCAAGTAGAGACATCTACTCATGCAGAGACCTCCAGTAGGAGGAAACTTCAAGCTAGGTGGGTTGAGGTATTAGATGCAGCCATACCTCCAGGTAGGAGGTGGAGCGATGTGGAGTGATCGTCCCAAGGAGGAGGGGCAGGATCCTTGAGGTACCCAACCTCTCTGATTCGACTTTGCTACAGGAGCCCTGATGAGGAGTAGCAGAACTAACTGATTGGGTAGAGACAAATGTGGATGGAATGGCAAAGAGAGCTACAGTGCAGGAGTCCCAAGACTGTTTAGAGCTAGTAGGATGCAGTGATGCGAGAGGCATAGGAGTGTTGCACCAATGCAGGATGGCATAGAGAGGTGTGCAATGGTGCGAGATGCATGGAGTGTTGCAACAACTCAAAGGTCAGAGAGGGAGCACTTGTCAGTAGCAGGTAGAGCTTCAACATCAGAGTATGTTTCTAGCCCAATAGAGAGGTCAGTGGGGAGTTTTTTTTGTTCCGAGAGTTGTTGGAGCAACCACACTTGGTAGGAGTGTTGCATGCAGAACATTCCATAGGTACAGGATTGGGTTCAAGTTGAAGCCTTTCTTGTTGAGAGGTAGTGTTGAAAATAGCAATATGAAATGCTAAAAATAGAAGTGCTAAAAATAGCACTACTATAAATAGAAGTTTGGGTACCAGTGCTAGGTGGAGCAACAGAGAATGAAAAATGGAAGTGCTAAAAATAGAATTGCTATTTTAGCAGTTCAGGATGGATTCCTATTTTAGTCAGTCCCTGGACTAAACATAGGAAGTAAAATTCAAATTTGAACTTAACAGCTATTTGAAATTAAATTAATTAATTCTCCATGAGTTAATTAGTTGTGAAAAATCAAACATGAAGTCTATGTGAGGACATGCAACAATTTCTTTATTAATTGAGGAATTTATCCTTCAGTTAAAGAGATAAGGATGAGTTCTAATTTGAGTTGTAATTAGTTGGCTCAGTTAATTGAGTCAAGTCCAGTTAGATTGATTTAAACAGTTTGTTTAAATTAAGTAAGCTCAGTTAGTTAATGCATGCTAGCATATAACTGTTGTTCTTCAGATAACTGAATATTCTCTCATGAATAACTCATGCATGTCAGTTCAAACAAAAACCTAGTTGAGATCAGAGAAGGGATAGTGTACTATCAGTTGGATGAATATTTTTCCTATAAAGGAAGCTCATCCACGATGGGGATTTATCTCCTTCAAGGCTGTGCAGTTGGATCAGAGGTTGGTGAGTGTGTGAAGAGGCCAATTCACACAAGTGGTTGCACTAGACCCCAATCAGAATTGCGCAAATAAATAGGAGACTTGGAGGGAAAACCAGAGGTTAGATAGATGCCTTTGACTGTCTATGAGCATTAGAGGTATTGCAAAGAGAGCAGGATAGCTTTTGAGTTGATTCTTTTTATAATACTAGCTATATTACACTTGTATGATAATACAGAGTTGGGGTTTTAGGCTGGTGCTTTCCTCTGGATATTTCTTTTGTGTTGTTGTGATTGATTCCTTCATATTAGTTATATGTGTTCTTATTGATGTTGCTCATGTTCGATTAAGCTTCCGCTAAATTGGTTGTAGAAGTAGATCAAGTATTTTGCTTTAGTATATTGCATTATCAGGTGATCTACAGGTGGGAATTTCTACACAATATACTCCATCGGCATGACTACTTCCATGCCATAGACTAACCGGAAAGGTGTTTGTCCCATCAATTTATTTCACGTTGTCCTATAAGACCATAGTACTGGAAGTACGCGCAGGTCCCAATTGCTTCACTGTGCGTTGCACACTTTGGTTAGCACAGTCTCCAGTATTTTGTTGAAGTCTTCTACTGTCCCATTGGCTTGTGGTGATACGGTGTGATTTTTTGATGATACACCTAGAACTCTTCTATGAGCACGCTAATGGTTTCATTCAAGAAATGTGTACCGCGATCACTCATTAAGATTTTCGGACAGCCAAATTGGGTCAACATGTGTTCAAACAAAAAACTTTGCAACCATAGCGGTTGTGCAGTCTTTGACCGACTGCACTTCCACCGAGCGCGTTAGGTACTCCATCGCGGTGATGATGTATCACACACCTGTTTTTCCCTAGGGTTTGATAGGTCCCACAAAGTCGATTGCCCACTTTTCTAAGGGTTTCAGCATCATTTGCCGATTTAAAGGCATCTCATCACTTCGCAAAGGTTTACCAGTCCTTTGACATATATCGTAGGCCTTAAAGTGTGCATTTGAATCCTGATGAAGGGTTGGCCAACACAACCCTGCGTGGAGAATATTTTGTGCAGTTGCTCATCTTACGTAGTGTCCTCCTACAATGCCCCCATGTGCTTCCATGAGGATCTGACTTCGTTCAAATCCAGGTACGTATCTTCGCAATATATCATCATTTCCCATTTTGTATAGGTGCCCTGCGATGACAGGAAAATCTTTCGCGTGCACCACCACTTCCTTCTTCTGTTGGATGGAGTATTCCTTCGCTGTCGTCCCTGTTGTCATAAATTGGATTATATCCTCAAAGTGTTCGTCTGTGACGCGCACAACAAAGAGTTGTGCGTCAGGTAATCCTTCCTGCAAACTAGTAGGTTCCTCGCTCGTCTTAATAAGCGACAAGTGATCTGGTCCTGTGTTAAGTCGTCCAGGTTTTACCATGACTTCAAAGTCATATTCTTGGAACAATAAGAGCCACCTACATATGCACCCCCTCAACACAGGCTTATTCACCAAGTACTTTAGCACGAAATGGTCTGTATACATCTTGAAATGTCCTCCTGGAAAATAGTTCCGGTATTTTTGGAGCACGTACACCATAGTCAATCCCTCGTGCTCGGTTGTGGAATAGTTCTTTTCGTCTTTAGACAATATATGACTTGAAAATGCGATAAGGTGATCCAAGCCCTCTTCGCCCTCTTGTGTGAGCACTACTCCCAGTGCGATACACAATGCATCAACATGGACATGAGAATCCACATCCCATTTTGGGAAGCCCAGGATTGGATCGGAGGCCAATTTCCCCTTTAGGACATCAAGGCTATCCATGCAATCATCATTCCAATAGAGTGCGACATCCTTTTTCAATAGTTTCTCCATTGGCGCAGTGATCTTGACATAGCTTTTGATGAACTTCCTGTAGTACCCTATGTGTCTCAATGTAGCGCACAACTGTTTAACACTTCACGGTGCTTCCAAATTCAGAATTACTGCAATCTTCACAGGGTCTACCATTAGTCCCTGTTTGGAGACCAGATGTCCCAGTAGTTTCCTAAAGGGAACAAGGAACGTACACTTCTTAAGGTTCAGCGCAATTTTGTGTCGTCGGCAAGTATCCAGCATCAAGTGTAGGCTTGCTACGTGGTGCTTAACCAATCCAAAGACAATTCGATCATCCAGATAGACCTCCAGGAATTTGTGGATATATTCTTTGAAGGCGGCAACAATTATGCACGAAAAGATGGTTGGCAGGTTCTTAAACCCAAACGGCATGATGGTGTATTGAAAGCAGCCCCATTCAGTGTTGAAGGTGGTCTTCCTCCTATCTTCTGGCACGATTTTGATCTGGTGGTACCCTGAGAACCCATCAGTGAAAGAATATACTTCTTGCCCACCGACATTTTCTAATACTTCCTTTGTGAACGGGGTCGAGAATGGGTCATGTACACAAGTGTCATTCAACTTCCTGAGGTCCACACATATTCTTATCTTTCCCTTCTGCTTTTTCTCCTGCACTACCATAGGGCTTACCTAGTCAGATTCTTCCAGCAGCTCAATAATTCCGGCTGCGAGCATTTTGTCTAGTTCTACGTGGACCTTTTCCTTGTACTTTAGATTCAATTGGTAAGGCCTCTACTTAATTGGCTTCGTGTCAGGTTTTAGGGTGATCTTCATCATCCCTAAATCGCCAACAATCCCCTTTAAGTTTGTAATCCTGGTCAGGAATAAGTCTTGGTATTCGAGGAGTAGCTCAGCGACCTTATCCATTGTGGCATCATCCCAATAGTCACCAAGCATTGCATACTTCGGTTCAGCCTCTGTCCTAATTTTTACCAGCTTCGGTTTTAGTGGCGCGGTGATGTCAGGCTCCTCAATCAATGGTCCTTGAACCTCATGATAGCCTGAAATTTCTGGAATGTTAATTCTTTGTGGATCCTCGTCCTCCTCCTCAATATTTACATTGTAACACTCTAGCGTACAGCTCAACTGGGTCTCCCATTCCAACTGAATCACTTCCATTGGCTTCTGGGGCATTCTGAAGATAACTGCTTTTACTGCTTGTAGCGCATTGTCAATAGTATCCCACCAATGATCCTCAAACATGAAGGTTAACAGGAATCCTTCATGCAAGATATCCCATTCACTCGTGCCATGGCAGAGCTCCATCTCAGTATACCAATTCATGGGTATGATATCCAGGGTATGACAGAACAGGGGCACCCACTCAGGTTGTGGTTCTTCCCCATAGACCTTGGTCCATTTCACGAGGTGTGCACGTGGATCATCCCATCCGTTATACTTGTTTGTTAGCCGCATCTGAGGCTTCCAAAATCATAGGTGCATCATCCTTTTGCATTCACCCCAGTCCTCAAAACTCTGCTGGTGTATACCCCACCACCTTGCGGGTGTAGCACGTAGTACCCATTTCAGAGCATCGAAACGCTGTTGTTCTAGTACTCCTCTCTCAAATTTGTTCAGGAAATCATCCACCTTGCTCAACCCGTCATACATAGGCAGATCTCTTACCTTTGTTGCTACGCAGCGTACTGACCTGGTCATCATCTTATAGTTGAGTGTGGTTACCTCGCGTAACCAGTTCTGCCATCATTCTATTTCCTTGTCTGAATCTAAAGTGTAGGAAGTTTCGCGCTCCCATGAAATCTGCCATCCGCTGTTGGATTTACCCAGTCCTTCTCCCACGCAGTTATCTTGTAGATACAATCTACATCGTCATCATTATCGTAGTCACGCACTGGCTCTGTTAGCATGATCCTTTTGCAGGGTCTAAAGGTACCACTATGCGTAGTGAATTTTTCTCAAAAATCATCTTGTGCTTCCTTAGATTTATCACTCAATTCATGTCAGTGGCCCAATCGATTCCCAGTAGCACAGGTTAGGGATTGATATCGTCAACAATCTCTATCACTTCGAAATTCGCCAGTGCACTCACTCCTTTGATATCTACCATTATTCCCTACAATCTCCCCATAGGCAGGATCTTCTGCTGGTTTTCCATTCGCAGTTAGATCGGAGACCATTGTAGCACAGGCCTGCCCATGCACTCCCATGTCTGCTTTGGCAGGGCATTTGCATCCGATCCTAGATCCAGAATCACTTGATCCATTTCATATTCCCTGATTTGTGTGGTTAATCTAATCTCCCTTCCTGTTCATGTCGTGTACTTCCCGAGCTTCCGGACTACGGGCGGTTTTCCTGGCATGGTCCCAACACATCTCGTAATGAGTTCTTGTAGCCCCTTCACAACTTTTCTGTTGCACAACAACTTCATGCATGTCTCCAAGAATGTAGTGAGCATTGACAGGTCCATTTCTGGTTCCAGTCTGTCTTTAGTTCCTAAAGTAGAGGCATCCATGAAACTCTTCTTAGCTTCCATGAATGTCTCTTTAGTGCGCTCTAGATCAAATTCAGGTTCCTTCATTAGAGCCTTGTGAACCCATGCACTTTCTTCGAGCTGCTTGCCTTTGTCATTCCCCATCGTGATACTGCTCCGAAGCATGATATTTACATTCAGGTCTTCCTCATGTGGCTCAAACCTCATCATTTGCAAGCTCTAAGTCAGGGGGGGTTGGAGTGCCCCTTTATCACGCAACCTTGCTATCAGCATGGGACGTTCCTCCATATCATGGTCAAACTGTGTACAATATAAGCATGATTGTCTTGTTGGATTTGTACAATCGTGGGCATAATGTCACGGTCCTCCACAATTGTACCATATCAGTTGGTTGCAACCTCTTCCTATCTCATTCATCCTCGGCCTCGTCCGCACCCCTGAAATCTAGCACATGCCATTCCTACATTTTGATCAAGGGGCCGTGTCTCGGCCTGAAATCTATACGTAGGATTCTGATCCATCATTAGTTCGTAACTTCTACAGGTGTGCTCATCATGGCCTACTGACCTGCAAAAATTACAGAACAACTGCTGGGAATTCTGCGTATACTTCTGTAATAGATGGTAGTTATCTTTAGTGTGCTTCCTTCCTATCTGACAAATCACACACCATAATGCAGGCACCACACTTGGTCCTACCTGTGCCTCCGGTCTGAAAGGCATTGGTCCTCCACCCGCCAAGTAGTTCACAAAGACTGGACAATGGTCCTTGTCATGTCCCTGGCCTTTGCACTTTACACACCATACCTCCTCATGTGCTTCTAGGCGAGTTGTCCTGTCTTGTTTCAAACATTGATCTCCACGCACAATTTCTTTAACTACACATGAATATGTTGGACTCCCATATTTGGATCTTGTATCAGAGTCTCGTGCAATCTCATCACGACCTTGAAAGCTTCAGCCTAAGTGGTTAGCCTTTGTTGCGACAATGTGTTTCATAGATGTGGTGTTAATGAGGCTACAAACCATTCATGGTGTTTCCTGTCTGTTAAGGTCATGCTTGCTTCGTGAATTGTTCCCTTCAGTCTTTGATCCAACTCCCACGGGGTTTTTCCTGGTAGCATGGTGATCTCCTTGAATCCAATAATCGACCGTGCCTCCGATTTCAGCCTACTAAATTCTTTGTCTAGTGCAGCCTAGATATTTGCTATCCCTGCATTCAGATTGTCATTGGAATGTTTAATGTACCAAGTCAGCGCGCGATCCTGCAAAGTGCTGACCAATGTCACCTTCTTTATATTGTCATCCATGACACCTTGTGCTTCCCATACTGCTTTTACCACGAACCAAAATTGGTTCGGATCTTCATTCCCTACTCCCTTTAACACTGGTAGCTTTATCGTGCTAGCCATACTTCTTCACGATGGTGGCAAAGGTGGTGTGGTTGAAGTCGAGGGTGAAGATGGTGAAACTTGTGGTGGTGTGGGTGAGGGTGGTATGCGTGGAATTCTCTGCCTTATCACACTGATCGCACTTCTTGGTGAAACCTTCGTGAGCTCTTCTTTGCCCACTCGCGGAGGTTATATCAAGGGGCGAGTTTCGAGGTCTATGCTACCTTCGTTTCTGTAGATCCTCCCACTCTGTGTAGCCCCAAACATCAATTTATTTACATAACCCGCTTTTCACACAATAGAATTTTAATCCAAGTGTTCAAAGATTTGACGTACTTACATCACGGTCCCTTGAGGAAGCGTTGTTTCGCCTCGCTATAGCTGACTGAAGTATCTACTGTGAATTTGGTGATGAACCCTCCTAAGATCCGATCCAGCCAGTGATCGACAGCGTGCGCGATCTTGTCTTTCGATGCTTCCAATCTGCGCACTAATTCTGGAGTCCACACAATAGTTTTGTCGAGTTTACACCTTCCTTGACTATTTGCTAGCTTCACGATCCACTCGTACAATTTAGTAGGGAAGGATGCAAAGAAAATTTCATGGATTTTCATATAAGTAGAAATCTAGCCACTCTTCCTTCGATACCGGCGGATTCTTGTTTTCTTGCACCGTGAACTCATGAATATTTATGTCCAACCACTCTTCAATTCCTCTCTTTGTTGGATTCCAATGATCTGACATTAGACATCTCTTATGCAGATCCTAGTCCCGGTAATGGAACCATTTGTTAGCTTATTGGGGCCTAACCCAGGTGCAGATTTAGTTAGCCAAACAAATCTTGGTATTACTTGCCCTCTTTGCAATAGTTTGCGGAGTGTGGATTGAGGTCTCACCCAAATTAGTATGGGATGGTGTTAGAACCAGGTTTCTGCACCCTGGAGATGTCTGATGAGTTCGAATATTCCGCGGTTTGACCCAGCACCCAAGTTGCTTCGTGCACTTTTGCGTACTTTGCAGCTTGATATACTGCCTTCGCGCAGCCCTACCCAGGAGCTAAACGTTGTGTTTTTGCATTATTACCCAAGACCTTACTGATATTCCAATGTTAGTTGGTTATTTTAGCCTACTTGCGTGCTTTAAGTTATACTTAACAACATAAATCATTTATTCAATTGCACGCAGTAAATAAACAATATATTTGTCAATTATATCAAACATGCATTAACCCAAGAACAGATACACAGAATTATGATAGAACTTCTCTTTATTAATTCCTTCCTTGGTTACAAACTCAACTCCACCCTACGCACTCACCTGCAGGGGTCCGTGCACTCAGCTATAGACTACTAGGCCTTTGCACACTCAGCTGCAGAGCCTTCTCCTACTCTACGACCCAAAGACACACTTCGCACTGCGACTTAATCACTGAGACTTCTCATGCTTTTACTTCCATTATTCTATGATTATACACTTAGAGCCTCGCTCTATTTATACAATCCCATGGTCCATGAACCATGGGTAGGTCTGTCCAGCCGACATTACATTTACAAAACTAGGGTGGACAACTCTATCATACTCTTGCACCCCATGCTCGCAATTCGTGGAGCTTTACAATAAGATTCGGTCAAAAATTGGGCTTTAAGCCCCAAAACATGCCATGGGGGAATTCCATGCCCAACATTGGAAGTCAAATTTGATTCCTCATCCAAGGAGTACACATGTTTCATACTTTCGATGGACCTTGCCACATGAAAAATGAAAAATACATGAAAAATGTGATTGTAATAACGCTTTTCATGTATTTCTCATTTTTCATGTAGAAAAGTTATCGAAAGTATGCAACATGGGTACTCCTTGTATGAGGAATCAAATTATGCATCCAACTAATGTTTTTTCTTGAAATTTGAGTAAATCCATAGGGAGATAAGTTGAAAATATGAGTTGAAAAAGTAGTTTTTTATTTTTTCCCTCTAAAATTTAATGATGTAATCTAATCTTATTTTATTATTTCCACTATTATTTTATAATTTCATTAGGAGGCCCATTTTAGACCTCAAAATTCCCCTAATGTGTAGAGGTACATGGAAGATCAAAAGCAATGCATATAGATATCAATGTAGAATAATGACAACATGGAACCAAAGGGGAAACTAAAATCAATATTGAGGTGTGGAAATAGTCGAAACCCATATCTACATTTTTCTAATATGGATGGATGATTAGAATTGGTACTATTTGACTACATCTCTTAGAATATCATATTATATAGTTGTCCCTCATGTTTTGAGGATGAAACACACAAAGGGGGATGAGACCATGTCATGTATCTAGAGAGGTGTTGATAGCCAAAAATTACCTCATCAACATTAGGGAGACCACCTGGTTAGAGCCCCAAATGAGACTCTTTTCTATTTGGGATGGTTGTTTTGACTGGTTAAATAGGTCTAGATACCCTTATCCTAAGATTAACATAAAATATATGTTAATCTAACCTAACTAATCTATATACAAACCTAATTCTAACAATATCCCCTTCCTGCTAATATATGATATTGTGTGTTGGCACTAATAAACAAAGGCAAAGACTTTCCTTCTTGTGGCCACTTGAAAAATGTTATCTTTCATGTTAGTCAAAGTAAGTGCTCAACCAATTCACATGGGTGATGTTATTTTGAAAGAAGACTTTTAAAAATGTAACTAATTAAACTAACATGCAAAATGAAATATAATCTATATGCAAGACACAAAAGGAAATCCTAATCTATCTCGATTAAAAGAAGGATTAATCCCCCTCTCAATTAAGAGCAAGGTAAATAAAAGGGGAAAAGGCACTGATATTGAATTTAAGATTAAGATGAGCTTGCAGATCATAGAACTAGTTCATATGATTTGCAAGTTGGTCAAACACATATGCAAAGGAATGATTTCAATAAATAGTTATTAAAACATCCATAACATATACTTAAATCCAATTATTAATAAACGAATTCGATATTATATTTATTATTATGCTCAAGAAGAAATCCTTTAAACATAATAATAGTTAGAACAAAATAAGGTTGCAATTTACTAATAAATAGTTATCAATAAATTGCCAACAAGTCTCTTTGAATTCAATAATTAAATATTGATTTAATTCTGCCAAAACTTACAAAAGTAGTTTCACAAAATTCCGTTTACCATAAAATAAATGAGATTAAATATAGTGGCAATAACAATCATTTACATGCTAATCATTAAAATAATTAAATCAAAATTAAATTCAAACAATAGAAATTCAAACTTATTATTAGCTTTAAATGCTTCGTTTAAGTGCAGTCCTTCGAGCTTCAACCTCATTCAAGAATGAGATTTACAAAAGTGATAATTCCTCGCCAATAACAATCATTAACATAATTAAATCGGAATTAAATTTTAAATTCAACATCCCCGCAATTTTTTCCTGTGATAATTTGTCAGTTGTCGGGTATAATTTTCACTAAATAACAACCACAAGCGTGCAACCTCTCAACAAGACACCTCTGCTATTAAAAAGATCCATGAGCCCAACTAACTAGTTAACGTAGTGGATTCTTATGGTGCAATTTTGAACTTTTTATAAACTTCTTACATGGCTTATTCACCTGCCACCACAATAAAACTATGTTACACTATTTCATCAGTAAATTCAAAACATTTTGTTTGTTTGTTTTCAGAGTATAATCTAAACAGATGTTGGGATTCTATATCCAAAATATAGAATTTGTTAACATGACATCATTTAGATGCACATTACTTCTTCAAAGAGGAGTGCACAATATTTTAGATGCACATTACTTCTTCAAAGAGGAGTGCACAATATTCTTTGCAAGAATTACATTTTTTCTTGTTTTAAATCTAGTTATATATATGAATACCATGTGTAATTTTTTTGGAAACAAATAGGTGTGTGAGAGACGTGGCTGGAAATGGAATTGATGTGGGAACCTTTTTTTAATACGAGGTGTGGTAAAAGTACATGGCTATTACTTACAAACCTCCTTGTGATGAGCACTCACCCATTTCATTTTAATGATAAAATATTTTGACTTATAATTCATGGGTTAAAGACATATGACTATATCCATTGTGATGACTTTTTTCTTTTTATATATTTAGGCGATTATTGATATGTATACAATAGTGGCTTATTATGGTTAGTTATGTTTTAAAATGTTTAAAATATGTATTTTATATATAACCAACTTAGATCCATCTTAACCTTGTATCTATCAAGTGCCGAGAGATATCAAATCTCTCAAGGTGCAAACTTATTTTTTGAGTGAAAAACTTGAGGAAAGGTTTGTACCTTGAGAAATTTGATCTCTTTGGGCACTTGATAGATATGGAATTAAGATTGATCCAGTCTAGTTATATAATACTATATAATATATCTATTTGTATCTGTGTGTCTCTTTCTTATTCCCTCTCCCTATCTCACTCCCCAAACATACACATTGTCTCTCCATATCTATCTATATCTCTGTCCATCCCTCTCCCTCGCTCTCTATTCCCCTTCTCTCCCTCCCTCTATCTTCTTCTCTCTCTTGTCCCTCCCACTCTCCTCTCTCCCTCAATCTCTATCCATTTCTCCCTTATCACCCCCTCTCTCTCTCCACCTTCCCCCCTCTATGTCTTTCTTCTTCCCTTCCCCTCTCCCCTTCCAACTTGATTTATCTCTCACTCTCTCTCTTCCTTCCGCTCTCTCCCTTTCTCTCCCACCTCCCTCTGTCTCCCTCCCCACATCACTCTCTTTCTCTATTCCCTCCAACTTTATCAGTATCTCCCTCACTCTCTCCTTCTCGCTCTCCCCTCCATATTTCTATCTCCCACTCTATCTCTTCCCCTTCTCTCCCTATCTCTCTTCTCTCCTCTTCTCTCTCTTCCCTCCTCTTATCTCTCCCTCACTTTCTCTCCATATCTCCCTTGTCACTCCCTCTCTCTCTCTCAACCTCTATTTCTCTATGTATTTGTTCTTTCCTCCCTCTCTCCACCCCTCTAACTCCATCTCTCTCTCTCTCCCTCTCTCCCACATCCCACTCTCCCTTCCTGCCCCCCTCTCTCTCTCTCTCTCTCTCTCTCTCTACAACTCTGTCACTATCTCCCTCCCTCTCTCTCTCTCTCTTAAATTTGATCCCATTGTATTGTTTTTAAGAAAGTATCTAATTTTAAAAATCTTAATTGGTGGCAAAATATTAAACTTATATTTCTCAGCAATCATATCAAAGAAAATAATAATGGGAAACTTTAAAGAATCATGCATTACTTTCCTCTATTATTGTTAGTCACTTTGCTTGCTCTCATTGCTTGGATCCTTAGTTAATACATATTTATTTTGTTTCTTAATAATATTATTTATCAAAATTCATTTGTCGACATGTTTCGAACCAACAGGTGTGGTTCATCTCGTCCTGATGATGAACCACACTTTTTGGTTTGAAACGCGTCAACAAATCAATTTTGATGTGATTATTGTCGAAAACATGTCTCAAAAACTTGTGGTTCATCTCGTCCTGATGATGAACCACACTTTTTGGTTTGAAACGCGTCAAAAAATCAATTTTGATGTGATTATTGTCGAAAACATGTCTCAAAAACTTGATATGGATCAAAGAAGCCTTAATTCAATAATATTATATATATTATGTAAATTTCACAATCTTTATACATAAATGTATTCTCATGTTTAATTTTATTAAAACCTTGATTTCATTTCTATGGGAACATTTTTAATAGTAGTGAGAATAAAGGGTTTAGATATATCTCAAAAGTAATTATAACTTTTTTCCTTTTAGATTTAATTAAAAAAATGTTATAAAAATAAATTAAAACAAAATATTTATAAAATATTTTGATTTTGAAATAAGTTATGGTTTTTGGGCATGTGGTATTGATAAGCCATGGTATTGTAATAAAGCCTATTCATAAGTTCATAATATTAATGCTAAAGTGAGATGAATATCCATGGTTAAGAATCTTGTCATGTTGTTATAAAATATTTTGATTGTGAAATAAGTTATGATTTTTGGCTATGGGGTATTGATAATCCATGGGATTGACCCATGGTATTGTAACAAGGTCTATACACAAGTTCATAGTATCAATGAAAATTTTGGGGTGAATATCCATGATTAAGAATCTTGTCATATTGTTATAGAATATTTTGATGGTTATGTTTTTTGGACATTTGGTATTGATAAGCCATTGTGTTGGGCATGTGGTATTGATAAACTATGGTATTGGCCAATGGTATTGTGATAAATCCTATTAGCAAGTGAATAACAAAATCAAAATATAACAAATTGAAGTTTTTTTTTTATTAATTTACTTTTTATTATTAATTGAGTCAAAATTTAAATGTTCACTCATCCTCGATATCACTTTTAAATTTTTATTGATTTTTATGGATCCAACATTTAAAATTGTTTATATACTTACATTACACCTAGACATCTACCCTATATTGGTCTGTAGAATAATATAACTAGCAATTGCACCAGATGTTGAAAAGGAAACACTGGAAGACATAAATTTGAGAAGCATTGTGATATATAAGAAATCATTGAAGATAAAAATTAGTAAACAAAATGCCTTTCAAAAGTAGAAGATAAAGAGAAAACATTTACATTATGCCAAGTTGAAAGATTTTTTAACCTTTCGAATATAGATTGCCTTTTAATCTTCAAATATGGTCTTTCAAGTTCCAATAGCAAATATTTGATAGATTTTGAAAAAATACAGGTAGTAGATGATATCAAATAAGATAAATAAAATAATATTATTTCATGAACAATATGATGACTATCTTTCCAAATCTAAATTTTGCATCACAACCTCACAAATTTCAGACATTATCACATATTAGATGAAAATGAGCCAGACATCAGCTCCCAATTATTCATAAATTTTGGTGTAAAATTTGCAACTTCGATGGGAAAATCTAGTGCAGTGTGGTTGATGATGTTCAATATCTCCAATGTTTCCTCAGAGAATATTATCTCTGAAATTGTAAAGAAACATTTTGAATTGCACTGACACTAGCAATAGACTATTTTAGTATTTTTCATTGCCCCCTCAATAGTACAGGGTTTACATCTCATGGTGGCCAAAATTCTAATATGTATTATAACTTCTTGTATATACCATTGATTTATATTGACAATTGCAACAGACCATTGTAACAATTTACATGGTGGAACCCTCTACATGGTTGAAGACATTGATTATTCACACAATCCAATGAACCACCAACCACCTATAACTTGACCAACTCAAAACTACCCAAAAAAAAACAAAACAAAACAAAAAAACAACAATGAACTACCCCTAAGGTCCAGTGAAGTAATACAATGTGTAAAATGTGAATTAGAAATAACAACAACAACAACAATAAGAAAAACTTCAAAACTCGTATACCACTAACAACAAGATATGTCATTGATCAGCTTGGCACATAAAACTTGATTGGACCAATTTTTCTAAGGAAGAACACACAAATGTTGTTAAAACATGATAGAGTGGACTCTAATTTACAAATCAAATAATAATATTTCACTTTTCCTCGTATACCACTGACAACAAGATATGTCATTGATTAGCTTGGCACATAAAACTTGATTGGACCAATTTGTCTAAGGAAGAACACACAAATGTTGTTAAAACATGATAGAGTGGACTCTAATTTACAAATCAAATAATAATATTTCACTTTTCTTCT
Organism: Pinus tabuliformis; assembly: GCA_031772625.1. Lineage (NCBI taxonomy): Eukaryota > Viridiplantae > Streptophyta > Pinopsida > Pinales > Pinaceae > Pinus > Pinus tabuliformis. The sequence goes on along the minus strand of CM062819.1, from coordinate 1,338,236,757 downwards.
TTATTGTAGCCACATATTTTAGCCATAATCCAGGTGACCAACACTCTTCTTTGTTGAAGCCATAGACTTCAGCTTTCAACCACATAGCCCAACTGAACTAAAAATTAACTCTAGACATTTGTCCTTTCTTTAAGCGCATCAATAACTCTCCTATGGCATTTGAACTCAGAAACTATATAGCCTATTGGATTTGAAGCTCAAATTTGAATCTATCCTAGCCATGGATTGGTGTCCGTTAATTTGATTTTTTTTCTTTAATACACAACCCAAACCAAAGCTTTGAGAAGCATCTTGATATGTGTCATTGACTGGAGCAACAGATGCTAACAAAACATCTAGAAGTGCATCATCATTTGCCTAGACAACTAGAATCAAAGGAGGCAAATAATTTTTTGAATGAGCATTCCAGCTCTAGACAAATTGGAGAATACATTCTATGTGACTTGTCACTGATACAAAATTACATTACATGTAACAAAAAACCTGAGAAATATTATGACTTAAGACATCCACCATCTTTCAAGAATGGAAACTTATGGAAACTATCTACATTAATATTATAAGTGAAAAGGAAACAATTTCACATTTATTTCCCCTTTGCATGCACCTCAAAAATTATAGAAAATAATGCATGCATCCCAAAAATTTATGAAAACAAGCATTTCGATTAAAGATGAATGCAATGTAACTAAAAATCCCTATTTGTCTTTGAACTCATTGGCTTGAGTCCACTAGTGTTTGTATGTCCCAATTAATCTCAAAAGATGAGATGAAATAGTGTTTATCTTACATCTTTGACTCTTTAATGATAATGACCAACATTAACACAATTATTTGTGGTGTCAGATTGATCGACGTCCATTAGATGATCAGGTGTGGAAACAGATGAAGCGCGTGCAGTTGTGTTTTCATCTGCACCCACCACATGTTCATTATCCAGAATGAAGAAGCTTCTCCTGGAAAGCGTGCTGGTGCTGAAAGGACTTATTCCCATTGTCGAAGGACTACTCATGAAATTTTCCAGAGAAAATGGACTGTTGCTGTGGCTAATTTCTGATACTCTTGTCTGGGGAGATGAGGCTGAACTCTCTTTCTGGTCAACATACACCATGAATGATTTCATTTCCCTCTTCAATGACTTCCCTGTTGATGGATCACCCACCTCACTATTATTGTTATCCTTAACATTAGGCTCCCTCATATAATTGTGAAGAAGCATGGAAAATAATATAGTCAGAGCTACAAATGACACCAATCTAGTGATCAGATAGAGACCCTAGAAACTGCCCATGCTCAACCTATTGGAAACTACTTTTGCTCCTAAATATGTGCAGGTTGTGTTATTTAACCATTTGTTTTTAATATGTTGCATTTGTTTGTCCTTTAAAAGAGACTGAATGGACCTGGAAATATCAGAGACAAGGGGATCACCCTTGGGAAATACCTATGCAAAAGTGTTGATTCGTGAGAGACTAACCATATATAGAAGAAGTCATTTATACATAGGAATTCAGACAAATTATTGAATATTTGATGCAACTTACAAAGCCAAAACCCTGAGTCTTGTAGATAGGTCCAACCATTGCATAGTTGCATTGTGAAGCTACAAAAATGCGGATATAAGGAATCTCGTCGAAAATGGCAGCAATTGTGCCTTTTGAGAGAGCCTCTCCAACTTCCTCTATTGTTGAAAATGTTTTAAGAATTTCATTGGCTATGTGCAACTTCTCTTGTAGGTATTCACCTACAAAAGTTCCTTCCTGATACCCTACTGGTGCTCCACTGACGCGGAGAGATTCAACATCTTTAATAGCAGGATTCAACTTTTGTACTATAAGAATAGATGTCAAATTGGTCGTATAGCTAGATGTTAGAATCAGAACTACGAATAGCTAGATTACAAGCACCGATCAAGATAAATTTCTCACTAACTTCACCCCTGTAGTACAGTGACATAAAACTTCATCTAAAGCCATCTAAATAGTGACATTGTGCTTTTATATATTTCAAACTAGAGAACAAAACAAAGCAATTCAAAGGGAAGGGGAATCACTTACTGTGAGAGAAAACCAACGTCGAGAAAGAAAACCTAGAACAACAGGGCAAACAGAAAAGAGGAAAAGTCAGCTTACTAGAGACTAACACCACAAACATAAATAAAATTGTGCGCAAATGATGGATTGAGTATTAAGATTAAATTATTGTGGGTAGAATACCAGAGTAGAGTCACCACTTGGTCTCTGGGTTTTCCTCTAAACTCGAGATTTAACTTATGCTCGAATAGCCATATCACACATCTTCTGAATATGAAAAATGCCCCTATTATGCACCACTTCCCTATTGTAAAAGGTGGCAGGAAGGCCCAAGCGTTATTTTCTTCGTCTACCTTGACAGGAACTACCATCACTAGACTTGACTCTATGAATGGTTGCGTGAAATCGACATAGTTACTTCGATTAGCTAAAAATGTGATATCACCCACAATTGCATCAAATGTTTGTCAACAAATCTTGAAATCAATATTGACAGGAGTTGAATGTTTAGTAATCAGAAGAATTTGAATCTAATAATTCAACTGGCTATAGAAGGTACCTTGAGATGAAGTAGTGTCAAGCAAAGGCGAGGTCGACCTACTGTGTCGCGAGTCCTATAATTTGTAACCAAATTTGTAACTAACATAATAACAGTTGAATCAATCTGATGTCTCAAACTATTTATAATCGTCTAACACCTAAATCAAGGGCACACAAATGCACATGTAATCTAATAGGGGAGTTATTTTTAGTGGGGAATGCCTTATAGTGTAATTATAAGTTATAATATAATATAATATATACAATATGCATTATGTACCTTACATTATTTTTTAGTATTTTTTATAAAATATATGTTGTGACTTAAAATATAAAATGCTTTGTACAACATGTTTGTGTTTTGTATGGGATATATATATACAGTGCTTGAATCTAGTTTTGGGCTTTGCCCTTTTAGCATTTATTATTATTATTATTATTATTATTATTATTTTAATAAATATACAATATATATTATATTTATATAATTATATTGACAATATTTTTATCTTTTTACAATTAATTAGTAATTAAATGAAATAATATTAATTTAAATTTTGTTTACATAAATAAAAAGGCAAATAACTAAATTAATTAAAAATATTAATATTTACATATTATTGACAGTGTTGGAAATTCATCAACCAAGGGGGTCTCCCCAATGTGAGGTCTCAATTAGACCTGACACCTTTTGGAGTAGGAGCCCCATTCGGAGTATTGGCCCAACTACCATATATTCTTGCATATTTTCCTTGGCTTTAGCCGTCGGCAAGATGAAGAAGTGCATATGTGCCTTTGAAAAAGCTAGTGAGTGTGCCTGGTGAATGTTTGGTTGCAGGTATACCAAAGTTATCCTACTGCAGAGGGAAAGAAAAGTGAGCCTCTAAGAGAGAGGTATTAGTACCACCCTAGTAGAGACACACACAAACATGAAAGACTTGTCTAACATCAAGCGGATAGTCCACATAGATACGACGATTGTTATAACCATTACAACACATTCTCAATATGATAAGAACTAAAATAACTAATATAGTTTGACTACTTTATTACAGGAGAAAGAAAACATGAATCATAAACGTTTACAGAATAATTTTACAAATATCCACAATCCATGCATGAAAATGTGTTGGTCATCAGGCTTCAAGTATTAAGTAAGAGTACCAAGATGCATGAATACAACGAGCATCACTATCTCCAATAGTGGATCATTGGAACAACTACTTGCTCCCCAAAAGTACTAACTTTGTCTCTATGATGCCTTAGAGGAGAATCCAAGGTGAAAAGTCCTTGTCTTATACAATGACGCTTGTATATATAACAAATGGGGTGATCCTTCACCTCCCTTCTGACTCTTGGACTACCTTCATGATTGTTTGACTTATTTATGAATTTTCAACTCTTACATGATTCTTCACATTATGTACATGTCTCTTGGCCTTCCACTTTTCAATGAATTTACATAATCCACAAAATGATGTGGCATGTGATGAATCATGACATGACATGACATGACACTGATAACATGGATTGCATGATGACATGGAAATGTCAAGCCATCCTTTTTTGTTTCTTCCTTTGTGTTTTCTTGAAAGACTGAACATGTTATTTTCTTTCTCATCCTCATGACTTGAAGATAAGGAGCCTTCAATGTGGTCTTGATCTTTTGTATTCTCTTGTAACCTTGTGTTCCTTTATCTTATCGCCTGATGATCTTCTGGTCTCTTCAGCCCCATAAGTGTCTTCTAGCATGGTATCCTTCTCGCTTTTCCTCCATCATCATCCTATCATGATAAGATAGAGTACTTGCAACTGAAAACCATTCATGACAAGATGACATCATTCTGGAAACCCCTAATCTAGCATGTTTCAAGAAATCACTTGTTAGGGCTAGAACTGATGATTGGTTGAGTGACTGACTCAGGGATTGCATAGTTCTAGAGGCCAAGGTCTAGGATTTAGGCTTGAGACTATGTAATGCGTAGTTCAGGATGGCCGCAGTCAATGGATTAGATGGGGATTGAATCTTGAGGTTTCCCAATACACAGTTTTGGAGGGGGAACAATCCCATGGATTACGCAGTTGTGCAGCTTAAGGTGCTAGGATAAAATCTCGAGGCTTGACAATGTGCAGTGCGATTTTGTGGATTACTAGGACGAAAAAATTGCACAATTGGGGAACTAAAGAGGCTGGGCTGAGGGCTTGAGCACTAAGCTTGATCACTACATAGTTCTAGGGAACATGAGGCCAATTATTACATAGTTGCGCAGTTCAGGAGCTCAAGGTTTAGGCTTGAGGACTGAGACTACACAATACGTAGTGGAGGACCAACTAGAGAGGAACATTGCACAACTCTAGAGCTCAGGGGTTGGGCTTGAGAACTAATATTGTGCAGTGCAAAGTTTTGGGAGGCATATATTGTGTATTGCATAGTGCCAAGAGGCAAGATTGTTGCTTGAGAACTGAGGCTGCGCAATGTGCAATTCAGGAGGGTTGGATGACACTGATTAGCTTGGTCGAGGAGATTTCCTAGTTTTGACTAATTGTGGGATCAATGAAATGAATTTGAACAATAATAATAATTGAGCATGATCACACACTTAGATTACTTAAATACACAACATAAGACACCCAGAACATATGAACAACATACTTTCCTCAATGCGACAACATTGTGACAACTCACTCCAAGTGCGACACTAAAGATACACTTTGCGATGACAGTGAAGACGCTTGTGCAACAATGCTTGAAGCTTTGGAAATGAACAAAAGACATGTTTACATGATGATAAAAACTCATTATCACAAACATTACCAATTGAAACACACCAAAACTATCTTTTATACAATATGCGACACTTAACACGCTAAAACACCACACTTGCTATATGAAAAGAAAAGTGTGAATGACACTTGCGATATGTGAACAACGGTGAAAGTAACACATGCTAGAGAAAATATAACATGAAAAAGATACTAATTAAAGTGAAATCAAGAAAAATTGATAGTAAAAATTGTTGAAGAATCCAGGGTAGTTATAGTTAATGATATTCTTCTTGAATTGATAACTATTTGTGAGGCATTTTTTAATTTCTTATTAGCACAATCTTCTCTTTGACATTATTAGAGTGTGTGTTTCCTATTTCATCAAATAGATACCAAAAAAAATAGACAAGAACAGAAGATGTTGGCATTCTACCAGGGCCAAAACCTCTCCCCGTTAGAGAGGAAAATCCGCACATAATTCTTCTTATAAAGACTCCAATTGATAAAAACCAAGACCATGACCCTTGACTTACTATTCCATTCCAAGATCAAGACACCACTCCTCTCCTTTATCACTATTAATTTCTTCATCATCATTTCTTCTTCACTGAGGAAATCATTGTTTCACACCATTGTTGCCCCTTCAATGATATCCTTGTTGCTTCTTTCCTGAGACTGAGATCATGATTGAGTTCAGTATGCCAAGAAAGCATTACTGTGTGATCACCGAGCTTCTTCTTGTCATAGTGAGATCATTATAATCCTTCTTGTCAAGACAGTGACTCCATTCAGTATGTCAAGATAGTGATATCATTACTATGAGATAATTTTACCATGATTATGTTGAGGTTACGTGTACTACTGTGTAATCTGAGATCACGTTCATTACCTAGATCATGATTGTCTTCTTCCTGTGCTAAGACCTTGTGACTGCGTTCTCCTTGCACCGAGAGCTTCACTATCATGTTTAAGCTAAGACTAATATCACCAAGAAGGTTACATTGTCCACTAAGATATCCAAGACTCTATTCTTCCTGCACCCATCCGAAGTTGCAAACTAGTCCAAGATTCACTGTGTTGTCTGAAGTTTCAGAGTGATCTGAAGTTGTGTGTTTCTTGTGGTGACCTCAATGGGGTATTTATAGTAGTCACGTCTCCATAAATAAGTCGACATTACAATGTGAAGCGTTGTGTCTATTTATTGAGCCAACATGAGTGAATCTAATTCTTTTTAGGTTGACATGACTGTCTTTTACCTCACTTTGCTGGAAGTCTTCTTCTTTGGAGGATGGTGCTTGTCTTGGAGGGCTACTTGACACTAGGTTGACCCATAGACATGCTTAAAAAGAGCTCTTTAACATGACTTTGATTCATTGAATTTTCTAGACCTATGGAATGAGAAAGAAACTCATTCAAATAATTTACAAAAATAATATTTCTTTTTCTTGACAACTACAAAGATCAAAATTACATTTACAAATACCGAACCTAGTTACACTTTTCTTCAACACTTCCTCTTAACTAGGGAGGTTTTTACAATGGTACTTGGTCATTCTCAATATGAAGAATTTGAGATTCCCTTGTTTTTTATACTAAGTGTTGAGGTGTTTTAGTCTTACAATACCCTTGTTGCTGATATTGAGGGAGGACGTGGTTTAGTATCAACAAATACCCTTGTTGATAGAAGGCACCAGGTGCTTGTCGGGTTTGGAAACAGATCCAGTTTGTGTATGAGATTGACGAGAAGAGAAGGCACTAAGTGCTTTCTAGGTTTGGAAACCGATCCAATGTGTGTACGAGATTAAAGAGAAGAGAAGGAAATGGCTGCTTTTTGGGTTTGACAACCGATTCAGTGTGTGTACAGAAAGGACAAAGAACAAAGGAAGAAGCAAATAATCATTGAAAGATAAGTATCAATATTTTATTTTAGTTTTTAATTATGCATATAGTTTTTGACTTTGATTTATGATGATTGCATGTGATTTATGAAGGTTTTGTTTTGAGATAATCGAATGTGATATGTTTATACATGATGATTTGATCAAAGACCTACTTTGACTTGTTGTGACAGGAAGTAAACATAATTTCACGTGTACCTTATTGACGAGTCACCAATGAGGTATGATTTGAATTTATTTAAATTCCTTTTTAATCTAATTTCAATTATGTGCTTGGTACAGGAAAGCGGGGGAAATGCCTAGTTTGGGTGGTTGAAACTAATTTCAAGGATTAGCAGCTACAATAGAAGGAATTGGAACATGTAGTAGTATGCTGGTAAAGCACTTTAGGAGCAGGGCCATTGTGGGACACTGGTACCCAATAGTGTCCATTGATTTCCATGAGCATGTTATCACTAGTATGATGGTTTTTAGGTAGGGATATTTCTTGGTTTTCATACCTTCCAATGCGACGAAACCTTGCCAAGGGATGGATTTCCCGAGGGATTATGTAGCAGAAAGGGGATGTTGGGGAACTTTGAAGGTGAGTGATTGCATGGAAAGGGGTGACCAGATTTCCTGAGGGACTATGTAGAAGAGAAGAGAAGATCAAGGAATGAATTTGTTTTGGTCATCAACATTGCTAGATGGAATCAAAATCACATTGGGAGTGTGCCCTGGAAAAATGAGTTGTTAATTGTTCACTGAGAGAATAAGTAGGGAAAGGATCGTAGCATTGGATATTAAATATAGGTTTGACTTTGGCAACGAATTCTAGACTTCCTAGGAAGCAAGTGAATCTTGGTACTACTTTTGAAGGTGGAGGTGTGAGCCTCTAGATTCCCTTGTTGATTGATATAGGCATTGTATCCTTTTATTTGTTCGTTAAAGCAAATATGCATATATGTGTGTGTGTGTTTTATTGTGAATATTGTATCCAGCTATATTTATAAATCTCCACATAAAATATGTTTATTTGTTATTTGAAGCAAATGTGCATAAGTATATGTCATTGTTATTGTAAATACCATAATGAGCTGTGTTACAAAGCTCCAATAAGCGGTATGTTGGTCATGGTTTTCAGCAGTTGTTATTGTAAATACTGCAACGAGCTATGTTATAAAGCTTCATAGGAAGTATGTTTTATTTTCAGTGGTTTGCTAGTCATAGGTGTCAAATAACACTAAGAACAGTGTTCCCCAAGGGGGATAAGTTGGTAACAACCCCTGGTTGAATTTTCATGTAAAAAATATATAAGACCAAGGTCACAGGACACATATTCCAAGTTGAATGGTGAGGAAAACATCACATTGGGGGTCACTTTCAATTTATTAATGGTTATGGAAATTGGAAAAGGCATTGACAAAGACAAAGAGGAAATAAGTGGCATTTTATTTATGAAATAAAGGAAAATAGGAGAAAAGGAAGGTGAAGAAACACATATTTGCATGAGAGGGAAGTTGAAGAAAGAATGAAGGAAAATGAAAAAAATAGAAGCTTCAATGATAAAAAGGATTCTGAGGATTAGTTGCTAGCCTTTTAATAGTTTTGGGTGGAGTTCTCTTCTATTCTATCATTCTCTCACACTTTTTCACACTTAGAGTAAACTTAGAGAATTCTTGGAGCACTTTTGTATAAATTGGATCTGAAGAAAGAAGGTAAAAGGAAAGCATAAAAATGCAAGGGAACGGTTGGATCAAAAACTACAGCTGGATTGTTTTGCAAGTAATAGCTTGCAAGTGTGATTTCCTTGTTGATTTATGGATGCATGGAATATGCATGTGATTATCTAGTTATGTGATGTCATTAACGTGGAGGATATCCTAGTTTGATAATGGTTTTATCCTTGTCTTTCCATTTCTTATATAACCATGGTGTTGTGGGTTTTTCCACTTGATTATTTTTCTAATTGGTGCTCATAATTCCTTATGGTTGTGGGTTGGAACAAATGCTTTGAACAACGTGGGTTGAGTTACTAGTCTTGGAGCCTAGGTTGGGACAAATGCTCTGGAGACCTTGGTGGGTTGAGTTACTAGTCCCTTGAGCTAGGTTGGACAAACACTCTATATCCCTAGGAGGTTTTCGATTGAGTTACTAGCTACTAGAGCCCTATATAGCTTCGGTAGAGACTGATCAGCTTGGTGTTAGTGATGTCCAACCGTAAAGGTGGAATCATTATGGTTGAGGGTTGAGGTGCTTTGGCCTCTATAAGCGTCGTTTTGGTTTTTTCTTGGTTTATTCCATCATATCCCACATTCATGCATGCAATATGACACGGGGGTGATTGGATGAAAGAGAGATTTGGTTCAGCCCAATATATGGTTCGGTGGTACATGGAAGTCCTCAACTTGGTTGGTAATTTCAGATGTTAATAGGAGACATTTTCCTATTGTGATATATTAGCATTTGTAGTATATATTGTTGATATTTTGGCTGGGTTTCCATGGTTTCTATGCTGGTTATTTCTGGTTATATGTTGGTTATGTGATGTGTACCATTTATGGCTCTTGTCATGAATCATTTAGTTATTGATTGATTGATGAATGTATGGACTAATAAGTGTTGTTGCAACTATCTGGAAAGGGCATAAATCCTTCTTGGTGATTCTTAGATGAATCTTAGACTATTATGATTAGATATGCATCCATGACTTGTAGCTTACATGTTTTCCATATGTTTGATGAAATGATTGTCATGGTTAGGTTAAGTTTTTGTTCAATTTTTGTATGAATAGCATTATCATTATGTCATTTATCATTATGAGAAGTTACAGGCAGTTATGGGTAGTAGTCTGGAGGCTGTCCTAAAATGTGGCTAAGATCTCGAGAGTGCACCCTTTGAACTGGAACTTTTGACTATAACTGCATGGAATCATTGTCATGTGTGCAGTTGGAGCCCTATAACTGTGCCCTTGTAGACTTGTGCATGCGGTTGGGATTCTAGGTCAGTGAAAAGGAGCCCCAATTCAGGGTATGCTCAACAAGGGTGGTTCTTTGGCCCATGAGTGTCCTATAAGAATTGTAGGATGTTACTTGGTGGTATGTAAGTCTTAGTTATATGCCCCACTTCCTTACCTAGAGCTAGGAGGTCAGGTCATTTCATAGTGGCATTCCTCTTCACATTTACCCAGAGGGATTGTAAAAGGGAGTAAATGTTGGAGAGGGGATGTTACAACATCTTCCTGATATTGTTCAGTAACACATTGCAAATTAACAGATTGAAGAGGCACAACGATGTTACTAGTTGCTTCAAAAAAATCATCAATAGTAGCAAATGTATTTAGATAAATTATGTTTTTAGATTCATTAAGATTATTAGAAGTACAAGGGAGAGAAAAAAAATTTTTAACCCATCTCATTAATTCAATTTGAGGAGGTAAATCTTGAGATTGAAATTGAAAACAAATTAAATTGAATAAGAAAATCATCAAAAGAATCACCTTCAAATCTACAAAGATTCTCAAGTTGATCACAAACCTTGTCATAATCATAGTCTTGAAAAGTGTGTAGGAACATCCTTGTAAACTTGTCCCAAGTATGTACAAATGAAACTGGCAGGGATTGACACCAGTATTTAGCTTGGAATGTTAAGATAAGAGTAAATATCCTGCAAATTACACTTTCATCAATGTCATAATCATTACAATTTAAAATAAATTGAAGAACATGATCAAAAGTAGAAACATTTCCCTTACCATTAAACTTTGTTTTTGACAAGTGTTTTACTACCTTTATTGGAGTGGTGGAAGGTGCACGTCTACAGAAGAAACTCCAAATAGGAAGTTTGGAAGGAGTCATTAAAAACAAATGAAATGATTAAAACAATACTCTAAAAAGGACAAATCATCAATTCCCTACTTCTAGAACCAAAAATTGATGGCCAAAAATGACCTCATCAACATTATGGAGACTAAACAATGTAAACTTTGAAACGGGAACTATAAACTCAAAACGGGAACTCTGGCCAAAAAACCCCGAAAAAACATCAAAAACAGTGCTAAAAATGAAAAGTGTGTATACTGGAACGATGATTTTATTTTTTAGGGGTCAATTTTGAACATGTTTTAAAAATTGCAGTGACTACGAAATTTTTGTGCAAAATATAGCTTCAAAACGAAAAAGTGATGATACTGGAATGATGATTTTTTTTTTTAGGGTCAATTTTCAAACTTTTTAAAAAATGCTAGTAAAACCAAATTTTTATGTGCCAAACAAAGTTGTTTGTGAGGAAAAAAAACACATTAATGTTTTTGGTAGAATATCATTTTTCTTTCCTAAATATAAATTCAACATGTTTTCAACCATAACATGCTAGATACAAAAGAAATTGAAATTTTTTCAACTATAAAATTAAAAAACCATGACATTATGAACAAATTACATCACTAAATGAATTCAAAATTCATTATTTGTATATTGAATAGAACATACATTATATCTCTAATTTAATATTGATTGTAGATATTTTAAACAATAAAAATTATCATAATTAAAACATATAATCCAACAACATAAAAATGCCTCATAACTTCTCATTTAACACCATATGGAAATCATTAATCTTATTTCAAGATACGATGCATACATCAGTTATATAAACTATTTTATGAATATCCTACACAGACATGGATTTCTAAACAAATAAATGCACGCGAATTCATTTGTGGACGTAAATATTAATACAAAATGAATGTACTGGAATTCAATTAGACCTATGCCAAAAGAAGGTTTTGGTAACAAGAGCTATGTACACATCTAAATAAAGATATAGCTTTTTAGGTGTAAGTCTACTGACCCCGTAGCATTATAATGTTACTGCAATTGCCATATTATCGTTACTAGGTTTATAAAATATTTAATTATTAAAAATTAGTTTAATATTCCGTCAATCGTTTGCATAGAGCAGAAACCCTCGTGGCATAATCAACAAAGGTGCTAGAGATAATGGAAACGATGAATATGCATGCATACCGTGGCCCTCCTTTTTTTTCAAAATCCGATACAGACTTCAGAGAATAGCCGAACCATAAACTCAGCATAGCGGACCCAAGAATTGTATCACAAGGTCGGTCAAAATATATACAAACTTAATATGAATAAACTGAAGCCACAGTGATGTTGGCATTACAACAACTAGAGACCCTGGCCTACAAGAACAGGGCCAAAATCCCAAAGATAAATACAGGACCGAGGCTTCCTCGCCTTGGACTATCTAGCTAATATCGTAAACCACTACAACAATGAGGAAAGTTAAAACCCTCCATCAGGTGACAAGAAGACCGACTAGTAGCTCCAACAAAGAAACTCGCATGCAGAACAGAGTCTGAGAAAGAGAATTTATCCCTGGAATTACTTAGGAAACCAAACCAAGAATAATGCCACCTCACTACCATGACAAAGATAGGAAAGTGAATTATGTTTTGGAATGTGTGATAAATTCTTGAAAATTATTATATAAATGGTAATTGAAGTTTTAACGTAAACTTTATTTAAAATTTTTATTTATAAAACATAATTAAAGAAAAGGAAAGACATTAAATAAAGCCAAAAAAAATAAAAACGTTTGATAGTTAAATAATATCACATTCATTTTATTTTTTTAAAATGTGATTTCTTTTATTAATAAAATAATATTTAAATCGTAATAGTCATATGAAATCAAAGTAAAGACATTCATAAAGCCAAAATTAATTTATTAATAAGCTAATATTTAAACCTTAAAATTATCTCATCCGTGTCTGTTATGCCTCTTTTCAAGTTCTTGGCGTTTTCATTTCGTACTCTAAATACCGCATTCATCAATCGAGCACTTGAAATTATGGAGAAGTAATCGAATTAGAATCAACATGAAATTACTAGAAGCTGGCAAATAGTATGAATGCACCTCGACCCTGGCAGATAGTATGATTTCCTTCTTTTGCGGTGTACGGTGAAAATGTGTCGTAATATATCAATTAGGTTGATGTTTTGGGGTTATATTATATATGTTATTGTTTCGGGCGATTCCCAGAATCGCCCGAAACAATAACAATAACATATATAATATAACCTCTCTTCATATATAACATAATAATCTAGCGGTCGTGGTTTCTAACTCAGACTCAGCCGGAACAAATCCAGATTTATGAATTTGTTTAGATAAGGTTGTTTAAAGTCCGTCAATAGGAGAATGTATGTTTAAGTAATTAATTTGACCTTGGCTATTATAACAACATTCATTTTGGCCCCAGATGCGGGTGCTATGCATAGTCAATAATTCGATGGGATGGAGGACGGCGAGGTGTGAAGGGCACATGTCCAGCATGCACGCCGGACGGAATACCGGGTGGGAAGATGGGACATTAAGCGAGGCAAGCGTTAAGGCAGATAGAATGAAGGGTCTCGGCATTAAACAGAAGTTTGGCTCCGCACGCGCTGAGGATTACCCGCCTGCAACCACCCTGATAGCCACAGTAATGGCGGGTGAAGATCGAGGGAGAGGCGCCCGTTTATTTAAGAGTTCTGGCAGCAACGAAATGCTACTATGCCTCATGATATTCAGAATCATTCTGGGTTTTGGTTCTGCAAAGGTCTTGGGTGGGTCTGGCTCTGTCTGCTGTTTTCGGATTATGGTTGGGGAGAAGGACTCTTTCGTAGCTGAAGGAGGCTGCCGCGGTGGTGTATGCAGATTTAATCTGGCTGATAGTAAAGGTTACCCGGGTTCGCAGGCTGTTAATCAGGGCGGTAGCAGACAGCTCTTTGATGGTAGCGGAATCCCCACTGTTGCGCCTAATCTTCCTTCGGCTGCAGGTAATACTCTCAATGTAACTTGTGGATTTCCACCTGTGGTTGATTATTTTCATCTTGTTGTCTGCAATTTCTAGATAGTTATGACGAGACCCCACCAGCGTCTGTTAAGCCATAGGGGCTCCGGCCGTGGCAACCCCTCTCGCCCTTCTATTGGGCTGGGTTCCAAGGAGTAGGTTCCAGACCCTCTGAGATCTGAAAACGTCATGAGACCGGGTCAATTTTTCAATCCAAGTTCTCCAGGTTCTACCGGCTCGCCATCCTTCGGCTCTACTACTTTCACTTTTAATTGTGCTCTCAATCGACCCCGAATTACTGCTCATGTCTCTGTGCTTTTCCTGGAAGATACCCAAGATGAAGGCGAGCCTGGTATCACACTGCCTCACTCCCCTGGGCCTTCTCTGATCTGGATTTAAACAGGAATGCAACAAATTACAGAGATAACCATATACACAAATATGCAGCGGAAAAAATACTTCATTTCATTAATGGAAAATACTGAAATATGCTTACAACCAGAAATGGAAATAAACCAGCTAGGGTGATGGTAGCTTATCTCTGAGAAGAGATGTGGTGGCTACATGCCTCTGAACTGTGTTACAATGAGGCTCGAAGGCCTATTTATTGTTGAGAAACAATGGAAAACCCTTAACATTCCAAAACCTAACCCTAGGAGATGAAACGCCAAACTGTGGGCCCCGTTTGGGTAAGTTGGTACATCAACTTCCCGGGGTCGTAACTTTGGCATACGATCTCCGTTTGATGCGTACAATAGCTCGTTAGAAAGATCTATCCGAGCACTACCACTTTGGGAAGGGAAACATCGGTCCATGGACTCATGTTGCCCCCATATTTCCCAAAAAACGTCATTTAGGGTCTCAAAACGGCTCCAGAAGTTGAGGACCCGAAAAACTGCTAAAAATAGTAAGTTGTGCTACAATTAAGGAAACTGAAAATGCTGAGAGAAACAATGGTGGGGGTCCAGGTGGACTTGGCAGGTGGCCACCAATATCCACCTGGATCATTCCTCCCCCCTTAGGAAGCAATGGTCCCCATTGCGTTGAGTTCCTCCATGAGATGAGGAAACTTTTGCTGAACTTGTTCCCTGGTGAGCCACTTGCCTTGCTGAAGGAGTTGGCCTGCTTTGACAACTCAATATAGTTGGATATTCTATTGGTGTGTGTTCTTGATTTGTGTGTCCATGATTCGATCAGTTGCAGCTTGTTCCATGAAATCTGGATTTAATTCTACGGGTTTGAGCTGTTCTGCAATGTCGGAAGTGTCTAGCAATGGTGGAAAGTATGGCCGAAGGCGATCCACATTGAACACTGGGTGCAGGCCAAGGAATGGGGGAATGCTGAGCTCAAGTGCATTGTCTCCCATAGCCTTAGTAATGGTGTAAGGACCATATCGGAGTGGTCTTAATTTCCGATAGGCTCCAGTAAGGTGTTTCTTTTGCAAATGCAACTAGACTTTGTCGCCCACCTGAAACTTGTGTGGCACCCGATGTTGATCATGTCACTGCTTGTACTTGGCATTTGATTTCTTAAGAATGTCATGGACCTGCTAGTGAATATGTTGGATGCGCTCAATGAAGCTGGTGGCCTTATCTGTTTCGGACTGGACATGAGCTGAATTTATGTGAGTAGCTGCAAGTGGCCTGGCCACATCAATGGGGCATAGTGGCTGGAATCCCAAACCCACCTGAAAAGGGCTATGGCCAGTGGAGCTATGAAGAGCTCGATTGTAGCTATGCTAAACATAGGGGAGGCTCTCATCTCATGTGCATGGATGCTTTGAGTTATACATGCACAGAATGTGCACAATCATCCTATTGACAACCTCTGTCTGGCCATCAGTTTGAGGATGGAAGGTTGTGGACTTCGTGAGTTTGGTGTCCAGCATTGACCAGAGACTGGACCAAAATGTGCTGAGAAACCGGCTATCCCGATCTGAGATGATAGACTGTGGGATCCCAAAGTGCACCCACACTCGTTCAAAGAAGAGTTTAGCAGTGGCTTCTGCTGTGATATTCTTCTTGCAGGCCGCCATAATGGCCATCTTCGAAAACCTGTCGACGACCACAAAAACACAATCATTTCCATGCTTAGTGGAAGGAAGGCCTGACATGTAATCCATGGAGATGGATTCCCAAGGTCGACTAGGGGTAGGCCACGGGGTATAGAGGCCGTGCTTCTTAATGGTTGGTTTGGCAATGGCATAGGTAGTACATGATCTGATGTACTTCCCAACATCCTGTCGAAGATTCGGCCAATAGAAATAATTTTGCAGTACTGCCACTATTTTCTCGACCCCGAAATGCCCAGCAGCCCGACTATAGTGTGCTTCCCAAATCATCTTGGCACGCTCGCTTGAAGGAACACAAAGGTGACCTAGGTGGCATAATAGGGCATCCTGGAGGTGAAAATCTGGAACATGCCGACCCTCCAAGAGTGTCTGGTATGTGTGGCCGAATTCTGGGTCGCTTTTGTAGAGAAGTGGCCAATCAGAAGTCTTGTGCCCACAAGAGTTGAGCACAGTGGTTAATGCCATGATCGGTGGTCAACTGAGGCAATCTGCAACATTATTGGTGCTGCCCTTCTTATACTTGACATTCAAGTGGAACTGTTGCAGGTATGTAGACCACTTCTGATGGCGATCATTCTGTAATTTCCCTTGGGTCTGTATGAACTGCAGGGGTCGGTGGTCTGTGTGGATGACCGTTTCCTTCCCTAAAATGTAATGCTTCCATTGTCAGCAGGCCTGTACAATGGAATACATCTCTTTATCATAAGTGGGATACTTCCGGACTGTGTCTGAAAGTGTTTCACTGTGATATGCCACTGGATGTCCATGTTGAGTAAGGACTGCCCCAATAGCATAGTCAGAGGCATCTGTCTTGACCTCAAATGGTTGTTGTAAATCTGCTAACGTGAGCACTGATGCCGTGCAGAGGTGATCCTTCAACTCCATGAATGCCTTTTGTTGAGATTCAGATCAAAAGAATTTTGCTTTCGCCCCTCCCTTGGTGACTTGACTCAAGGGCCAAGTAATATGAGAAAACCCCAACACGAACCTGCGATAGAAGTTGGCAAGACCTAGAAAGCTGCGGAGCTCTGTTAGAGTGGTTGGAGATGGCCAATCCCAAATGACTTGGATCTTGGCTGGATCGACATGCACCCCCTATTCATCAATGATGTATCCCAGATACTGAACCTAGGTCATACCAAAATTGCATTTCTCCAAATTGGCACATAGCTTGTGTTGCCGCAATGTTTGGAGAACTTGTCGGATGTGGTGGAGGTGCTCTTCCCAACTCTGGCTAAAGATCATAATGTCATCCAAGTATACTACTACAAAGGAGTTGGTGAATGGCCGCAAGATGTCATCCATTAGCCTCATGAAGGTTGTAGGAGCATTCGTCAATCCGAAAGGCATAACCAACCATTCGAAAAGGCCCTCCTTGGATTTGAAGGCCGTCTTCCACACATCAGAGGGTTCGATTGGTACCTGGTGATATCCTGACTTCAGATCGATCTTGCTGAAATATTTCGCCCCCTTTAGTTGGTCCAGGAGGTCATCAATTCGCGGGATCGGGTACCTATTACGGACAGTGATCTTGTTCAACGCCCGATAGTCAATACAGAGTCTCCACGTCCCATCCTTCTTTTGTACCAACACGATCGGGCTCCCACAAGGCGATGAACTCGGACGGATGTGACCTTTCTGTAGGAGCTCCTGAATTTGCCTCTTGATTTCATTGTTCTCCAGAACAGAGCGCCGATAAATTGGTCCATTGGGTAGCGGCGCACCTAGGGTCAGATCGATGGAGTGCTTGACCTGACAGTGCAGAGGAACCCCTACAGGGGAGGTGAAGATGTCCTCATACTCCTCCACAACCTTGTCCATCTTTAGTTGTCATGCAGAGGGACCCCGTCTAGAGGCCGCGGCCACTGTCTTCTTCTTTCCTTGAGGGCGTATCATCAGGAAAACAAATTTCCTAGTTTTGGAAATGATCTTACTGCATTGTTTTGCAGTAATCAAAGAGATGGCGGTAGGTGGTGCTACCTCTGGTATCCTGTACAACTTATTTCCCAATGTAATAATAACAGCACGGGGCCTTGATTCATACACAACATGTCGCTTCCACAAGTATGGCTGTCCTAATAATACATCACAAACTTCAAGGGGAGCAATGTCACACAATAATTTCTTGGAAACAATTTCTTCTTATAATAAGGTTCAACAGGGAAACTATCTATGTAGAATAATTTCTTCTCAGCACACTTATGACCTTTTGTGTATTTGCTATCAGAATTGTAACAAAGCCCTTTTGCTATTTTTTCTTCCAATTGTTGTGGTGTCAACCTTGTAGGTTGTGGAAGACTATGGGCAACAACACTTCCATCTTTATAGTTGTGAATGGTATGCTTCCTAGTTGCCATAATTTTGCTTTCCATTTTTCTTGCTAACCTGAATGCCTTCTCTAATGAATCAGGTTCCCAAAGGTGTACATCATGTTGGATATTATCCTTTAAAGACCCTATGAACACATCAATCCTATGCTCCTCTGGAATATCTTTTACCCTTATGTTCAATTTTTGGAACTCCTCAATGTGCTCCATTATTGAACCCTTTGTTTGAGACTTATCAATTGGCTAAAAAAAGTGTTGCTTTTTGTATCCTCATAATGTGCTATCAATTCTTCCATAAAAATTTCCCAAGTGATAAATTGTTTACGAGAACAAAGCCATTGATACCATACAAACTGATTTGGTTCCAAATATAAAATTGCCATACATACCTTTTGTGTGTTTTACACATTATTGAGATCGAAGAATTGCTCCATCTGTAATATCCATGTGGCGGGATCCTTGCCATCAAACTTCCTCATATTGATTTTTGGAACATGGTGAGTCTTTGATCCAACATTAGAGTCTATCGAATCATGATTAACATTTTTTTTGTTCTCATCATGAGTTTCCTTTACTACCTTTTCACCATTAGTGACCCTTTCTTGTAGCAAGTTCTTCAATTCTTCCATATCTGTCTTCAAATCTATCTTCAAATTTACCATCGAATCCTCCATCTTAGCTTCCATGCCCTTTATCTTAGATTCCATGCCATTTATCTTAGATTCCATGCCACTTATCTTAGCTTCTGTTAGCTTTTGTGAGCGTGACATTTGTTGCACTTGTTCTTGTAATTTTGATATATCATGTAGCATTTCTTCCTCTTCTTGTTGTGAGGAAAAATGCCTATGCAGGACGATCCTATCCACCTAAGGTGTGACAGTGCCTTAGCAACAAACAGAGACAGCTATTCTGGTTTCTTCCTTTATGAAATGTGAAAGAAGAGAGATCAATAGAGTTACCGGTGTCTTCCGTTTGTCCCTCGATCCGGTCTCTCTTCTCTTTGGGAGTTCGCAGCTACTTGCCTTCTCACTCGCCCAGCTTCAACAGGTTCATGCAAGATCACAAGAGAACAGCTACTTGCCTTCTTGCTCGTCCAGCTTCAACGGGTTCCTGCAAGATCACAAGAGAACAGCTACTTGCGACAAGAGAAGAACACTACACAAAGACAGATATTCACATTCATAACTAGTTTATGATTAGAAATAAACTAAATACACTAATGCATCCATACATCAAAAAATACATCAGCATATAGGAGAAACCAAGATAGCTTTATTGATGAATAACAAGGTTCAGGAAGAGATACAACCCAGAGGGCTCCAATCCAGCATCTCCTTCCCAGCAAATGGAATTCCTATCTTCATCCCCTTCAAAGCATTAAGCACCCAATGATTCCAATCTCAAACCAACAGCAATTCTTTGCAATAACAAAATTCCAGCCTCTAGATCTCATGGAGGAGAGATACATATATAGATGTTTGGAGAGAGGATGAGTCAGCTTGAGATCTGACTAGTGTCCTCTCCCTCTGTCAGTTCTTGATTCCACTTGGAGGTTCTTGCTTCCACTTGGAGATTTGGAACCTCTTACTCATCACCAGTCGAATTCCCTGAGGCAAGTGTCATTTTGGAAGCTTCCTGCGTTTTGACATCTTGAGAAATGAGCCTGCCACATGTCCATTCTCGTTCAGCGCAGGTAGCCAGTGTTCCCTTTGACATTCAACGCAGGTAGCCAGTGTTCTCTTTGACATTCAGCGCAAACAGCTAGTGTAGCCACTGAAATGATCTTGAATTGACTTGTTTTTGAGCAGTTTCTGGTGGAGAACTTCTGTGAATTGTTGTGGTTTGTTAACCTTGTTCCTCTAGGGGTAGGAACAACATGTTTAGGGACTTTGGATCCCTTAGATTATGGACATTTCATGCTCAATGTTGTAAGGCACAAAAATGTCTATAACAGTTGCCCCCTAAAGTATGAGGCCGTTTATCGGGTGAAATGCTTTATCAGGGGGATCTGAAGTTCATCCAATGCTGGGAGGAGACTTGTAATAAGATACAATACAATACATTATTTTTCATACTGCTTTCATGATCTAGCTGAGGCGGGCATTCCCATGCTCAGCTTTATAAATTCATTTTTCTGTACATAGAACAGACAATCGTCTGATGGTAGACTGATAATTTTGATGAAATTATCATCCTTTGAGTAGGATGATTATCTGTTGCAATGATGTGCATGTCAATGTCTTTATCTTTCCTGAATATATATCGCAGCCCGGATGGATGAAACTAGATCCGGGGTCTTCAAACAAGTTCGATCTTCACTCTAAGTACAAGTCGATCCATGTGAGAAGTGTTCTGAAGTCGAACATGGAAAGACATCGCTTGATTACCGGTCAATGATGTAAACTGTTAACAAGCGCGAGAGGAATCACCGATAATGATAATGACCCTCAAGGTACTGCAGTACAATTCACGTGGTGTGAATAAAGGACTTGGCATCGAACACCATGCAAAATATTTCGGTCGAAGGTCATTGATGTAAACCTGTCGCCGGAAGTGAGAAACTTGCCATTGAGGCATGCAAGCTTCAAAGTACTGAAGGGGTTGTTCCTAGATCAACTTCTTGGATAATGAGCTGATGTCGACAAGAAGCGATCCGTCAAAGGAGGGCCTTAATGAATCCCACATCAGTGACACGGAAAGGAGCTAATGATTTTAATGGAGGTGAAAACGATCTGTGACATATGATTCAGGGTGGCGGTCATGAAAGGATGAAGGATAATGTATGGCAGTGGATGGGACACGGTTGACTTTTCTGAACGACTTCTCTTTAACATATGGCGACACTGATACGATGGATCGGTAGCATTACCCCAAATATGGATGGTATGGCGAGACCATGGATGTGACCGGTGAATGAAACAACCCAACTCGATTGTGGTACGGAGGAAAAGTGTCATGTTCAAGAGCGACTTGCTACCATCAAAGTTTTCTTGAGTTTCTCCCAATTTTTCCCCAGTCATTGCTGACCAGTACCTCTTTATTTTTGTCAAGCTTGAGGAGGATAACATGTGCTTGTTCTATAACCTGCCCTTCGGGCAAGCCCATCACTATGTTTTAACGAGCCTAGCGATAGTGAAACTCGTTCTCGTCTAAAGACAAGTTTGTTGCTATTTAATGATTTTAACGAGTCTAACGACAAAGATAACTCGGTCCTTTTCATTTTTAGAGAGTCTGAAAAGGTACATAAAGTTAACTCCAAAAGTCCTTTTTCGTCATCTAATCCCTTAAGTCCGAAAAAGTATAAAACAATACAGAAGGGATGAGTTTTCGATAGTTTTAACGAGCCGAATAAAACAAGCGCTCGATCTTTTTGTGCAATAATCCCTCAGGTCCAAAAAGATTAAAATCTAGAGGAGGGATAGCTCTTCCTGTCCCTTTAACGAGCTGGAAGGCCAAGGACTCGGCAATCTTTTCATATTTTACGAGTTAGCTGAAAAGAGCTTAAAGAAGACTCGTCTTTTGAGGAACGAGTGATAAACAGGGTTAGCAGTTGATTCCAGGTACAGGTTGGAATTTTCCAATCACGGCAGTGTCACAAGGATGGCTAGGTGAAATCACTCTTCGCAGCTGTTCCTCAAAATGGGTAAACTATCATATGGAGGTGAACGATCGGCCAATGGAAAAGTGGAGGTGACGGTGCAAACACGACCAAGGCTTTAATGGCTGATGATATTACATTCACAGTGGTTATTTACCGGGATAGTTCATTTTTTAACGAGCTTAAACGCGGGTGGAAACATTTGCTCGGTCTTATGTTTATTTTTTAACGAGCATGAACTATGTGCTAAAACTGCTCGGATCTTGCGTTTATTTTTTAACGAGCATGAACTGTGTGCTAAAACTGCTCGAATACCCAGTCATATGATAAGAGTGTCTCATTGAGATTCTATTTTTTATGGAGCTTCATCTCACAAAGCTATGCCCCGCATCCTTTCATTATGCAAGTTAGGAAACGGCTAACCCAAAAAACAGATAAATAACCGCTCTTTGCTTGCACTCCAAAAAGGTTTGCATGCCCCCAGGTATAAAGTATGATTTCAAGGTTACCTCTACTTCTTTTCCTTCAAAACAATTGTTTTAAAGAGAGAGGCTTACCTCTTTCAGGTTACCCAAAGATTGTCTCGTTAATATTTCAAACAAAACACTTCCTCAGCAATGTCTACCAAAATAGACAAAGGTGAGTGGCGATGCTCACCAACTCACATAACTTTGACAAAAGAATCTTATTCTAGAATAACCCCTCTTCCTCTACGGACGGGGTACAGACTAGTCATATTCTCCCGCGGAAACCTACTCTATACCCAAAGTTTCCCTGCCGAAGCAGACCAAGACGCATGCCCCCCGGGTTCCAGTCATATCCTCCCAGATTACTCACGCTCATCAGGAGGATGGACCGTGGGTTGAAACACTTCTTGCGTGAATAGACCATTTAGGGATGGTACATGACTATTTGCGATGCGTGATCCGGGAAACGAAAGTTGGTCTACGAGCTTGACCATTCTTCCTTCATGCGGAAAACACATTACTCTAAAGAGTGAGGAGACTATAGCTCCCATGCAATATATATAGTCTCGTCCAAGGAGTAGGTTATAATCCAAGGGTCCTTGAACGACCATCACGTTCATTTGAACGGTCTTCCCTTTCAATGTTATGGGCACATTGGGGAGGATCTCTAAAGGTTGACTGGTTCCTTTATCAAAACCTGATAGATTTCTCATTTCAAGCAAAAGCGCTGGTGAACCAAGCGCTTTCCAAGCAATAGAGGAAAGGATACTCACAGATGCCCCCTCATCAATGATAGTGCCAGCCATTACCATTCTGTATATTTGAACGATAATTCTGAATGGTATGCTTGCTGGCAACCGAGGTCTGCCTAGTTGGTTCCAGTCGAAGGACACAACCAGGTTTCTTGGTGGTGGGACCGAATAGACGGCCGGATATGACTCTAACGAAGTTCCTTCCTGCGACAAAGGAATGGGCAAATTTCCCCCTTGTTCGTCGGAGTCTGTGCTGATGAAGAGAATTTGGACGGTGTCGTCTTTATTCTCCTCTGTGATGGTATCATTCGAAGATAGAGCCTCTGAAGGCAAAACTCGGTCAACTGCCGCCTCAACCTTTTGACTTTCGTCAGGCATGGATCCAGATGGTTCATCTTCAATGATAGGTGCTTCGGCTGACCACCTGGTCGGGCCAGCCGGGTTTTCAACTAGTGAAGGACTTGGCAGGAGTTTTTGATATCCAGGAGGAAGTTGCGCTCGTAAAATCGGGCGATCTTCCAGAACTCTTTTAGCCTCATCTAAGAAGGGACAACGGTGGATGGCATGGTCGCCTTCACACAGTTTGCAGGGAAATCTAGCTTTCCCTCTCTGTCCTGGGACTTCACTTTCACTAGTCGACGGTGAGCAGTCAACATGGCTATCAGAGGTTGATGCTACCGAATTGTGCAAACGGGGAGACCAGTCCCTTAGTATCCGAGGGATGCAGGGACAATCTCTGTGGAAATGGTCTCCCTTGCATATGACACATGGCGATTTAGGCCTGGTCAGTGCTGTGTGTGGATTTTTGTCAGACGACACTTGTTTGCCCCCAGTCGCCTTTGGCTCCTTCTTCTTCTTCTCTTTCTTCTTCTTTTCCTTCTTCTCCTTAGGAACTTGGTTTTTTGTTTTACCAGTTCCGTCAAGCGAAGAGGAAGGAGGAGAGGAGGAGTTAGATGAAGTGGAAGGCTAGTTGGCAACTCTGGTCTGGTCTAACTATTGACTCGACTGTTCAGGAATAGTGGTGGTCTGAACGACATTGGTTGAAAAGAGCCAGACCGGCAGGCCAATTGTCAGTCCTGGAAGTGACAACGTGGCCATATGGGGCGCACCAACATCTCCCCAAGAGGAGAAGGGACTAGGATTTCCACCAAGGGGAATTCCTTGGTTGGTGTGCTCCATTTTTTCAACCTAAAGATCAACGCAGGAATAGGGGTGATTGTCCCGTTTAAAATAAATTTTAATGACGCTTTAGACACAACTTGCTTTTTCAATTTTAAAGATTCGAGAAAAAGTTAAAGATGACTCTAGTCTCCTTCGATGTTTTAATGAGCCCGAAGTGACAAATGCTCGGATGGACTTTTTCCGTTATAGAGTCTGAAAAAGGCCAAAAGGAACTGCTCTGGAGTTCTAGGCAGAGGGTGTGCCAAACTTTTCGCAAAACCGCAGAATACTTTTTAAGGTACGGGCGGTCGATCTTCCTGAATGCTGTGTTCAGTGCATTGCGATCAGTAGGGCGGCCGACATGGCTTCCTAAGGATAAAGGTTTTATGCCTATAGGGGTCTCCCAATATATACGCGACGGTACGTGGGAGCACAATCCATACTGGCGCTATTGTCCCTCAGGAGGAATCACCCACCATCCACGAGATCGACAGTCACCAGGCTTAACGACGCCGGAACATGTCTCTAGCCTAGACCTCTATGTTGTGCGTTATGTTGCAAAGCGTTGTTAAGTTCATTCAATTTATTTTAGGTTGATCTTTTTAGAAGTTTTCCTTTCAAGGTTCACAACGAGATGTATGATACAATTCCTAAATGCAGTCTAAAGATGATAAGCAAGCTTTATATCTTTTCAACTTTGAAAATCCTAGCTACTAAGGGAAAATAAAGACACCATCTTTTCTCAAAGAGAAATCAGCACACTCTAATGCACTTTTCCTAAATCAATCATGCAAACTATCAAATGCAAATGCACAATGCAGGTGTTTGTTTTCCTCTTTCTTAGTATTGATGCCTACAAAGAAAGCTTTTTGTACAACTTTGAATTTGCTTTTAAATGACAAATACAAACAAGTTTACTTTTTCGAAATCAGAGAGGGTAGAAGAGATTACAACACTTAACGATTTTCGAAATGAATACTTGTTTCGACACTTAAAAGAGACAAACTCAAACCAATAAGCAAGAGTAAATGTATAATCAATCTTCAAACAGCCAATGAACTCTCTTCTAAGATCACAATCAACAGATCTGAATCAAGGGCTACAGGATGACTATTTCACTCATGCAAAGGAAAACTGTGAATGACGCCACAAACACATAAAAACACTCACAGTATTTTTGTACAAAAGGAGGCGGAATCTAAGCAGAGAAAAGGAGTTATCAGACTGGTACCTATGTTGGTTACAGGCTGCAAAAATCAGAGATCAAAACAAGGCAAAACAGAGCAGAGAACCCCAGCTGCACAAGGACAAACTGGTTCTTCGCAACCTCAACACAGGGGTTTTGACATTCAGCGCAGGTAGCCTTCACGGGACCTATGTTGAAATGCAGAATCCCTTCACTGGGTCTGCGCTGAAGGAGAAACTCTCGTTTCTCACAGGTTCTGGGTCACAGATTGCTATTTAATTCACTGTTTCAGGCCAAATAAAAGCAACAAGCAAGGTGTAATCAAAGGGATGCTTTGAGGGGTTACTAAGATCTGTCACAAAGGATCATCAAATCATTTGTGAGTCCATTGTCCAGATCATAGACAAGTCCAGTGATTGGATCAAAGCAGCAACTGTCTACTTTGCATCCGGGAATAACAGATGCAGTTCGATTGTTGTTGTCAAGTCTATGAAACAAACAATGATAGAAACACAAATAAAATGACTAAACAAATCTCCCCAGTGGAGTCGCCAATTTGTTGTGGGGAAAAATGCCTATGCAGGACGATCCTATCCACCTAAGGTGTGACAGTGCCTTAGCAACAAACAGAGACAGCTATTCTGGTTTCTTCCTTTATGAAATGTGAAAGAAGAGAGATCAATAGACTTACCGGTGTCTTCCGTTTGTCCCTCGATCCGGTCTCTCTTCTCTTTGGGAGTTCACAGCTACTTGCCTTCTCACTCGCCCAGCTTCAACAGGTTCATGCAAGATCACAAGAGAACAGCTACTTGCCTTCTTGCTTGTCCAGCTTCAACGGGTTCCTGCAAGATCACAAGAGAACAGCTACTTGCGACAAGAGAAGAACACTACACAAAGACAGATATTCACATTCATAACTAGTTTAGGATTAGAAATAAACTAAATACACTAATGCATTCATACATCAAAAAATACATCAGCATATAGGAGAAACCAAGATAGCTTTATTGATGAATAACAAGGTTCAGGAAGAGATACAACCCAGAGGGCTCCAATCCAGCATCTCCTTCCCAGCAAATGGAATTCCTATCTTCACCCCCTTCAAAGCATTAAGCACCCAATGATTCCAATCTCAAACCAACAGCAATTCTTTACAATAATAAAATTCCAGCCTCTAGATCTCATGGAGGAGAGATCCATATATAGATGTTTGGAGAGAGGATGAGTCAGCTTGAGATCTGACTAGTGTCCTCTCCCTCTGTCAGTTCTTGATTCCACTTGGAGGTTCTTGCTTCCACTTGGAGATTTGGAACCTCTTACTCATAACCAGTCGAATTCCCTGAGGCAAGTGTCATTTTGGAAGCTTCTTGGGTTTTGACACCTTGAGAAATGAGCCTGCCACATGTCCATTCTCGTTCAACGCAGGTAGCCAGTGTTCCCTTTGACATTCAACGCAGGTAGCCAGTGTTGGCTTTGACATTCAGCGCAAACAGCTAGTGTAGCCACTGAAATGATCCTGAATTGACTTGTTTTTGAGCAGTTTCTAGTGGAGAACTTCTGTGAATTGCTGTGGTTTGTTAGCCTTGTTCCTCTAGGGGTAGGAACAACATGTTTAGGGACTTTGGATCCCTTAGATTATGGACATTTCATGCTCAATGCTGTAAGGCACAAAAATGTCTATAACACTTCTTCATGAGTCATGCTAGAGCTTTCAGGTTTCTTACTAGGTGTTTGCATTTTCTTTCCTCGGGGCATCAGTTACCGATAATAATTCTTTACTATGCCCTTTGAATTCCGTTAAACCAAGCTTACATAAAAATTTAAAAAAAAAACTACACACCTTTTTTCACTTTATAGAAGCCTGATATTGAATCTAATATATCTCTGTAATTTCGGATCATCCAGTTCTGAAATTGCTACCTGTAGTAGCCTTCTGCATCCTCTTTCCAATGCCACAAGTCTGAGCCAAATTGGATTCTCCAAGTAAGAGTTATGTGAAATCTCCCATAGTGACTTGCTTTTAGATTAGTTCAGTAGAGCGAACTTGTACGACGTGCCACGAGTCACTGTTTCAACCTTTGAATCTAAAACACATATACAAGAAACTACAGTCCGTCCTCTTTCTATACCTTCTTACAAAATTTCAATCCGATCCCCAGAGAGAAAGTTATGACGATTTTCCCCAGGTCACCTATTTTGAATGTAATTCAGGAGTCTGCAAAAAGACCAACTTCCTCAGAGCATATCTCCGCAAATATCGTGCAAAAGGATCTGAAACTCGGACCCAAGGTTCAGCGCGATTTATTCTCAAATGGGTTTTTTTGCGACTTCTGAAACGTCACAGAAAAAAAGTTATAGCGAAAATGCCACGATGACCTGTTTGGAGCAGCGAAACCCTAGAATCCAAAGCTCCAATACCAAATGTTATGAAACCAGCTCAAGAAAAGATAGAAAAGATACATCAACGCCTTAGAATTCAGCCTCTTCGAGGGGGCAACCTCCTTTACATTACTTAAATGAACAATTCTTCGATGATACAAATGACAAAACCTCCTTTCTATATATATAGGAGTCTAAGGAGTCACAATATAATCCAGCCGACCTAACAATAATAATATAAAGCCACAAAAATAACAATAGAGGGATTCTATGGGGCACAGAAATAACAATATGGGGGTAATAGGGGCACAACAATATAAATAAGGGGTATAACTACAATAGTAATGGGGTAATCACTAGTATTATAGGGACCCAACACTTATATCCCGACCTTGTTGGGGACATGCAAAGAAAAACAGAGAAAAAGCAGACCGCTCTAATACCACTGATCTGGATTTAAACAGGAATGCAACAAATTACAGAGATAACCATATACACAAATATGCAGCGGAAATAATACTTCATTTCATTAATGGAAAATACTGAAATATGCTTACAACCAGAAATGGAAATAAACCAGCTAGGGCGATGGTAGCTTATCTCTGAGAAGAGATGTGGTGGCTACATGCCTCTAAACTGTGTTACAATGAGGCTCGAAGGCCTATTTATTGTTGAGAAACAATGGAAAACCCTTAACATTCCAAAACCTAACCCTAGGAGATGAAACGCCAAACTGTGGGCCCCGTTTGGGTAAGTTGGTACATCAACTTCCCGGGGTCGTAACTTTGGCATACGATCTCCGTTTGATGCGTACAATAGCTCGTTAGAAAGATCTATCCGAGCACTACCACTTTGGGAAGGGCAACATTGGTGGACCCATGTTGCCCCCATATTTCCCAAAAAAACGTCATTTAGGGCCTCAAAACGGCTCCAGAAGTTCAGGACCCGAAAAACTGCTAAAAATAGTAAGTTGTGCTACAATTAAGGAAACTGAAAATGCTGAGAGAAACAATGGTGGGGGTCCAGGTGGACTTGGCAGGTGGCCACCAATATCCACCTGGATCATTCTCCTGCAATGCACTACGGGATATCACAGCCTGCCAGCGCTGTCAATACTATTTCAATTGATCCAGCTCAGAAGGAAGGGACGAAAATTGACGAAGGTGGCTGCAGGATTGTTGAAGAGCCCCCTGATATTTAATCCCATGTCTCAAATCCTCTTCAATTTTTTGGTCATCTAGACAAGATTCAGTTTTTGGCTCTGTTT
The DNA here is from genome assembly GCA_031772625.1 of Pinus tabuliformis. NCBI lineage: Eukaryota > Viridiplantae > Streptophyta > Pinopsida > Pinales > Pinaceae > Pinus > Pinus tabuliformis. The sequence continues at coordinate 1,338,207,471 of CM062819.1, read as the reverse complement.
GTCTGATTATATGTGTTTGTTCTTGTGTCAGATCTACTGTCATGTTTCATGTTCCAGTGATATGTGCATGTATCAGTGGTATGTTCATGTGTCGATTCTATAGTCAAGTCCCAAATGTTTCTTCCTGATTCCCCTGCGCGGGATATCTTCTCTCATCTTACAGTTTTGGACTAGACATGCTCATTCGGCCTATCTCTCAGGCACGATGATTATCAGGACCCAAATGATGTAACAATATTCTCTTTTTGTAAACAATAGATTAATCTTACTTAGCAAAAAAAAAACAACATTCCTTTTGGTTTTTCTCTAGGCGATGAAGTAGCAGATTGTCGGCGCTTTTGATGGTTTTTCGGTCTATTGAGTTGTCATACATATAATGATGGAAGGGTACCTCAAGCTCTGTTGCGGCTTAATCTGTAGTATCTCGTTCATGTTATCCTTGATCCACTGTATTATGTGTGTAAACTGAGTGTGTTATCAGTATAGATCATCATCTACGGAAATAAGATCGTGTTGGACAATAAGAGATTTAAGCAAATATTGCATTCAACTCTCGTTTATGAAATTTTACAAATGCAACCAAAATAGAAATTTTGATTTACGGTCCCCTAGACATTGTTGCGAGGGAGTTGCAAGATTACGTCTGAGATGATCAGTATTAGCAGCTTTGCAGGGTTGTCTCTCAAAACCTCCGATTTTGTTTGAGATGATCAGTATCAGCGCGACGATTCTGAGAATCGCCCCACCACCCGGAGATTCCCAGAATCGCCCGAAACAATAACAATAACATATATAATATAACCTCTCTTCATATATAACATATATAATCTAGCGGTCGTGGTTTCTAACTCAGTTGTCTGAGATGATCAGTATCAGCATGGCGATTCTGAGAATCGCCCCACCACCCGGCGATTCCCAGAATCGCCCGAAACAATAACAATAACATATATAATAGAACCTCTCTTCATATATAACATATATAATCTAGCGGTCGTGGTTTCTAACTCAGACTCAGATAAAATTGCCGGAACAAACCCAGATTTATGAATTTGTTTAGATAATGTTGTTTAAAGTCCGTCAATAGGAGGATGTATGTTTAAGTAATTAATTTGACCTTGGCTATTATAACAACATTCCTTTTGTTTAAGTAATTAATTTGACCTTGGCTATTATAACAATATTCCTTTCGGTTTTTCTCTAGGCGATGAAGTAGCAGATTGTCGGCGCTTTTGATGGTTTTTCGGTCTATTGAGTTGTCATACATATAATGATGGAAGGGTACCTCAAGCTCTGTTGCGGCTTAATCTGTAGTATCTGGTTCATGTTACCCCTGATCCACTGTATTATGTGTGTAAACTGAGTGTGTTATCAGTATAGATCATCATCTGCGGAAATAAGATCGTGTTGGACAATAAGAGATTTAAGAAAATATTGCATTCAACTCTCGTTTATGAAATTTACAAACGCAACCAAAAAAGAAACTTTGATTTACGGTCCCCTAGACATTGTTGCAAGGGAGTTGCAAGATTACGTCTGAGATGATCAGTATTAGCAGCTTTGCAGGGTTGTCTCTCAAAACCTCCGATTTTGTTTGAGATGATCAGTATCAACGCGACGATTCTGAGAATCGCCCCACCACCTGGCGATTCCCAGAATCGCCCGAAACAATAAATGTTATTGTTTCAGGTGATTCTGGGAATCGCCCGTAACAATAACATATATAATATAACCATCAAAAGTTCAATTTTTTCTTGTTGAAATTGAGAGGTCAAACGAAAAGGGTGACCTTACAGGCGGTCAACATATCGAAGCCCAAACGTAGGGGCGCATAACGCTAAGGCCCTTGAGAAGGGTGTTAGGCTTATCAAAGATATAGCCACGGAATATAGCGAATTAGGTTTTACTGTTCGGAAATGAGCTTTAGAAATAATGAAGGAGGTGGTTCATATGCTGTTATTGTTTCGGGCGATTCTGGGAATCGCCAGGTGGTGGGGCGATTCTTAGAATCGCCCCACCACCCGGCGATTCCCAGAATCGCCCGTAACAATAACATATATAATATAACCCCAAAAGTTCGATTTTTTCTTGCTGAAATTGAGAGGTCGAATGAAAAGGGTGACCTTACAGGCGGACAACTTATCGAAGCCCAAACGCAGGGGTGGCATAACGCTGAGGCCCTTGAGAAGGGTGTTAGGCTTATCAAAGATATGGCCATGGAATATAGCGAATTAGGTTTTATTGTTCGGGAACAAGCTTTAGAAATAGTGAAGGAGGTGGTTCATATGTTTCACCGCACCACTGAAGAAGCAGAAAACATGAATGAAAACCAGCGGGAACCAAAGATTCGGTTTCTAATTTGTAAAAGCAATTGCGAAATGCTTCAATGTGTTCATTACAGAATCGCAGAAAATACATTGGGTGTGATCCAAATGATGAGAATGAAATCTCCGCAGATTCTCAGGTTGAGTACTCAAATTCTCCATGACTTCGTTAATCTTCGAACCTCCTGATCATATGCAACTTACTGTCATAGAGAGCTTACAAACAAAGAAGTTCAATGTCCAAACTTTTATTCTCAAAAATAATCATTGACCCTACACATAAGCGACAACATCTTAGGGTTTAATGAGGGTGGTTGTGTTAATTCAGCTCATATTAAATTTAACTTTGGTTTTCTCATGTGCGACCATATGTATATGTGGCTTTTATTTCATTTTAAGGGATCTGACCAAAATCGACAACGTCTAGGGTTTAATCAGGGTTGCTTTCTTAAATGAGTTCATATTAAATTTAATTTTGGTTTTCTCATGTGCAACCAAATGTATATGTGGTTTTTATTTTATTTTAAGGGATCTGACCAAAATCGACAACAGCTTAGGGTTTATTCATGGTGGTTTTGTTAAATGAGCTCATATTAAATTTAAATTTGGTTTTCTCAGGTGTGACCATATGTATATGTGGTTTTTGTTTTATTTTAAGGGATCTGACCAAAATTGACAAAGGCTTGGGTTTTAATCAAGGTGGCTTTGTTTAATGAGCTCATATTAAATTCAACTCTGGTTTTCTCATGTGCGACCATATGTATATGTGGTTTTCATTTTATTTTAAGGGATATGACCAAAATCGTCAACGGCTTAGGGTTTAATCAGGGTGGTTTCGTTAAATGAGCTCATATTAAATTTAATTTTAGTTTTCTCATGTCACCATATGTATATGTGGTTTTTATTTTATTTTAAGCAATCTCACTAAAATCCATCTAGTTATATTTACTTTTGTTCAAACCATTAAAAATAATGTTAAATTTTACATGATTATTTCACGTGGATTATTATCGAAACAAATAATAACAGGTAACGATGTTTAAGGATGAAAACTTTTAATAATAAGAAAATAATTAAGAAGTTTTTTTTCAATATATGAGGGAATGGTAAATTATAATTTATCTTTCAAACCCTGTATTTGTTTAAAATGATATGATGAATCTACTTAATTTGAAAAGTTTATTTGAAATATAGAAAATATTATTTAAAATCACTTTAATAAAAATAAAGTAACAATGTCTTGGTTTAGGTTTATATTGAATTTAAATATATGTTAGTGTTCTATATGTTTATTTTTAATATATTAATTTTGTATTAATTTCTATTGGTATTCAACATAAATATAAAGAGTCTATTTTAGTTTACATATTGGTTTTTAATACAAATTTTACTATATATGGTAATTTTTATGTTAATGGCCATTTTCAATTTTGTTTTTCCATTTACATTTTAATATTAATTTTTAATTTCATTTTAGTATAATTTTTTATTTATTGTGAATTTTCATTTCATTGTAAAAAGGATTGATATATTTTCCCCTTCATCTTATTAAAAGGTTTGATATTTGTGTATCTCCATTTGATTTATGATGGAAGTGAAAACTTTGGAAATAGGGATTCATATTTTTATTGAACATTGTAAGTATATTATTCATATACTTACCCTCATCTCGCCTTTTACAACCTGGTAGTTTCACCAAGGGCTAACTTACATTAGTCATATTGTATTCATGTTCTAAGGTGGTAAATGTTTGTTGTGCTTTGGCTATCATGAGTAATTGATAGCGATATCGCTAGGGTTTCTTTCCTATTCCTTATTCATTTTCCTTTGTTTCCTTTTTCATCATGGCCAAGGCTTAGCTCTATGGAGGAATAAAGGACATTTTGAATTCCATGCTTGACCTTTTCTCTTACATAATATATCAGTTAGGTTGATGTTTTGGGGTTATATTATATATGTTATTTTTTGGGGCGATTCTGAGAATCGTCGGGTGGTGAATCGCCCCAAACTTCTATCGGAAGCCAAAGTATATAAAATTGATGATCGCGAATTATATTATTTTCAACTCATCGGCATTTAAAACCGCATTGTAATGTTTACTCGTGTCGTCAAATTTATCAGACGACGAAGTATATAAAACCGAGTAGCGCAAATTAAAACTATTTTGTAATTATCTTCATTGATATTTTCCCCATTCAGAATGCCAAGATAGTTATCACATATAAAGATTGTATAGTCCAACCTAATTTTACTTGTGACACGCGAAAGAAATGAGTATAAATTTATTAATTTATTTGATCATTAAACTATTTACCGAATTTCGGTAGCCATCGACAGCAAAGTGCCGGACCAGTTCATGGATATTTTTTACCTTGAAGTGGGAAAACATCCATTTTTCACTGGTAGCGTTTAATACGCTGGGACTCTGTACGAACCTACACAGAATATATAATACTTACGTAAAAGGAGTATGAGCAAACACAGAACCGTGAATATTTCAAATGCACCGATAAATTCGAACAACCGGAATATTTAAAAGCATCTTCTAGACATAATGGCAGAAATTAAAGAGTTGTGTCGACTTATCATTTCAATAAATTAGAAAAATAATAGGTATGGATCTCCATTTCTTATTTAAAAAAAAATTGAAAGAAAAAGCAATGCATACATCATCATTATGTACCAATTTGGTCTCAGTGGACCAATTTGGTCTCAGTGGGCGATCACTATCACCATCACAATTGGAGACTGAGAATATGAGAATACACTCAGGTGATATTATATATGGGCATAATGGGAGAGTGGGAACCTGAAGGACAGGGCATGCATGCGAGATGAGAATGTGGCCATCTAAAAGTCAACAAACGAATAACTTGGCATTTTTCTCTTTGTCGTTACTTTTGGCATTTTGTTGTTCAAGCAATATATAGATGCCATGGCTTCCACATGTAGACAAAATTTTTATTGAAAAATATTAACCAAACAACATCAGTCTATTATAGATAAGATATGCATCATTTTGCATTGAAATCAAGCTTTGCAATGTTTTGACTTTGACATTTTATGAGAAGAATAAACACTCAATTAAGGTTGTTATGCATTCAATATTTGTAATATGTGATTTTAGCATTAATTTTTAAGTTAGTTACTATTTTTTGAAAAAAAAGTGATTATTATTATTCTTTTGACATGAAATTCATAAAAATAACTATTATTTAACCATTTTTAGTTAAAATTTTCATATAAAAATTGTGATTTTGACATGTCAATTCTAGCAAAAAATTATCAAAACGTGTAGTTTTTTAGTTATATTTATGTTAAAAATGGTTATTTTTATGTCCATTGTTAAAAAATATTGTTTTTTAGAAACAATTATTTCATGTGGATTGAAAAATTAATTAAGGATGTATAAATATGTAGAATATCGAAAATTCAAAATATCAACCTTCTAATTTAAAAATGCAAAACAATAAAAACCTCACTACAAAAAAATTAAAATTAAAATTAAAAACAAGAAAATATGAAGAAAACAACCACTTCAAAAATTATTAAATTTACAAAATAATTATTTACATTTCATACATTAGAAAATTTAAAGTCAAAAAATAGGTCTTTTAAAAAAAGGGTCTGATGCAGAATACCCACTTTTTTAAATCAGCATGAAAATCACTACCATTCTAAAATGTAATGTACATAAAAAAAATTAAAGTGCCAAAAACTATGCTCTAAAAAAAACATGTGTGTTCTGCATCACCCCTTTTCAAAATCAGGTCACTTTTTTGCTATCTCTACGAAACGGGTAACAGTATCAGTTCCCGTTTCAAAGTTTACATTGTTACTACCTAATCAAAGCCCCAAATCAGACTATTTTCCATTTGGTAGGGTGGTTATGACTGGTAGAATGGGTCTCATTACCCTTATCATAAGACTAGCCTAAAATAGATGTTAATATAACCTAAACTAATCTATATACATGATCCAGGTGGATCTATGAAAAGTACCAGTGGCATGGTAAGAAGGCTCAAAACTCAAAGTGGTAGAAACTATATAAACTTAGCATTGGATCAAAGTGATCGTCATCCTTATTCCAATGGTGCAAATGAAACTCAAATCTGAGTTCATATGAAGAAGTTAGAGCAAGTCAAAGCTCAAGTTTGACTTGGATATGTGGAAGGAGGAACTGACGTGGAAAAAATCTCACCCAATGGTGAAGCACCAAGTGGCAGGTTGCCATCAGTCCCGCATATCATTGATCGCAAAAGGTAGAGATCTACGGGTTAAAAAATCGACCGGGTTGTGATTACGATATTGCAATCACATATTAGAGGTAAATTAATGGTTTCAAATCGGCCCCGGGTAAGAAGAGTTGTGATGTGAATATCACATATCGCAATTGCAGAGGGAAGAGCTTTATGAATCAGCCCCGACAGAGTCTGGTTGTGATGTGATAATCACATATCGCAATCACAGAGGGAAGATCATTATGAATCAGTCCCAACAGTGTCTGGTTGCAATGTGATATTGAAAATCGCACATCACACTATGCAGTATCCCAATAAAAAGTACCACCCCGGTTCTGCCGATTGCGATTTGCGATCTTTGTGTCGATGGGTTATCAACATCGATAAAGCCACCAGGATTAAGGGAATACATCGATTCATGTGAAAATGAAGTTAAAATGATTTTTCTATATTTAAATAGGTTTAGCTACCTGTGTACTATTCACATCCCGGGAATCTCTGTTGGAAAATGCCTGCTTGCTAAAATTTGTTGTTTGTTTGGGAACTGCCCGAAATTGAAGAATCAGCCAATCAAGTTATATATATGGGATAGTTTGCATAGGAAAAAGGAGGAGACCAACACAATATTTCATGATAGTATGCAGCAGTAACTCGGCCTCACAGCAGGGGCCAAAACCTCACCCTGAGCAGTAGGGAGGTTCTGAGAAGGTGTAGAAAGCCCGATTATCCAAATTAGGTGTTCAGATAGGCGTTTTTGCACAATTTTTCACTAGGATTTTAGTGGTACTATCTATTTTTGAATTTGGACTCTCCATTCTTTGTCCATCTTCCATCTTGGAGGTATAAGGATTGTAAATGAATGTTTCTTTTACTTTTATCTCTTTTTATTCCACTTAATGAAAGAAGGCCTCCCCACTATTGAGCAAGGCCTAGAGACGTAGTCCAAATTGGACAAACTCCGTAATCAAATATTTGTGTGATGGTTTCTTGCTTATCATGTTATTTCCACATTGTTTTATGTTCTTTTAAGTTTCATGGTTTACAAGCTCTGTTTTATGTAATTCTAATGCATCTATAAGTAAAATATATTGGATCAAGTTTGGTATCGGAGCAGGTCTTTATTGATGTGAATTACATGAGTATATGCTAACCCAAAAAAAGTTGTGAAAATGAGAAGGAACTCTTAATTCCTTTGATCCTGAAGTAGGACGTGCACAATGAAGAAGAAACATGGCAAATGAAGAAGCTCATTGGGAAGAGGAACAAAATCTCCGCAAGGTATTCCACAATATGGGAGAGAAAGTGGACAAGCTATTTTTAGAGCATGAGAAGGCACTTGGGCATGAGAAGAAATATGCCAATGACAATGGATCGACAAAGCATGAAGGCGGTGGAGAATATCCTCCTTCCTCTCCTTATTCAAGTGACAGTTCTCATAAATCTAATCATGATTCCAAACATACATCTAAGAAACCATTATTTAAGTTAGATGTAAAGTTTTACTTGCCCATGTATAATGGAGAGTGTAGTGTAGAAAAAATTAATAATTGGATAAGACAGTTAGAAGTATACTACCGGATTCAACAAATAAAAGAAGATGAGACAAAGGTCCAGTTAGCATCTCTTCGGCTGAGTGGAACTGCTCTCATTTGGTGGGAGAGAAAGTTGCAGAAGGGTAACAAAAAGTCAGGTAACCTTCTTTCCTCTTGGTCCAGTTTTATTTCTGCATTGAAAGACCAATTTTACCCTTTGGGTTATAAACAAAAGGCATTAATGGAATGGAAATATCAAAGGTAAGGTAAAGGCAAAAATGTGCAAAGCTTCACTGAAGAATTTCAAAAACAAGCATTGAATTTGGGAATCTCATTAGATTCGCCTGAGACTATAACTAAGTATATTGGTGCGCTACATAGTTACATCAAAAACTCACTGTTATTGTTCGAGCCTACTACGATTGATTTTGCTAGCGTAAAGGAAATTCATCTTGAAATCCGAGGCAAGAATGACAGAGATAATCAAGCCAAGAAAACATCGTTCAACCCTCAGCATGGAAAATTCCATAAGAAAGGCAAGGGGAAGGCTAAGAAGACCGTTACTACCAAGAAAGAGGATGTAGCAACACCTTCTTGTACACATTGCAAGAGAGAAGGTCATGACAAAGACCACTTTTGGAAGCTACATCCGGCCCTGAGACTAAATATTCAGTGGAAAGGGAATGCAGAAGACAATGGCAACAACATAGTAGGACCTTGGATCAGATTCCGATGATGAGACATTGATCACAATCATGGGCATAAAAGGTACTCCTTTGTTAGTAATAATTATGATTCAATGGAAAGTACTAGCTATTTGAATGAGCCTATAAGTAATGAGCGCAAGCGAATTGAATTATTCCACATTATAGTTATTATAAAACACACAAAGGTGGAAACTTTGTTCGATTCAGGTTCCCAAGCAAATTTAATATCAGAGTCCTTAGAGAAAATTTTAGGCCTCAAAACTAAGCCTCAACTGAGTCCATACCCCCTTGGTTGGGTAAGCGATAAAGAAAAATTACAAGTAACTAACAAGTGTAGGGCTAGATTTGCTATTTCTTCCAAATTAGTTAATGAAGTAGAGTTAGATGTTGTGCCTTTGGATATTTGTGGAATTATCTTGGGAAGTCCATATCTATATGATAGAAAGGCAGTTTTCTTTTGGCATGAAAATAAATACCACCTCACAAAGGATGGGGTAGAATATATAGTCAGAGCTCATCATACGAAAGTTAGTGCTAGCCTTGTAAGTGTAGTACAGATTAGATGACTGGTTAATTCCAGCAAAGGATGCATGCTCATGGTAGTGAGACCGAAAGAGGCCAAGAAGGCTGGTGCTTTCAAAGGTTGTGATCCTGATCATAAGAAGGATTTGTTCAAAATTATTTCTGACTATGATGGATTGTTTCATGAACTGAGGGGATTGCCCCCAAAATGGGAAATCCAACATGAGATCCATTTACAATAGGATGCTCCTTTACCGAATATTGGCATGTACAAGATGCCTTCTATCAAGATGGAGGAGATCAAGAAACAGGTGCGGGAATTGCTAAATCAAGGGGTCATCAGACTGCGTTCTTCTCCGTGCGGCTCATCGATCGTGTTGGTGCCAAATAAAGATGGCACATGGAGAATGTGCGTAGACTATAGGGCGTTGAACAAAATTATGGTGAAGAATCGATACCCTCTCCCTTGCATTGATGAATTATTACATTAGTTGAAAAATGATGTCTATTTTACAAAACTGGATTTGTGTAGTGGATATCACCGGGTTAGAGTTGTAGAAAAAGACATTTGGAAGACTACAGTCAAAACCAAACAGGGGTTGTTCGAATGGATGGTGATGCCATTCAGACTGTGCAATGCTCAACCACGTTTATGAGGGTAATGAATGATCTGTTTAGACCTTTTCTTGATAATTTTGTGCTTGTATATCTGGATGATATTCTTTTTTATAGTAAGACATGGGATGAACATGTATGTCATGTGAAGAAAGTGCTTGATGTTTTGAAAAAGAAGAAAAATTGTATGTAAAATTGTTAAAGTATGAGTTTGGGAAGATCTCTCTGGTTTATTTAGGTCACATAGTCGATAATGGCAATTGAAAATAGATCCCTCTAAAGTAGATGTGATTATGATGTGGCCTGAGCCCACAAATGTTATAGGGGTCCGAAGCCTTTTCGGTGCAGTATAATATTGGAGAAGGTTCATTGCGAACTTCTCTGTTATCACAACCCCCTTACACACATTGACAAGTGTGAAGTAGGCCTTTCAGTGTGAAGGAAAGCAGCAGAAATCCTTTGACACCCTGAAAGAGAAGAACAGCACAGCACCAGTGCTAGCCTTACCAGAACTTCAGCAGCCTTTTGAGATTGAAATAGATGCCAGCGGATATGCCATGGTCATTATATTGATGGAGCAAAGGAAGCTTGTATGTTACCTTTCAAAGACTTTCTCCAAGGATGTTGTGAATTATCCCATGTACAACAAGGAGTTGTACACCTTGGTTCAGAGTCTAAACAAGTGGAAACACTACTTGATCAGAAAGGATACCATCATCCATATGGATCATTAGCCCTTGAAGTACCTTCAGTCACAGACCAAGCTTCAATAAGCCCGCCATTTCAAATGGATTGGCTTACTTCAACATTTTCATCTAGTAATAAAATACAAGAAGGGCGCCAACAACAAAGTAGTAGATATTGTTTCTCGCCCTCCTATTTTTGCATCTGTAGTTTTTCAAAATGATTCTCTATCATTAAAAAGTTATGTTGAACAATATTCTAATGATGATGATTTTAAAGAGATTTATGAAAGACTGACTCGTGGATCACAAGTGGACAATTATTATTTGCAGGGAAAAATATTGTAATGCCTTGGAAAACTGTGCATACCCATTGATGAAAGGGTACATGTAATCCGAGAGGCTCATACCTCTCTTGTGTCTGGTCATTTTGGGGTTGAAAAAAATTTATGTCATTTACAGAGATTTTGTTTTTGGCCTCATATGAAAAAAATTGTGACTTTCTTTGTAAAGGGTTGTGTGTTGTGTTCTGTTTCAAAGCCCTCTAATAGAAAACTTGGGCTCTACACACCACTCCCTATTCTGAGTTGACCATGGCAAAGTGTGTCCATGGATTTTGCAGGTGGTTTTCCTATGTCTAGGAAAGGGCATGAATATTTGCATGTCATCGTGGATTGTTTTAGTAAAATGTGTATTTTAATGCCTTGTAAAAAGTAGGTCACTGCTGAGAAAACTACTTATCTTTTCTTTTAGCATGTTCAGGTCCATTTTGGGTTGCCCATATCTATTGTGTCAAATCATGACTTTCACTTTCTTGGAGAGTTTTGGACCAACTTTTGGAGAATGATGGACACTAAGCTAAAAAGAAGTACATAATTTCATCCATAAACCAATGGGCAGACAAAGTCATCAACCGCACCGTGGTACACTTGGTACACTTGTAAAACATGCATAAAATCGAGTAGCACATTCATCCACATAGATCTCACCATTCAAGACATGTTTTGGTTACCCACCAAGGGATCCCTTAGACATGGTCTTTAGGAAAGATGAGATGGAAATGGACGAGATGATAGGGACAAAGCATGAAATTTTATTCAGCTGATACAAGTGATTCATCAAGCAGTATAGGAGTAGTTGGAGAACAGTCAGGCTTAGTATAAATCTTGACATGATAAGCACCGAGTTTTCCATCGGTTTCAAGTTGGGGACAAGGTATGGCTCCATATCATAAAGGATAGAATGAAGGGGGAAGGGAAGAAATTGAGACCCATTCGATATGGTCCCTTCACCATATTGGCAAATATTGGAGATAATGCTTTTCGTCTTGACTTTCCCACTTATATGCAAATGTACTTAGTAGTAAAAGTTGAAAACCTGAAGCTTTATGAACCTCCATTGATTATGGATACAGAAGAGGTTGCACATATTCCTATAGTGGACGATTTTACACCAGAGTATCTAGAGAAGTTACCCGAAGATATCATTCTCAACAAGAGAAACAAAACTTCATGACGGGGAGATGTGGAGTACATTCCATTTGGCTTCAAAGAAATGCATCTGAGTAAAGCTTGATGGATGGATAAAGAGAAAGTAAGGGATAAATTTCCTCACTTGCCAATTGACTGAAAGGGATTTTGGCAGTCCAAAAGCTCTTAGTGGGGAGGATTGATCAAGGTGGATCTCTAAAAAGTACCAGTGGCATGGTAAGAAGGCTCAAAACTCAAAGTGGTAGAAACTGTATAAAATTATCATCAGATTGAAGTGCTCATCATCTTGATTCCAACGGTATGAATGACACTCAAATATGAGTTCATATGAATAAGTTAGAGCAAGTCAAAGCTCAATTTTTACTTGGACAGGTAGCACGAGGAAGTGACCTGGAAAAACTCTCAGCGAATGGGGAAGCACCAAGTGGTAGGCCTGTTACACAACATTTTGTCACTATCCCTGTACTCCTCGTTCCTTGATCCTAGAGGACCTCTACAATGAACCCCGCATGCTTTACCTTCATGGAGAAACTCCCATTATGTCCCTCTTCATGAGCAAATCATTTCCCTTTTGCACCATTTCCCGTAAAACTTCTGTTTTGCCCAGTTTACAAGACCGGCGCTAATGGCCTTTATCTCACCCGCGCCAATGTGTAGAGATTAGCACTACTCCTCACACGGAATGGAGCGACTGATCTGTGTTTTAGTCGTGATGGTCCTATTATGGAAAGCTTTTTAAATTAGAGCTGAAGCTTCCAGCTCTAGAAGCTCCGTAATGGAAGTCTGGTAAATGGTTTGGCCGAATGGGGTCGAGGATGACAGTTTGGGCTCCTTTCCCCTATAATGATGGAACTACCTCAAGGGATAAGACCTTCTCCAATAAGAAGAGGATCCATCTCCCATCCATATTTCCTATATAAAACTCCCTTCTTCCCAAGCACAAACTAGTGTGAATTTTATAGTCAGATTTGATAGTTTTGGCAGAGTTATTGTTGAGTGTTGATACTATTCTGGAGTAAGCAAGCAAGCTATTACTAGTTGTAGCTACCTAGTTATGTGAGGGAGAAGTGTGTTTTTTTTTTGGAGTGAAGCCCAAATGGAAGACCCTTTAGACTATTGTTGTTTGAAGCCATCATGGAATGCTAGTAGAAGTGCGTGGGAACCTAGTCTTGTCAGAGGAAGACTGCAGCATCAAGACGAATAGTTGTAATCTCTCTTTGATATTAATATACTATCGATTGATTTCCTACATGTTTTTTAATATTACACATCCATGTCTTAATGTTTCTTGACTCGTTAAGTAGGTTGAACTGCAATTTGTCTATTATTATGTTTGTGTGTTGTTGTTGTTTGCTTGTTTCAGGAACTTGAAGAAGGAAGTGAGAGATTGCTGGAGCGAGTAAGCAAGGACTTCATTAAACAGGATAAGAAACCAAGAGGTAGGCCCTCTTGATTGATTCTAACCTAAGGAAATCTTCCATAGAATGTATCTGTTTTGGCTAAACCCATTATCGATCTAGAAGAATTAGTTCGTGTCTGCACTTATAATTTCACTTCACCACAAATTGGCGACTCCACTAGGAATCCCAATCCTTTTTTTTGTTTTGGATTTCATGATTTCGTGAGAAATTTTCTAGTTTCATGTTTTCCCTTTGGTTCTATTTCTTTTCTCCTGCTTACTGGCCTAAGTCTAAAATTCACAGTAGTAGATCTGGTCCCTATGTTTTTTTTTTATTTTTCCTTAGTTACCTCAGCCAATGCGCTTAATCAGTTGACAGTCGCGCCGACCAGCACGAATTACTGAGGAACAGTCATGCCAACCAACCTCTAGGGCTCGTTGTCAATTAGGCAGTCACGTCGATGCTTGTAAGTGAAGATTAGGGGCTTGACCCCAATCTTGGCCAGTGTGTTCTGCTCTTGTGTTTTGACCCCGTGAGCCTTTCTGAGTGTTTTTCTCCCTGATTAGAAAAATACTTTTCATTTGGTTTTGCTTGCTTGTTGGCTTGTCATCTTGCTATTTGACTGATTGAGTCATTGAGTGGCTAGCAACCTTAGGGCATCTAGTTGGTCGCCCATTCAACAATTTGTGAACTCACCAAGTCGGATTGTAGGTGTGTTTACTCGCATTTGTTTTTTGGTCCTTTTTATTACTTTGAACTCTTTTGCACAAGTTTGAAAAGTTTCATTTACTAGATTGAACGTCTCTTTCCGGCACAGATTACATTGTTGGCCTTGTGTTTGGAAAATTCGGTGTTTTATTGATCTAAATGAACTTCTCTTTTTGTGTTTTCATCTGCTTGAAGAGCTCATTGTCTCAAAAAAATTTTCATTGAAAGATTGTATGTGAAAAGTTTGTTTTGTTGTTTCATGAGAAAGCATGAAATTCTAGCTTGTTGCATCATTTTGTTACAAAAATTTGCATCTTTTTAAAGACTAGAATTGCATCAGCGTTTGAAAAAGGAAGATAATTTTTCATTTTGAAAGGATTAATAGATAAGTGCTTGTCAGGAAGTTAGGAATTGGAATGTATTTTTCATTAGTTTATTTTTTTTTAAAAGTAAGGTAGTGAAAGATCATTTCAGTTTCAGTTTCTTGATTGCTTACATTTGATTGAGTAGTTTCTACCCTCTCTAATGTAGGCATTTCATCAAATTCAAAGAGTCTTGTCTCATTTACTTGCATTTTTAGGTCTTTTGAGTAGCATCACTAAGCCCTGAAAATTGAAACTTAACTCAAGATCAACTCTAGAATAAATTCAATTAACCTAAGGTTCATTTGAAATTAACGATCATATCTAGAAGGTCTAGGCTAGAGACATGTTCCGGCATCTTTAAACCAAGCAGCTTTCATTAGCTTTGGCATTAGACAACACTAGCACAAATTTGTGCTCCTCGTACCATTGAGTATATAACAGGAGACCCCACTAGGATGCAATCCTTTTAACCTTAGGAAGCCGAGTCGGTCGCCTTGTGAACATGATACACCGAACACAGCATTTGGGGAGATTTCATGCTCATACTTCTTGGTTCACCAGGAGGTATTCTGCAGTTCACGATTGCCTAGTAATCCTATTCACCTAGATCATCCAGAGCAGTAATTTAATATTTTTGACTCATTAAATCCCCCATTGTGGGGCCAAAATCCTTTCCAGCAGGGATGGTCTCCTCCTTATGGGCCCGCCTATCGACCTCCCATTCCTTTTAACACTCAATTACCTTTCTTGGCTACACTCAAGTTGTCGGATGTATCACGCCTTACAAATAATCTGATCCTCCATTTGTCGTACTAGTCTCTAGTGCCATCCAAGATACCAAGTGATTGCCCAAAGTTTGATGGAAAAGCTACAGAAGATCCTCAGGCCCATGTGATGACATATCACCTTTGGTGCTCGTCAAACTCATATGTGGAAGATTCCATTCGTCTTCATCTTTTCCAATGAACCCTCACGGGTGCCACAGCGAAATGGTACATTGAGATACCTCAAAGTACTTTCCATGACTTTAATTTGTTAGCCATGGCTTTCCTCAAGCATTTTCAGTTTCCGGTTCGCTATGAAACTAGCACCTATTTTCTCACATCACTTAAGAAAGACACCACAACACACATCTCTGATCATATCCATGAATGGAGATGTAGACGTTGCCTGATCAATTTTTAGATAAATGATCAGTTGCTCACTGAATGGTTTACCAAATCATTCATAGCCCCAATTTCTCATGATATAGCTATGGGTGGATGTGTCACTGAAGTGAAAGCCATCGCTCGTGCCCAATACTTGGATCTGGTTTATTCTCAGTTTGGCACTTTATACGAGTTGTTACCCAATGCTCTGCGGCCATCATCCGATCCCGCACCATCGAAGTCACTGGCTATTCCTCCCGTTGATGGAGTTATTGGTTCAGTATCCCAGACCCCTAAAAATTCTTCCAAATAGAAGTCGGTCTCGAATGCTGCTCCTAATAGTTCATCTCAGAATCCACCTGGCCCTGGTAAAACCTCAGAGGTCCACATTGTCCAATCTACTGCAGCAGACAAATCCTCGAAAGGAAAGAAGAAAGGCAAAGGCAAAGCTAAAGCCGATGCCCTGAAACAGGGTCCTCCCAAATCGTCTACTGGCGAATCTTCACAACGGAAACCCAAGTATCCCTGCCTCATTTGCGAGGAGGATCACTACACTAAGGATTGTCCTCGACGATCCGAAGTTAGTCGCCTGCTCAAAGGGACCCTTGCTGTCCTTAAAGAGCCATTTCCATCTCAGCACACCCAAATGGTAGACCAACCCTGATCTACTTCCTCCAGATCTCAAGTGTTCATAATGAGCATGCCTATTAATGTGGATACCTAATCGAAAGATTATCAAACTCCAGCTTCGACAACTAGGAAAGGAAAAGACGCTGCACCTTCTTCTTCTTCTACCCTGAGTTTTGGCCCTCTACAAATTGAGCACCCTAACCCTGATTCTGCTATGTGGCCACCCTCTTGAAGTGTGCTACAGAAATCCTCGTATAATCCAAATGCTAGAGCCACTCAACACTACAATATTGTTGAGGACTTGACTCAAGCGTTGTCAACCATGTTGGCTCTTGAGGTACTCCAAAGCTGCCCATCGCAGCGGAAATATTTCCTGTCAGCTATCGGGGGCATATATCCTACCGATTCTAATTTGATATGTTTCGATCTAGAGAACCATGTTCCATGGCTCCCTCATCAGATTCCCTTTCTTATTTAGGTAATCATTAATGAGAAGACCATCCACCGTACTGTCATCGATGAAGGTGCTTCCACTTGCATCATGTCAACTGCATGTTGGAAGGCTATTGGTTCCCTTGCACTGAACCAATCTTCGAACACTTTGGAAGCTTTCAATGGATGCGATTCGCGACCCTTCAGTGTCTTACCTAACCTTACCATCACCCTGGAAAGCAAGACAATGTAAGTCGAAGTAGAGATTGTTGACGCTAATCTCAATTATAATCTTCTACTTGGATGAAGTTGGACTCATTCCATGCATGCCGTGGCCTCCTCTTTGTTTCATATGATCCGTTTTCCCCATCAAGGGAAGATTGTCACCGTCGATCAGCTGTCTTTCTTTGCCTCTTCCTCCTCGGATGGCAATGTTTTATACATCAAGCACTCTGGTGCTCCCTATGAGAGTGTGTGGGTGGGTCTCATCAAATATTCTTCCTTAATGGGAGTTTTTCCACTCCCACCTCCTCATGTTGCCTATGTCAACATGGTCTCAGTCAAATCTGATCCATGGGTCATACGTGCACCAGATCTTGTTGATACTTGGGGCGAGGTTATGCCGTTTAGTCCCGCCAAAGTCAATTACATGGAAATTGTTTCATCTTTAAACTCTACATCCTCTGATTCTCATATGTTAAAGACCTCTCTTGATATGTATTCTCAATCCCCCTGGCTTGGCCCTTTGGAATCATTTAATCCCTTACCTGAGACCTTTCTCACTGATGAAGGTATCATGGAAATCATGTCTCTCGAGGAACCACCATGGATCGATACTCATTATCGCTCCTCGTTCATGCCTCGCCCGACAGTCATGTCTACTGCTTTCAAAGAGTTCTCTTCTCCCTTTCTGCCACCGACTGTTACTCATAAATCATAGTCATAAGGAAATTTGGGTAATATTATCCAAACGATGCCAATTGATATTTCTATCAAACCTGGTGTCGTTGAACATGTTCATATTGGGGTATCTTTTTCTCTGGATGAGATCAATACATATACTCATTTATTTCAGGAATTACATGATGTGTTTTTATGGTCTTACGAAGAAATGCCTGGCATCGATCCTAGCATTGTGGTGCATGAAATACCAACGTATCCACATGCAAAGCCTGTTTGCCAACGGCTTCTCCCAGTGCACCCTAGGAAGGTCACTGTTATTAAGGGTGAAGTCAAAAATCTTCTCAAAGCTGGGTTCATTTATCCCATCCCCCTTACAGACTAGGTGTCCAATATTGTCCCGATGACTAAAACACAAGGCACGATCTGCATTTGCATGGATTATTGAGATCTAATCGTGCCTAACCTAAAGACAAATATCCTACTCCCTTCATTGATCAAATCATTGATGAATGTGCCGAGAGTGAGATCTTTTCCTTTGTGGACGGTTTGTTTCGTTATAACCAGATTAATATCGCAGTGGCCGACCAAGAAAAGATAGCCTTTATCTACCCATGGGGTACGTTCACGTACAAGAAGCTCCCCTTTGGCCTCAAAAATGTTGGAGCCACATTTCAACGGGAAATTTCCTGCACGTTTCATGATATTCGCAACATTGTCCAACCTTACTTAAATGACCTTCCTGCCCATTCTTGTAAGTGCCAAGATTACCCAGACCATCTTGGGTAGATTTTTCTATGCTGCAGACACTATAACATTCAGTTAAATCCACACAAATGTGTTTTCTGCAAGGAATCAGGATGACTCCTCAGCTTCATTGTTTCCAAGGACGGTATTCACATGGATCCGCTAAAAGTCAAGGCCTTTGTAAATTTACCCCCTCCATCTTCACTACACCAACTCCATAGCTACAAGTAAAGGCCAACTTTCTCCATAATTTTATACCCAACTATGCTAGGCTAGCCACAAGATTTACTCGGTTACTCAAACAAGGAACGCCCTTTGCATGAGACGAGGTGACCCAAAAATATTTTGATGATCTTAAGGCCATCCTTATAAATGCTCCTCTGTTTCATCCGCCGGACTATTATCGAGATTACTTCCTTTACCTAACCCCAGACCCTGGCACCATTTCTATGGTTTTGGTCCAAGATGACGAGGAAGGTAGCAAACATGTGATATACTACCATAGTTGAAATCTCCTCAACACTGAAACGCGTTATGCACATGTTGAGAAGTTGGCTTTGGATTTCATTGAGGCTGTTCAACACTTTCGACACTATATCCTTTTACGTATGGCTACAATGATTTCTGAATGCAACTCTATGACCTATATCCTAACTTGTTAGTTGCTGGGGGACAAGTATTCTAAATGGATGGTTATCCTGCAAAAATTTGATTTGGTCTTCACTATGGCCAAATCTAAGAAGTCACTTGTTTTCACTGAATTGATTTGTTCCCTTCCCTCCAAAGCTCTCCTTGTTGGTACAGATGAGCAACTTCCAGATGAGACCCTTTTCCTGATTAGCACCCTTGATCCATGGTACAGTGATATCATCATGTATCTCCAAACCTCCACGTTTTGGTCCATGTTGACCAAAGATGTTCGTCGAAGGATTCAGCATCATTCCCAACCCTACTGTATTATTGGCGATACTTTATACCATGTTGGTGTTAATTCTGTTCTTCGCTAATGCCTCATGATCAAGGAAGCTGAAAGACATCTCAATGATTGCCACTCCAGGGCATGTGGTGGTCATATGTCTGGTTACGCTACATCTCAAAAGATCCTTTTCTCTAGTTATCTCTGGATGTCCATCTTCAAAGACTGCATTCTTACTATCCGTAAGTGCAACGAATGCCAAATTTACCAATGCAAGATGTGCACCCCACCCACTCACCTACACCTCGTCATTACTGTTGGTCCCTTTATCAAAAGGGGCATCGATTATATGACATGTAACCCTCGTTCGGCTGGGTGGCATGGCCATATTATGTCGTTGTGGATTATTTCACTAAATGGGCCGAAGCGATGCCTACATACTCTGCAGATGGTAAGACGACGGCTCAATTCCTCTTTAAACATGTTATTACCAAGTTTAGCGTACCCCAAGCCATTGTCACAGACCATGGCTCCCACTTTAGAGATTACATGATGGCAGAAATGACATATGCATTGGGCTTGTACCACGATGGCTCAACCCCATATTACCCTCAGGCCAACGGCCAAGTTGAAGTCGTGAACAAAGTATTGGTCACCATGATTCAGCATACTATTGGGATGCACAAGTCAAATTGGCATCTCATTCTCTTTTCAGCTCTGTGGACTTACCAAACTTCAACCAAAGATGCAACTAGTTTCACACCATTCCAGCTGGTCTATGGTCAGGAAGCAACATTACCGATCAAATGCGAGATTCCTTCCCTCAAGTTATTTGTTGAACTCCTCCCCGAAACATCACCTCAAGAGGAACGCCTCTTATATTTAGAACGACTGGACGAGACTTGTCATCTCAATTCCTTGGTCATCGAAGCAAAAAAGAAATGGGTCAAATCCCATTTCGGTCAGTCGGTCTCCCCTTGTGCTTTCTCTAAGGGTGATTTGGTCTTGTTATACAACCAAGCTAATGATAAGCTGGGGGCAGGAAAGTTCAAACCTATGTGGCATGGGCCCTATATTGTAAAACGTGTTTTGCAGAAAGGGGCCTATGAGCTTATTAATTATGAAGGAAATCCTCTCGATAAGCCCCGAAACCGGCTTTAACTCAAAAAGTATTATGCTTAGGTCATCTTTCATGGTTACTTATGTACATTAGTTTGTGATTCATTTTTGTATATCGTGGTTTTGTGTGATAGTTTTCAAATAGATTTCTTTTTTACTATGCTTTTCTTGCTTTGTAGATGTTTGCAACTCCTCACGTTGGTTTCGTCGATGGTTCTTGTTGTAGTACCCGGAACCTATCATCTGCGGCATGGGCTATCTATGACCTTAACGGTGAGTTGATTGACCTTCAAGGTATCTACCTATGTCACACAACCAACAACATTGTTGAATACAGTGCGATCATCGAACTGTTGTCAGAAGCCATTGCTATGGGCATCAGAGAATTGATTGTCAACCTGGATTCACAGCTTGACATCCTTCAACTCGACAGGCAATATTCTGTCAAGAACCCTCAAATATTACGAATGTATCTCTGTATCCGGCTATTGAAAAGGCATTTTGACTATATTACATATCATCATATTCCTAGACGCATGAATACATTGACAGATGCATTAGCTAATTACATGTTGGATAGACATTTATGAAACATGTAAAAGATAAGAAAAACCATTTGTACCATAATAGACAAGAAAATACAACATATATATATATATATATATATATATATATATATATATATATATATATATATATATATATATATATATATATATATATATATATATATATATATATATATATATGGTGAGAATGTTTGATACATGAGAACCCTAAAAATAATGTGTCTGAAATAACATCAGCGACTCTCAGGCCTCATACATTTGTGGCACGCAGGCCTCAAAAAATATGTAAGTGCTAGACCTAGGAACTACTCAGCATGGTGGTCATGGTAGCACAAGACAACTTGTGCAACACAACTCAGCAGTCGGTGGATCCGATCTGAGACTCCCACTGTGTGTCTCTGGTCCAACTGGGCATGTCTCCTATCTGAGCATACTTCGGGATACCATGAGTTAACCCCTAGAGGTTCCTTGCGATCTCCTCCTCATTGTCACTCCCTCCCTGATAAGGGGTGACAACATCAATAGGGCAGGGTATGCACCTGGCTATCGAGGATATCCTAGCTGGCCACTCTAGTCCAACATATGCATAAACAAGAGAAATGTTATAAGCACACATATGCCAAAAACAATTAAAAATATCAAAATTAAAAATTTGATTTTTACCTTTGTCATCGAAGTCCTCTCCATCTAGTAAGGGCATATATGGATCTCCACAAAAATCAGTGTCATTGTATGGCTAGTCCTCCATGACGATCTTCTGTCATCGTAGCCATGAGAATAATGTAGGTCGGTATGACATATGCTGACCCCTAGTGATCCTTGGCATCAAACGACTCCAGCGAGCCATCCGCGGATCACATGGCGTAGGAGGATCAACCTCAATCAACTGATACTGGAACAGTGGCACTTGTTCTAGGAAAAAGGTCCCATGTACTAATCTGAAGCCAAATTGCTTCAGATTCCCTACCTTGGCCTTGGACAACTGGCGCTTTATTTTCATCTTCATGGTGTCTGCCCAGTTGAAGATTGTAGGAGTTGTGCAATCAATAGCATAAAGGAACTTCGACTTGTTAGTCTCATGTTCTGCCTAGGACCCTGCCACTCTGTTGATAGTCAACAGAAGCACCCTCAGTGTCAAATCCTGCACGCTGGAAATCTCTATCTTCCCACTCTTGGATTTCAGGGCCTCAGGGTAGTGTTCAGCAAGCAGGGAAGATATGCTTGCCCCGATCGGACGTGACCCATACAAGTTCACTGGCTCACCTCTGCGAGACATTCCAGTGATGAAGTAGATATCTGAAGTTGTCAACTCCAACTCCTGGTCCCCAATGACAATATTATCTCAATTAATATCCCAAAAGCTTATCAAGTATCAAAAAAACTTGGGGTGGGCCCACATC
Organism: Pinus tabuliformis; assembly: GCA_031772625.1. Taxonomy (NCBI): domain Eukaryota; kingdom Viridiplantae; phylum Streptophyta; class Pinopsida; order Pinales; family Pinaceae; genus Pinus; species Pinus tabuliformis. Next base: position 1,338,185,026 of record CM062819.1, on the reverse strand, counting down.
TCTAGTGTAAGGAAGAATTTGAGGAGCCTACAAGCCCTCAAATCCTCCAGGAAATTTGGATCATTCATTGCCTGGGTGTCAACATCTTCATGTTCCCTTTCCTTCCAATCCACCATTTTCGGCGATTTATCTCTTGCAAAAGCCATTAATTTGAGTCAATAATCATCCTTGGCACATAAGTTCAAGTTTAAACAGTCAGTTTTTGAGAAAAAATGGTTTTGTCCTATCCAACGCACCGACGCGCCTATTTTAAAAATAGTTGTGCTGATTGGTGTAGATGGTTGTAAAAATCACCCTCGACCGGCATGATCTCGTGCTTGGAAATCGTGTCGATTGAGGGCAATTTGTTTTTTCAAAAACCTCCCTAAAAATCCAAAAAAATGGCTAAAAACAGAAATGAATGGCATGAAAATGGAGCTCAAGGCTTCGGTTTTTACCTAGAACTGACAACTCATCAATTGACCTCTCGGATTTCCCACAATCTACTCCAAAATAACTAGGGAAAAGTGGGTAAAAAGTCTTCACTGCAAAGGTAAAATGGTAAATGGTAAAAATATATTTAATTTCCCCCTTTTTATTCATTTTTTCGTGAAAATATCAGGTTTTGTAAATATTTTTTGACCTATTTTGCCTCAAGGACTCGATAATACACTTTGCCCTACTTGTGCAACAACATGTGATGGATGTTCGATGATGATGATGAGTCACATTTCAGCACTTTTCTCGACTCGTTAAACTCATATGAAAAGATTGCTGAGTATTTTTCCCTTTTTGACTCGTTAAATAGAATAAAAATGGGGGATCTGCTTTCAACTCTTTTCAGACCCCTTAAAAGAGAAAAGATGGTTGAGCCCTTGCCGTTTCCAACTTGTTAACAGATGTGAAACTTCATGCACCCAGTATAAGTTTATCCCTTTTTGGGCTGGGATGCACGATTTACGAAAAAGGTACTCCTTGACTGAAATGGTCAAGCGGTTCTCTCAAGTATAGTTTTCTACCTTTTTGAGCTTGAGAGACACAAATGTATGAAAAGGAACCATGTGGAGTTTTCTTTTACGTGTCTTTTTCAAACTCTCTAAACATGAAAAAGATACCGAGTTACACCTTTGTCATACTCATTAAATTATTAAACGACATTGGATTCGTCATCATGGAAAACATGAGCCTCTCCTTCCTAGGGCTCGTTAAACTTACTAGGTCGGATTCATCCGAAGGATGAACTTACAGTGTAAGCATATGCTATCCCCTTCAAGCTTGCAATTAAAAAATATTTGGGGTACTTGCCAAAAATGGTGGGAGAAAATTTGGAAATCTATCAGTCGTGTCGAAAGCTCACTCTTGAACATGACACTCTTTGCTTCCTGTCGGGTTGGGATATCCTCCTTTGCATCGTTAACCTTCCTGGGTTCGGGCCATTCATTTTTTCATTCCATTTTTTCTCTGCAATGTCATCATGACCACTGAGCCTATGGATCCAAAAGCTTCCAAACTTCTAGTTGTGTCGCCGATATTTTCAAGAGTTGTCCTTCTGCAGTTACACTTACCTTTGATTCTCTGTATCATCCAAAATCATTTTGCATCCTCACGACTCGTGTCGATGATGTGGGATTCATTATGGCCCTCCTTTGACACAATCGTTTCCCATCAACTTCAACTCATTATCTGGGAAGTTGACTAAGAGACTCCATTCCAGTACCTTAGAGCTTGCATGCCCTAATGGAAATTTCTTTGCACTCGACGACAAGTTCACATCATTGGCTTTCGATTGAGTGATTTCATGAGTGTTCGACTTGAGTTCTTGTATTCACATTCTGTGAATTGTGCTGATAGTACCTTAAGGGCCATCATCATTATTGGTGTTTTCTCTCCCACTTGTTAACAATTTACATCATTGACTGGTAATCAAGCGACTTTCTAGGATGTTCGACATCAACACCTCTATTCACATGCTAGGATCTGTACTTTGATTGGGTCATGTTGGAGCACAAGACCTTGGAATCAGATCACAAAAGTCTAGGTTACGGAGTGGTGTGACATGGTTATGATGATATGAATGTCTCTTTCAGATGGCTGGTTATGACCAGAACATGAGTTATCATATGTGATCCTTCTTATTATTGGATGGCTGTGACCATACCTTGGTTTCATTATGATCCACTTTGACGAATGGCTGTGCCCATACCTGGATCCATTTACATGATCATTCTTTGGATGGTTGTGTCCATGTCATGATTCATGTATCATTTGGCATAGATCTTAGTTTATGTATATGTATCTGTACTTTCTTGTAGGTTTTCCAATGGCAGACTGGTTCCCTGCATTGATTTATAAAGCATTTCATCCCTCACTCCAGCTCGGCCTTCACGCTTTAGGGGGCATCTATTACACAACATCTTGTCTTTGTCCCTATACTCCCCATTCCTTGATCCTAGAGGACCTCTACAGTGAGCCTTGCATGCTTTGCCTTCATGGAGAAACTCCCATTATGTTCCTCTTCATGAGCAGATCATTTCCCTTTTGCACCATTTCCCCTGAAACTTCTGTTTTTCCAAGTTTGCAAGACCGGCGCTAATGGCCTTTGTCTCCCCCGTGCTGATGTGTAGAGATTAGCACTACTCCTCACACCGACCGGAGCGGCTGAGCTGTTTTTTAGTTGTGTCGGTCCTATTAAGGAAATTTTTTTAAATTAGAGTCGAAGCTTCCATCTCTAGAAGCTCCATAACAGAAGTCTGGTAAATGGTTTGGCCGGATGGGGTCGAGGATGATAGTTTGGGCTCCTTTCCCCTATAATGATGGAACTACCTGATAAGTCCTTCTCCCATAAGAAGAGGATCCATCTCCCATCCATATTTCCTATATAAACCTCCGTTCTTCCCAAGCACAAACTAGTGTGAATGTTATAGTCAAAGTTGATAGTTTTAGCAGAGTTATTGTTGAGTGTTGATACTATTTTGGCGTAGACAAGCAAGCTATTACTAGTTGTAGCTACCTAGTTGTGTGAGGGAGAAGTGTGTTTTGGTTTGGATTGAAGCCCAAATGGAAGAGCCTTTAAACTATTGCTGTTTGAAGCCATCACGGAATGCTAATAGAAGTGTGTGGGAACCCGGGCTTGTCAGAGGAAGACTGCAACGTCAAGACAAATGGTTGTAATATCTTTTTAATATTAATATATGAAAATATTGATTGATTTCCTACATGTTTTGTAATATTACACATCCGTGTCTTAATGCTTCTTGACTCGTTAATTAGGTTGAATTGCAATTTGTCTATTATTATGTTTGTGTTCTGTTGTTGTTTACTTGTTTTAGGAACTTGAAGAAGGAAGCGAGAGATTGTTGGAGCGAGCAAGCGAGGACTTCATCAAACAGGATAATCGATCAAGAGGTAGGCCCTCTTGATTGATTCTAACCTAAGGAAATATTCCATAGAATGTATATGTTGTGGCTAGACCCATTATCGAGATAGAGGAATTCGTTTGTGTCTGCACTTAAAATTTTACTTCACCACAAGGCCAGCATTGGTCCAACATATTACTGATCACAAAAGGCAGAGGTATGCAGGTTAAGGAATCAGTCGAGTTGTGATTGTAATATCGCAATTGCAGATTAGAGGCAAATCAACAGTTTCAAAGCGGCCCTAGGCAAGAAGAGTTGTGATGTGATAATCGCATATCACAATCGCATAGGGAAGAGCTTTACGAAACATCCCCGACAGAGTCTAGATGCAATGCGATAATCACATATCACAATCGCAAAGGGAATAGCTTTACAAATCAGCCTCAGCAGGGTCCGGTTGCGATGTGATATTGCATATCACACATAACATCGTGCAATATCCCAATAACAAGTAACACCCTTGTTCTGCCGATTGCGATTTGCGATCTCTGTGTCGATGGGTTATCAGCACGGATAAAGCCATCGGGATTTAGAGAATATGCTGATTTATGTGAAAATGATGTTAAAACAATTTTTATATGTTTAAATAGGTTTAACTACCTGCGTACTATTCACAACCCGGGAATCTTTGTTGGAAAATGCTTGCTTGCTCAAATTTGTCATTTGTTTGGGAACTGCCCGAAATTGAAGGGTCAATCGATCAAGTTATATATATGGGTCGGTCCACATAGGAAAAAGGAGGATACTGACAGAATAATTCAGAATAATACACAACAGTAACCCAACTTGGTAGTAGGGGCTGGAACCTCGCCTTGAGCAGTAGGGAGGTTTTGAGAAGGCGCAGAAAGCCTGATTATCCGAATTGGGTGTTCGTATAGGCAATTTTGCACAATTTTTCCCCGGGATTTCGGTGGTATTGTCTGTTTTCAAAGCTGGGCTCTCCATTCTTCATCCGTATTCCAACTTGGAGGCATAAGGATTGTAAATGAATGTTGCTTGTACTTTTATCTCCTTTTATGCCACTTAATGAAAGAAGGCCTCCCCACTATTGAGCAGGGCTTGGAGACATAGTCCAAATTGGATGAACTCCATAATAAAATCTTTGTGTCATGGTTTCTTTCTTATTGTGTTATTTCCGCATTGTTTTATGTTATTTTAAGTTCCATGGTTTACAAGCTCTATTTCATGTCATTCTGATGTATCTATAAGTAAAATTTCTTGGATCAATACAAACCTAATTTTAACAATATCATTTTCCTGCTAAATATGGTATTCCGTGTTGGCACTAACAGAAAAATGGAAATATTTGACTTCTCACAGCCACTTGAAATAGGAAACTTCTAAAAATGAAACTAATTAAACTAACATGAAAAATTCAATCTATTCTATATGCAATACACAAAATAAATCGTAATATGTCTCAATTAAAAGAAGGATTAATCCCCCTCTCAATCAAGAGCAAGGTAAATAAAAGAGGAAAAATGATTGAGATTGAATTTAAGATTAAGATGAGCTTGCAAATCATAGAACTAGTTCACGTGATTTGCAAGTTGTTCAAACAAATATGCAAAGGAATGATTTCAATAAATAGTTATTAAAACATCTGAAACATATACTTAAATCCAATTATTTATAAACGAATTTGATATAATACTTACTATGCTCAAGAATAAATTCTTTAAAGATAATAATATTTAGAACAAAACAAAGTTGCAATTTACTGATAAATAGTTATTAGTAAATTGCCAACAAGTCTCTTCGAATTCAATAATTAAATCTCAATTTTATTTTACCAAAACCTGCAAAGATAGCTTCACATAATTCAATTTAGAATAAAATAAATGAGATTAACTATAGTGACAATAACAAGCATTGTTATGCTAATCATTAAAAAAATTGAATCAAAATTAAATTCAAACAATAAATATAGCAACAAACCTACAAATCATACAATAGTGTAATGAACTTCAAACTTATTATTAGCTCCAAATGCTTCATTTTAGTATATTCCTTCAAGCTTCAGCCTCATTCAAGAAAGAGATTTACAAAAGTGAAAATTCTTCTCTTCTAAGAGATAAAAACTCTACTTATTCTATAGAAGAAAAAAAAAATCTCCCAATAGTCTTTTTTTTTTCAGAATATAATCTAAACTGATGTTGGGATTTTGTATCCAAAATATCTTGCAATGATTATTAAATGACATGACATGAACTAATAAATATATAGAATTTATTAGCATGACATGATTTAGATGCACATTACTTCTTCAAAGAGGAGCGCAGAGTATTGTTTGCAAGATTTACAATTTTAAATCTAGTTATATAGATATAAATACAATGTAAAGTTTTCCGAAAAACAATAGGTGCATGAGAGAGGTGGTGTGAAAGGGAATTGATGTGGAAACCATTTTTTGAATACCATGTGAGATTGGTCGTCACATGTGGTGCAAATACATAGCTATTACTTATAGACCTCCTTGCGATGAGCACTCACCAATTGCATTTAAACCTAAGTGGTAAAAAAATGACCAACTTTGACTAGTTGAAAATTTTAAACTGTGAAATGGATTTGCATGAAATCTCACTTGTTGGAAAGTGAGTGGAAAGACAAGCATAATGGAGCTAGAGGTGATGAAAATTGAAACAAGTTGAAAACACTTAAAGTAAAAGAAAGAAAGGAAAAAATGACATTAACCAATTTAAATATAGGGCCCCATAATTTTCAAAAATAAAGGGGAGTGTTGTGGCCACAATAGGAGAATAATATGGGGTAGCTAGAGAGGTACCCAATAGGGATATTTAATTTAATGTGAACATAATCATGGAATTGGACCGCTTGGTAGTGGGTAGTAATAAATAGGCCCACTAAGTAGTTTGAGGAAATATTATAATAATAGTGGGGTAGATGTCTTAGACCCCAAAGTATATTCATGAAAAGGTATGTATACATTCCAATATCATTGTATTGATATATGATAGATGTTGAATATTTTATTGTAGCATGCATGCTTGTGGAGTGATTCCTTCCATAAGGAGTATTTGATGGTTTTGCGCTACCTTAAGAGTTGTCTCTATAGCCTTGTGTTGATTCTTATATGGATATATTTAGTTATTATTGAGCTTAATGTGTTTTGTCTTTCATTTATTAATAGAAAAAATACACAACCCAATATAAAAATGTTATAATTATATGTTAAAGCATAAGTTTGAGGAGTGGAAGAGAAACAAAAACATAAGGAGAAATGCAAAGAGAAATCCACTTTAACAAATATTCCTTTATTAATAACATTGACATATACACATCCACACTATCCTCATTCTTCAACATATCTTTAAACACAAGGTGGCCAAGAGACCACGACACCTTAGAGATCAATTGATTATTGAAATATTATTCCATTTTGATATCTTCAACTAGAGAATTTCATATTTTTAAGCATCAATTAAAATATTTATGAAACTTTTAAGGTATTATTAACTTGGTCGAAAGTAAAAGTGGGAAGAATGTGAAAATTTGAGAAGAGACAATAAGGTTGAGTATTTTCCCAAGGAGTTTGAATTTGTTGCAAATATTAGGGTATGTCATGATAGAAGGCCACTCAACATTGTCCTATGAAACATGGCATTGTTGAGAGGTTGAACCAAAACTTGATGGATAATTCATGAAGCATGAAAGTGAATTCTAGTTTGAACAAAATCATTTTAGCTAAGGTGATTGCTACAATAAACTATTCAACCAATAGATCATCTAATTCAATTTTGGGTGACAAGACACTAAATAAGGCTAGGATTGGATAGAATGTAAATGTTTCACATATAATGTTATGAAACCAGCTCACAAAAAGATAGAAGAGATAGTTGAACGCCTTAGAATTCAGCCTCTTCGAGGGGGAAACTTCCTTTACATTACACAAATGAACAATTCTTTGATGATACAAATGAAAATACCTCCTTTCTATATATAGGAGTCTAAGGGGTCATAATATAATCAGATCCAACATAACAATAATAATGTAAGGGCACAATAATAACAATAATGGGCTTCTATGGGGCACAATAGTAACAATATGGGCACTACATGGGTACATCAATATAATAAGAGGGTTGTACTAATAACAATAAGCGGTTACACTAGTAGTATTGGGGCCTAACATGCCCCTTTCCTTCAAAAAGTGTCGTCCTCAATGCTTGAGTAGTTCTTGATGCTTCTGTATAAAATTCTTGTCCTCCCATGTGGATTCTTCCCCGGGTAAGTTCTTCCACTTGATGAGATACTCTGAAATTGATAAATTTCGTAGTTGTCAGGTTCTTGTTTCTGTGACTGCTCTAGGTTCCAATATGATTTTTCCTTCCCCTTCAATTTCTGGAAATTTAATTTGAATTGGGATCTTTTGCAACTTTTGTCCTTCTTCCATTCATCCCTTACTTCATTTATCCAATCTGGTTGGATAATAGAAATAGCACAAAACAATGCTTCCACATCCTCATCCTTTCTTAAGAGTGCATCTGCAACAAAAATTTTCTTCCCTTTTCTATAAATGATGTCAAAGTCATAACCCAACATATTTGTGACCCATTTTTTTTGTTCTTCTAAAGATAATAGTTGTTCTAAAAACTATTTAAGACTATCATGATCCATTTTTACCTTGAAGTGTCTTCCCATTCAGTGAGGTGGCCATTTCTTAAGTGCATGTAATATTGCCAACATTTCCTTCTCATAAATAGCTTGCTTGAGATGTAGCAGTAAAAATACCCAATCACCTACATCAAATTTTTTTTCACTATGATGTTGATCTACCTGTTGTTTCATCCGAGTTTGCACCAAAGTGGCGTTATCCTTTAAAAGTTGGAGAACTTGTTGTTGATGCTCGATGTGATCTTTCACTGCTTGAACCTTTTTCTTCTTGATATGTCCTTCTATCTTTAGAGTTTGAGGAGTGGTAATTTCTTCCAATCCTTTAAAAGATATGGTCGGATTCATTTCTTGATACTCGATGTGATCTTTCACTTCTTGAACATTTTTCTTCTTGATATGCCCTTCTATCTTGATAGTTTGAGGAGTGGTAATTCCGACCAATGAATTACAAGATATGGTTGGATTCATTTCTTCTTTCTCGATGTGATATTTCACTTCTTGCACCCTTTTCTTCTTGATATGTCATTCTATCTTGAGAGTTTGAGGAGTGGTAATTCTTGCCAATGCTTTACAAGATATGGTCTGATTCATTTCTTCTTTCTCTGGGGTTGGGTCCTGGCATATATCCTCTTCTTTTGATGTTTCTTGATCCTTTTCTTCCTCCTCTTCATACTCTATGTAAAATAATTTCTTCTCAGCACACTTATGACCTTTAATGCATTTGCTATCACAATTGTAACAAAGCCCTTTTTCTCTTTTTTCTTCCAATTGTTGTAGTGTATCCTCATAATGTGCTATCATTTCCTCTGTGAAAATTGACCACGTAACAAGTTGTATACTAGAACAAAGCCCTTTATACCATAAAAATTGATCCGGTTCTAAATATGAAGATGCAATACATACCTTTTGTAACAGTGGTACAACATGTAGATCAAAATATTGCTCCATCTGAAGCATCCAATTTATCGGATCCTTGCCATCAAACTTCCTCATCTTGCTTTTTCTTGATTTTAGGAGCTTGATCTTGAAACAACAGTAATTCTGTACTTTCAGATCTTTAAGTTCTGAAATTACAACTTGCAGTAGCCCTCTGCGTCCTCTTTCCAATGCCACCAGCCTAATCCAAATTAGTTTCTCCAAGGAAGAGTTATGCCAAATCTCCCACAGTGACCTGATTATAGACTAATTTAGTAGAGTGAACATGTATGACATGCCACGTGTCACTGTTTCGACCTTTTGCTCTAAAAAATATATAGAAGAAAATACAGTCTGTCCTCTTTCTATAACTTCTTATGAAATTTCAATCTGATGCTTAGAGAGAAAGTTATGACGATTTTCCCCAGGTCACCTATTTGGAATGTAATTCAAGAGTCTACAAAAATACCAACTTCCTTAGATCATATCTCTGCAAATATAGCATGAAAAGCTTTGAAATTCTGACCCAAGGTTCATATAATTTCGTCTCAAACGGTTTTTTTTTTCACTTCTGGAATGTCACAGAAAAAAGTTATAGCGAAAATTCCACGATGACCTATTTGGAGTAGCAAAACCCTAGAATCCAAAGCTCTGATACCAAATGTTATGAAACCAGCTCACAAAAAGATAGAAAAGATAGATCAACGCCTTAGAATTCAGCCTCTTTGAGGGGGCAACCTCCTTTATGTTACACAAATGAACAATTCTTCGATGATACAAATGAAAAGACATCCTTTTTATATATATGAGTCTGAGGGGTCATAATATAATTAGAGGCGACATAACAATAATAATGTAAGGGCACAATAATAATAATAGTGGGCTTCTATGGGGCACAATAGTAACAATATGGGCACTACATGGGTACATCAATATAATAAGGGGTTGTACTAATAACAATAAGGGGTTACTCTAGTAGTATAGTGGCCTAACATATAATAGTTTTTGGCTGTGAAGCTTAAATGCACATACTTAAGGCAAACAAGATAATTATGGACACAAACCAACCAAGTGAATATTTATTACATATTTGGAAGGATTTTGGGGCTACAAGTTATAGATTATTCCTAGGCATACACATACCCATAGCTGTCAAGTGATGTTTAAGGAAATTAAGTAGTATGATTATTAGCACAAATAATTTATAGTGATAAATGCATCTTATGGAATCCCTTTCGCTAAGTTTCCATGCTATATGCACCTAGCCTCATATGCACTCACATAGGTGTTTCTAAACCTGCGTCTCTATGGTAATACAATCCTAAAGATATTGCTCCTTACCACTAAACCATATTCCCGTTAGCCCCAAATATCCAATCTTGAGTTGAAAATTGAGCTAAATAGTAGTTATGAGGGGATGGATGTAAAAATTCCATATGCAGGATGTGGAAGTTAGCTTGAATTTTTTGTTCCATTGAATTGAAATGAAAATGTGCATCCTGAACATGATCAACTTAACCAAGGGTAGACTTTGAGGAGGACCCCTCATGAATGGAATATACCCAACAGGTATGGCTATGAGAAAATCAATTTTTATTTTTCTAATATTCCATGGGCAATGAGTGAAGAAATTTCAAATAGGACCTTAATGGTCATCAAGATCCTTAATGAAAGAAAGCCATGGTGAAAGTGTTGAAGGCCTTGGAATAGAACTAGATTTAGAATGTGCAAGATTTTATTGAATGAAGTATGGTTGTTAGATGAAAACTAGTGTTCAAGAAGAAGTAAAATAATTCTCATGGATTTATGGAGCGGTATAAAGATGATTTTGTAGCGAAGGGTTGTTGTCAAGTAGAAGGTGTTGATTATGAGTATACCTTCTTTCTAGTGGTTATGATAGCTTTTGTTGGGGTGTTGTTTACATTAGCATCCTCTTATGATTTGGACGTGGTGAAAATTACATGAAGGTAAAAAGTTTTCATAGTGAGCTCAAAGAAGAAATATCCTTGAAGCAAACATAAGGATTTGTGATATAAGGGATAGAAGATAGGGAGTCTCAATTAAATATATAATTGCATAGCTTAAACAATGCCCAAGGAAATTTTACAAATGCTTTGATAAATGTATTGTGAAACAAGGATTCATAAGAATTTAAGTGAACCAGTGTGTTTAATTTAAGAAATAATATAATACCTTTATTATTCTAGTCTTATATTGATCCGGGGGGATCCAAAAATGCCTAAAATTCAATATTCTCAAAATTCGATGAAAACATTGTCATGTCAAAGAGCTTGACTAGATGATTCCAACACAATTTGAATCACGTTGAACATATTTTGTATGCTAAAAGTTAAGGAAATTTGAATATTTTGACCAACAGGGAAAAAGTAAAACTTATTAGGACACATGGCAACATCTAGACATGACACATGGCAGTACAAGCATGGTGACATGCCAATATTTAGGCTCAATACATGGCATTGAGTCAACAATGACATGGCAGGTAGACACTGACGTGGAAATGAATAGGCACATGGCATGGACCTATGGTAGCATGCCACATGACCTAATTAATGGGTGACACATGGCACCTTGAGAAAAAATCATAAGGTTTTATGGTTTAAAATTTTGTTGAGTGATTGGAGGACATGGGATTTAATCCCCAGACCTATGAGGAGATAGGCCAATGACCCAACCAATGGGCCACACATTAGTTTTGTTTCATATTGGGCACATTCCTTGTTTAATGTCTCTTATGTGTGGGTTCTAAAAAGGGGAGGCTGTGGATTTGACCGTGAAACATTCACCAATATTGTTACAAACCAACCACCTACATTGTTATAAACAAACCATGTGCCAACCAAAATCTCAAACAATATGCCATATATCTCATTTGTAATTGAGTTGATTGGTAATTTGTTTTGGAACTATTTCAAATGGATAAAAATGTTACAATGGTGAGAGGATATTATTTGCAGGGTGTATGTTGGACCATGTGGTGTAACATTAAGACCAAATGTTACTAATAAAAACACACCATGGGTTTGTATGGTTATAATCATAGGTTATATTTGGCTCGAATGGATGTTATTATTATATACATGGTTACAATAGTGTGGTGCAACCTCTAGGGGCGCAACCTCATGGATGCCAACCCCCAATGCTATAAGTATGTAAAATAATTGTTGCAATGTTGCAAGGCTTTAGGTTGTGAAACTTTGTAGAGCCAAAGTCTCTTATTGCTTGTTTGTGTGTGTGTATTTTGTATACAAGGTAGTTTTGGAGCTTGAATTTGAAGCAACCAAACGAAGGTTTTTGGTGGCATTTTGGAGGCCACTTCCTAGTAGAAGAGAGTTCATTTTGTCACAGAATTGGAGGCTTTTTGTGATGTAATAAAGTATTTTTAAGGCCTAACATCATATTAATAAAAGAGGCCACTCTTTTGGAGGCAAGACCAACATATGTAGTCCACACTCGATAAAATCCACTATCAATTGGTTTTGTTCCTATTTTCTTCTTGTCTTGATCTTCTATATTTCTTTAAGTTGTAGCTTCTTTAAGTCCTTTACACTTGATTTCAATTTATTAATTGCACACTTTGAGCTCATTTAGTTAATCATACACACCTGAAGGTTTTTACAAGCCAAGTCAATTTAAAGATCCTAGATCAAGTGGTATAAGAGCAATTTTGATGGTGCTTTGTGAGTGTGCATGATAACCATGAGTAGATTCAAGAAATATTAAGTCACAATTGTTGAACAAAATCTAGAAATTGGATTGAGAAGATTTACTTGAAGAAGAGAGATGTCATGACACAAGGGAGGAGATAATCCTTTTGGTTCTGAAGCATAGTTTCATGAAGCTTTCATGGTGATGAAGGCCATGATAGATGAAATGTATTGGGAATTGAAGAAGTCTGGAAAATGAAGCTTATTAAAGAAAGTAAAAGATGAAGACTCAAAAATGGCTCCTCATTCTTCTCACTCTCCTCCTCATTCTCTTGGTGATTTTGAGAAACAATCTCAAGGTGTTGGATTGAGGTTGTTAACCAAGATGGGTTATGAGGGAAAGGGCCTTAGAATTTGTGGCCAAGGTATAATTGAACCTTTAAAGGTGAAAGAAAGACTTCGCTATGTAGGATTGGGGTATGGTGAGGGGGATTTCTCCAAGGAAGCATAATCAAGGAATTATCCAAAGGAAGAACCATTACAAAACAACATGTGGGAAGTGAAGGCGCATCACTTTCGGGTAGTTGTAAAACATATAAGATGTCCAAGATAAGGATGAAGAAAATTTCTACTTGATATGCATGTGCCAAAGGAAACCATCGAAGTTATAATAAGCCTAATTATTCTAATGTTCCTTTTGATTATAAGAAGATTGGAAATGTAAATAATTTGTGGTATAGGAAATTGTGCACATTTTTTGGGTTGAATAACCATGGCATTGTGAAGTGTTGAAAAATAATGGCTTTGTACATCAAATTTATGTCGACCAGGAAGGAAACATGACATAAAGACCCATCTCCACATTGGAAAAAAGAGAAGTGAAAGAAAGGTTGGATGTTGAAAAACCATTGCACTTATTGCAACAAAGGTGGACATCAAGAAGCTAAATGTTGGCAACTCCATACAAAGGTTTGTCTAAAGAAGGAAAAGATGATTGAAGTTGATTCCTCATTGGTAAACACAAGGTAATTGAAGAGGCTCGTGTAAGAGAAAAACCTCTTCTCTCATGTCTACAAAGGTGGATAAAGAAGGTGGTTTGAATCATGGAAATGAAGTAGTTACATGTAAAATTAACTATCTTGTGTTTCAGGAAACATCAACATAGCAAGATGGGAATTTATTATGGGAACCTGTCAAGAGAATTAAATATATCTCATTTTCATTAATATCCTTGTATTTGTTAATGCCTTTAAATTTTTGTACATGGGTAGTAGCTAGATTAATAGATGTAGAAGGATGTAGGAAAATGAAAATGGGTAGAAATATGGTTTCAATTGTCATAGCTTTCATATAGTTGAATGTGATGAGAAGGGTACACAAAGCAGGGTGGAAAAATGCTGAAAAAGTGGGGAGGTTGATACCACACTTAATATTTGATTAATAACCTTTTGGAGGTCCAAATTCCTCTCAGTGGGGAGGATTGATCCGAGAGGATCTTAAAATGAATAAAATTAAAAGTTCTCACAATTTATGGAAATAGTGTCATTTCAAATAGCTCGACAAGAAGATTCCAACACAACTTGAATCACCTTGAATGGAGTCTATATGCAAAAGTTATGGCAGTTTGAAGATTTTTAACAACAAGAAAAAAATCAAACGTATTAGGACAAATGGCAACAATTGGACATGACACATGGTAGTACAAAGACTATGAAATGGTAAAATTTGGGCTCAACATGTAGCATATCATGGATATGACACATGGCATTGAGTCAGTAGTGATGTGACAAACATAGGTTGACATGGAAATGATTAGGTGGATGGCATGGACCTATGGTAGAATTCCATGTTTCTCCAGGTGGATATTGGTGGTCACCCATCTATTCCACCTAGACCTCCAATGGGTTTCATCTATTTCCACCCCCTAAACGACAGTTTTTTTAGGTCCAAAGTAGGCCTGTATCCATAGGTAGGGACCTACCGCAAATCCTATAGTACTCAAATAGACCTTTCCAACAAGGTATCGTACGTACCAAGCAGAGATAATATGACCAAGTTACGACCCCAGGAAGTGGGATGCCCAAATAACCCCAACGAGGCCCACAAACTCTTAGCGTTACATCTCTTGTGGTTAGGGTTTTTGTTCTTTAGGGTTTTATCTTATTGTTCAATAATAAATAGGCCCTTAAACCTCAGAGGAATGTAGCCGCCACATTTCTTCTCAGATGTAGGCTACCATCGCCCAAGCTAGTTTTCTTTTTGTTTGTAAGCATATTTTAGTATTTTGGATTTTAATGAAATGATGAAATGAAGTGTTATTTCCAATGCATCTCCATATTTATGGTTCATATCAACGGTATCAGAGCGGTCTACTCTTTCTCTGTTTTTATTTGCATGTCGCCAATGAGGTTAGGGTATAATGAGTTATGGATCGAACTGGTTGAACCTTTACAAGACCAGCCTTGCAAACCCCGACAACTGTTGGCATTATGATACAGGTGTTGTCCTTGATGGCAACTCACTCAGATGAAAGTTCACAGTGTAGCAGGTCAACAGCAAAGGATTACAAATCAGACTCCAAAGAATGAAGAAAGAGAGGTATACGCTGGTTCACTTTGTCCAAGGCGCGTATACACACGGTTTAACAGAACAAAAGTAGCGTATAACGTATACACACACTTTCACAGGAGGAAAAGCGCGTACATGTTGGAAAACCAAGTTTTTGGTCCAAGGTATTTAATCCAAGGTATTCTGGTCCAAGGTAATTAGTCTGAGGCATTTGGTCCAAGGTATTGACCCTAGGTATTGGGTCCAAGGTATTGGTCCTAAGTGGTTTTGGTCCAAGGTATTGAGAAAGGCCTAAGAGTATATAAGGAGGAGAAGATCATTAGGCCAAGGTGTGCAAGCAATGAGATTCTAAGGAATACTTCTATCTGAAGTATATATTATGTTGCAGGGTTATGTTTGGGATTGGATCTAAAATTTTCATGTGCACCTTGAGTTCAACATTGGATCAGGAATCATGAGACTTGAAATGACTTATTCTTGAATTATCTGATATTGGTTGAGACCAGATCTGATGTTTTGTGCTAGTTCTACTTATTATCTATCATGATCCGGGTTTGTCTGAAGTCTAAAATTGCAGCAACGTTCCGAGTCAAAATTTGCAGATCTGTACACAGGTTCATCTCGGCAAAAGTGCGTGTACACGCAGGTTCGACTCTTTCATACAAAAAGAAAAGTTTATGTTCAGATCTGACTAATCTATCTAATTAAATTCTATTGTTTTACTATTGTTTGTCAATGAAGTCCTCTTAGATCTGAACGTAGAACTGTTGTATAAGGAAATTAAGTCTAATTGATTGATTGATTAAGAAGGAAGGGTGATCCTAGTTGCTAACTATTTTGAACTCTATAATATGACAGTAGATCTTCAGAATGTCACTAATTGGTACAGTTTATGGTTTAGAAGTTTATGATTCAGTATCTTTAGAGATATAGGTAGGTTGGATTAAAGGAAGTAGCGTATACATGCAGGTTGGGTTCAACCAAGTAGCGTATACACTCTAATGCATGGTTTTTGAGGTTACAACTGGTTCTGAATGATGATGCAAGGTTCTGGGTTCAACATAGTGTTTTGGTATCAATGATCTAATTGTTCAGATTAACTGAATATTGGTTGTTGCAATTTAAATTTAAAAGATTTGATGGGTCCAATATGAAAATTGGATGAAACGAGGCCTTCATGTGTATTATTGTGTACCAGGAGCATCCAGTCTAAAAATTTATGAAACGTGGTCCCTGGTGGAAGAGTGAAGTTTTTTCTGTAGGCTAGCACCTACGTACTAGTAAACATATTGGCTAGTAAAAGAGCAGGGGGATTGCAACTCCCTTCCAGTACAAGCTGGAAAATGAGAGAAGGTTGTAACCTTCTGTAGGTAGAAGCCTGCGTACTGGTATGAGTCTGCACAGTACAAAATTGTAAATAGATTTTCTTCTTATTAAAAGAAGACAAAGACAACAGTAGTAGGTGGTTTTTGCCCACATTAGGTTTCCACCTTAAATCTTGGTGTTCATGTGTGTTGCTTATGTGTGATGCTTTATTATGCTTTTATTGTACTATCTAATAAATCTTTGATATACTGGTTTAAGCTCAACACATGATAAATTGTCTAAATCACAAGTTCTTTGTATATACGCTAGTTTCTTTAAGCACAATCGCGTGTACACGCTAGCTCACTTCACTGAAGTAGCATATATAAATATGTTTGGGAAACAAATTATTGGTCTGATAATACTGATTCATCCCCCTCTCAGTATTATTTCCAACAATTGGTATTAGAGCAGGTCCTTCAAAAGAAGATTGATCGCTTGAATGGAGATCCATCATCATGAATAATCAAGAAAGCATGGGATCCATCAGACCGCCAATCTTCGATGGGAGCAACTTTGTTTATTGGAAAATAAGAACCACAACCTATCTACAATCACTTGGAACGGATGTCTGGGAAATTTTGGAAGGAGGATATACATTTCCAACAGCAATTCCTATAGATACGGCAAGTAAAAAGCAATATGAAACCAATGCCAAAGCTATCAATACTTTATTGGGAAGTTTGTCACAATCAGAGTTTGTCAAAGTCATGCAGTTCAAATCAGCCAAAGAAATATGGGACAAAATTGTTCTGAGCTACGAAGGAGACTCTCAAGTAAAATGTGCTAAGCTTCAAACTCTCAGAATTCAGTATGAAACTCTTAAGATGCATAGTGATGAAAGTATAGCTAGTTACCTCCTACATATAGATGAATTTGTCAATTGTGTGAAGAATCTGGGTGAAGAAATTAAGTTACCTTAGTTGAAAAAGTTTTGAGATCATTGTCCACTAAATTTGAATCCAAAGTGTCTACCATAGAAGAAAAATAGGATCTGTAGAGTATCACTATGACGTAGCTTCACGAAATCTTAACAGCCTTTGAGATGAGAAAAGGAGGACCATCAGATATGAGAGAAGTTGCATTCAAAGCTTCAGTAAAAGGAAAGGAAGAACACAATGAATCAGGACATATTTCAGAAGAAGGAGATGAGGTAAACTTTGTCAAAAAGCTTCAAGGGGTTTTGGAAGGTTTAGAGGTAAGTTACCCTTCAAATGTTTTTCTTGTGGTAAAGTCAGTCATTATGCTGCTAGATGTCCTCATAAAGATAAATTTGAAAAAGGAAAGGAATATCCAAAAGGGAATAAAAATCAAGTTGTGAATAAAAGGAGCTACTATACTCATGAATATAGTGATGGTTTGTCTAATAGTGATGAATATGAAAAAGCCCCAAGTGTTAGCTCAATTGGTCAAGTCGGGGCCTTGCCGTTTGGGAGGTCACAGGGTCAATTCCCGAAAGCTCTTGGGGTCAGGTCTTGTTATAGGCCAAGTGGCGTCAGCCCTAGATTTTTCCCGTGGACATAGCACCACCCGCTGACTGAAATTGTTCGTGAACCATGCCCCAAAAAAAAAGTGATGAAGATGAAACTAGACAAGATTGCAGACTTCCCATGGCTTATGACGATGATAATTTTTGGGATGCTTTAGAAGAGGAAGACCTTCATGAGAAATGTCTAAATTCAAAATATGTTTAGAAGAAAATAATATGATTATAAATACCTTGACACGCCAACTTGCTGAAAAGGAAAAACACAATGAAAAACTAGAATGTGAAATTGTGGGTCTAAGAAAGGATCTTGAGAAAACGAAATCTCTCAATCTTAGATTTGCTAAAGGATTAGAAAACTTAAATGAAATTATCAAAGTTCAGCATTCTCCTCTGATAAAGACAGGTCTTGGATATACTGAAGAAACATCTCAATCACAGAAGTCGTCAAGCTCCACCAAAAGCTATCTTGATGCAGGAAAGACCAATGAACAGTATGACAATCATCAGCAAAGGCATAAAGCAGATCATCAGGTAAATCAGACTCAATTTACTCCAAGGATGAATAGAAGTCATAGCCAACCTCAGGTAAATCATACTCAATTTGCTCCAAATATGAATATGAATAGAAACTACAATCACCAGGTCAATAAATTCGATAGTCGCAGGAACTTCCTTAATGGGCAATGTTTTTCATGTCATAATTTTGGACACAAACTTGCTCAATTTGTTGCTTATAAAACCATCATGACTAGAGAAGCATGAAATCAAAGGAATGTAATAGGGATCAAGAAAAGTTCCTATAATAACTTTTCTCTTCTTTAAAATGAAATAGAATGCTCAATCTGTAACAAATTTGGTCATGAAGAATCTGAATGCAGGAGAAAATTTCGGCAAACATCTCAAAAGGAGAAAACTCCATTAAATCCAAAAATATGGAGAAGGAAAGAATCTCAAACAGAAAGATGTGGTATAGCCTTGTATGCAGAAGGACAATAAAATCAATGGTACATCAACAGTGGATGCTCAAAACACATGACAGGTGACAAAGAAAAACTTCACTCATATAATGCCTTAGAAAAGGAAAAGAATGTCTCATTTCGAAATGACACTCCTACTATCATAAAAGGTAAGGATCTGTTTTCTTGAAAGAAAAGGTTAAAGTTGGAAATGTTATGTATGTAGACATTTTAAATCATAACCTGTTGAGTGTGAGTCAAACGTGTGATCAAGGAAATGGAGTGGTGTTTAAATCAAATGGATGTGTTGTTCGTGAGCTTAATACAGGAGAGACCGTGATCAAAGGTACAAGAACTCCAAACAACTTATACATACTCAAGGGAGGACAACAACAATGTTATCCAAGCAAAAAATGATGAAAACTAGTTGTGGCATATAAGATTGGGACATCTAAGCTTTTCTCAAATAAGAAAAGCATGGAGATTCAATATTGTTCGTGATCTTCCAGATATCAGCATCCCAGAAAATAAAATATGCAAACCATGTCAAATCGGCAAGCAAACTAGAGTTCACTTCATGGAAAAGAAAGGATCATCTAGTAAGCCTCTTGAACTTGTCCATACTGATTTATGTGGATTATCAAGGAAAAAGTCACCTCGTGGAGAAGAATATTTTATTTTGTTCTTTGATGCTTTTTCCAGAATGTGTTGGATAGGTCTTCTAAAGCATAAATATGAAGCTTTTGAAAAGTTCCAAGCCTTCAAAGCTTTGGTTGAAAATGAATCAGATCAAAAAATCAAATGCCTCAAATCTGATCGAGGAGGGGAATTTACCTCGGATGAATTATTTGACTTTTGTCAACAACATGGAATGAAAAGGAAATTCTCCACCACAAGGACTCCTCAGCAAAATTGTGTGGTTGAAATAATGAATAGAACAGTTCAACAAATGGCTCGAGCTATGCTAGATGAATCCGGAACTCTTGCAACCTTCTGGGGTGAAGCTGCGTTTGCTGCCGTAACTATTCTCAACCAAGCAAATGTTCAGGTAAACAACACTCGAACTCCACATGAACTTTGGTATGGTAAGACTCCCACTGTAAAATACTTTAAAGTTTTTGGAAGCAAATGTTATATCAAAAGGACTGATGAAAAACTTGGTAAGTTTGAACCCAAAGCAGATGAAGGTATTCTTCTTGGCTACTCTTCCAAAAGTAAAGGATATAAATGTTATAATAAAAGACTTGGAAAAATTGTTGAAAGCATTGATGTTGTAGTTGATGAAGCATGCAAAAATCCAAAACAAATAAAATCAACAGAAGATTATGACAATGAAGAAGATGGGGATTATTTTCCCACATCAAATCAAAATCATAGTGAAGAAGAAACCAATGAAGCACCAGAAGAAGAGATAATAGTAGAACAAAAGACTCTGTCTAGGTATGTTCAGAAAAATCATCCAGAAGCTCAAATTTTAGGGGAAAAAGAGGCAGGTGTACAGATAAGAAGAACTATTACAGGGACCTCAAGCTATCTAGCATTATTATCCTCCAATGAACCTCAAAAATGTAAAAGAAGCATGCAAAGATGAATGTTGGGTCAAGGCCATGTATGAAGAACTTGAGCAAATTGAAAAAAATCATACTTGGGAATTAGTTCCTAGACCTCATGATAAAAATATTATAGGAACTAAATGGATTTTCAAAAACAATTTGAATGAAAATGGAGAATTCATTAGAAACATGGCCATACTTGTTTGCAATGGGTATTCTCAACAAGAAGGTCTAGATTTTGAAGAAACTTTTGCACCTGTTGACAGACTTGAAGCCATAAGGATGTTTCTTAGTCTTTCTAGCTTTCAGAAATTCAAAGTATACCAAATGGATGTAAAAGCAGCCTTCCTAAATGGAGATTTAGAAGAAGAAGTTTGTATTGAACATCCAGAAGGATTCATTCTTGGAAATGATGCAAAACTTGTATATAGACTCAAAAATGCCCTCTATGGTCTGAAATAGGCTCCAAGGGCCTGGTATTACCACCTTGAAAAATATCTACACCAACAAGGTTTTACAAAAGGTTCAACAGATAGAAATCTATATACAAAGATTGAAACTGATAAATTGCTAATTATTATTGTTTATGTTGATGATATCATTTTTGGTAGCAATGAAGAATCCATGAGTCAGAGTTTTGCTTCAGTAATGCAACAAGAATTTGAAATTTCCTTGCTTGGTGAACTTACCTATTTTCTTGGTCTACAAGTTCAACAAAATAAATATGGTATTTTTCTTTCACAAACCAAATATCTCAAACAGATCTTAAAAAGGTACGGAATGGAAGATTCTAAACTTGTATGTACCCCAATGGTAATAGGATGCAGTCTCAGCTCAAATTATGAATCAACAGCAGTACATCAACCTACCTACAGATCCATGATTGGTAGTCTACTTTATCTAACAGATACCCGACCTGACATCATGCATGCAGTAGGAATAGTTGGAAGATTCCAAGTAAATCCAAAGGAATCAGACCTTCAGGCAGTCAAAAGAATTTTCAAATATCTTCAAGGAACTCAGGACTTTGGTTTATGGTATCCTAGAGATGCAGATCTTACTCTTCATGCATATACAGATGCAGATTGGGCAGGAAGTGTTGATGATAGAAAAATTACTAGTGGTGGTGCATTCTGTATGGGTTCCAGGTTAGTGCCTTGGTTCAACAAGAAAAAATGTTCAATTTCTTTATCTACAACTAAAGCAGAATATGTGGTTGTTGCATCTTGCTGCACACAACTACTTTGGATGATACAAACTTTGTAAGACATTCAAATCACATGTACTCCACCTATCTCCATTCTATGTGATAACACAAGTGCCATCAACATTTCAAATAATCCAGTCATGCACTCCAAGACCAAGCACATACCTATCAAGTACCATTTTCTACATGAACAAGTGCTTGAACAAATGTTCAAAATGGAGCATGTTCCCTCCAAAGAATAGGTTGTTGATATATTCACTAAACCACTATCCAGAGAGACATTTGAATATCTCAGATAAAAGTTGGGAGTAGTTGCTACATCATCTTGCTGTTAAAACCAAAATTTTGAAAGAAATGTTATTATACGCGTGTTTCATGAAGTATAGTTGCGCACACACATGCGTTACTAAGGGTCAAGGAGTGTATATGTTGTCAAATAGGAAAATAGTGGTGTAGGCTCGGATATGGGTGCTCTGTCAAATATTGATGATTATTGTCTATCAATATGTGTTGCTCAATAATTTTTTATCTGACTGACAAAGATGCCTTGATCATTGACTTGTTAACAATGCACAGGTAGCACAGGTTCAGGGGGAGCATTATCCTTCACATACATTCAGCATTGTTGGCATTGTGGTTGATGAGTCCAGCTATGGCTTCAAATATTTATACCATTTTGTTGCTTAAGTCATGTAAAAGTCTAGGGTATGATATGTCTTCTCGTGCATTTGAATGAGTCCTATTGGACAAGTGATGTAATTTGTATCCCCACCTTGCATGGGATGGATGATGTAATTGTATTTCTGTCATGTATAAACATTTGGTATATCCCCACTTGGTTGGGAGATGGATGTATGTATGAGTCATTGGTGATAGGAAGGTCATTCTCACATAGTTGAGTTATAGAGTCATGTTGGTTCTTTTGGAGAATATTTTTGCAGACTCTGCTTCTGCTTAGGGGGAGCATGGATGGTTTCAGTGCATCTCAGCGTGTACAAAGGGGAGCCCAATCAGACAAGTCATCATGTACTCAAGGGGAGCATGAACAGCATAAGGGAGAGAATTTCTTGGTCTGCCCTTTGCCCTTGATGTCAAAGGGGGAGAGTGTCTTGGTGTTGTGTCTTTGTGTGTTGTGTCTTGGTGTTGTTGTTGCCATCAAGTCCAAAGGGGGATATTGTTGGCATTATGATATAGGTGTTGTCCTTAATGGAAACTCACTCAAATGAAAGTTCATAGTTCAGCAGGTCAACAACAAAGGATTACAAATCAGACTCCAAAGAATGAAGAAAGAGAGGTATACATTGGTTCAATTTGTCCAAGGCACATATACACGTGGTTTAATAGAACAAAAGTAGTGTATAATGTATACACGCACTTTCACAGGAGGAAAAGTGCGTACATGTTGGAAAACCAAGTTTTTGGTCCAAGGTATTTGATCCAAGGTATTCTAGTCCAAGGTAATTAGTCCGAGGCATTTGGTCCAAGGTATTGACCCTAGGTATTGGGTCTAAGGTATTTGTCCTAAGTGGTTTTGGTCCAAGGTATTGAGAAATGCCTAAGAGTATATAAGGAGGAGAAGATCATTAGACCAAGGTGTGCAAGAAATGAGATTCTAAGGAATACTTCTATCTGAAGTATATATTATGTTGCAGGGTTATGTTTGGGACTGGATTTGAAATTTTCATGTGCACCTTGAGTTCAACATTGGATTAGGAATCATGAGACTTGAAATGACTTATTCTTGAATGATCTGATATTGGTTGAGACCAAATCTGATGTTTTGCGCCAGTTCTACTTGTTATCTATCATGATCTAGGTTTGTCTGAAGTCTGAAATTGTAGCAAAGTTCTGAGTCAAAATTTGCAAATCTGTACGCAGGTTCGTCTCGGCCAAAGCGCATGTACATGCAGGTTCGACTCTTTCAAGTAGCGTATACAAAAAAAAATAAAAAAATTATGTTCAGATCTGACTGATCTGTCTGATTAAATTATGTTTTTTTACTGTTGTCTGTCAATGAAATCCTCTTAGATCTGAACATAGAACTGTTGTATAAGGAAATTAAGTCTTATTGATTGATTGATTAAGAAGGAAGGGTGATCCTTGTTGCTATCTGTTTTGAACTCTGTAATATGACAGTAGATCTTCAGAATGTCACTGATTGGTACAGTCTATGGTTCAGAAGTTTATGATTAATTATCTTTAGAGATATACGCGGGTTGGATTAAAGGCAGTAGCATATACATGCAGGTTGATTTCAACCAAGTAGCATATACACTCTAATGCATGGTTTTTGAGGTTACAGTTGGTTCTGAAAGATGATACAAGGTTCTGGGTTCAGCACAATGTTCTGGTATCAGTGATCTGATTGTTTAGATTAACTGAATATTGGTTGTTGCAGTTTAAGTTTAAAAGCTTTGATGGGTCCAGTGTGAAAATTGGATGAAACGAGACCTTCATGTGTATTTTTGTGTACCAGGAGTGTTGGCTTGCTAGGCCCTGACCCAGGTTTAGAAGTGATTTAGCCAAGAAAATCTCAGTACTACTGGCCCTTTTGGCAACAATCCACGGAGCGCGGACTGAGGTCTCACCCGCAGTATGGGAGGGTGTTGGAACCAGGTTTTTGCACCCTGGGGATGTCTGATATGAGGTGGTTGGATCACGATACAACCTTCACACTTGCTGTGCTATGCGCTTTAGCGGGCACCCCATGCCCTGTGATACTGTCTTCGCACGTGCGGCCCATGTTGTTTACCCAAATCTTCCTTACTTAGGCTATGCTAGCTTATTGCTTAGATTATTTGCATATATAAACATTCATACAAGTATTTATCAAGTGCGCACATGTCAGTAAACAAAGTAAAGATAATGCATAACATCAAAATATAGATCCATGAACAGATACACAATATTCCAAATCAAACTTCTCTTTATTAATAATCCTTCTCAAGTACAATCCCAATTACATACCCGACTCTGCCCTGCACACTCAGCTGTAGGGGTCTGTGCACTCAGCTGCGGACTCTACTAGGTCTCTGCGCACTTATCTGCAAAGCCTCTTCCTATTACTATTGCGACCCAATACACTTCAGATCCACCTCTATGCTCTCACCATGCCTTCGCATATTCTCTCTATCATCTATTACCTTCTTTATACTTAGAGCCTCGCTCTATTTATATAATCCCATGGTCCACGGACCATGGGTAGGCTGACACGACTTTACATTAAATTACAATTCTTAGGGCAGATAACCCTATGACTCATCCTAGACTTTCGCGTTCTGCGCCCGTACTTCGAGTTCTACACCATATTTGACCAGAACTTGGGCTTTGAGCCCTAAAACCTGTTGCGGGGGATCCCATGCCCAATAGGCCCCCAACACAATCATTGTGACTCATCATGAGTCACTATGTGACCATCTCGGAAAGGAGCCCTTCCAACTATGCCTGTGCTGTGCGAAGGTCCGCAGTGCACTGTTCTACCATTTGTTGGATCTACTCGACTCTTTTGATTGAATGCTCGTTGTCAGGTGCAAATCCCTGTCATAAAGCATGCATCACTTTGATCTATGTGAGCTTTTCTTCGATGTTGGTAGTGATGAGGAATGCCTCATCAATCCAAGGATGGAAGCGCACTTTAAGTACGACATTTTTCTAGCATGCGGCATCCACCTGTTCCTTCAGTGCCTTCGCCTGTTGTAGCTTCGCCAGCCGTTGGGTCAAGACCACTGTCTGCACTGTTCTACGCACACTATCATATTGTATTTGAAGCTCCCGCACCTCGGCTTCTAAGCGCTGTATAGTGGGGTCCTCTTGTAAGGAAGTGAGGACAGTGAAGGATTCTTCCAACATTGTCGTATAGATCTGCATTGCTTGTCCTATTTCCTCCAGCTCTTTTTGGATAACGCCAGCACACTGTTCCCTAACTTCTAGCGGCGTGGATGACTGCACCTTTAATCATATTTTGGAAATCCGAGGTTTGAGGTCGAACTGTATTCTCTCATGGAATCCACTGGACAATTTGTGAATCCGCACTCCTAATAGTAGGTCTGTCGCAATTTCTAGCTCTGGAGCGCGGCGACATGATTCCTCTACTATCCACTCCAGCTAGTGAGTTTGCGCCAGCGCTTCATCACGTTGTAGACTAAGTTGCTCGATGTTGATTCATTGTTCACTCAGTGCTTGGACTGCGCATCCTTCCCTAGCGCGGAGTTCTGCTATCACGTCGTCCTGTAGCTGGTATAACATATCCCGCGAAAGGGTAGCCAAGTTTAGGCCAAGTCCCTTAATTTCACCAACCGCGGCTCTATCCTCTATGATGTCTGCTGTCAGTGCTCCATCTGGCAGCACGACGGTGTTAGCCATCTTGGCTCGCAACAACTGTTCTGTTGCAGATGTACCTATGACACTGTATGCGGCTACTGTTCCCTCTTGTGAGGGCCACACCTGAAGCTCCTGCAACTGCGCCCTAAGGGCCCCCAACACATTTTGCTGCTCTGTCATCGCTTCCTGGAGCGCTTCCCTTGTGACCTCGTGCACTGTGTCGCCGATGTCATAAAGGTCACCCTCTGTCAGTGTAATGGGTTCACCATCCAGTTTGGAAGCCTTGGTCTTATTCTGTGGGCCTGTTCATTTCGTACCGCGCGACCATTTCAGTTGTGTAGATGTCGTAGTTGGGTCCGCGCCTTTCGCCATGTCCTTTGTCCCCTGTCCCGTGGTCAAGTCTAGGTCGCCTTCCTCCTGCGTCGTGGTGGCCCCTGTTGCTGGTGTTGCTGCTGCTTTTTCGATAGCCTTGGTCTGCTTTGCTGCAGCCTTCGCTGCCTCACGGAAAGCCCTTACCTCCTCAGCCAACTACTCGTTGCACTTCTACTGTGCCAGTAGCTTGGTGGCATCCTTCTGTTTTTTTACCACTGTCTTATCGTGTGCTGCCAGATCCTAGGTGCGCCACTCGAGTGGCCATGAGTCAAGCACAGCGAAAATGCCATCATCAATCGCAATGAAAGGAAGTTTGGTCCAGTTTTACGCTAGATCCTTATGCACCTTGACATACACATGGTGCATATTCGCCTTGAAGTCTACAAATCTCCGTAGACTATCATACATTGTGGGAGACAGGCACAGCCTTTTGTTGATCCACATTCGAACGCTTGCCTCCATGATCACCCAGAAGATCTTGGTCTCGTAGATCCTCGTGGCGTCCTTCATAGCCCAAAGCAACGAGTATTTTGCCACCTCTGGCAAGTCCTGTTCAAGAGGAGGGAACTAACTGTCCTCGGGTAGTTCCCCTGTCACCAATAAGATAGACAAGAGCAACCACGTGTAGTGGAAGGTCTTGCCCTACTCCTGAGCTTCTTTGTAGTTGGTTAGGAATTCTTCATAGAGGAATTTGGCCCAGTTGAATTGGACCCCCTCCACGCATTGTTCGGCCAGTGCGACAATTGTTGTTGGTACCTCGTTGCCACGACATTTTCTCATCACCTTCCCACCCAGTAGCTGGGTGGCTACGCGCACCCCTTTGTCTTGAATGCTACTAATTACATAGCCTCTCTGCTTTGTTTCCAACTTGTATTTCTTCTTCATCACCTCTGTGAGTTCCAAATCTCCACTTTTGCCAACTATTTCCATGGGGTCCCTTCCAGTACAGGGAAGACGAGAAATCCTGTGAATAAGCTCCGTCGTGATGGGAATAGGCTCCTCCAGCCACAAGTACCCATCATGCACTAGGAAAAGTAGTTGCCTGATGACAAAGATTGTGATCGATGCCCGGTGAAAGTGTGAAATCCATAATAGGTGGAGTAGCCTGGTCTTCTCCACACTGCACAACCACTTCCGCGGCTCTAGTGTTGTAATTGGCTCATCCTTGCTTTGTTTCATGAGGTTGCTAATCTCCAAATGTGGGAACTTTTCACTATCCACGAGGTCCCAATATTCAAATTTCCTTGTCGGCACGTGGCCCAGGACCGAACCTTCAAACAGAATTCCATCTAGGAGGAGCGGGGTTTGGAGTGAGCTCGTAATAGCATCCAAATCCTTGGGTAATTTAACTTTACCTTACCACAGAGGGACATACTTGGGCAGGTTTGCGACAACGCGCACTGGCTAGATGTCTCCTTCCATTTCTTCATCCACCTCAATCTCTTCTACAAAAGCTTGGAGGTCCTCTTCCTCATCATTTATCTCAAGATTAATAGTCTTGCCCTTATCTTCCATAGAAAGTCTACCAAACCACGGATTTCATGGGGACATGTGAATTGGTCCCGCTGCCTGTGGATTCGTTTTGGGCCTCGACGTCTGGGGTGATTTTGGAATTTCTGATGCATCCCCCACCTGCAGCGTAGGGCTCTTAGTGGCTTCCTTGTTAGTACTTTAGACAAAACCAACACCTCTTCTGGTAGTTTTCATCTTACTCGAGCTGTCTGTAGTTGTTCGTGACTTGGGAGGCTCAAACACCGCTTGGCGCTCAACACTGTGGGCTCTCTGTAATGGCTCAAATCTCAAACAAACAAGTGTTGTCTCATGGCTAGCCTTGGTAGTTTTATAGCATCTTTCAAATTTGAATTTGACTATTCCCCCCATGTCTGAGTCATTAATGCATTTTTGGCGGCAAATCATCCCAAATCTAATTCTGACTCCGTGTCTTATTTTCCCACCACCCCCTCCTCTTTATCTTACATTGGATATCTAGTCATGAATAGTGGCACCAACGGTCACCTGCCAGCCTACCCATGCGGCAGTGCAGCCACCTATGTGTGGGCACGACCCTTGTGACATACTGCTCCTGCGCGCAACCTTCTTATCACGCAGCTCCCCCATAGACTCACTTATAGTCCCTCGTTGTCTTTCAATTGCTTGGAGCGCTAAGACCATGCTCCCTATGGCTAGTCAGGTGGTTGCACCACCTGGGCGAGACTTCAATTCACCTTCCAGCCTAGCCCATGGGCATTCCTCAATTATCCTTGTGGTAGTCAGCGCTGCGTGGTCTTCCTGATTGTTACAGGGAAAAGTGTCTATAGAGAACTGCTTATCCCACTAAGGTGTGGTAGCTACCTTAGAAACAAACAAAGTAAAGCTATTTTCATTTTTCATTTATGAAATATAGATGAGAGAAGAATAGAGGAGACCAACCTCTGTCTTGCGCTTGGCTCCTAGTTTGATTCCTCTCTCTTTTGATAATCCTTTGCCACTTGCTTCCTTGTACACCCAGCTTCGTAGAGTACCTATAGAATCAAAGTAGCATAACACTATACAAGAACATGGATCTATTATCATAAACAATCTAGGATCAGATGTAAATTGACCATACAAATGCATAAAACATAAACGACACAAGAGTATGGAGGAAAACTTGAATAGATTTTATTGATAATCAAGAAAGAGCCAAGGGAGTTACAACCAGTTGTTCTGACCCAGCATCATCCTCTCAGCAAGTAAGCCCTTCTTCACCTCATACAAAGCTTAGATCACCCAACACTATGATGTTGTCTCAAGAAACCAACAACAATTCCTTACAAGATGCAAAACTCTAGCCTCCGGATCTCTAGGATGAGGGATCCATATATAGATATCTGTAAGGGAGATGAGTCAGCTTTTGATTTGATTAGTGTCTTCTCTCTGATAGTTCTTGATTCCACTTGGAGATTTACGATCTCTTACTCATCCTTGGTCGAATTCAGAGAGGCAAGTGTCACAGGAGAAGTTTCTAGAAGATTCCATGCCTCTCCACCTCACGGATTGACACTGCCATTTGTCACTACTCACCCATCGCACCCCATAGAAGGGCCTTTTGAAATGCAATGCACCCACAGAGTGTACTTAGGTGAGATGCAACGCACTTTGCCTATGGAGTAGGTGAAATGATCCTGTTTTGACCAGTTCTGAGTAGTTTTTCATGGAGAACTTTTGGGAGAAGCTGTAATCAGTTGACCTTGTTCCTTTAGGGGTTAGAACAACACTTTTAGGGACATATGAGCCCTTGGTTTATGGAAATTTTATGCTTGGGGTTGCAGTGCCCAAAAATGTCTATAACAGTTGCCCCCTAAAGCATGAGGTCGTTAATCTTTTTTGATGTCGGGTGAAATGCTTTATCATGACGATCCGAAGTTCTTTCAAGCTGGGAGAAGACCTGTGTTAAGATACAATAAAATACATTATCTTCATAATTTTTTCATGATCTAGCTGAGGCGGGCATTCCCATGCTCAGCTTTATAAATTCATTTTCATGTACATAGGACAGACAATCGTCTGAGTGTAGACTGATGATTCTGGTAGGGCCATCATCCCTTTGATTGGATGACTATCTGTGCAGCAACGATGTACATTTGATGTCTTTATTTCCATGAATATATATCGCAGCCCGGATGGATGAAACTAGATCCGGGGTCTTCAATCTCGTTCGATATTCACTCGAAGTACAAGTTGATCCATGTGAGAGATGTTCTGGAGTCGAACATGGAAAGACATTGCCTGATTACCAGCCAATGATGTAAGTTGTTAACAGGCATGAGAGGAATCACCGATAATGATAATGACCCTCAAGGTACTGCAGTACAATTCACGTGGTGTGAATAAAGGACTTGGCGTCGAACACCACAAAAAATCTTTCGGTCGAAGGCCATTGATGTAAACCTGTCGCCGGAAGTGAGAAAGTTGCCATTGAGGCATGCACGCTTCAAGTACTGAAAGGGGTGTCCCTAGATCAACTTGTTGCATAATGAGCTGATGTCGACAAGAAGCGATCCATCATAGGAGGGCCTTAATGAATCCCACATCAATGACACGGAACAGAGCAAATGATTTTAATGGAGGTGAAAACGATCTGGTGATATAAGGTTCAGGGTGGCGGTCATGAAAGAATGGAGCGTAAATGTATTGTAGCGGGTGAGACACTGGTGAATTCTCTGAATGACTTCTCTTGAACATATCGGCGACACTGACGTGATGGATTGGTATCATTAACCCCAAATGTGGATGGTGTGATGGGACCATGGTGATGTGACCGGTGAATGAAACAACCCAACCCGACTTGGATGCGGAGTGAAAGTGTCATGTTCAAGAGCGACTTGCTACCAACAAAGTTTCTTCAAGTTTTCTTCCCAATTTTTCCCCAGTCATTGCTGACCAGTACCTCTTTATTTTTGTCAAGCTTGAGGAGGATAACATATGCTTGTTCTATAATTTTCCCTTTGGGCAAACCCATCGCTATGTTTTATTGAGCCTAGCGATAGTGAAACTCATTCTTGTCTGCTATGGACAAGTTTGTCGCTATTAGGTTTTAACGAGTTTAACGACAAAGATAACTCGATCCTTTTAAATTTTAGAGAATCTGAAAAGGGACGTAAAGGAAGCTCCAAAATTCCTTTTTCATCATCTAATCCCTGAAGTCCGAAAAAGTATAAAACAATACATAAGGGATGAATTTTCGATACTTTTAACGAGCCGAACAAAACAAGCGCTCGATCTTTTTGTGTAATAATCCCTCAAGTCCAAAAAGATTAAAATCTAAAGGAGGGATAGCACTTCCGGTCCCTTTAACGAGCTGGAGAGGCCAATGGCTCGGCAATCTTTTCATATTTTATGAGTCAGTTGAAAAGAGCTTAAAGGAGACTCGTCTTTGAGGAACGAGTGATAAAATTGGGTAGCAGCTGATTCCAGGTAAGGTTTGGAATTTTCCAATCACGGCAGTGTTACAAGGATGGCTAGCGGGATCACTCTTCGCAGTTGTTCCTCAAAAGGGGTAAACAATCAAATGGAGGTAAATGATCGACCAATACAGAGTGGAGGTGATGATGGGAACACGACCAAAGATTTAAAGGCTGAAGTACTACATTCACGATGATTATTTACCGAGAAATAGTTCATTTTTTAATGAGCTTAAACGCGGGGAGAAACATTTGCTCATGACTTATGTTTATTTTTTAACGAGCTTGAACTATGTGCTAAAACTGCTCGATGCAGGTTTATTTTTTAACGAGCTTTAACCTTGCGGTAACACTGCTCATGATAAGTTTGCATGCCCCCAGCATAATAACGCAAATCGAGGTGCATGCCCCCCAAGCTTCATTGCATTCAACTCGGTGGTTGGAATGAAGGTTTACCTTTGAGATTTGGAAAGGGATTTGTTTCAATTTTTAATGAGGTTGACACAGTAAAAGAACTATCCTCATGACTCCTTGTTTCATTTTTTAACGAGGTCGACACGAGATAAGAACCGTCCTTGGAATCCACCGTATTTACAGTATTTGATAGAAAATAAAAAACTGAAGGATGATTAAGGTCATTGGAATACTCTTCATTGTAATCTGTGAGATGGGAACAATGGTGGTAATCTTCCCATGGTGCCTCCCCTAACATCACTGACTGAATGATTTATTTGTCTGTAGAATGTACATGCGACCAAGGATCTGAAGAGGTACCATATTCCTTAGACCTATCTATCCAAACACTCGATGAGCATTGATTTGGGTTTGCCCCCCAGGCCAAGAAAATTGATTGCTACAATATTTCTAAAATGGAGATGATCCATGCTGACAAAATGTTTAGGAATCTTCCGAGTCCATTAGATATAGAAGATTTCATATTGCAGGTTTCCACTGTGGCCACTTCCGCCAGATTACTCGGAGGCGCTAGGGCAAAAGTACCCATTAAGGTAGGGTCTTTTAGGAGGCCTACTCCAATATTTTGAAGCGAATGATTGCTTCCATGGATCATTGGAATGCTTCCCGTAACTTGTGAACTGTTGGGGAGAAATGTTTGTTGGTCGATGATTGTAATTCCTCCTTGGAAGGGAAATGAAATCTTCCTGAAGTAGGTTGACAAAACTGCGGCCATGGCATATATCCAAGGTCTTCCCAGTAGGATGTTGTAATTGAGGTTTCCGTCGATTACTTCAACATCAATTTCTACTGTTTTGCCCCCCAGTTCAACTTGCAAGTTACTTAAAATCCCGTATGGAGTGTATGATCATCCATCAAATGCTTTTAACGTCGTTGATGATCTCGACAAGGGTGGTGAGCCTAAATTTTTCCAGCAACTCATTGACATAATACATGTAGATGCCCCCTCATCAATAATTGTTCGATGAACAATTTTGTTGAGGGCTTTCACTTGAATAAGGAAAGCTAGTTGAGCTGGTAACTGAGGGTCATATCCTTTATGATCAAAGGCCACAAGATTGGAATCCATTGGGTCAATCCCACCTATTGCTAATAATAAAGCTTGCTTTTGGGAGGGGCAATTTTGCAGTACCTCAAGTGTCGACATAGCGGATGGCGATTGGGCCAAATCTTCCACTATATTATAATGCTGTGCTGCTCTAGCACGAGGATTAAACGTCGACTTGTGTACTACTCCCTTTGGCGGTTTTATTGTCAACTCAGGAATGATGGGCGGCGCAACTTCTGTCGAAGTTGTTGTCGAACTAATAGGTTGATCTTTATCCTTGTTGTTCGACAGCTGTGGATTCCCGTAATCTTTGTTCCTTGTCGATATCAAAGAATCATTTTGCTGTTTTGAAACCGACAACATCATCACTTGAGACGGAGAAGCATTTCCACTGTCAACCAGATTTGTTCCTGGGTTTGGAAACGGATTAGTTAATACTGCCGAGGTTTTTGAATTCTTGAAGAATTTTTTAAGCTCAGCTATGTTTGGACAATCTGTTGTCCAATGATCCTCATCGCATATAAAGCATGGATTTCTTGGTTTCCTATTTCCAGGAGGGTTTGCAGAAGATTTTTCAGGTGATGATTCTTCCTGTTTCTTATTCTTCCCTTTGCTTTTCTTCTTGGCCCCTGGTTGTTTGGTTTCTTTGCCTTTATCTGTCGAGACGGCATTTACTTCTGAGGCAAGAAGTTCTTCCTTTGCATTTTGACTGGAAATCTTACGGGCTTTTTTAGATGTAGCCTTTGTCGATTTCGTGTCTGTTGTGTCGATCACGCCATCGCTGGCATGAGAGTCATTGTTTGATTTAGGAGGAGGAGGGACTGAGAATTCCGATCTAGGAGCGTCATGTATTTTATCATAGAGTGTGCCAGACTGAGTGTAAATCAAGTCCAAATATTGTGCATGAGTGATAACTTGCTCTTCAGTGACAACTCCCCCTTTTGCGACATCTTCCGTGATGGAAGGCAATAATGACTTAGTAAACCATTCAGCTAAAAGCTGATTAGGAACATATGTTTTTACCATTCTACGACGACATCGCCACTCATGTATATGATCAGATATGTGAGTGGACGTTGTTTGTTTGAAATTGGTAAGAAGTTCCGTTCCTGTTTCGTACCTTATTGGTAACTGAAAATGGGTTAAAAAGGTTGTGGCTAGGGTACTGAAGTTGTCAAATGAAGCTCTGGGCAATTCGATATACCATTTTGCTGCCGGACCAGTTAACGTCCTCTGAAAAAGGCGAAGCCTAATCGAATCATCATTTAGGGTGTTTGATGAACACCACAGATGAAAGGTCATCACATGATTCGACGGATCTTCACCCGGATTTCCATTAAATTTAGGAATATCTGATGGAAGTTTATGCGGAATCGCTGGCCACCAAG
This sequence comes from Pinus tabuliformis, assembly GCA_031772625.1. Lineage (NCBI taxonomy): Eukaryota > Viridiplantae > Streptophyta > Pinopsida > Pinales > Pinaceae > Pinus > Pinus tabuliformis. The sequence goes on along the minus strand of CM062819.1, from coordinate 1,338,150,730 downwards.
GGGCGTAAGCGATTGGATCGTTTGTTAACCGATTTAAATCAGGTAACTCTAAAGTTGCCACGAAGGGTAACTGTTGATTCAGGTTAGGTGAAGCATACCCAGGATAAGATGGGATCGCCTGAGTAGTTGGTCTTTGCATACCAGCATAATGCATTTGATGCTGGTAACTTTGGTAAGGTTGGTGGGCATGACCATTGTAGAATGGTTGATTTTGACCGTTTTGAATATACGGCTGCCCACTATTTGCAAAGATTTGTTGCTCAGAACCTTGGTATACTTGTTGGAACTGCGGTTGTTAGTATTGCACTAGCCATGGCTGTGAAGCCATGTGTTGTTGCCCGATACTAACTGTTTGACCAAGATGAGGGGTAATTGTACCTGTTTGAACCTGTGTCATTCCACCAATCAGCGATTGTGGTTGAGTCGCAGCGTCAAGAGGCTATTGCATTACAACCTGAGAAACCTGAGGTTGGCATACAACAGGTAGCGCTTGTACTTGCGACACCGTCACAATAGTTGGCGTAGTTGGTATACTTGACATAGGTAAACATTGTTGCTTCGAATATACAACTCTTTGTTGTTGAGGCAGTATTGGTACCCAACCGCTTGATGTAATTCCAACATAACCTGAATTTTGTTGTGAACTCCCGTATGGCTGTCCTCCCGGAGGGGACAATGAAAAGGTATATTGCCCCCCATACGGCAGTAATCTGGTACTTAAGAGAATGGTTTGCCCTTGAGGACCGGACTGCCCAAATCAACCTCCAAATAGATCAATTTGTTGAGACTCAACATAAGAGTTTCCGGATATTATTCCGGATGAACAAACAGGAACGGACCATACCGTCGAAATAGCCCCTGAGTGGGCTCCTTCTAGCGATTGAGAGCTAGTTGGGACAGATGGTATACCGGTGAACATTGTTGGAGTGATAGCAGGAAGTTCTGCTATCGCTGTGTCAGACGACACAGTCCTAGATGTTGACGGTTGTTCAGACATTTCTAGTCTATCCAAAAGATTACCTAGTGATTCTACAGGAGCTTCCGCTAGTGGTAGACTAATTTCTGATGAAGAAGGATACAGAGTGATCCCGACTCCAAATTGCGATGGAGTACTAGATGGAGGATCCTCCACAATATCTTCTATAGCAATCAGACTAGGTGGAAGAGATAGACCGTCCGGTCCGTAGAATATTTCTGGTGCCGAAGAAGGTATGGAATCTGCAGCGACAGATGTTTGGGGAACAACACTCTCCGAACGGTTGTAGATGGAACTGGTTCAGTGATACAAGTGTTTACCCTCAGACTAGGATTAATACTACTGTCCTACGGTGGCTGCTGAACTTCTTCTGTAAAGGCAGGGATACCAGAAATGTTTGGAGTAACCGGAGTCTCTGATGTTGTTGGAACACTTGTTCTAACTTTACCAGGAGATTTGGAACCAGTTAAACGAGTTTGTTTTGTCCGTAATAGTTTCGATTCCGAAGACAAAGATGGTTGACTCGTAAGCCTCCGCGAATGAAGGGGTTTCAATTGACTTTCTTCCACGATTACGGATTACTCAATCAACTAAAAATCAAGGGGAAGTAGTTTCCGAATTAGATGAATTTTAGACGCTTTGACACAACTTGTTTTTTCAATTTTTAAGAGTCAAGAAAAAACAAAAGATAACTCTAGTCGCCTTTGATTTTTAATGAGCCTGAAGTGACAAGTGCTCAGATGGACCTTTTCTGTTAAGGAGTCTGAAAAGGAATGAAAGGGACTGCTCTGGAAATCTAGGTAGAGGGATTACCAAACCAATCGAAAAACTACAGAATACTTTTTATGGTATGACAGTCAATCTTCCCCAATGCTGTGTCCAGTGCATTGTGATCGATAGGGCGGTAGACACAGCTTCCTATGGATAAAGGATTAAGCCTATTATGGTCTCCCAAAATATACTCGACAGTACGTGGGAGCACAAGTCCGTACTGGCACTTATCGTCTTAAAGTGGAGGAATCACCCAACCATCAGTGAGAACAACAATTACGAGGTTTTACGATGCTGGAATACGTCTCTAGCCTAGACTTCTAGATGTTGTGCGTTAGGTTCCAAAGCGTTGTTAGATTCATTAAATTTATTTTATAGTTGATCTTGCTTAAGAAATTTTCCTTTCAGGTTCACCGCGTGATGTAGATGTACAACTCCTAAAATGCAATCTAAGATGATAAACAGTCTTTTATCCTCTTTGTGCAATGAAAATCCTAGCTACTAAGGAAAGAAAGACAGAATTCTTTCAACAAAGAGCAAAGAGCACACACTATATGCACTGTCCTAAATCAAACCAATCAAACAGTCTAAATGCAAATGCACATGCATGTATTTGTTTTCAGCCTTCTTAATATGTGAATGATAAAAAGAAAGCTAATGCACAAATCTGAATTACTTTTCAAGCGACAATTACTAACAAGTTTCTTTTCAAAATCAAAAATGAAGACAATCACAACACTTTGTGATTTGGAAATGAATACTTGCTTTCGACACTAGAAAAACTACAAACTCAGATCAAATACAATAGTAACAGGGTAATCAACTATCAAGAGCAATCAGACTCTCTTCTATGACTGAAAATGACACTTGCGACACTTTCAAATCAAGAAATGACAGTACAATTACGTTACTTTTTTGCAAAGGAGAACTGAAAATGACTCAACAAATACAAAAAAACATTTACAGTTCCTTGCACAATGGAGGCGGAATATCAGTAAGGAAAGGGGTTTCAAACAGAGGTATACTGATTACAGGCAGCAAAACTCATGAATAGAACTGAAAAGAATGAACAGAAACCAACATTCAGGAACAATGTCTAGTCTGATCAGCACACCTGTAACACAGTGAATTTGAAATGCAGTGCACCTACTACACTCGGGAAGTGCACTGAAGTTCAGATTCACAGAACAGAGACTACGCTGGGCCAGGGATGAGACTTTGTTTGGGTTCTAGGTCACAATTTGCAGTTCAGTTCAGGGATTTTGGCCGAGCAAGTGGTAATCAGTAAATCAACAACAGGGGTAGATCTAAGGAGGTTACTAGAGCCACCACAAGGGCAATTAGAGAGTTTGTAAATCAGTTGTTTAATTCATAAACAAAACCCGGAGATTGACTGAAGCGGCATTTATCTACTTTGCATTTGCATAGAAAATGCAATTCGAAAGATACCTGGCTCAACTTTAGGCTCCGTCTGTAAGTTTATAAAGTAAACAACAAGGTAGATAAACAAACAACCTAGTCGCTCCCCAGCGGAGTCGCCATTTTGTTACAGGGAAAAGTGTCTATACAGAACTGCTTATCCCACTAAGGTGTGGTAGCTACCTTAGAAACAAACAAAGTAAAGCTATTTTCGTTTTTCTTTTATGAAAGATAGATGAGAGAAGAATAGAGGAGACCAACCTCTATCTTACGCTTGGCTCCTAGTTCGATTCCTCTCTCTTCTGATAGTCCTTTGCCACTTGCTTCCTTGTACACCCAGCTTCGCAGAGTACCTGTAGAATCAAAGTAGCATAACACTATACAAGAACATGGATCTATTATCATAAACAATCTAGGATCAGATGTAAATTGACCATACAAATGCATAAAACATAAACTACACAAGAGTATGGAAGAAAACTTGAATAGCTTTTATTGATAATCAAGAAAGAGCCAAGGGAGTTACAACCAGTTGTTCTGACCCAGCATCATCCTCTCAGCAAGTAAGCCCTTCTTCACCTCATACAAAGCTTAGATCACCCAACACTATGATGTTGTCTCAAGAAACCAACAGCAATTCCTTACAAGATGCAAAATTCCAGCCTCCGGATCTCTGGGATGAGGGATACATATATAGATATCTGTAAGGGAGATGAGTCAGCTTGTGATTTGATTAGTGTCTTCTCTCTGATAGTTCTTGATTCCACTTGGAGATTTATGATCTCTTACTCATCCTTGGTCGAATTCAGAGATGCAAGTGTCACAGGAGAAGTTTCTGGAAGATTCCATGCCTCTCCACCTCGCGGATTGACACTGCCATTTGTCACTTCTCGCCCATCACACCCCATAGAAGGGATTTTTGAAATTCAACACACCCACAGAGTGTACTTAGGTGAGATGCAATGCACTTTGCCTATGGAGCAAGTGAAATGATCCTGTTTTGACCAGTTCTGAGCAGTTTTTCATGGAGAACTTCTGGGAGAAGCTGTAATCAGTTAACCTTGTTCCTTTAGGGGTTATAACAACACTTTTAGGGACTTAGGAGCCCTTGGTTTATGGACATTTTATGCTTGGAGTTGCAGTGCCCAAAAATGTCTATAACACTTATGCGGCGCGCTCCCTTGGTTGCTTTTTTTGGTAAGGTGTGGTCGTAGCCATGGTAGTAGAATCACAAATTCTTGACGACAATCTTCTAATGCAGTAGTATGGCTGTCCGTCTATCGTCTTGTCTTTCTTAGTTTTTTGACAAGACATGCTTGCGCGATGTCATTTTCCAGTTTTTTGATCTCTGCATCCATTAACATGATTTTCTTTCTCAGTCGTACCCGATCTTCTTTGAGTTCGCGAAGCTTAAGGTTCCCTCATCGAATGGCTTCCTGAATTTGCATATGTTTGCCCTCGCATAGCTGCATAATTCCTTCGTCCAAGTCCTCGCGTACTGTCCCAACTGTGAGAGCTATTGTGTGAGGATTCCTTTTCTCCAAAATTATGGTCTCAACTTTGCTCCTCAACCTTGGAATCATCTCCACACTCAGGTTTTTTCACATGGCCCTATAGGCCCATCGAACTGCTGGTACGTGCAGGTCCCAATTAGTTAGTCTCGCCTAGTGAGCCATGTTTAGGACTCTGCATACCTTCTCAAATGCTTCTACGTGGAATGCTTGTGGTGCATGTCACCTTTCTTGCTACTGCATCCTATCCCAATTTTCGATCCTGAATTTGTGGTGTGCTTGGGTGGGTTGCATAGCACACATTTGTACCCATTGAGATAGGTGGGAATGCAAGTTGTTTTGTCCCTACTGACTGACTCTTCTTCAAAGCTAGTGGCTTCCAAATCATAGGCGCATCATCCTTCTACATCCACGTCAATCCTCAAAATTTCCTTGATGTGTACCCCACCATTACACGGGTGTTGCACGCAGTGCCCACTTCAATGCATCAAAATGCTATTGTTCTAGGACTATGCTTTCAAATTTTCTTAGAAATTCATCCACCCCTGTCAATCCATCATACGTCGGTAGATCGCGCACTTCTATCACTACACAGTGCAGTGACTTTATCAGTGTATTGCAGTTGAGTGTTGTCACTTCCTGCAATTGATTATGCCAACACTCTACTTCTTCATCTGAATCTGAAGTGCAGGAGCTTTCGCGCTCCCACGAGATTCTCCCATACAGTCAGATTCACCCAATCCTGGTCTCGTGCAATTATCTTGTAAATACAATCCAGCTCATCGTCACACATGGGTTCAGTGTAATGTGCTCCTTCGGCTGGGTCTAGATGGAAAACCATGTGTAGCGACTTTTTCTTGAAGATCATTTTGCGGTTATTCAGGTTGATGACTCTATTCATATCAGTAGCCCAGTCTATTCCTAATAGTGCGGGATAGGGATTGTTGTCATCGACAATCTCTATTACCTCAAAATCCACCTACGTGCTCGTGCCTTCAATATCAATTGTCACTCCTTGCAACCTCCCCATGGGCAAAATCTTCTATTGGTTCACCATTTGTAATTGAATAGGGGACCATTGTAACGCGAGCCTACCCATGTGTTCCCAGGTTTGCTTTGGTAACACATTCGCGTCTGAGCCCAGATCTAGGATTACCTGATCCATTTCATACTCACCAATCTACGCAGTCAACCTCATTTCCCTTCCGGTGCACAATGCATGCTTTCTTAATTTCCAGACTACGCGCAGTTCTCCTAACCCCGCGCACCTGGTAATTAGCTCCTGTAGTCCTTTAATTTCCTTGTTGTTGGGCAACAGTTTCATGCATGTCTCCAGAAAGGTAGTGAGCATTGAAGGATCCATTCCTGGCTCTGTTTGATCCTTACTACCTGAGGTGGAGGCCTCTATGAAGCTCTTCTTAGCTTCCATGAATGTCTCCTTTGCGCGTTCTAAGTCAAACTTGGGTTCCTTTGCAGGAGCCTTACGAACCCACGTATCTTCCTTTGGCTGCTTCCCCTTATCCTCACTCATGGTCGCATCACTTCTGAGCATCATGTTTACATTCGGGTATTCGTCATGCAGCTCAGACCTCATCATTTGTATATTCTAAGTCGAAGGAGGCTAGAATACCCCTTTTTCGCGCATATTTGTGATCAACATAGGACAATCTATTGTTTCATGATCAAACTGAACACAATACAAATAGGATATCCTCGTCGGGTTGGTACAATCATGTGCATAGTGCCCTGGTCCTCTGCAATTGTAACAAATTAATTGTCTGCGGCCCCTTCCTGGTCCCATTCCTCCTCATCCTTGACCTTGCCCCTGAAATCCAATGCGCACCATCCTTGCAGTTGGGTCGAGGGCTCGCGTTTCTATTTGCATCCTATAGGCCAGGGTCTGATCCATCATTAGCTCGTAGCTATGGCAAGTGTGCTCATCATGGCCTACCGACCTGCAAAAATCACAAAACAATTGCTGGGGTGTGTGTGTATACTTCTGCAGCAAATGAAAATTATTTGTTGTGTGTTTCCCTCCTATCTGATAGATCGTGCACCATAACGCAGGTGTCGCGCTCGGCCCTACCTGTGCCTCCGGTCTCAATGGCATTGGCCCCCCTCCTACCAAGTAGTTCGCGAACACTAGACAGTGATCCTTGTCATGGCCTTGGCCTTTGCAGTTTATGCACCATACTTCTTCACGTGCCTCTGGCCATGGTGCCCTATCTTGCTTCAAACTTTGCATTTCCAGGCATATGTTATGTAGTTGCATGTGGATTTGTTGAACTCCCAACCCAGGGTCTTGTATCAGGGTCTCATGTAACCTCATCACCATTTCCAATGCTTCAGCTTGGGTGGAAAGTTTCTGTTGTGAGAGCACCATCCTCAAGTGCGGTGTTAGAGATACTACAAACCATGCGTGATGTTGTCCATCTGTCAACGTCATATTGGCTTTGCAGATCATACCCTTCAGCCATTGATCCAGATCCTAGGGAGTCTCACCCAGGAGCATCGTGATTTCTTTAAACTCGATGATTGATTGTGTTTCTGACTTTGGCCTGCTAATTTCTCTATTCAGCGCAAATCTGTATCTCTACTATCCCTGCGGTTGGGTGGTCATTGGAGTGCTTGATATACCATGTTAACGCGCGATCCTGCAGTGTGCTCACCAATGTAGCCTTCTTAATGTTGTCGTTCATGATACCTTGTGCTTCCCATACTGCTCTTACCGTGAACCAGAATTGGTCTGGATCTTTGTTCCCTACCCCCCCCCCCCCCGAATACTGTAGTTTGATCACGCTCGCCATACCGAACTATGGGGGTGGTGGAGGTGGAGTGGTGGGGATGGAGGTGAGGGAGGTGAAGCGGGTGGTGGCATGGGTGGAGGTGGTAACTGCAGAATGTGCTACCTTATCAAAATGACCACGCTTCTCGGAGAGACCTTAGTGAGCTCTTCCTCGCTCTCTCGCGAAGGTGAGATTAAGTTACTATTTTCTAATTATTCACTACTTTTGTAGATATTTCCACTCTGTGTCATCCCAAACATCAATGTATTCACATGACCCTTTTTTCACACAATAGCATCTTAATCCAAGTATTCAAAGATTTAATATACTTACCTCGTGGTCCTTCGAGAAAGCATCGTTCTACTTCACTGTAGCTCACAGCCATGTCTATAGCAAACTTTGTGATAAATCCCCCTATTATCTGGTCGAGCCAATGGTCCACAGCTCACGCAATCTTGTCCTCAGATGCTTCTAGTCTTCGCACTAATTCCGGAGTCTACACTATTGGTTTGTTGAGACTACACCTGCCCTGGCTATCGGCTAACTTTGCGATCCACTCATATAGCTCAGAAGGAAAGGATGCAAAGAAAATCTCGTGGATTTTCATATACACATAGCGCTCAAACCACATTTCCTTAGATACTTGCAGAGTTTTGTTTTCCTGTGTCACGAACTTGTGAATCTTCTTGTCCAACCATTCTTCAATTTCCTTCTTTATTGGGTTCCAATGGCACGACATCAGACATCCCTTATGCAAATCTAGATCCTGGAAATGGAACCATTTGTTGGCTTAGTGGGCCCTGACCCAAGTTTAGAAGTGATTTAGCCAAGCAAATCCCAGTACTATTGGCCCTTTTGGCAACAGTCCGCGGAGCGCGGATTGAGGTCTCACCTGAAGTAGTATGGGAGGGTGCTAGAACCAGGTTTCCACACCCTGGGGATGTCTGATATGTGGTGGTTGGCTCATGATCCAACCTTCACACCTTTTGCGCTATGCACTTCAGCAGGCACCCCGCGCCTTGTGATAATGTCTTCGCGCTCGCAACCCACGTTATTTATCCAAATATTCCTTACTTAGGATCTGTTAGCTTATTGTTTAGATTATTTACATGTGTAAACATTCATACAAGTATTTATCAAGTGCGCGCATGTAATAAACAGAGTAAAGATAATGCATAACATCAAAATATTGATCCATTAACAGATGCACAATATTCTAGAACGAACTTCTCTTTAGTAATAATCCTTCTCAAGTACAATCCCAATTACAGACGCGACTCCGCCCTACGCACTCAGTTGCGGACTCTACTAGGCCTCTGCACACTCAGCTGTAGAGTGTCTTCCTACTACTATTGCAACCTAATACACTTCATGCAGTTTAAATTTAAAAGATTTGATGGGTCCAATATGAAAATTGGATGAAACGAGGCCTTCATGTGTATTGTTGTGTACCAGGAGCATCCAGTCTGAAAATTTATGAAACGTGGTCCCTGGTGGAAGAGTGAAGTTTTTCTATAGGCTGGCACCTGCGTACTAGTAAACATATTGGCTAGTACAAGAGCTAGGGGGTTGCAGCTCCCTTCCAGTAGAAGCTGGAAAACGAGAGAAGGTTGTAACCTTCTGCAGGTAGAAGCCTGTGTACTGGTATGAGTCTGCACCAGTACAAGATTGTAAACATATTTTCTTATTATTAAAATAAGATAGAGACGACAGCAACAAGTGGTTTTTACCCACATTGGGTTTCCACCTTAAATCTTGGTGTTCATGTGTGTTGCTTATGTGTGATTCTTTATTTTGATTTTATTGCACTGTCTAATAAATCTATGATATACTGGTTTAATCTCAACACATGATAAACTGTCTAAATCACAAGTTCTCTGCATATACGTTGGTTTCTTTAAGCACAGTCGCGTGTACACGCTAGTTCACTTCACTGAAGTAGCTTATATAAATCTGTTTGGGAAACAAATTATTAATCTAATAATACTGATTCACTCCCCTCTCACTATTATTTCCAAAAATTGGTATCAGAGTAGGTCCTTCAGAAGAAGCTTGATCCCTTAAAGGGAGATCCATCATCATGAATAATCAAGAAAGCATGGGATCCATCAGACCGCCAATCTTCGATGGGAGAAACTTTGTTTATTGGAAAATAAGAACCACAACCTATCTACAATCACTTGGAACGAATGTCTGGGAAATTATGGAAGGAGGATATACATTTCCAATAGCAATTCCTACAGATACGGTAGGTAAAAAGCAATATGAAACCAATGCTAAAGCTATCAATACTTTATTGGGAAGTCTATCGCAATTAGAGTTTGTCAAAGTCATGCAGCTCAAATCAGCCAAAGAAATATGGGACAAAATCGTTCTGAGTGTAGGTTTTAACCTCGTACAGAAATTACCTGCATACGAATTCTACATACGAATTCTAAAACACAAAAAATAAATAATGCGAGAGCAGAACACATAAAACACATATACACAGATATTTTCCCCTGGATCCCAAAACCAGGACTACCAGCTTCATTTTTCATTATGTTCCTTTCAAGGTTACAATACATATTTATACATGCCAAAGCATCCAATACCATGGACCAAAAACCATCGCGTCCAATACCATGGACCGAAAACCATCACGTCCAAAAAACATGTGCGGAAATCATGCACAAAACCATAGGTGGGTCCGCCCAACCTAACATATGGTCCAAAACCAAAATTTTCTGTGGCACTGCCCTGGACCCCATAAAGTGGGGTTACAAGTGCCCTTCAAACCCCCTGTTAACTACGTGGAAAGAATATAACACAACCCAACACTGAGCTACGAAGGAGACTCTCAGGTAAAATGTGCTAAGCTTCAAACTCTCAGAATTTAGTATGAAACTCTTAAGATGCATAATGATTAAAGTATAGTTAGTTACTTCCTATGTATAGATGAAGTTGTCAATTGTATGAAGAATCTGTAGGTTTTAACCCCGTACAAAAATTACTTGCATACGAATTCTAAAACACATAAAATAAACAATGCAAGAGCATAACACAGAGATTTTCCCCTGGATGCAAAAACCGGGACTACCAGCTTGATTTTTCATTATATTCCTTTCAATGTTATAATACATATTTATACATGTTGAAGCATCCAATACCATGGACCGAAAACCATCGCGTCCAAAAACATGTGATACCGCCCCCCGCTACACAATCGACACAACGAAGGGGGGCTCCGCCCCCCCCTAACCCCTCGGTTAACTACGTGGGCTAGTCGTGGAAAGAATATAACACAACCCAACATTCTCCCACTTATTGTTTTCTTTCCACAGGGGGCCAGAAGAGAGCTTAGTCATTTTTTCAACCCTGAAACGCCCATTGTCTCTCTACACCAAGAGAACTTCTCAGAGCTCACAAATTTTGTCAATGCATCTACAGTATTCTTCAAAGTGTCCACCTTTACCAGCAACACCTTTTTGTCTTCTATCATATCCCTCACAAAGTGATACTGAACATCAATGTGCTTTGTCTTTGAATGATATGCGGGGTTCTTTGCCAAGAAAATTGCACTTTGGCTGTCACAGTCTATCCTTATAGCTCCCTGTACTAACCCCATACTTGAACACTATCTCTGCAACCAAACTTCTTCCTTGCTTGCATGAGTGGCTATCATGTATTCTGCCTCTGTAGTTGATAGTGCCACTACAGATTATTTCTTACTCATCCAACTGACTGCACCTCCAAATACGTTAAACGCATACCCACTTTTAGATCTTCTCTGATCTAGATCTCTAGCCCAGTCTGCATCAACAAAGCCACGAATGTCCAACATTCTGTCCAATCCTAATCTTCCTTGGTAGCACAAACCATAATCACTAGTGCCATGCAAATACCTAAAAACCAGCTTCACTGTTGTCCAATGCTCCTTCCCTGGTTTTGACATAAACCTGCTCAATACTCCCACTGCATCTGTAATGTCTAGTCTAGTAAAGACCATTTCATACATCAGGCTACCGACTGCACTTGCATATGGAACACAGCACATATCCTCTTCCTCTTCTTATGTCTTGGGACACTGTTCAAGAGATAACTTTACACCTACAGGAATAAGAACCTTCACCGGTTTGTTATCCTGCATTTTAAACCTCTGTAGTATTGTCTCGACATACTTCCTCTGGTTTAACCAGAGCTTCTTCTTTGCCCGATCTCTTTTAATTTCCATGCCCAAAATATAGTTTGCAGCACCAAAATCTTTCATGTCGAATTTGGAGGACAATTGGGTCTTCAAATCCTGGATAATTTCTTTTTCATTTCCAACCAGCAACATATCATCCATATACAAGACCAGATAAATAACATGGTCACCAATTAATTTAAAATACACATAGTGATCTGCTTTGCTTCTGGTGAAGCCAGGTCCCCGTATAAATGTATCAAATTTCTGGTACCACATCCTTGGTGACTGTTTTAACCCATACAGAGACTTCTTTAACTTGCATACCAGTTCTTTCTTACCCTTCACCGAAAAGCCTTCAGGTTGCTTCATGTATATTTCCTCTTCCAAATCCCCATGAAGAAATTATTTCTTCACATCCATCTGTTCTACCTCAAAATCAAAAGCAGCAGCAACAGATAAAAGTAATCTAATAGAAGTTACCTTGGCAACAGGAGAAAAAATATCACCAAAATCAATTCCTGGCACCTAGGAATAACTTTTTGCTACCAACCGAGCTTTTTATTTCTCCACCTTTCCTTCTGCATTTGTCTTCTTCTTGAACACCCATTTGCTGCCAATGGGTTTCCTTCCAGCCGGCAACTCCACCAGATCCCAAGCCTCATTTTTGTGCAAAGATGCAATTTCATCAACCATGGCCTCTTTCAAGAGTTTGCCATCCTCTAAATCTACTGCTTCCCTCACAGTTCTGGGATCATCATCAGTAATAGATAAAGCAAAATTTGAATAGAAAGAAGATAGACTATACCCTTCTGCCTACCTTCTTTTTCGAACTGATCTTCTCAGACCCGGAGTTTTTGGCTCTTCATCTTCTAATTCCTCCTCTGCTATAGAGTCTGATTCTTCCTCCTTAAGCTCAAACTCTATCTTCTCAAGTTCCTTTGGTTGGAATTCATGTTTAATAACATATTTTACCTCTCTGAACACCACATCTCGGTTGTACACGACTTTCCGTGTGACTGTGTTCCAAAGCTTATAACCCTTTAAACCATCCTTATACCCAATAAAGATGCACTTTTCAGATTTACTATCCAACTTGGTTCGTTTCTCCTTTAGAACATGTACATATGCATCACATCCAAATACCCTCAGATGTGAAAGAGAGGATTTCTTACCAGTCCATACCTCTTGTGGAGTCTTATCCTCCAACGCTGATGAAAGTGACCTGTTGACTAGGTAACATGTAGTATCCACTGCCTCTGCCCAGAATTCCTGTCCTAACCCGACACCACTGAGCATGCTTCTTTCCCTTTCCATCAACGTCTTATTCATTCTTTTTGCAAATCCATTTTGCTGAGGTGTATATGGAGTAGTCTTCTGTCATGCTATACCATACTTCTTACAGAATTCTTCAAATTCCTTGCTGCAAAACTCTCCACCATTATCTGTCCTCAGCGCCTTTATCTTCTTCTTTGTCTGATTTTCCACGATAGCCTTAAATTCTTTAAACTTGTCAAAGGCTTCAGATTTCTTCTTAAGGAAATATATCCATGTATTCCTTGACAAGTCATCTATAAATGATACATAGTACACAAACTTACCCAATGATGGAACCTTCACAGGTCCAAACACATCACTATGCACAAGTTCTAATATTTGTTTTGCCCTCTTACTACCAGAGCGGAAACTCACCTGATTCTACGTCCCATATACACAATTTTCATAGAAATCAAAATCTAGAGAGCTATTACTCATACCTTCTACCATACCTTTACCATGGAGTATTCGAAGGCCCTTCTCTCCAATATGTCCAAGCCTTTGATGCCACAACATGGTCTTCTCTCGAGAGACCACTAGCTTTTCTGCTCCACTTTCAGGAACCACAAAACTATTGCACCCATCAATAATAGTGCTACCTTGAAGCTTGTACAGAGTTCCAGTTCGAACTCCCTGCATCAATACCAGTGCTCCCCGAACCATTTTTCAGGTATCTTTCTCGAACATTGTCTTTACACCTGCATCATCCAGCTTGCTTACAGAAATCAGATTTCTAGCCAATGCAGGAATATGTAGAACACCCGGAAGTGTTCTAACCCTTCCACCTTACAACTTCAACTTTACTTTTCCATGACTAATGATTCTAGCCTTCCTATCATCCCCTAAGAAGACATCACCACCATCGTATTTCTCATACTCGCAGAACCACTCTCTATGGGGAGTGAAGTGAAAGGATGCACCTGAGTCAATCAACCATGCCTCATGATCTACATGTGTACTTGAAGAAGCCAAGTACACATCCCCACCTTCATCTGAGGTGGTTTTCACCTCTACAGAAGGAGCATCATCAGATCCCTTTCCTTTATCAAGAGCTTTAGATTTACATTCCCTTTTGTAGTGCCCTTCCTTTCTGCATTTCCAACAGACCACCTTTACAGGTTTTCCTGGAGATTTAGATCTCCCTCTAGATTTAAATCTCCCACTCGATGACTTATTTTTGTTTCTGTTCTGGGACCGTCCTCGTACAACCAAGGCATCACCATTCTCGCTCTCCATATTTTTCCGTCTCATCTCCTCCGTCAGCAAGGATGAGAATATTTCATCAAACTGCAAGGCAGTTGCATTGCTACCTATTGCAATAACCAGACTATCCCACAAATTTGGTAGAGAACACAACAAACTGATACACTTATCTTCATCTAAAATTTTAATATCAACAGATGCTAACTGACTTATCATAGTATTAAATGTGTTTAGATGCTCTGTCACCAAGTCTCCATCTTTCATCCTCAGGTTATAATGCTTTTTTTGCAGGAACAGTTTATTCACCATAGACTTAGATTGGTACAAAGTCCCTAACTTGTCCCACAAAGCCGTCACCGTAGCTTCCCCTGATACATTCAACAATACTGAATCTGAGACACACAATCGTATTGTGCTCTTTGCCTTCTGATCCAACTTCTTCCATTCTTCATCGGAAACTCCCGTTGGTTTAGTATCCAGATCTATCGCGATCCACTGATCTTTATCCACCAATAGATCCTCCATCTTGAGTTTCCACAACTCAAAACTCTGACCATTAAATTTCTCATTCTCTATCTTTCCACTTCTCGCCATCTTCTTTCACCACTAGAATCGATCTCGCAGATCTCCCACTGAACAGGGTCTACCACAGGCCCGAGCGAAACCCCTTAGCAACAAAGGCGTCCCCTTGAAGCCAAAACTGCTCTAATACCAAATGTAGGTTTTAACCCTGTACAGAAATTACTTGCATACAAATTCTAAAACACATAAAATAAACAATGTGAGAGGATGCCATAGAAGGAAAACAGGATCTGGAGAGTATCACTATGATGCAGCTTTAGAGAATCTTAACAGCATTTGAGATGAGAAAAGGAGGACCATTAGATCTGAGAAAAGCCACATTCAAAGCGTCAGCAAAAGGAAAGGAAGAACACAATGAATTAGGACATATTTTAGAAGAAGAAGATGAGGTAAACTTTGTCAAAAAGCTTCAACAGGGTTTTGGAAGTTTTAGAGGTAAGTTACCCTTCAAATGTTTTTCTTGTGGCAGAGTTAGTCATTATGCTGCCAGATGTCCTCATAAAGTTAAATTTGAAAAAGGAAAGGAATATGCAAAATGGAATAGAAAACAAGTTGTGAATAAAAGGAGCTACTATACTCATGAAGATAGCGATGGTTTATCTAATAGTGATGAAGATGAGATTGGACAAGATTACAAACTTCTCATGGCTTATGACGATGATAATTTTTGGGATGCTTTAGAAGAGGAAGACCTTCATGAAGAAATGTCTAAACTCAAAATCTGTTTAGAAGAAAAGAATATGATTATAGATACCTTGACATACCAACTTGTTGAAAAGGAAAAACACAATGAAAAACTAGAATGTGAAATTCTGGGTCTAAGAAAGTATCTTGAGAAAACGAAATCTCTCAATCTTAGATTTGCTAAAGGATCAGAAATCTTAAATGAAAATATCAAATTTCAACGTTCTCCTCTAATAAATACAGGTCTTGGATATACTGAAGAAACATCTCAATCACAGAAGTCGTCAACCTCCACCAAAAGTTATCTTGATGCAGCAAAGAACAGTGAACAGTATGACAATCGTCAGCAAAGGCATAAAGTAGATCATCAGGTAAATCAGACTCAATTTACTCCAAGGATGAATAGAAGCCACAACCAACATCAGGTAAATCATACTCAATTTGCTCCAAAGATGAATATCAATAGAAACTACAATCACCAGGTAAATAGATTCGATAGTCGCAGGAACTTCTTTAATGGGCAATGTTTTTCATGTCATAATTTTGGACACAAAGCTACTCAATGTGTTGCTTATAAAACCATCATGACTAGAGAAGCATGAAATCAAAGGAATGTAACAGGGATCAAGAAAAGTTCCTATAATAACTTTTCTCTTCTTGAAAATGAAATAGAATTCTCAATCTGTAACAACTTTGGTCATGAAGAATCTGAATGCAAGAGAAAATTTCGGCAAACACCTCAAAAGGAGCAAACTCCATTAAATACCAAAATATGGAGAAGGAAAGAATCTCAAACAGAAAGATGTGGTATAGCCTTGTATGCAGAAGGACAAGAAAATTAGTGGTACATCAACAGTGGATGGTCAAAAAACATGACAGGTGACAAAGAAAAACTTCACTCATATAATGTCGTAGAAAAGGAAAAGAATGTTTCATTTGGAAATGACACTCCTGCTATCATAAAAGGTAAAGGCTCTGTTTTCTTGAAAGAAAAGGTTAAAGCTGGAAATGTTATGTATGTAGACAGTTTAAATCATAACCTGTTGAGTGTCAGTGAAATGTGTGATCAAGGAAATGAAGTGGTGTTTTGATCAAACAGATGTGTTGTTCATGAGCTTGATACAAGAGAGACCATGATCAAAGGTGCAATAAATCCAAACAACTTATACATACTTAAGGGAGGACAACAACAGTGCTATCTAAGCAAAAATGATGAAAATTGATTGTGGCATAGAAGATTGAGACATCTAAGCTTTTCTTAAATAATAAAAGCATGCAAATTCAAGGTTGTTCGTGATCTTCCAGATATCAGCATCTCAGAAAATACAATTTGCAAACCATGTCAAATCGGTAAAAAAACTAGAGTTAACTTCATGGAAAAGGAAGGATCAACTAGTAAGCCTCTTGAACTTATCGATACTGATTTATGTGGACCATCAAGGAAAAAGTCACCTCGTGGAAAAGAATACTTTATTCTGTTCATTGATGATTTTTCCAAAATGTGTTGGATAGGTCTTCTAAATCATAAAGATGAAGCTTTTGAAAAGTTCCAAACCTTCAAAGCTTTGGTTGAAAATGAATCAAATCGAAAAATCAAATGCCTCAGATCTAATTGAGGAGGGGAATTTACCTCGGATGAATTATTTGACTTTTGTGAACAACATGGAATAAAAAGGAAATTCTCCACCGCAAGGACTCCACAGCAAAATGGTGTGGTTGAAAGAATGAACAGAACAGTTCAAAAAATCACTCGAGCTATGCTAGATGAATCTGGAACTCTTGCAACCTTTTGGGGTGAAGCTGCATTCATTATCATAACTATTCTCAACCAAGCAAATGTTCGGGTAAATAGCACTCAAACTCCACATGAACTTTGGTATGGTAAGACTCCTACTGTAAAATACTTTAAAGTTTTTGGAAGCAAATGTTATATCAAAAGGATTGATGAAAAACTTGGTAAGTTTGAACCCAGAGCAGATGAAGGTATTCTTCATGGTTGCTCTTCCAGAAGTAAAGGGTATAAATGTTATAATAAAAGACTTGGAAAAAGTGTTGAAAGCATTGATGTTGTAGTTAATGAAGCATGCAAAAATCCAAAATAGATAAAATCAACAAAAGATTATGACAATGAAGAAAATGGGGATTATTTTCCAACATCAAATCAAAATCATATTGAAGAAGAAACCAATGAAGCACCAGAAGAAGAGATAATGGTAGAAGAAAAGACTCCGTCTAGGTATGTTCAGAAAAATCATCTAGAAACTTGAATTTTATGGGAAAAAGAGGCAGGTGTACAGACAAGAAGAACTATTACAAGGACCTCAAGCTATCTAGCATTACTATCCTCCACCGAACCTCAAAATTTAAAAGAAGCATGCAAAGATGAATGTTGGGTCAAGGACATGGATGAAGAACTTGAGAAAATTGAAAAAAATCATACTTGGGAATTAGTTCCTAGACCTCATGATAAAAATATTATAGAAACTAAATGGATTTTGAAAAACAAGCTGAATGAAAATGGAGAAGTCATTAGAAACAAGGCCAGACTTGTTTGCAAAGGGTATGATCAACAAGAAGGCATATATTTTGAAGAAAATTTTGCACCTCTTGCCAAACTTGAAGCCATAAGGATGTTTCTTGCTCTTTCTAGCTTTCCGAAATTCAAAGTATACCAAATGAATGTAAAATCAACCTTCCTGAATGGAGATTTAGAAGAGAAGTGTATATTGAATAGCCAAAAGGATTCATTCTTGGAAATGATGCAAAACTTGTATGCGGACTCAAAAAGGCCCTCTATGGTCTGAAATAGGCTCCAAGGGCATGGTATTACTGCCTTGACAAATATCTACACCAACAAGGTTTTACAAAAGGTTCAGCAGATAGCAATCTATATACAAATATTGAAACTGATAAATTGCTAATTATTATTGTTTATGTTGATGATATCATTTTTGGTAGCAATGAAGAATCCATGAGCCAGAATTTTGCTTCAGTAATTCAACAAGAATTTGAAATGTCCTTGCTTGGTGAACTTACCTATTTTCTTGGTCTACAAGTTCAACAAAATAAAGATGGTATTTTTATTTCACAAACCAAATATCTCAAACAGATCTTGAAAAGGTACGGAATGGAAGATTCTAAACCTATATGTACCCCAATGGTAACGGGATGCAGTCTTAGCTCAACTGATGAATCAACAACAATACATCAACCGACCTACAGATCCATGATTGGTAGCCTGCTTTATCTAACAGGTACCCGAACTGACATCATGCATGCAGTAGGAATAGTTGGAAGATTCCAAGCAAATCCAAAGGAATCACACCTTTAGGCAGTCAAAATAATTTTCAAATATCTTCAAGGAACTCAGGACTTTGGTTTATGGTATCCTAGAGATGTAGATCTTACTCTTCATGCATATACAGATGCAGATTGGGCAGGAAGTGTTGATGATAGAAAAAGCACTAGTGGTGGTGCATTCTATATGGGTTCGAGGCTAGTGTCTTGGTTTAGCAAGAAACAATGTTCAATTGCTTTATCTATAGCTGAAGCAAAATATGTGGTTGTTGCATTTTGCTGCACACAACTACTTTGGATGATGCAAACTTTGCAAGGCATGTTGGCATTATGACACAGGTTTGGCGCTATGGCATAGGTGTTGTCTTTGATGGCAACTCACTCAAATGACAGATCACAGTTCAAGCTCTCAAAATGAAGGAAAAAGAGATATACGCAGGTTCCTCTTAACCAAGTCGTGTATACACGCAGGATCGCAGATCAAAAGGCACGTATACATATGCATGCACTTTCATGTAAGGAAAAGCACGTACATGTGGGAAATCTTATTTTTTGGTCCATGGTATTTAGACCTTGGCATTTGGACCTATGGTTTTGGACCATGGTATCTCATCCGAAGTGTTGAACCCAGGTATTGGATCCACAGTATTAATTCTTTATGGTTTTGGACCATGGTATTGAGTAAGGCCTAAGACTATAAAAGGGAAAGGAGATCATTAGGCAAAGGCATTCACTCAAGCATTGAATATCTTATGAAGAGCAATATCTAGAACATTGGTCATTGGGTTATGGTGCATAGCTGGATCTGAACCAAGGAGGAACCTGAGTGTTAGAAGAAGGATAAGTTCTATTAATGGGTCTAGATCTTAAGGCTTGAATAGTAGTATCTTTATGTGATTCTAATCTGTTGTATTTGGCACATGACTTGATCTATAAATCTAATAATCTGGGTATAACTGATGTCTAAATAAGTGAAAAGAGTAAATTATCCTTTATAGATCTGTACGCAGGTTCGGTACAGCAGAGACGCGTATACACGCAAGTTCAGTAAGTAAAAACAACGTATACGGTAGTTGGCCTTAATACAGAAGCGTGTGCACGCAGGTTCTACATATTGAAGTAGCGTACGTCTCATGAAATATGTTTTAGCCACCTCTGTTTATTGCTGCAGTGTTCTGGGTTTAGGATTGGTTTCTGGTTACTGTTCGTGTATTCTGGTTACAGCATTCAGAGAAGTAATTATTTGATTTAGTTTTGATTGAATCAAAGGAGATTGGTTGATGCAGAAGTATTTGATGTTTGATTATTGTTATTGATGGATCCAGTCTGAAAATTTATGAAACGTGTTCCGTGGAAGAAAAGAGAAGGTTGTAGCCTTTTGTAGGTCAGCACCTACTTACTAGTACATCAGCTAGTACAAGAGCTAAGGGGGTTGTAGCTCCCTTCCAGGAGAAGCTGGAGAACGAGAGAAGGTTGTATCCTTCTGCAGGTAGAAGCCTGCGTACTGGTATAAGACTGCACCAGTATAGAAATATTGTAAAAAGAAGTTTCTTATTAAAATAAAATAGAGACAAATTGCAGCAGGTGGTTTTCACCCACATTGGTTTCCACCTTATATCTTGTGTCCATGTGTGTGATGATCTGTTCTGTTTTACTGCACCTATTTACTGTTCTTATGGTTAATGAAGTTCTGATGCACTGATTAAAGATCAACATTTAATGAATCATAAGTTTACTGATATACGCTGGTTGCTTTAAACATAGTAGCATATATATGCAATTTCTTATAACTGAAGTAGCGTATACAAATCTGATTGTGAAATGAAAAATAATTGATTTGATAATACTGATTCACCCCCCCTCTCAGTATTATTTCCAACAATTGGTATCAGAGCAGGTCCTTCAGAAGAAGCTTGATCGCTTGAAGGAAGATCTATCATCATGAGCAACTACGAAAAAGAGGCATCTATCAGGCCACCAATATTTGATGGGAGCAACTTCGTCTATTGGAAGGTAAGAATCATAGCCTATCTTCAATCTCTTGGTACAGAAGTTTGGGATATCGTGGAAGCAGGATACACATTTCCATCAACAACTCCTACATATACGGCTGGTAAGAAGCAGTATGAAACAAATGCAAAGGCTGTCAATACTCTATTAGGGAGTTTATCTCAATCAAAATTTGTCACGGTTATGTAGCGCAAAACCGCAAAAGAAATATGGGACAAGATCGTTCTGAGCTATGAAGGAGATGATCAAGTAAAATGTGAAAAACTACAAACTCTCAGAATTCAATATGAAAATCTCAGAATGCACAATGATGAAAGTGTGGCTAATTATTTCTTACGTATATATGAGATTGTGAATCGTATGAAAAACTTGGGTGAAGAGATAAAAGAAGTTACTTTGGTTGAAAAGGTTCTAAGATCTTTGTCTTCTAAGTTTGAATCAAAATTCTCTTCCATAGAAGAAAAACAGGATCTACAGAGCATTACCATGTCACAGTTGCACGGAATCCTAACTGCTTTCGAAATGAGAAAAGGGGGACCATCAAACAAGAGAGAAGTTGCATTCAAAGCTTCAGGAAAAGGAGATTACAATGATTTAGGACATATGTCAGAAGGAGAGGAAGAATCAAACTTTTTCAAGAACCTTCAAGGGGGTTCTGGAAGATTCAGGGATAAGCTACCTTTCAAATGCTTTTCTTGTGGAAGAGTCGGTCACTATGCAGCCAAGTGTCCTCATAAAGATAAGCTTGATAAAGGTAAGGAACCAGTTAGATGGAACAGAAAACATAATGTAAGTAAGAAGATCTATTATACACATGAAGACAGTGATGGATTTTCAATTAGTGATGAAGATGAACAATGTAATGATTATAGACTCTTGATGGCTTTTGAAGATGATGATTTCTTGGATGTTGTAGGTGAAGATGATCTCTATGAAGAAATTTCTAAACTTAAAATCTGTTTAAAAGAAAAGAGTATGATCATAGATACTCTGACATTCCAACTTGCTAAAAGGGAAAAACATAATGAAAAGTTAGAATGTGAAATTGTGGGACGTAGAAAAGATATTAAGAAAACAAAAGCTCTTAATCTTAGATTTTCTAAAGGATCTGAAAATTTAGATGAGATTATCAAAGTTCAACGTTCTCCTCTAATCAAGACAGGTCTTGGATATACTGAAGAAGCATCTCAAGCACAAAAGCCATCCACCTCTAAAAGTTATCTTAATGCAGCAAGGAGAAGTGAATGAGTTGACAATCAACAGCAAAGGCATAAAGCAGATCACCAGGTAAATCAGGGTCAGTCTACTTCAAGGATGAACAGAGATCACCAAGTACATCAGGGGTAATCTACGTCAAGGATGAATAGAAGATACAACCAACCGCGGGTAAATCATTCTCAATTTGCCTCAAGAATGAATGTCTATGGAAACTACAATCACTTGGACGGTAGGTTTGATAATTGCAGGAATTTCTTCAACGGCCAATGTTTCTCTTGTCATAACTTTGGACACAAAGTAGCTCAATGTGTTGCCTACAAGACCATCATGGCTAGAGAAGAACGAAATCAAAGGAGTGTGACTGGGATCATGAAAAGGACCTACAATAACTTTTCTGCTCTTGAAAATGAAATAGAATGTTCTATTTGTAACAACTTCGGTCATGAAGATTCTTAATGCAGGAGTAGGTTTCGGCAAACAACTTAGAAGGAGCAAGCTCCATTGAGTCCCAAAACATGGAGAAAGAAAGAGCCGCAACTAGAAAGATGTGGTATAGCCTTATATGCAGAAGGACAGGAAAATCAGTGGTACATCGACAATGGATGCTTGAAACATATGACAGGTGATAAAGAAAAACTTTAGTCATATAGTGCCATAGAAAAGGAAAGGAAGGTCTCATTTGGAAATGACACCCCTGCACTCATAAAAGGTAAAGGTTCTATTCTTTTGAAAGAAAAGGTTAAAACTGGAAATTTTATGTATGTTGATGGCTTAAATCATAATCTATTGAGTGTAAGTCAAATGTGTGATGAAGGAAATGACGTAATATTTCGATCAAATGGGTGTATTGTTCGTGAGCTTGATACAGGAGAAACAGTGATCAAAGGCATAAGAACTCCAAATAATTTATAGATACTCAAGGGAGGACAACAAAAATCTATCTAAGGAAGAATGATGAACACTGGCTATGGCACAAAAGATTGGGTCATCTGAGCTTCTCTCAGATAAGGAAAGCATGCAAATATCATGCAGTTCGTGATCTCCCTGACATCAAAATTCTAGACAATAAAATATGCAAATCATGTCAGTTCGACAAACAAACCAAAACTAATTTCCCTGAGAAGGAAGGATCAGCTAGTAAGCCACTTGAACTTGTCCATACTAATGTATGTGGTCCATCCAGGAAAAGGTCACCTCGAGGAGAAGAATATTTCATATTGTTCATTGATGACTTTTCTAGGATGTGTTGGATAGGACTTCTGAAGCATAAAGACGAAGCTTTCGAAAAGTTCAAAGCATTCAAAGCTTTGGTTGAAAACGAATCAGATCGCAGAATCAAATGCCTTAGGTCTGATCGAGGAGGGGAATTTACCTCGGATGAATTTTTCAATTTTTGTGAAGAACCTGGAATAAGAAGGGAATTCTCTACTGCAAGGACTCCTCAGCAAAACAAAGTAGTGGAAAGGATGAACAGAACGGTTCAACAAATAGCTCGTGCTCTTCTTGATGAATCTGGAACTCCTGCAACCTTCTGGCGTGAAGCTGCATTTGCTGTCGTTACTATTCTCAACAAGACAAACATTCGGGTGAACAACACTCAAACTCCTCATGAACTTTGGTATGGTAAGACTCCTATGGTAAAATACTTCAAAATTTTTAGAATCAAATGTTACATCAAAAGGATTGATGAAAACCTTGGCAAGTTTGAACCTAGAGCAAATGAAGGCATTATCCTTGGTTACTCTCCCCAAAGAAAAGGATATGAGTGTTACAATAAAAGACTTGGAAAAATTGTTGAAAGTATTGATGTAGTGGTTGATGAAGAAGGAAACAATCCAAGGCAGGTAAGATCCGAAGATTTCGAAGATGATGAAGACTATCCTTCAACATCAAATCAGACTAACGATGAAGAAGAAACCTATGAGGCACTAGAAGAACAGATAAGGGTAGAATAAAATACTCCATCTAGGTATGTCCAGAAGAATCATCCAGAGACTCAAATTTTTGGACAAAAAGAGGCAGTTGTACAAACAAGAAGAACTATTTCAGAAGCTTCAAGCTATCTATCATTTCTCTCCTCCACTAAACCACAAAATGTAAGTGAAGCATGTAAAGATGAATGCTAGGTCAAGGCCATGAATGAAGAACTTGAGTAGATTGAAAATAATAACAATTGGGAGTTGGTTCCTAGACCAAATGATAATAATGTCATAGGGACAAAATGGATATTCAAAAACAAGCTAAATGAGAATGGAGATGTTATTAGAAACAAGGCCAAACTTGTTTGCAAAGGGTATGCTCAACAAGAAGGTATAGACTTTGAAGAATATTTTGCAGCAGTTGCTAGACTTGATGCCATAAGAATGGTCCTTGCTCTTTCTAGCTTTCAGGAGTTCAAAGTATATCAAATGGATGTGAAATCTGCTTTTCTAAATGGAGACTTAGAAGAAGAAGTGTACATTGAGCAACTAGATGGATTCATCCTTGGAAATGATCCCAAACTTGTATGCAGACTCAAAAAGGCTCTCTATGGCCTTAAACAGGCTCTAAGGGCTTCGTATTTTCGGTTGGACAAATATCTCCAACAACAAGGTTTTTCAAAAGGATCAACAGATAGCAATCTATATATAAAAATTGATAATGATAAATTACTAATACTTGTTGTGTATGTTGATGATATCATCTTTGGTAGCAATGAAGAAACCATGAGTCAAAAATTTTCTTTGGTGATGCAGAAAGAATTTGAAATGTCCTTACTTGGTGAGCTCACATATTTTCTTGGTTTACAAGTCCAACAAAACAAAGACGATATTTTTCTATCACAAACCAAGTATCTCAAGCAGATCTTGAAGAAATATGGGATGGAGGATTCGAAACCAGTATGTACCCCTATGGTAATAGGATGCAGCCTCAGCGCAAATGATGAATCAGCAGTAGTACATCAACCAACCTATAGATCCATGATTGGTAGTCTGCTCTATTTGACAAGTACCCGACCAGACATCATGCATGCAGTGGGAATAGTTGGAAGATTCCAGGAAAATCCAAAGGAAGCACACCTTCAGGCAGTTAAGAGGATTTTTAAATATCTTCAAGGAATGCAAAATTATGGCTTATGGTATCCTAGAGATACAGATCTCACACTTCATGCATATATAGATGCAGATTGGGTAGGAAGCGTGGATGACAGAAAAAGCACTAGTGGTGGTGCATTCTTTATGGGTTCCAGATTAGTATCTTGGTTCAGCAAGAAACAAAGCTCAATTGCATTATCTACAGCTGAAGCAGAATATGTGGCTGCTGCATCTTGCTGCACACAACTCCTTTGGATGATGCAAACATTGCAAGACATTCAAATCACTTGTACTCCACCTATCTCCATTTTTTGTGATAATACAAGTGCAATCAGTATTTCAAGTAATCCAATCATGCATTCAAAGACCAAGCACATACCTATCAAATATCATTTTCTCCGGGAAAAAGTGCTTGAACAAAAGGTCAAATTGGAGTATGTTCCCTCCAACGAATAGGTTGCTAACATATTCACCAAACCGATGCCTAGGGAGACATTTGAATACCTCAGACAGAAGCTGGGAGTAGTTGATGCATCATCTTTCTGTTGAAATTATCTGTTTCAGAGAACAGTGGTTGTATGCGAGTTTCATGAAGTGTATCCGCATACATACACCAGTTTTTGTGGGTACAGTCGCATATATGTTGGTTTGAAGAAAAACAATGGGGCCAGACTCAAGATGAAAAGAGTCTGATATGGGTCTAACAGAGACCATCTGGCACAGGTTCAGGGGGAGCATATACTTCTAATAATTCATTGTTGGCATTATCTTAGAAGATCTTGGTCCATTTTGACAGTTGTTTTTATTTCAGGTGGAATAGGTGCAGAGGGAGTTCATGGTTTCTGGTCTTGATGATGATTGATAGATGCTGCTGATGTTAGTTGCTAATCATTATCATAGTCTTGTCTCAGATATTTAGTCTCTATTTCATGTATTTCCTTTGTTATCAAGGTCATGTAATAGCCTATCTTGTTTTCCCCACTATGCCTAGGATGGATGATGTAATGTTTTTGTTTTATCATGTGTAAACTTTTGGTGTATCCCCACTTGGTTGGGTGGATGAGTCAATATTAGTATAGCCCCACTTGGTTGGGAGATGGATGAGTCTTTGGTGATAGGAAGGTCATTTATGATGTATAAAGTCATGTTTCTTCTTGCAAAACATCTTCTTGCAGACCTTGCCTACAATCAGGGGGAGCATGGACAACACAGTAGAGTAGAGATTTCAGCATGTACTCAGGGGGAGCATAACCCTTTTCCCTTGATGACAAAGGGGGAGAATGACTATGCGTGACTTGGGGTTGCCATCAAGTCCAAAGGGGGATATTGTTGGCATTATGACACAGGTTTGGCACTATGACACAGGTGTTGTCCTTGATGGCAACTCACTCAAATGACAGACCATTGTTCAAGCTCTCAGAATGAAGGAAAAAGAGATATATGCAGGATCCTCTTAACCAAGTCGCGTATACACGCGAGATCGTAGATCAAAAGGCGCATATACGTATGCATGCACTTTCATGTAAGGAAAAGTGCGTACATGTGGGAACTCTTATTTTTTGGTCCATGGTATTTAGTCCTTGGTATTTGGACCTATGGTTTGGGACCATGGTATCTCGTCCGAAGTGTTGGTATTGGGTCCATGGTATTGATTCTCTATGGTTTTGGACCATGGTATTGAGTAAGGCCTAAGGCTATAAAAGGGAAAGGAGATCATTAGGCAAAGGCATTCACTCAAGCATTGAATATCTTATGAAGAGCAAGATTTAGAACATTGGTCATTGGGTTATGGTGCATAGCTAGATCTAAACCAAGGAGGAACCTGAGCGCTAGAAGAAGGATAAGTTCTATTAATGGGTCTAGATCTTAAGGCTTGAATAGTAGTATCTTTATGTGATTCTGATCTGTTGTATTTGGCACATGACTTGATTTATAAATCTGATAATCTAGGTATAACTGATGTCTAAATAATTGAAAAGAGTAAATTATCCTTTATAGATCTGTACGCAGGTTCGGCACAGCAAAGACGCGTATACATGCAGGTTCAGTAAGTCAAAACAGCGTATACGCTAGTTGGCCTTAATACAGAAGCGTGTGGATATAGGTTCTACATATTGAAGTAGCATACGTCTCATGAAATATATTTTAGCCACCTCTGTTTATTGCTGTAGTGTTCTGGGTTTAGGATTGGTTTCTGGTTACTGTTAGTGTATTCTGGTTACAACATTCAAAGAAGTAATTATTTGATTCAGTTTTGATTGAAGCAAAGGATATTGGTTGATGTAGAAGTATTTGATGTTTGATTATTGTTATTGATGGATCCAGTCTGAAAATTTATGAAACGTGGTCCCTGGAAGAAAAGAGAAGGTTGTAGCCTTCTGTAGGTTAGCACCTACGTACTAGTACATCAGCTAGTACAAGAGCTAAGGGGGTTGTAGCTCCCTTCCAGGAGAAGCTGGAGAATGAGAGAAGGTTTTAGCCTTCTGCAGGTAGAAGCCTGCATGCTAGTATAAGACTACACCAGTACAAAAATATTGTAAAAAGAAGATTCTTATTAAAAGAATATAGAGACGAATTCCAGCAGGTGGTTTTCACCCACATTGGGTTTCCACCTTATATTTTGTGTCCATGTGTGTGATGATCTGTTCTGATTTACTGCACCTGTTTATTGTTCTTACGATTAATGAAGTTCTGATGCACTAATTAAAGATCAACATTTAATGAATCATAAGTTTACTGATATACGTTGGTTGCTTTAGACATAGTAGTGTATATACACAGTTTCCTATAACTAAAGTAGCGTATACAAATCTGATTGTGAAATGAAAAATAATTGATTTGATAATACTGATTCACCCCCCCTCTCAGTAATATTTCCAACAAGACATTCAAATCACATGTACTCCACCTATCTCCATTCTACGTGATAATACAAGTGCCATCAATATTTCAAAGAATTCAGTCATGCACTCCAAGACCAAGCACATACCCATCAAGTACCATTTTCTACATGAACAAGTACTTAAAAAAAGGTCAAATTGGAGTATGTTCCCTCCAAAGAACAAGTTGCTAATATATTCACTAAACCACTGCCCATAGAGACATTTGAATATCTCAGACAAAAACTGGGAGTAGTTGCTGCATCATCCTGCTGTTAAAACCAAATTTTTCAAAGAAAGGTTATTATACATGTGTTTCATGAAGTATAGTCGCGTACACATGTGGGTTTCTGAGGGTCAAGGAGCGTATATGTTTGTTAGACAGGAAAACAGTGGTGTAGGCTCGGATATGGGTTCTCTGTCAGATATTGATGATTACTGTCTATCGATATGCTTTGTTCATTAATTTTTATCTGACTGACAAAGATGCCTTGATCATTGACTTGTTAACAATGCACAGGTAGCACAGGTTCAGGGGGAGCATTAGCCTTCACATACATTCAGCATTGTTGGCATTATGGTTGCTGAGTCCAACTATGGCTTTAGATATTTATACCATTTTGTTGCTTAAGTCATGTAAAAGTCTAGGGTGTGATATGTCTTCTCATGCATTTGAATGAGTCCTATTAGACAAATGATGTAATTTGTATCCCCACCTTACATGGGATGGATGATGTAATTATATTTCTGTCATGTATAAACATTTGGTATATCCCCACTTGGTTGGGAGATGGATGTATGTATGAGCCATTGGTGATAGGAAGGTCATTCTCACATAGTTGAGTTATAGAGTCATGTTGGTTCTTTTGGAGAATATTTTTGCAAACTCTGCTTGTGATCAAGGGGAGCATGGACAGTTTCAGTGCATTTCAGCATGTACAAAGGGGAACTTAATCAGACAAGTCAACATGAACAACATAAGGGAGAGAATTTCTTGGTCTGCCCTTTGCCCTTGACGTCAAAGGGGGAGAGTGTCTTGGTGTTGTGTCTTGGTGTGTTATATCTTGGTGTTGGTGTTTCCATCAAGTCCAAAGGGGAGATTGTTGGCATTACGATACAGGTGTTGTCCTTGATGGAAACTCACTCAGATGAAAGTTCACAGTGCAGTAGGTCAACAGCAAAGGATTACAAATCAGACTCCAAAGAATGAAGAAAGAGAGGTATATGCTAGTTCGCTTTGTCCAAGGCGCGTATACACGTGGTTTAACAGAACAAAA
The DNA here is from genome assembly GCA_031772625.1 of Pinus tabuliformis. Lineage (NCBI taxonomy): Eukaryota > Viridiplantae > Streptophyta > Pinopsida > Pinales > Pinaceae > Pinus > Pinus tabuliformis. The sequence continues at coordinate 1,338,121,561 of CM062819.1, read as the reverse complement.
GTAGTGTATAACGTATACATGCACTTTCACAAGAGGAAAAGCGCGTACATTTGGAAAACCAAGTTTTTGGTCCAAGGTATTTAATCCAAGGTATTCTAGTCCAAGGTAATTAGTCTGAGGCATTTGGTCCAAGGTATTGACCCTAGGTATTGGTTCCAAGGTATTTGTCCTAAGTGGTTTTGGTCTGAGGTATTGAGAAAGGCCTAAGAGTATATAAGGAGGAGAAGATCATTAGGCCAAGGTGTGCAAGAAATGATATTCTAAGGAAACTTCTATCTGAAGTATATATTATGTTGCAGGGTTATGTTTGGGACTGGATTTGAAATTTTCATGTGCACCTTGAGTTCAACATTGGATCAGGAATCATAAGACTTGAAATGACTTATTCTTGAATGATTTGATATTGTTTAAGACCAGATCTGATGTTTTGCGCTAGTTCTACTTGTTATCTATCATGATCTAGGTTTGTTTGAAGTTTGAAATTGCAGCAAAGTTCTGAGTCAAAATTTACAGATCTGTATGCAATTTCGTCTCGACCAAAGCGCGTGTACACGCAGGTTTGACTCTTTCAAGTAGTGTATACAAAAAGAAAAGTTTATGTTCAGATCTGACTGATCTATCTGATTAAATTCTATTGTTTTACTGCTATCTATCAATGAAGTCCTCTTAGATATGAACATAGAAATATTGTATAAGGAAATTAAGTCTGATTGATTGATTGGTTAACAAGGAAGGGTGATCCTTGTTGCTATCTATTTTGAACTCTATAATATGATAGTGGATCTTCAAAATGTCACTGATTGGTGCAATTTGTGGTCTAAAAGTTTATGATTCAGTATCTTTAGAGATATACACAGGTTGGATTAAAGGAAGTAGCGTATACATGCAGGTTGGGTTCAACCAAGTAGCGTATACACTCTAATGCATGGTTTTTGAGGTTACAGCTAGTTCTGAATGATGACGCAGGGTTCTGGGTTCAGCATAGTGTTCTGGTATCAGTGATCTGATTGCTCAGATTAAATGAATATTGGTTGATGTAGTTTAAGTTTAAAAGCTTTGATGGGTCCAATATGAAAATTGGATGAAACGAGGCCTTCATGTGTATTGTTGTGTACCAGGAGCATCCAATCTGAAAATTTATGAAATGTGGTCCCTAGTGGAAGAGTGAAGTTTTTCTGTAGGCTGGCACCTACGTACTAGTAAACATATTGGCTAGTTCAAGAGCTAGGGGGTTGCAGCTCCCTTCCAGTAGAAGCTAGAAAACAAGAGAAGGTTGTAACCTTTTGCAAGTAGAAGCTGCGTACTGGTATGAGTCTGCACCAGTACAAGATTGTAAATAGATTTTCTTATTATTAAAAGAAGACAAAGGTGATAGCAGCAGGTGGTTTTTACCCACATTGGGTTTCCACCTTAAATATTGGTGTTCATGTGTGTTTCTTATGTGTGATGCTTTATTCTACTTTTACTACACTATCTAATAAATCTCTAATATACTGGTTTAAGCTCAACACATGATAAGCTATCTAAATCACAAGTTCTATGCATATACCCTGGTTTCTTTAATCACAGTTGCGTGTACACGCTAGTTCACTTAACTGAAGTAGCATATATAAATCTGTTTGGGAAAACAAATTATTGATCTAATAATACTGATTCACCCCATGGCAAAAGAAAAGAAAAGAAAGATGAGGGGGAAGGATATCCTTTCAAAATATTGCTTGAGGAAGCTCTTGAGCGACAGAGGAATGTGATGATTGATAACTTTTCCCAAATCCTCCAATGACTACCCATAGGCGATGCATCTTCATCCAAAAACCACTCTAGAGGCGACACCCCTTTTAAGGTAGAAGTTAACTTTGATATTCCCATATTTGAGGGAAATATAGATCTAGACGTCATAGATAAACGGTTGAATTTGTTGGAAGGATATTTTTCAGTTCATGACTTTTCCAATCGGGAAAATATTACTTTTGCACTTCTCAAAGTTGCCCCACATGTCATGGACTAGTGGGAAAACTATTGTGAACAAAAGGATGAGAGAGAATATTTTCAGATGCACCCACTTGGGATTCTTTTCGGGACACCATCAAGGAAAAATATTACCTTGTTGGGAGCTATGAATATAAATACATAAAGTGGACCACGCTATGGCAGGGAAGGGACCAAGATGTGCCAAAGTTCATAAATGATTTCCATACCCTCCGCACGAAGTTGGGTATCAAGGATTCTGAAAGGAATTTGGTACTCAAGTCTCGTGACTATCTACAAAAGTACATCCAAGATGAGATGGAGTTCCTGAGCATCTCATTTCTTAGCATGGAAAATCGATATACCTATCAAGATTAAGAAGAAGTTTATATAGAAGAAGTGAGACTTTGCATATACAAATCCAAAGTATCGAAAAGGTGCCCCCAAACCACATATCAAAAGCCAAAGCCAAGGTGGGGTGACCTAGGACAACCTGCCGAAGCTGTAAACAAAGAAAAAAACCATAAAGATAAAGAAGGACACGAGGAAATGGTGTGAGTTCCATAAGAGCTCCACTCACAACACAAGTGAGTGTTGGGCCAAGCAGTCAATGGTGGTCGAGTTGAAGGCTTCTGATTTAGACACATGTTCCGACTCTAAGTCAGAACCTAATAATGGGAATGACAAAGGGAAGAAGATCGTTGATGCATATTCTAGTGCCACCATGGCTACCACCAAGATCCATAAGAATGAGCCCGAAGATCTAGAGGAGGGGGAACTCCTCTTCCACTCATAGATGTGGGCGAAGGGTTCTCCACTACAGTTCATTATCGATAGTGGGAGCCAAAAGAACCTCATTTTAGAAGAGGTGGTGAAGTGGTTGGGCTATCAATGAAATCACATTCACAGCTATACACCATCAAGTGGCTTCACCAAGGAAGAGATCTCTGCGTCAACCAACAGTGTCGTCTTCCCTACAACATCAAGCCCTTCACAAATGAGGTACTGTGTGATGTTGCTCCTCTTGAAGTTTGTAATGTATTATTAGGACAACCATACCTGTGGAAGTGACATGTTTTATATGAGTCTATACCTTTCCTTGTGATTATTACTTAGGGAAATAAGTTGTACAGGATACCGGAGGTGGCCCTACCTACTGCCATCTCTTTGATCACTACAAAGAAATGTAGTAAGATCATTTCCCAGAATAGAAAATATGTTTTCCTTATGATTCACCCTCAAGGAAAGAAGAAGTTTTTGGCATGAATTCTAGACAAGGCTGCTTCACACAGAGGCAGCAGATAGACAAGGTCATGGAGGAGTACAGGGACATTTCCACCTTACCTACAGTGTCAAGTCAAGCATTCCATCAATTTGAACCTGGGTGCAACACTACCCAATGGACCAATATATCGATTATCTATTCTAGATAACGATGAGATCAAGAGGCAAATTCAGAAGTTGTTTCATAAAGGGCACATCAGGCCAAGCTCATCACCTTGTGGGATCCCGATTGTATTAGTACAGAAGAAGGATTGGACCTAGAGACTTTGTATTGACTATTGGGCACTGAAAAATATCACTGTCCATAATAGATACCCAATCTCACAGACAGATGAACTTCTAGACCAGCTCAAGGGGGCCAAATATTTCAGCAAGATTGAATTGAATTTCGGTTATCACCAGGTGCCTATCGAACCCTCCAATGTGTGGAAGACTGCCGTAAAATTCAAGGACGACATTTTCGAATGGTTGGCCATGCCTTTCAATAGAGGAATTCTGAGGTCTAAAATGGGCCTCATAAGAAAAATTTACAACCAAAATAAATTATATACGACCCAATAGGATTCAAAATGATGATGTCAACCATGAGGGATGATTCACCATTTTTGGAGTAAAAAAGTAAAAAGATAAAAATAATAATAATAACAATAAAACTACTTTTCAACTCGTATTTTCAACTTATATCCCTAATGTTTTACTCAAATTTCAAGTGGGTTTACTCATTCGATGAAAAATTTAATTCCTCATCCAAAGAGTACCATGTTGCATACTTTCGATGGACCCTGCCACATGAAAAATGTGATTGCAATCACGTTTTTCATGTATTGCTCATTGTTTGTGTAGAAGGGCCCATCTAAAGTATGCTACATGGGTGCTCCTTGGATGAGGAATCAAATTTTGCATCCAACGAGTGTTCCCGCTTGAAATTTGAATAAACCCATAGGGAGATATGTTGAAAATACGAGTTGAAAAGTAGTTTTTTCTTTTTCCCTCTAAAATTTGATGATGTAATTTAATCTTATTTTATATTTCCACTATTAATTTATAATTTCCTTAGGAGGCCCATTTTAGACCTCAAAATTCCCTTAATGTGGGTTGACGAATGCAACTGCAACCTTCATGAGATTGATGGACGACATCTTGTAACCATTAACCAATGCATTTGTGGTGGTGTATTTAGATGACATCTTGATCTATAGCTAGAGTTGGGAAGAGAACCTCTACAATATTTAGTAGGTCCTTCAAACCCTGTGACTGTTGGGTTGTGTTATATTCTTTCCACGACTAGCCCACGTAGTTAACCGGGGGGTTAGAGGGGGGGCAGAGCCTCCCCTTCATTGTGCCGATTGCGTAGGGGGGGGTCACAGGGGGTTTGAGGGGTGTAGGTAACCCCACTCTCTGGGGTCTAGACCCTATGTTAGGTTGGGCGGACCCACCTATGGTTTTGTGCATGATTTTCGCACATGTTTTTGGATGCGATGGTTTTCGGTCCATGGTTTTGGATGCAATGGTTTTAAGTCCATGGTATTGGATGCTTTGACATGTATAAATAGGTATTATAAAATTGAAATGAACATAATGAAAAATCAATCTGGTAGTCCCGGTTTTGAGATCCAGGGGAAAATATCTATGTATATGTCTTTTATGTGTTATGCTCTCGCATTATTTATTTTCTGTGTTTTAGAATTCATATGCAGGTAATTTTTGTACGAGGTTAAAACCTACATTTGGTATCATAGATGTTTTGGCTTCAAGGGGACGCGTTTGTTGCTGAGGGGTTTCACTCGGGCCTGTGGTAGACCCTGTTCAGTGGGAGATCTGCGAGATCAATTTTGGTAGTTAAAGAATATGGCAAGTAGTGGAGAGATAGAGATTGATAAATTTAATGGTCAGAGTTTTGAGTTGTGGAAACTCAAGATGGAGGATCTGTTGGTGGATAAAGATCAGTGGATCGCGGTAGATCTGGGTACTAAACCAATGGGAGTGTCTGATGAAGAATCTAAGAAGTTAGATTGAAAGGCAAAGAGCACAATACGATTGTGTGTCTCAGATTCAGTATTACTAAATGTATCAAGGGAAGCTACAACGAAGGCTTTGTGGGACAAGTTAGGGACTTTATACCAATCTAAGTCTTTGGTGAATAAACTGTTCCTGCGGAAAACGCTGTATAACCTGAGGATCAAACATGGAGACTTGGTGACAGAGCATTTGAATCCATTTAATACTGTGGTAAGTCAGTTAGCATCTGTTGATATTAAAATTTCATATGAAGATAAGTGCATCAGTTTGTTGCGTTCTCTACTAGATTCATGGGATAGTCTGGTTATTGCAATAGGTAGCAATGCAACTACCTTGCAGTTTGATGAAATAGTCTCATCCTTACTGATGGAGGAGATGAGACAGAAAAATAAGGAGAGTGAGAATGGTGATGTCTTGTCTGTATGAGGACGGTCCTAGAACAGAAACAAAAATAAATCATCGAGTGGGATATCTAAATCTAGAGGTAGATCTAAGTCTCCAAGAAAACCTGTAAAGGTGGTGTGCTGGAAATGCATAAAGGAAGGGCACTACAAAAGGGACTGTAAATCTAAAGTTCCTGATAAAGGAAAGGAATCTGATGATGCTCCCTTTTTAAAGGCAAAAACCACCTCAGGTGAAGGTGGGGATGTGTACTTGGCTTCTTCAAGTACACATGTAGATCATGAGGCATGGGTTATTGACTCAGGTGCATCCTTTCACTTCACTCCCCATAGAGAGTGGTTCTATGATTATGAGAAATACGATGGTGGTGATGTCTTCTTAGGGAATGATAGGAAGGCTAGAATCATTGGTCGCAAAAAATTAAAGTTGAAGTTGCAAGGTGGAAGGGTTAGAACACTTCCATGTGTTTTGCATATTCCTGCATTAGATAGAAATATGATTTTTGTAAGCAAGTTGGATGATGCAAGTGTAAAAATAGTGCTCGAGAAGGATACCTGCAAGATGGTTTGGGGAGCACTGGTATTGATGTGGGGAATTCAGAATGGAACTCTTTACAAGCTGCAAGGTAGCAAGGTTGTTGATGGGTGCAACAGTTCTATGGTTCCTGAAAGTGGAGCAAAAAATCTAGTGGTCTCTATAGAGAAGACCATTCTATGGCATCAAAGGCTTGGACATATTGGAGAGAAGGGCCTTCAAATACTTCATGGTAAAGGTATGGTAGAAGGTATGAGTAATAGCTCTCTGGATTTTGATTTATGTGAAAATTGTGTATATGGGAAGCAGAATCGGGTGAGTTTCCCCTCTAGTGGTAAGAGGGCGAAATAGATATTAGAATTTGTGCATAGTGATGTCTTTGGATCTGTGAAGGTCCATCACTGTGTAACTCTTTGTACTATGTATCATTTATAGATGACTTCTCAAGGACTACATGGATATATTTCCTTAAGAAGAAATCTGAAGTCTTTGATAAGTTTAAATAATTTAAGGCTCTGGTGGAAAACCAAACAGAGAAGAAGATAAAGGTGTTGAGGATAGATAACGGTGGAGAGTTTTGCAGTAAGGAATTTTAAGAATTCTGTAAGAAGTGTGGTATAGCACGGCAGAAGACTACTCCATATACACCTCAACAAAATGGAGTTGTAGAAAGAATGAACAAGACATTGATGGAAAGGGCAAGAAGCATGCTCAGTGGTGCCAGGTTAGGATAGGAATTCTGGGTAGAGGCGGTGGAAACAGCATGTTACCTGGTCAACAGATCACCTTCATTAGCATTGGAGGATAAAACTCCACAAGAGGTATGGACTGGTAAGAAACCCTCTCTTTCACATCTGCGGGTATTTGGATGTGATGCATATGTACATGTTCCAAAGGATAAATGAACCAAGTTGGATAATAAATTTTAAAAGTGCACCTTTATTGGGTATAAGGACGGTTTAAATGGTTATAAGTTTTGGAACCTATTATGGCCAGCAACAACCCCCCTTCTTATTTATTTTTATTTCTAATACTAAATAAGTGGGGAACCTTATCCATAAAATTCAAAAAGAAAAAATTAGGACTTGTATTTCCTTTTTGAATACATCTTACTATCATAAAGCCTAGGAGAATACCCGAAAATCCCAAAAAGACTTGAGTTTTATGGTAAGTTCGAACAAAACCATTCCTTTAATAAAAATCATCGCATCGCAAAAAGGTAAAGGATGCTTTCCTACAAGCGGAATCCTAAGATTGCGAAATCGCGATGCAAGATCACGCATCAAAAGCCCCTCATCACATCGCATGCCGCAAATATCACTTAAAGCTGAAATGCCTCAAACCGCCAATATACGATGGCACATCTCGCAAATCGCATTTCGTAGAAAACACATTGTAACGGATGTTTGCTACATGCAACGAATTTGCAATATTGCAATCTGCGATATTGCGAAGCAAATCGCAAAATCGCCATATCACAGATCTATAGGGCTCGTTGTTCGAGGAATTTTTTTCAATAAACTGATGCCTAGTTATGCGTGTTAATGTTAATTAATGAGTTAGTTGGAAATCATTAATGAAATATGGTTTTGATCTGATCGAGGAGCCATTTCACGTAAGGTGATATATTTTATATGTTTTCAACATTTAAAGCTTTCCTGTCACCTCTTTCCTTATCATTATTCTTGCTTCATTTGGAAACCGCAAGAGCGAAGAACAGAGAAGTGCACATAGCGGTGTTCATAATATTATGGGAAAGAAGGGTAAAGCTCCGAGTTCTGAAGATAAAGAGACGACACCCTTATTCACAGACACCACCTATAACAAAGATGCTGGTATTACTACTTGGGAAGACACGTACAGTCTAATCGAGGAAGAAACCCCAGAATGATGGAGGTTACAGCTACTGTTGGCTCACACGGGTCATCTGAGGCATCTATTACAGAACTAGCATGTTCTTTCTTGCATTGGATAGCGACGAGGCCCAAAATTCTTCCATACACAGACACAGTCAAATGGGTACTGGATAGTGCTGATATCACGAATAGACAATTTAAGACTCTGTGTCAAGGCCTCATTGGCTCTTTCACTTCACAAGATTTGAGGCTCATGTATCATCTACCAGAGCCACAGGAGACTTATAACAAACAGTTCATGGAGAAGTTCGCTAAAGAAAATGAAGATTTGGCAAAATGAACCAAGTACTGGTCAAGAAGTGATGAACCACTAAAAAAGGATAAGCATGGTATGTATAGCATTGGTTCTCTCACCTCCCCATATTGCTTTGCTGCTGCTATGCTCTGTAGACTTTTTGGAAAGCCAGATGTTAACAAATTTCCATCTGAATCGCTGCCATTACTGGATGCCGCCACTAATGCTATTATTGTGGATTGGGCTAAGATATTGTCCAACAATTTAGCCACAGCCATTTTGAATTACCGGTCCAAAAGAACTACCACTCAGAGGATTTATCCCCCTTTCTACTTATCTGCTTATGTGATGGATTCAATCTATTATATTTCCAAGTTTCCTCTAATGGGCTGGAAATGGACTACTTAAGACCCCTTACCCATTCATATTGGTCACAAATAATTATTGGATTCCAAGTTCATTTCGTATTTCTACAAGATTTGTCATGGAATCATGCTACCTCTATACAGAGTGTTGTATGATAAAGACCCTCAAAGATTTTCTCCCGAAGCGGAGGTCAATATGCTCCCTGTCGCGAGATGGTTTAGAGAATAACTTTTCACATATGTCAAGGTATTCGGAAGTCTCGCTTCCCCTCATGTCCTACCTCTATATGTTCCTGATAAACTACTGGCACGAGAGATTGCTTATCAGACTTGTGGAGAAGGAGGTATGAGTAAAGATTTGAAGGACAAGAAAAAGGCCATTTGGCCGCAATTTCCTGTGGCCTGTGGGGCCTTTTCGCTATTTGATTTAGGCCATGCATTCAAAGAAGTAAACAACATGTTATGTTTACGATTATTCAAATTTCTAGGAAGACTATTCAACCCTTCTGATATCGTTAAGAATTTCACTACTACAGTCAAAATAAAAGTGTTTTCTAAAGAAGATGATCTTTTTGATGATATGTTTCAACAAAAAAGTACACTTAAAGAAGTTCTGCATTTGGCCCAAATGTGATTTCCTCCAGCAGAATTTCAAGAGTTCAAAATGTACATAGAAAGAAGGTTAGCTAATATCCCTTTGGATAAATTACGCTTGGAACCCGTAAGGGAACCAACTCCTAGTATCAGTGTCAGTGGAAGTTCAAGCACAAATAGGTCCAAATCTAAGTCTGGGAAAGAAACGTCAGAACACTCCAAGAAGTCTGAAAGTGACCATGATAAAAGTGAAGGGTCAGTAAGAGATATGGCCCAGTCTAAGGAGCACCCAGAACAATAGGTTTTGACCTCTCCACAAGTAAATCTCCCCCCTCTCATCGTCCAACCACCACCAATCAGAACTGAGTTGGATAAAGAATGGGAGACATTCAATGACCTAATCAATACTGAAGGACAGAGCACAAAGACACCTGAAAGTAATGTACAGACAGTGAATGATATAGTCACAGAGACAATCAGCAATGTCCCAGAAATGGAACATATTCCCATTACCCCATCTTCTGAACTTATGCTCAAAATAGAGGAAATTCCTCCTCTTGATGTATTTTATAGTCCGCAGTATAAGGCGGTATTGAGAAGACAAAGAAACCGACGCAGTTTCTGACATCGCCAAGAAAAACCTCTTAAAATCGAAAGCATCTAATCATTCAGTCGCCTATAAGCTCATAAATTTGTAGGAAAAAAGTGCTAAAGGCGGAAGGTAAAACTTGAACTCAAAAACGAGTGGTATTTATCTTCAAATAGTATGTAAATATCCACCAAATGTACAACATCTACAGACAAGCTAGAGATAGAAGGCTCAAGACAAAGCAGAGTCCACAAAAGGTTAACCAAGTTGAATTAGGATTCTTACTGGACGTACTTGGTAAAACTACACAGCTAGTGCATGACTCTCAAATGTATCATTAATTCTGCCGAGAAGATGGTGCCAGCTCTTGCCGATTCTGTTTTCGCAGGACTGCTAAAGTCGGAAGTTGGCCAGCCAACTCTCCTCAAGCAAATGATAAACACTCGTGACTACAAGGAACAGATACATAGATAGTTAGTTATTAGTTTTAGTTTTAGATTCAGTTTTAGTTTTAGTTTTGCTTTATTTTTGCCTAAAATGAGGACGGTCATTTAAACCATATCCTACATTTTTGTAATAAATTACTCTTAGATTTAGCTAGTAGTATTTAAACCCTTCTCATGCATTTAGAGAAGGGTCCTGAAATTTATCAAAAAATTGTCCTCTAAACATGCACTTTTGCACCCTCCGAGGAGGTTTTGATGAATGAATGGAACATGATTTATTGATATCTGCATTTAATATCTACTACTAATGTTGCACTTTTGTACTCTTAGTGGATGTTGGATTAAGAAGAGATAGATCATTATTGTTGGAGCTGATGAGTAGAACTAGTTATAAATGTTACTTTTATCTCTTAACTGTTTCTGTTTATGTGTTATGGTGATATTCATGTTTAGTTATTTATATATGAATGCTTGAATGCTTGAGTTATCATTTGGCACTTTTTTACGGTGATAGCTGTTGATTTATGCTTAATATATGAGCGACTTATTATGCAATATGTTTTTCACAACTTTTCGGCTAACTTTTTATACGAAACGATTCATCTTTATTGAATTCTTTTCTTATAGAAATTGAATGATCTTTATTACCAATTGCTATAGAAACTATTTTAGATCGCATAATTGAAAGATCAAATCCCGAGGTAGTTTTAGAATTAGATATTTCTGCTTATTAGAATACAATTGCATGTCGTTAAATTAGATTTAGAATAAAATCATTTTACTTAGAAGTTATTAGAAATGAAATATCAATTCTCAACACACACACATAAATTGAGAAACTGGTCCCATATCCCCAGTTGAACCCACTACACCAAATGGAAAAGGAGCTACTAACCAAGGTCTGGACCGGGTGGGTATCCCCCTTGTTGTTAACCCAATTTTCAGGGCTTCAACATATTTGGCGCTAAAAGGAGGACCTCCAAACTATGAATGGCAAGTAAATCTAAATCTAAATACCATTCTAAGAGTAAATCGCCCTCACCATCTCCTCCAACTTCTCCATCGCATTTAGAATCTTTAAATATTGAGCGAGAAGTCAATAGAACAACAACCACTGCCACAAACCCGAATATTTTACAGAAATCTACTATTGAATCTCCTAAAGTTGAATCTTTGATCCATAAACCTCAGCAATCTTCAATATCTCCTCAAAAATCTGAAAAATATCAAGGTAGTATGACTTCGCAATATAACCCTTCTCATCCCCTTACCAGATTGCAGAGTGAAAAGTTTGGTATCGAACCAACTGAATTACCTCTACCTACAAGGAAGAGAGCAAGGAAATCACCTAAAGGGTCTGATAGTGAGACTCTTTCATCATCATCATCCATCTCAACCTCTCCACCATGAAGTCAACCATCCACTCCTCCACTTCAAATCATCGTCCACCAGACCACTGGAACTTCGACATCTCCTTCTCAATCATCTGGAACTGTAATATCCTCATCTTCCCAACCGCAAGGATCATCTTCTGCACTTTCCTCTGTTAATAGTTCAACGATGGCCCAAATTCCATGGAATAACCCAGGGGCAATCTTAATGCCTGCACCCTTGAGTCAATTACCAGCCCATCCCGAAAAATGGTTGCCTAAGTTTAATCCTGAAACAGGCATGCTAGCAGAAGAACACATAAACAACTTCATGTTATCCATAAATCTCAATGGGGTTACTAATGAAGACATTGTCATTCTTCTCTTTCCTTACACTTTGTAAGGAGCAGTTGGATCATGGTATTTCTCATTACCATCTAGATCTATCACTAGTTGGGATATTTTCCAAGAACAATTCTTGACTAAGTTTGGTGATGACAGGTCCACTGCAACACTAATCAATGACTTGTCTAACCTAAGGGTTGAATCAAGGGAACCTGTCAAAGATTTTAACTCGCGTTTTAATAAACTTTTGAACAAAATTCCTACCGCCTCCAAACCTAGCGAAGAAGTCTGAAGTGAATGGTACATATCTGCTCTACCATCAAACATAGCAATCTTCATTGATAGAGCTAACAAAACAACTTTAGCTGACAATATGAAGGAAGCAATAACGGTAGAGAAACGCATCATAGCTTTAGAAACGAAAAACACCGTTGATGAACGTAAATCTGAGAAGGTTACTTTCAAAGAAGATCCAAAGAAAAAATAGCCCAAAGACCCATTTGATTTAGAGGGATTACAGAAAGTTTTGAAAACCATGTCTAACAAAATGGTTGACATAAAGAAACAAGTAGCAGAGACTTCTTCTAAAAATCCTTACAAGCCTTATAGAAGAAATCCTTCAACTGATTCAAAGCCTCCCAATGCTATTACTAATGCTGAATCAGAAGAAGAAGAAGAGGAAATTTCCAACAAACAGCCCACCGATGAAGAAGAAGTCGTAGAAGTAAAAGGCATGTGGGATTTCATCCTACCAGATGAAGAGGATCAAGAGGCATCACCGGTCAGTACCAGGAGTAGAAATCAACTCGATCCTCCTCAACCTACTCCTAATCCAAAGAGCACAAGCTCAATGACTAAGGATAAAGTCGCAGCTAAGAAAACGTCACCCAAAGCGACTCAAACAAGCCCAGTCCAAACAGATTCACCAACCCCATCTAAAACATTGATTGTTTCTGATGAGATGGAGTATAATATCATAGAAGACATGAAGAAGACTAGGGCTAACATCACTTTTTATGAATTGAGCAAGTTAAAACATCAACAAAAGCTCCTTTTGAAAGAATTGCACGCAATACCAGTTGCACCTCTGCCTGCCACTGTAATCTCGCAAGCTTCCCACGAGATGGGAAGACCTCCAAATACTGTCACTAGTAAAGTTGATCCTAATGACATTGCTCTAATTGGAGGAAGGTCAAGATCTCATACTCCGCCATTTCTTCTTACTTATGAAATTTTCAACAAAAAATTGCATAATTGTTTAGTTGATTCAAGAGCTTCATCCAATATCTTACCTAAATCAATATGTGCAAAGTTGAACGTTCAACCTCAAAAATCAGTAGTACGCATAGTTCAGCTGGACCGATCACAGGTTGAAGTAATCGGAGAACTAAATCAGGTTACCATAAGGCTGTCATCTAATCCAAAGGTATGTCAAGTTATCAATATTTTAGTTGCAGACATTCCAGAATTCTATGGCCTAATTCTTAGCAAGGATTGGTCTGAAAAGCTTCATGGATATTTTGCAACCGATTGGTCGCATATGTGGCTCCCTTACAATTGAAAACCAAATCAAATAAAGGTTGAGCGAGAAAGGCATCAGAAATACATAGTAACAGAATTGGAAGGAGAAAATGAACTTGTAGCATACAGCAACAATATAATTGGCAACTATTCTGTTGATTCTTTCTTAGGAAATTTTAATGCTCATACTTCACCTTACTTAGAACATTATGTTTTATCTCAAGTGGAAAATTTTTCTCAAACAGATAGTTCTAAATGTGTTAATTTTATAGATAGTCCTGTAAATAAATATTTATTTCGGAAGTTATTTTTTGACGGTTCTAAGTCTAACGACGGAGCAGGAGCAGGATGCATATTAGTTAGTCCAGAGGGAAACAAAATTATGTTAACTTGTAGACTTGAGTTTGATTGTACCAATAATACTACATAATATGAGGCTTTAATCCAAGGATTATACAAAGCAATCGGACTAGATATCAAGTATCTACAAGTTTTTGGAGATTCCAAGATTTTAATTAGACAGGTACGAAATACTATACAAGATCTAACCGAACATTTTATAGCATTCAATATTTCATCAATTCCCAAACTCCAAAACGCTAGTGCTGACCTCTTGGCAAACGTAGCTTCCAAGCTTATTCCCTCAGAAGACTTTAGCCCAGATAGATTCTCAATTGAATTAATTTTTAGACCCTCGATTCTTGATAACATTACCAATTGGAGAATTTTCAATGATGATCCTGATATTGTAAGCTTCCTCACATCAGAAGGATCTTACAATAATCATATTATAGATGAAGACCAACATGAAAAACAATTGCAACAAGATAGCACTAATAATGCTATGCCAAAATCAGTAGTCAAATTGGAAGACTTATACGATTTGAAAGACCAATTCAAAACTTCAAAGTTCAACTCTAAACTATGAATTAGTAAATCTAAGAACTGATACCAAGCCACAGAATATCAATCTAGGTCTTGGCCTAGCTCCTGAAGAAAGAATAGCATACGTTCGTCTCTTGAAACGATACAAAAGTGTCCTTGCGTGGAACTATGATGAACTTAAGACTTATGACACTTCTATCATTCAGCATACGATCCCAATGATAGATGATGAAAAACCTGTCCAGCAAAAGCTCAGAAAGATCCATCCTAACCTAGAAAACCAGATTAAATCTGAGCTCAATAAGTTATTGAAAGCCAAAATCATTTTTCCCATTCGACATTCTAAATGGGTTTCCAATATGGTTCCCGTTAGAAATAAAAATGGAGACATTAGAATTTGCATTGACTTTCAAAATCTTAACAAATCCTGCCAAAAGGATCATTTTCCTTTGCCTCCCATGGAGCAAATATTACAAGTAGTTGCAGGATTAGAATTAATGTCCTTTTTGGATGGTTTCTCTGGCTATAACTAAGTTTTGGTCCACCGTCATGATCAATTAAAGACTACATTCAAAACCAAATGGGGCACTTATGCATATCAAAAGATGCCTTTGGGTCTAATCAATGCTGGCGCCACATTTCAAAGAGCCATGGACATCGCATTTAAGGGATTAGTAAACAAATCGGTAGTAATCTACTTGGATGATATAACTATATATTCCAAAAAACGAGGTAATCATCTCAAAGATTTGAAACAGATCTTCCAACGTTGCCAAAGGTACGGAATTTCACTTAACCCGAAAAAGTCCCTTTTTGCATTAAGTGAAGGAAAACTTCTTGGATTTATAGTGTCAAAATCTAGAATCCTTATTGATCCTGACAGAATCAAGGAGATTTCCAAAATACCCTTACCTCACAATAAGAAATCTAGGCAATCTTTCCATGGCCAGATTAATTTTGTAAAGAGATTTGTTCCCAACTTTTCAAGGATCGTATCTCCCTTACAAGCAATGATTAAAAAGAATGCAATCTTCAAATGGGGCCAAGATGAATATGAAGAATTCAATCTGACTAAACAAGCGATTGTTAATGCCCCATCTTTAGCAACTCCAAATTTTTCCGACCCTTTCATTTTATATACATTTGCCTCTGTTAAATCATATGTTGTGATACTCACTCAAGCAAATCAAGACAAGGCGGAAGCCCCAATTGCCTTTTCAGTTCAAATCTACAAGGGGCTGAATTAAATTATTCTGATGTCGAGAAGTAAGCTTATGTTGTTTTCAAAGCAATCAAACATTTCAGACCCTTCTTACTAAAAACCCATACAAAAATCATTGTGTCGTTTCCAGCGATAAGAAATATTTTAGTACAGAAAGATGTGGGTGAAAAGAGAGCAAATTGGGTTACTACCTTACAAGAATATGACGTCGAGATTAAACCAGAAAATATTATAAAAGGTCAAGGTTTTTGTAAAATGCTAGTTGGAGCATCGCTTATTTCCGAAATACCATCTTCAGAAGTACAAATGTATGAGGTAAGCCTAAACGATATTGAATCATTGTACGCTGATATCATATTTTATCTAAAGAATGGATATGCTCCTTCAAACTTAGATTATACAAAGAAAAGAGCCCTAAGGTTGAAGGCTAAGCAATATCAACTCCTAAACGATGTACTTTTTAGGATAAATTATGATTCTGTTCTCCTTCAATGTCTTGAGAAAGCTGAAGCTAAAAAAGTGTTGCAGGAACTCCATGATGGACCAGTCGGATTATGCTGGAGATACTACAGCACATAATGATCCGAATGGAAAATGGCATCAACCCATGGTACTCATCCACCCATATTATTCACCGACCCATGAAATTTACCCATGGTATTGTAAATGGCATCCACTCGTGGTATTGTAAAATCCACCCATGGTACTAATCCACCCATATTATTCATCGACCCATGGAATTTACCCATGGTATTGTAAATGGCATCCGCCCGTGGTATTGTAAAATCCACCCATGGTATTCATTCACCCATGCAATTAACCTATGGTATTGTAACTGAAAAATACTATAAGTAACAAGTCACATTTTTTAAAAGGACATATTGTCCACCACAATGTAGCCTTTACAGTTCAGAGGCATGTAGCCGCCACATCTCTTCTCAGAGATAAGCTACCATCGCCCTAGCTGGTTTATTTCCATTACTATTTTAAATAAAAGTTTCTTTGTGGTTTTGTTTATTGGGCATTCTCCTCTTTTTCTTCTGGCATTTCAAATTTTTTTTCAGATCTTGGGGGTCTCCTCCCAAGATCCAAATCAGTGGTATCAGAGCAGTCTGCTTTTTCTCTATTTTTCTTTGCATGTCCCCAACGAGGTCAGGATATAAGGAGTTAGGTCTGGAACTGGTCGAAACTTTGCAAGACCAGCCTCGCAAATCTCGACAACCTCCCATGGCGGATGAGAAGAAAAACGAGGGGGCAGAATATCTTATCAAAATCTTTCTCGAAGAAGCCCTTGAGTGACAAAGGAATGCGATGATGGACAACTTTGCCCAAATCCTTCAGCGACTACCTAGAGGCGATGCATCAGCTTCCAACAGCTACTCTGGAAATGCCACACCATTCAAGGTACAAGTTAATTTTGAAATCCCCATCTTCGAGGGTCAAATAGACGCAGATGCCGTAGATAAATGGTTAAATCTGCTCGATGGGTATTTTTCTGTTCATGAATTTTCAAGTCAGGAAAAGATTGTTTTCGCTCTTCTCAAAGCAGCCCCCCATGTCAAGGATTGGTGGGAAACCTACTACGAACAGAAGGATGAAAGTACAGGCTCACTGTTTTCAGCCGCACCCACTTGGAATGACTTCCGGGATGCCATCAAGGAGAAGTACTACCCTGTCAAAAGCTATGAGGACAAATACATCAAATGGACCACACTGCAGCAGGGACAAGACCAAGATGTGCCGGAGTTCACAAACATTTTTCATACCCTTCGCACACAATTGGGTATCAAAGATTCTGAGCTGCATCTGGTACTCAAATACCGCGGCTGCCTACACAGATACATCTAGGAAGAGATGGAGTTCTTGAACATCTCCTCACTCGGCACAGCATACCGATATGCTGTCAAAATCGATCAAAAGTTCAAACAGAAGAAGCGAGACTTTGGATCTGCAAATCCAAAGCCCAAAGGACAAAGCCAAGGCGGGGTTACCCAAGACAACCCCTCGAAGCCGCAAGAAAAGAACAACACCACGAAGCCGAAGAAGGACACAGGAAAGTGGTGTGAGTTCCACAAGAGTCCCACTCATAACACAAGTGAGTGTCAGACCAAGCAGTCGCTGGTGGCCAAGTTGAAGGCTTCCAAATCAGATGCATGTTCCGACTCTAAGTCAGAACCCGACGAGGGGAATGACAAAGGGAAGCAGATCATTGATGCAGATCCCAACGCCACTGTTGCTACTACTAAGATCCAGAAAAATGAGCCCGAAGATCCAGAGGATGGGGAATGTCTTTTCCACTCACAGATGTGGGTGAAGGGTTCGGCGCTGCAATTCATTGTCGACAGTGGCAGCCAAAAGAACCTCATTTCAGCAGAGGTCGTGAAGCGGTTGGGCCTACCAACTACACCACACCCACAGTCGTACAGTATCGGTTGGCTTCACGAAGGACGAGATCTCAAAGTTCGCCAGCAGTGCCGCCTTCCCTACAGCATCAAGCCCTTCACAGACGAGGTATTATGTGATGTTACACCTCTGGATGTTTGTGATGTACTATTAGGCCAGCCATACTTGTGGAGGGACTTGGATAATTCATTATACAGGATACCGGAGGTAGCCCCACCTACCGCCACCTCTTCGATCACTGCTAAGAAAAGCAGCAAGCTCATCTCACAGACTAGGAAATTTATTTTCTGTCTGGTTCGCTCCCAAAGTAAGGGGAAGATCGTTGCTACATCCATGACCCCTGCGAAGGGTTCCTCCACACAGCAGCAGCAACAGAGGGATAAAATCGTGACAGAACACAGGAACAACTTCTCCTTACCCGGAGGGGTACCACACAAGTTTCAGGTGGGCGACAAAGTTTGGTTACATTTGTAGAGGGAGCGCCTTACCAGAACCCATCAGAAACTCATACCACTTCGACATGGTCCTTACACCAGTAACAAGACTACAGGAAACAAGGCTTTGAAGCACAGCATTCCTCCATTCCTTCGCTTGCGCCAAGTGTTCAATGTGGACCGTTGCCGACCATGCTCCCTACCATTTCTGGACACATCAGAGATTGCAGAACAGCTCACCAGAGACCCAGCTCAGCAGGAGCTTCCTCATCTCAGGGAGGAACTCAATGCAATGGGGACCATTGCTTCCTAAGGGGGGAGGAATGATCCAGGTGGATGTTGGTGGCCACCCACCTATCCCATTTGGACCCCCACAACTGTCTCTTTCAGTTTTTCTGTTTCCTTAATTATAGCACAGTTTACTATTTTTAGCAGTTTTTCAGGTCTTAAACTTCCGGAGCCGTTTTGAGGCCCTAAACGAACTTTTTTGGGAAATCCACCGCCAACAATTTTTTTGCTTAGAAATTTTCTTTTTCGTCGTAGTCCTCGAAGAGATCTTTCCAACGGGCTATCATGCGCGTCAAACGGAGATAGTACGACCATTTCGCGACCCCGAGAAGTTGATGTACCAACTTACCCAAAAACGGGGCCCACAATTTGGCGTTTCATCTTCTAGGGTTAGGTTTTGGAATGTGAAGGGTTTTCCATTGTTTCTCAACAATAAATAGGCCCTCAAGCCTCATTGTAACACAGTTTTTGGAGAACAGTTCAGAGGCATGTAGCCGACACATCTCTTCTCAGAGATAAGCTACCATCGCCCTAGCTGGGTTATTTCCATTTCTATTTGTAAGCATATTTCAGTATTTTACAGTAATGAAATGAAGTATTATTTCCGCTGCATATTTGTCTTTATGGTTATCTCTGTATTTTATTGTGTTCCTGTTTAAATCCGGATCAGTGGTATCAGAGCGGGTTATGATTCCATGGGAATGAGGGTTTGATGCATATTTTAGTTTCAAATTTTGCAGCAATATTCAACAAACTTCAAGCATGTGCTACAACCTCCACAGAGCACTTTCTTGGGTCAAGCAGGAAGAATTTTTCTTTTTTCATTTTTTTGCAGGAATTTTTTTGGGCGGCGACTTTGCTGATCAGATCTAAAAATTTTGGTACAAAATTTACAAAAACAAATACTAGATCTGGATTTCTCTCGAAAAATCACCCAATTTCAAAAAAAAATGGGTCGAATCAGAGTTAGGATGTGGGAGATATCGCTGATTTAAAATCAGCTATTTTATCAGAATTTTTGTGACGGCGGAACTGTTGCAGCGCAAATATGAGATCTCAGAGTGTCCAGATAGGGATTTCCAACTCATGGGAAGATGCAAAATGATCATTCTGCTTCTAAAAAGAGGTTATAATAAATATTTTGAGTTATATTGGCCGAGTTATGTCCATTTTAACTTTGGAGCAGCATTCGGAGTGGGTTTCCATTGGAGACGTGCCTTCCCACCCCACTTTAGTAGGCACCTGCTCCACATTCATCAGTTTCAACATAGCAGCATTTGGCTTGGGTTATTTGGAGACGTACCCTCCCACCCCAGGCTATGTAGGCACCTGCTACTTCATTAGCAACCAACATCATGGTTATGGGTCAACCGCATAAAATCCTTGTCATCGAAGTCCATTTTCTAGGTCGCACACTGTCAGAATCACAATTGGTCACAAGCATTACAGGGTATCTCTATCCTCAGATCTTTGTTTATCAAGGTTTTGGGTTAACCACATAAAACCATTATCTTCAGTGGCTCTTCATATTCCACAAAGGCTTCGCAGGAGGGAACTTTACGCAATGGGGACCATTGCTTCTTAAGGAGGGAGGAATGATCCGAATGGAAAATGGCATCAACCCATGGTACTCATCCACCCATATTATTCACCGACCCATGGAATTTACCCATGGTATTGTAAATGGCATCCGCCCGTGGTATTGTAAAATCCACCCATGGTACTCATCCACCCATATTATTCATCGACCCATGGAATTTACCCATGGTATTGTAAATGGCATCCGCCCATGGTATTGTAAAATCCACCCATGGTATTCATTCACCCACGCAATTGACCTGTGGTATTGTAACTGAAAAATACTATAAGTAACAAGTCACATTTTGTAAAAGGACAGATTGTCTACCACAATGTAGCCTTTACAGTTCAGAGGCATGTAGCCGCCACATCTCTTCTCAGAGATAAGCTACCATTGCCCTAGCTGGTTTATTTCCATTACTATTTTAAATAAAAGTTTCTTTGTGGTTTTGTTTATTGGGCATTCTCCTCTTTTTCTTCTGGCATTTCAATTTTTTTTTCAGATCTTGGGGGTCTCCTCCCAAGATCCGGATCACATAAAATCTTGCGCGTAGGATACTATTGGCCTCCACTATTTAAAGATGCACATAGCTACATGAGGAAATGTCGAGTTTGTCAAACTGCTGCTGGAAGACAAAAGAAACCATCATTTCCTTTACAACGAGTCAATATTGATCAAACTTTTGACCAATGGGGATTGGATATAATAGGTGAGATCGTTCCTCACTCTTCTAAACAGCATAGATATATCCTTACAGCTACAGATTATTTTACTAAATGGGTAGAAGCAGTTCCTCTCAAGACAGCCAATGCCGAACACATCATTGATTTCATAGATCAGTTCATAATCACCAGGTTTGGTTTACCCTCTGCATTAATGTTTGATAATGCATCGTATTTTTCTGGCAATGCTATGACTGAATTTGCACTCAAAAGAGGTTTTAAGCTTAAATACTCTGCCAATTATTATCTGCAAGGGAACGGGTTAGCTGAATCAACAAATAAAAACTTAATCAGAATCATTAAGTGAACCATTGATCAGAATCATAAGAATTGGCACAAATCTTTAATATATGCTCTATGGGCAGACCGAATAACACAGAAAGCCTCCATTGGCACTTCTCCCTTTAATTTGGTTTATGGGAAAGAAGTGGTCCTTCCAACTCATCTAGTGATTCCCTCTTTGGCCTTAGTGCAATATATTGATGAAACACCAACCTCTTCCTTACAACTAAGGCAGCTGCAAATCCTTAAGCTAGAAGAGCAAAGAGAATAGGCTAAAATAACTCATGCGCATCACCAAGCATTAGTAAAAGCTTCTTTTGACTCAAACATGATGTCCAGAAAAGACTTTCAGATAGGGGATCTAGTTTTAAAATGGGATAAGGCTCATGAGGAAAAGGGAAAACATACGAAGTTTCAACGAATGTGGCTTGGCCCTTTCCAAATCGCAGAAATCGTAGGTCCATCTACCTTTATGTTACAAGATTTAACAAGAAAAAGAGAATCTTTACCTGTTAACGGACAAATCCTCAAAAAATACTTTCCATAGGAGATCATTCTTCTATTTTTGTAGATTAGTTTTTCCTTTATTTTAATAATAAAACCAGTTGTAAATGGTTACATTTGGAATTCACGAAAAAGACAAGCATTTCTTTTAAAATTTTGTTTTTTCGCTTGTATAAATAGAACTGATTTAGAAAATTGATCATTATTATTATAAGATACAGTCAAAGGCTATAAACCTGAAAATGATACTAGTTTCAACTTTGTAAATTTTGATAAAAAATGACCTTTAGTTGGAATTTGTTTTATATCAGTCAAATGAAAGGTATCAATAACAAAACAAATATTCTCTGTAGAAAGGTTCTTTCCAAAAAACTCTACCATTGTCGTCCAGAGCTATTCTTAAGGAAACAATGACTTCCTCCCCACCTAGGGAATTGCGAGCTTCAAGGAATAATCCAATGATACACTTTAACTTAAATAATAAGAGGTATCATCACAAGCCGACTTATCATGATCATAGATATTATAGCTTGTTGACTTTGCCAAAACTGCATACCACAACAGGGCAATGACTCGAGATTGTTGCAATCAAAAGACAAGGGGTCTCATCACAAGCCAGCTTGTTCAGCAGATTTATAAATCAAGTGAGTGGCACTGTCATAATTTGGCTACCAAACCAAGGCATTGTTCTTTAAGGATTAAAAGAAAATAAAAAACAATAAGTGTGGATATGGATTTCCATTTGAAAATCGTATATTTTTCTAAGTAGGATACAGGATCATTGTTGGGTAGCAGGTAACCCTGTCAAGGCTATAAACGCCTACTGGCAGTAGAGGCTCTACCTACGACAAATGAACATATTTAAAACTAATTTACAGAGAAGCCTTTGTTTTTATCTTTATAAACTAAGTAGTGACTGATGTAGATACAATGACTAGTTTTAGGAAGTAAATAAACAAAGTTGACATAGAAGAAACAAACTATCATTAACAGCTAAAAGCATGGTGTACTTCACCTTTCTATAATAAAGTTTGATTTTCTGGAAAAAAAATTTGTTTTGGAAGTTTATAAAATTCAAAAGAAAAGCAGAGATAATTGGTTCTTCCAAGTGAATCGCCAATAGTTGTGGCCAGCAACAACCCCCCTTCTAATTTAGTTTTATTTCTAATACTAAATAAGTGGGGACCCTTATCCATAAAATTCAAAAAAATAAATTAGGACTTGTGTTTCCTTTTTGAATACATCTTACTATCATAAAACCTAGGAGAATACCTGAAAATCCCAAAAAGACTTGAGTTTTATGATAAGTTCGAAAAAAACCGTTCCTTTAATAAAAAGCATCGCATCGCAAAAAGGTAAAGGATGCTTTCCTACAAGCAGAATCCTAATATTGCAAAATCACAATGTAAGATCATGCATCAAAAGCCCCTCATCGCATCGCATGCCACAAATATCACTTAAAGTTGAAATGCCTCAAACTGCCGATATGCGATGGCACATCTCGCAAATCGAATTTCACAGAAAACACATTGTAACGGATGTTTGCCACACGCAACGAATTTGCGATATTGAAATCTGCGATATTGTGAAGCAAATCACAAAATCGCCTTATCGCAGATCTGTAGGGCTCGTTGTTCGAGGAAGTTTTTTCCATAAATCGATTCCCAGTTATGTGCGTTAATGTTAATTAATGAATTAGTTGGCAATCATTAATGAAATATGGTTTTGATCTGATCGAGGAGCCATTTCACGTAAGGTGATATATTTTATATGTTTTCAGCATTTAAAGCTTTCCCGTCACCTCTTTCCTTATCATTATTCTTACCTCATTTGGAAACCGCAGGAGCGAAAAACAGAGAAGTGTACATAGCGGTGTTCAGAATATTACGGGAAAGAAGGGTAAAGCTCTGAGTTCTGAAGATAAAGAGATGACGCCCTTATACACAGACACCACCTGTAACAAAGATGCCAGTATTACTACTTGGGAAGGCATGTACAGTCTACTCGAGGAAGAAAACCCCAGAATAATGGAGGTTATAGCTACTGCTGGCTCACACGGGTCATCTGAGGCATCTATTACAGAACTAGCATGTTCTTTCTTGCACCGGATAGCGGCGAGGCCCAAAATTATTCCATACACAGACATGGTCAAATGGGTACTAGATAGTGCTGATATCACGAATAGACAATTTAAGACTCGGGGTCAAGGACTCATTGGCTCGTTCACTCCACAAGATTTGAGGCTCATGTATCATCTACCAGAGCCACAGGCGACTTATAACAAACAGTTCATGGAGAAGTTCACTAAAGAAAATGAAGATTTGGCAGAATGCACCAAGGACTGGTCAAGAAGGGACAAACCACTAAAAAAGGATAAGCACGGTATGTATAGTACTGGTTCTCTCACCTCCCCATATTTCTTTGCTGCTGCTATGCTCTGTAGACTTTTTGGAAAGCTAGATGTTAACAAATTTTCATCTGAATGGCTGCCATTATTGGATGCTGCCACTAATGCTACTATTGTGGATTGGGCTAAGATATTGTCCAACAATTTAGCCACAGCCATTTTGAATTACTAGTCCAAAAGAACTACCGCTCAGAGGATTTATCCCCCTTTCTACTTATTTGCTTATGTGATGGATGCAATCTGTTATATTTCCAAGTTTCCTCTAATGGGCTGGAAATGGACTACTCAAGACCCCTTACCCATTCATATTGGTCATAAAGAATTATGGGATTCCAAGTTCATTCCGTATTTCTACAAGATTTGTCATGGAATCATGCTACCTCTATACAAAATGTTGTATGATAAATACCCTTCAACATTTTCTCCCGAAGCGAAGGTCGATATGCTCCCTGTCACAAGATGGTTCGGAGAAGAACTTTTCATATATGTTAGGGTATTCAGAAGTCTCGCTTCCCCTCATGTCCTACCTCTATATGTTCTTGATAAACTACTAGCATGAGAGATTGCTTATCAGACTTGCAGAGAAAGAGGTATGAGTAAAGATTTGAAGGACAAGAAAAAGGCTATTTGGCCACAATTTCCTATGGCCTGTGGGGCCTTTTTGCTATTTGATTTAGGCCATGCATTCAAAGAAGTAAACAACATGTTATGTTTACGATTGTTCAAATTTCCACGAAGATTATTTGACCCTTTTGATATCGTTAAGGATTTCACTACTACAGTCAAAATAAAAGTGTTTTCTAAAGAAGATGATCTTTTTGATGATATGTTTCAACAGAAAAGTACACTTAAAGAAGTTCTGCATTCGGCCAAAATGCGATTTCCTCCAGCAGAATTTCAAGAGTTTAAAATGTACAAAGAAAGAAGGTTAGCTAATATACCTTTGGATAAATTACGCTTGGAACCCGTAAGGGAACCAACTCCCAGTATCAATGTCAGTGGAAGTTCAAGCACAGACAGGTCCAAATCTAAGTCTGAGAAAGAAATGTCAGAACACTCCAAGAAGTCTGAAAGTGACCATGATAAAAGCGAAGGGTCAGTAAGAGACAAGGCTCAGTCTAAGGAGCACCCAGAACAACAGGTTTTGACCTCTCCATAAGTAAATCTTCCCCCTCTCATCGTCTAGCCACCACCAATCAGAACTGAGCTAGATAAAGAATGGGAGACATTCAATGACCTAATCAATACTGAAGGACAGAGCACAAGGACACCTGAAAGTAATGTACAGACAGTGAATGATATAGTCACAGAGACAATTAGCAATGTCCCAGAAATGGAACATATTCCCATTACCCCATCTTCTGAACTTATGCTCAAAATAGAGGAAATTCCTCCTCTTGATGTATTTTATAGCTTGCAGCATAAGGTGGTAGTCAGAAGACAACGAAACCGAGGTAGTTTCCAATGCGTGATTCTCACCTAGCGCTAATCATGCATCGCCAGGCAAAACCTCTTAAAATCGACAGTTTCTAATCACTCAGTCGCCTGTAAGCTCGGAAATTTGTAGGAAAAAAGTGCTAAAGGCGGAAGATAAAACTTGAACTCAAAAACGAGTGGTATTTGTATTCAAATAGTATGTAAATATCTACCAAATTTATAGCATCTATAGACAAGCTGGAGATAGAAAGCTCAAGACAAAGCAGAGTCCATCAAAAGTTTAACCAAGTTGAATTGGGATTCTTACTGGATGTACTTGGTAAAACCACACAGCCAGTGAATGACTCTCAAATGTATCATTAATTCTGCCGAGAAGATGGTGCCAGCTCTTGTCGATTCCATTTTTGCAGGACAGCTAAAGTCGGAAGTCGACCAGCCAACTCTCCTCAAGCAAATTTTGAATTCTTGTGACTACAAGGAACAGATACATAGATAGTTAGTTATTAGTTTTAGTTTTAGATTCAGTTTTAGTTTTAGTTTTGCTTTATTTTTGCCTAAAATGAGGACAGTCATTTAAACCATATCCTACATTTTTGTAATAAATTATTTTTAGATTTAGCTAGTAGTATTTAAACCCTTATCATGCATTTAGAGAAGGTTCCTGAAATTTATCAAAAACTTGTCCTCAAAACATGCACTTTTGCACCCTCCGAGGAGGTTTTGATGAATGAATGGAACAAGATTTATTGATATCTGCGTTTAATATCTACTACTGATGTTGCACTTTTTTACTCATAGTGGATGTTGGATTAAGAAGAGATAGATCATTATTGCTGGAGCTCATGAGTAGAACTAGTTATAAATGGTACTTTTATCTCTTAACTGTTTCTGCTTATGTGTTATGGTGATATTCATGTTCAATTATTTATATATGAATGCTTGAATGTTTGAGTTATCATTTGGCACTTTTGTACGGTGATAGCTATTTATTATGCTTAATATATGAGTGACTTATTATGCGATATGTTTTTCACAACTGTTCAGCTAACTTTTTATACGAAACAGTTCATCTTTATTGAATTATATTCTTATAGCAATTGAATGATCTTTATTACCAATTGCTATAGCAACTATTTTAGATCGCATAATTGAAAGATCAAATCCCGGGGTAGTTTTAGAATTAGATATTTCTTCTTATTAGAATACAATTGCATGTCATTAAATTAGATTTTGAATAAAAGCATTTTACTTAGAAGTTATTAGAAAGGAAATATCAATTCTCAACACACACACATAAATTGGGAAACTGGTCCCATATCCGCAGTCAGACCCACTACACCAAACGGAAAAGGAGCTGCTAACCAAGGTCCGGACTGGGTGGGTATCCCCCTTGTAGTAGACCCGATTTTTGGGGCTTCAACAGAACCCAGTAACAAGGAAGGTTTTGTACAGCTGAGATGTGGTGTTCAAAGAGGTGAAAGATGTTATTAAACATGAAGTCCAACAAAAGGAACCTGAGAAGATAGAGTTTTAGCTAAGGGAGGAAGAATTAGACTCTACAGCAGAGGAGGAATCAGAAGATGAAGAGCCACAAACTCCGGGGTTGAGAAGATCAGTTTGAGAAAGAAGGCAGCCAGAAAGGTATAGTCCATCTGCTTTCTGTTTAAATTTTTCTTTATCTATTACTAATAATGATCCCAGAACTGTGAAGGAAGCAGTAGATTCAAAGGATGGGAAACTCTGGAAAGAGGCCATGGTTGATGAAATGGCATCTTTTCACAAAAATGAGGATTGGGATCTGGTGGAGTTGCCGACTGGAAGGAAACCCATTGGCAGCAAATGGGTGTTCAAGAAGAAGACAAATGTAGAAGGAAAGGTGGAGAAATACAAAGCTTGGTTGGTAGCAAAAGGTTATTCCCAAGTGCCGTGAATTGATTTTGGTGATATTTTTTCTCCTGTTGCCAAGGTAACTTCTATTAGATTACTTTTATTTGTTGTTGCTGCTTTTGATTTTGAGGTAGAATAGATGGATGTGAAGACAACATTTATTCACGGGGATCTGGAAGAGGAAATATACATGAAGCAACCTGAAGGCTTTGCGGTGAAGCGTAAGAAAGGACTGGTATGCAAGTTAAAGAAGTATTTTTATGGGTCAAAACAGTCACCAAGGATGTGGTATCAGAAATTTGATACATTTATACGAGGACTTGGCTTCACCAGAAGCAAAGCAGATCACTGTGTGTATTTTAAATTAATTGGTGACCGTGTTATTTATTTGGTCTTGTATGTGGATGATATGTTGTTGGTTGGAAATGAAAAAGAAATTATCCAAGATTTGAAGACCCAATTGTCCTCCAAATTCAACATGAAAGATCTTGGTGCTACAAACTATATTTTGGGCATGGAAATTAAAAGAGATTGGGCAAATAGGAAGCTCTGGTTAAACCACAGGAAGTATTTTGAGACAATATTGCAGAGATTTAATATGCAAGATAGTAAACCGGGGAAGGTTCATATTCCTGTAGGTGTAAATTTATCTGCTTAACAGTTTCCCAAGACACAAGAAGAGGAAGAGGACATGTACCATGTTCCATATGCAAGTGCATTCGGTATCATGATGTATGCAATGGTTTGTACTAGACCAGACATTGCACATGCAGTGGGAGTATTAAGCAGGTTTATGTCAAAACCAGGAAAGGAACATTGGACAACAATGAAGTGGGTTTTTAGGTATTTGCATGGCACTAGTGATTGTGGTTTGTGCTACCAACGAAGACTGGGATTGGACAAAGAGTTGGGAAGAGCACCTCTACAATATTTAGCAGGTCCTTCAAACCCTGCGACAACACAAGTTGTGTGCCAATTTGGAGAAATGCACTTTTGGCATGACCCAGGTTAAATATCTAGGGTACATCATTGATGAGAAAGGTGTGCATGTGGACCTAACCAAGATACAATTCATTCAGGATTGGTCAACCCCAACCACTCTAACAGAGCTCTGCAACTTTCTAGGTCTTTCCCATTTTTGCCGCAGGTTTGTGTTGGGGTTCTCTCATATCACTTGGCCTTTGAGTCAAGTCACAAAGGGTGGAGAAAAAAAAAGTATTTTTGGTCTAAAACCCAACAGAAGGTGTTTTTCGAGTTGAAGCATCGCCTCTACTCTGCACCAATGCTCACATTACCAAACCTGCAACAACCATTTGAGATTGAGACAGACGCCTCTGAATGTGCTACTGGTGCAGTTATTAATTAGCAGGGGAATCTAGTGGCTTACCACAATGAGACACTTTCAGACACAGTCCAAAAGTATCCCACTTACAAAAAATAAATGTATTCCATTATGGAGGCTTGCCGTCAATGGAAGCATTACATTCTGGGTAAGGAAATGGTCTTTCCCACAAACCACTGACCCCTATAGTTCATACAAGAACAAGGGAGGTTGTAGAATGATCGCCATCAGAAATGTTCCACCTACATACAATAGTTCCATTTGAACATTAAGTAAAAGAAGGGAAGCATCAATAACATTTCAGACTACCTCAGCTGACCACAAGTCATGGTGCTAATCACTATGCTCAAAACCTGTGGGAAAAAAACTTCGAGGTGGCCCCATCTTTACCAGAGTGATCCAAAATTTAGCAACACATACTAGACACTCCTGGAAGGGAAGCAAGCTCCAAATTTTCACCTTTAGAATCCATTGTTATGCCACCTAGGACACATATGTGTTCCCTTAAGCAAGCATGCCAATATGATTTGGCAGGCACACTAAAGTCGAGTCATTGGACATTTCAGAGTAGAGAAAAGAGTGGTGATACTGCAGAAGTATTTCTATTGAATGAAACTTCATCAGGATGTTGGGAAGTACATTATATCCTACATCGCCTGTGCCATTTCCAAACCAACCTTCAAGAAGCAAGGCCTATATGCTCCTCTACCTACTCCTAGTTTACCTTGTGAATCTATCTCCATGGATTACATGACGGCCCTTCCTTCTACTAAGCATGATAATGACTGCGTTTTCGTGGTTGTCGACAAATTCTCTAAGATGGTCATCATGGTGACCCGCAAGAAGAGTATCACAACAAAGGCCACTGCTAAGCTCTTCTTTGAGTGAGTGTGGGTACCCTTTGGGATCTCAGAGTCCATTTTCTTAGATCGAGACAACAGAATCATGAGTGCATTTTGGTCAAGTATTTGGTCAATGCTAGATACAAAAATTACTAATTACGTGGCTTTCCATCCCCAAACTTATGGCCAAACAGAGGTTATTAATAGAATGATCATACACATTTTGCGCATGTACATCTTGAAGAACCCATGCAAATGGGATAAAAGCCTCCCCTATGTCCAACACAGTTACAACAGAGATCTCCATAACTCAATGGGCCACAACCCCTTTTAGGTAGGGCTGGGATTTTAGCCATTATGTTCCATTGATGTGGTCATACCATTTGTAGTTACTCAGGCAAATTCGACTCACATCTAGTCCAAAGCCGACAGTGATAACATCTTCATTAAATGTATTCAACACATCCACCAGTAGGTCCATGATATATTGGACAGAGCCAATCCTAAGTACAAGCATCGCCATGATCAACATCAAATGTCACACAAGTTCCATGTGGGTGACAAAATTTGGCTACATTTGCAGAAGGAGCTCCTTATTGGACCCCATTGCAAGATTCGCCCCCTACAATATGGGCCATACACCATCACCAAGGTTGTAGGTGGCAATGCCTTCAATCTCAACATCCCACCATTCCTTTGTCTGCACCCATTGTTCAATGTAGACCACCTTTGTCCATACTTTCCACCATTATTGGACACATCTGACATTGCAAAACAACTCACACCAACAAAGCTCAACCTAGACTTCATGGAACATGCCAAAACTGATCAGATCATGGACACACGAATTAATAACACTCACCAACAGAGGATCCAAGTATATCAAGTTGTCAAAACAAGCCAACGCCTTCACCAGGGCAAGTGGTTCACTAGGGACGAGGTTCAACAAATATTTCCTCACCTCATGGAAGCTTTGCACACAATGGGGATCATTGCTTCCTAAGGGGGGAGGACTAATCTAGGTGGATATTGGTGTCCACCTTTCTATTCCACCTAGACCTCCAGTCAGTTCCATCTGTTTCCTTGTTCATTTTAGCATTCACTTTTTTTAGTAGTTTTTTTAGTCCTAAACTTCTGGAGTATTTTTGACCCCCTAAATGACATTATTTTAGATTTGAAGTAGGTCAATATGCATAGGCAAGCTCCTACCACAAATACTACAGTACTTGGAGATACATTTCCAACAATGAATTATATGCACCAAATAGAGATAATATGACCAAGTTACGACACTGGGAAGTTGGATGCCCAACTAACCCCAACAGGGCCCACAAACTCTTGGCATTACATCTCCTAGGGTTAGGGTTTTGGTTGTTTAGGTTTTTCTCTTGTTGTTCAATAATAAATAGGCCCTTAACCCTCATTGTAGCACAGTTCAGAGGCATGTAGTCTCCACATCTCTTCTCATAGATAAGCTACCATTTTGTGAGCTAGCTTTTATTCTATTTGTAAGCATATTTCAGTATTTTGGATATTAATGAAATGAAGTGTTATGTTTGCTGCATCTCTGTATTTATGGTTATATCTATAATTTTTTGTGTTCCTTTCTAAATTTGGATGATATGTGACCCAATTAGGGGGAACCATGTGAAACCTCAGGAAAAATGCATAAGGTTTGATTCTTTAAAATTTTATTGATTGGTTGGAGGTCGTTGGGTTCGAACCCTTGACCTATGTAGAGACAAGCCAACAGCCCAACCAATGGGCCACACATTATTTTTGTTTCATATTGGGTGCATTCCTTATTTAATGTTTGTTATGTGTCGGTTTTAAAAAGGGTACGCCATGGCTTTGACCAAAAATCCTTCACCTATATTGTTACAAACCAATCACCTATATTGTTATAAACAAACTCTGTTCCAACCAAAATCTAAATGATATTCCACACAACTCCTTTGTAATTGGGTTGCTCAGTAATTTGTTTTAGCGTTCTTTTAAATGGATAAAAATATTATAATGTCGATGACCTATTATTGGTAGGGCTTATGTTGGACCAGTTTTTGTAATGTTCAAATCAGATGTTATTAATAATAGTGCGTCATTGGTTTGTATGGTTATAACCATATGTTACATTTAGTTCAAATGGGTGCTATTATTATATATATGGTTACAATAGTGGGGCACAACCTCCACGGTCTCAAAACTAGGGCTATAGACCGCCAACGCTATAAATATGTAAAATAATTTCCACAATGCCATAAGTCTTTAGTTTTTGAAACATTGTAGAGCCAAGTCTCTTATTTCTTGTTTATGCTTGTCTATTTTGCATACAAGGTAGTTTTGGACCTTGATTTTGTAACAAATGAAAGGAGGTTTTGGGTGGAATTTTTGAGGCCACTTCTTGGTAGTAGAAAGCTCATTTTGTAGTAGAATTGGATGTTTTTTGTGATGAAGTAAACCATTTTAAGGCTAATAGCATTAGATTAATAAAAGAGGCCACTTGTTTGGAGGTAGGACTTGGAGACGTAGTCCACACTGGATGAGCTCTATTATCAATTGATTTTGTTCCTATAAGTTTTCTTATTTTCTCGATCCTCTGTATTTCTTTAAGTTGCAGCGTATTTAATTCCTTTATGCTTGATTTCAATTTATTAATTGCACACTTTAAGCCAATTTAGTTTAATCATACACACTTGAATATTTTTACAAGTTGAGTCACTTTAAAAGATCCTATATCATATATGATTATGGTATTATTTTGATTTGTGATTATAAGAAATTAGTGAAAGAGACTAAATCTTAGTATGTGAGTTAGACAAGAAGGAATTAGGTGAGTTTCACTATTGTGTGGGAATTAAGGTGAAGAGAACCAACCAAAAAAAGAAGTTGTAAATCAAACAAATAAATAAAGTGGAAAACATACTTGAGCTCTTTAGGATGGATAAATGTAAATTAACATGCACTCAATCTTAAGCGGAGGAGTTGGAAAAAGTGTCTAATGCTAATGTGGTTTATAAACTTATCTATGCACTAATGTAGACATGACCATATGCAATAGGAGTTGTAAGTAGGTACATAGGAAATTTATGGTGGGGATATTAAACAAGTGTTAAGAGGATGTTTAGGTAACTATGGGGCATTGATGACTATGTTCTTTGCTATCAGGGGATGGGAGCTAGAAGTTTTATATGCATGGGATTATTAATCATTATTAGAAAGGTGACATGGATAATGTAAATACCACTAATCTGTATGTATTTACATTATTCCATGGAACTTTAAGTTTGAGGAATAAGAGGTAACAAGTGGCAACTCATTTTAATATTGAAGAAGAGTACATTACAACTTCAAAGGCATATAAGTTGTTTAGTTGTAACTATTTTTCATATAAATTGGACTTGAAAATTGGTTCCATGCCTATTTTTTTCTAACATTAACAGTGCAATTTCTTTGGCAACGAATCCCAAGTTTTATCCATGGACAAAACATATAATGAAGGTTATTTTTCACTACTTTTGAGAGGTGGTGGAGTCTAGTAAGGTAATTATACTCAAGTTTGGGAATTATGCCAATGTCATAGGTTCCTTAAATAATCTAGTGGATGGAAGGAAATTTTAATGACGTTGGGGTAAGGTCATGATTTAAACTTGGTTGATGTATTCCAAGTGGGAGATTGTTAGGATGTTTCCAATTAGATCATTTTTGTAACAAGTTATTTCCATTTATATATGGAAATAGAAAGCAATGTTTGGATTTAATTCTTATTCTTTAGAAGAATGATTGTTTCCCAATTGTATTCATAGTTTTAGGGAAATGTTACTTCAAT
The DNA here is from genome assembly GCA_031772625.1 of Pinus tabuliformis. NCBI lineage: Eukaryota > Viridiplantae > Streptophyta > Pinopsida > Pinales > Pinaceae > Pinus > Pinus tabuliformis. Next base: position 1,338,087,913 of record CM062819.1, on the reverse strand, counting down.
GTTTGTACATTTTCATAAAACAAACGAAAACAAGGTGCATAATGATTTTTCCCCAAAGAAGAAAAAAGTATTTGTTGTTATTTGCACTTCTCTACTATAAATTTTATGTTATTTCAAATTTCATTTTTATGTTCAAGATATTTTCTTTGTAAATTATTTATTTATTACAAGTTTCTCTCGAAATTTAACACATTATAACAATAATATTCGCAATTGATTGAATTGTGATTCATCTTTTAGACAATGATTATGATAATCTAGTGGAATATCAAATAAATAAAATTATGAGATGTATATGATTATGATTATGATTATTGAGTGGTATATCACACACACACACACATATGAGGAATACACATGTTTCAAAAAATAAGTCTCAAAGCCATTACAAGGATGTGAGATTACAACATGTCACATGCAAGGATCGAACCTGCGCATGGAAAAGTACATTAGGTAGATATTTATTCACTTCATGCATATACTGAGTATATTAGATTGTTATGTTATCACTTCATTTTGTATATGACAAGAAATAAGAAAGGAATGTATCTAGTCTCCTAGAGGAAAAGCGCAATTCTAAAATTTCAACGAGAATGGGGACTTAAAAATATCTTCATGTTCTCAGAATCACTTTCCATAAGAAATGTTTGATGGATTTTGTAAGTTACTAGTCTATGGGTGTACATCATAATGGAAAATTACATAGCCCCAATCTCCATGAAGGAATAGTCAAGGGCACCAATCATAAAAATATTAAATTCCTTTATCATTTGGAAAGAAACTACCTCCACTCTCCCTTTGATTGGGAAATGGTTGGTTTGATACATTATAAAGGGAGACAAAGTTTAGGTAACACTTAATTTATGGATTAGAAGCAAAGACACCTACAAAATACTAGACTCTATCATATAGGATCTCAATTTAAAGGTTTACATAATTCAAAGAATATAAGAAGGGGACCCCTTACAAATAACCTACAACAATAATGGTGTTTAAGGATAAATTTTTCTCACAGTAGTGAGTTACTTTAGATCAATAGACTTTCCCAAGGTCTTCCAAGATAGAGGGTGTGGAAATAAAGAAAAATACAAAATAAATCAAATGATCTCAAGCATGAAAACTAGAAGTTACAAATAAAGTGGAGGGGATTACTTTCATGTCACAAGGAAACAATTATGGTTGGAGTTTCTATCTTGATTGAAGGAGATCTCTTGGAGATTTCAACTCCTATTCTTGCTTCTAGATCCTTGCAAACAATATAGAAACCAAAAAACCATGATTTCATGCAACAACAATTAATACATGAATATTTGAAACAAACATGTAAATATAAATGAAAAACATGAATGAATCGGGGAAAATATTTTAAGTTTATATTATACCAGAAAAATGAACATGAACATGCATTTTGTAGACTCTACCTAGGGTATCCTCCGCACTAATACCGATTGTGCACTAGATTTGTGTATTAGCTTATTGCAAAAGAAACCCTAGGTTAAACTTTTGACAACATTCCAACATTCTTAATTGTTCCTCCTTTGTGATCGATGAAGAGCTTTATTTTATAGGTTTTTTCCAAGAATGATCACATTGAATTTAGACACTTTCTTGACCATTTATGTTATGAAACCAGCTCACAAAATAGAAGAAAGAGATAGATCAATGACTTCAAAAGTAGCCTCTTCGAGCGGGCAACCTCCTTTACATTACATAAAATGAAAAATTAGTGTATGATACAAATGACAAGACCTCCTTTATATATATAGGATTCTAAGGGGTCACAATATAATCAGAGCTGATATAACAATAATAATGTAAGGGAACAACAATAACAACAGTGGGCTTATATGGGGCACAATAATAACAATATGGGGACAACATGGGCACAACAATAACAATAAGGGGTACAATGACAATAATAATAAGGGAATACACTATTATTATAGGGACCTAACATGCCCCTCTCCTTCAAAAAAGTGTTGTCCTCAACACTTGAGTAGTTTTGGATACTTTTGTATAAATTATCATCCTCCCATGTGGAATCTTTAATGGGTAAGTTCTTCCACTTGATGAGATACTCTGAAATTAATTGATTTTGTAGCTGTCAAGTTCTTGTTTCTGTGATTGCTTCAGGTTCCACTATTGTTTTTCCTTCCTCGTCAAGTTCTGGCAATATTGTTTGAACTAGGAGCTTGTCACCTATAACATTCTTTAAGAATGAAACATGGAAAGCTGGGTGCGCTCGGGAAGATGCAGGAAGTTCCAATTTGTATGCCAAGTACCATTATTTTGCAACATCTTGTACAGACCATAATACTTTGGTGATAATTTATTATCCTTCTCCTTCTTAGCTTGCTTGAGGGACATTTGTTTGTATGGTTGTAGCCGTAGAAATACCCAGTCACCTACATCAAAACTTCTTTCACTGCGATGTTGATCTGGTTGTTGTTTCATTATATTTTGCGCCAAAGTGAGGTTATCCTTTAAGAGTTGGAGAACTTTTTGTTGATGCTTGATGTGATCTTCCACATCTTGAACCTTAGAATTTTCTCTCAGATATGATGTGATGGACAGTGGATGATATCCATAAAGAACTATAGATGGGGTCATTTTTTCTACAGTATGGAAGGAAGTGTTATACCACCATTCAGAGAGAGGCAACCATTTGACCCATTGTGTTTGCTTATCATATACAAATCAACGAAGATATCCTTCCAAACATTTGTTAACTATCTCAGTTTTCCCATCAGATTGAGGATGATAAGATGAGCTATGAGCTAACTGAGTACCTAGACAAGAAAATAATTCCATCCAAAAATTTCCAGTGAAAATAGGATCTTTGTCACCTACAATAATCTTTGGGTTTCCATGTAGCTTTTGAATTGTTTCCATAAATTAAATAGAAACTGTAATGGATTTAAAAGGATGAGATAATGCAGAAAAGTGTGCACACTTGGTAAGTCTATCAACTACCACCATGATGACACTTTATCCTTCGGACTTGGGTAAACCTGTGATAAAATCCATTGAAATCTCCTCCCAACGTTGACTTCGAATGGATAAAGTTTGTAATAGACTTGGGGTCTTAATTTTCTCAACCTTATTTTGTTGGCAAACCAAACATCCCACCACAAAATTTTTGAATATCAGATTTAAGGCCATCCCAAAACAAATCCTTCTTAACCCTGTGGTAAGTTTTTAAAAATCTCAAATGCCCTCCTAAGGGAGATGTGTGCAATTCTAGAAGAATCTTTTGTTTGAGTTGGGAATTATTACATAGGTATGAGCAATCTTTGTACCATAACGAATCATTTTCCAACAAAATGTATCAAATGTACTGGGATCTTGCTGCAACTTTTGAATGAGTGCCCACACTTCTTCATCATTATTCCATTCATCCCTTGCTTCATTTATCCAATCTGGTTGGATAATAGAAATGGCACAAAGAAATGCTTCCACATCCTCATCCTTTCTTGAGAGTGCATCTGCAACAACATTTTGCTTCCCTTTTTGTAGATGATTTCAAATTCATAACTCAACATCTTTGTGACCCATTTTCACTTCTCTTCTAAATATAATCTTTGTTCTAAAAAGTATTTAAGACTATCATGATCTGTTCTTACCTTTGAAGTGTCTTCCCATTAGGTAAGGTCACCATTTCTTAAGTGCATGTAGTATTGCTAATAATTCCTTCTCATAAATAGCTTTCTGTAAATATTTTCCTTTGATTGGACGACTTTAGAAATCAATGGGTCTTTCTTCTTGCATTAAAACAACACTAATTCCATTTCTTGAGGCACCACATTCCACAGTAAAGTTTTTTGTGAATTCTGGCGTAGCTAAGACTGGTGCTTGGCACATTGCCTCTTTAAGATGTTCAAAGGCCTTCATTGCTTCTGGAGTCCAACAAAATGCATCTTTCTTCAGTAATGTTGTTAGAGGTGTCTCTATTCTCCCATAATTCTTAACAAACTTTCGATAATACCCTGTCAACCCGAGAAATCCTCACCGATGCTTTATGGATGTGGGGATTTTCCATTCCTTAATGGCTTTAATTTTTCTAGGGTCTACCTTGACACCTTCATGAGATACAATATGACCCATATATTCCACCTCTTGTACTCCAAAGAAATATTTGGAGCTTTTTTCATATAATTGTTTCTCCTCCAATATTTTGAGCACTTTGTCATCATGTTGAACATGATCCTTCCAAGACTTGTTGTAGATTAGTATATCATCAAAAAATACTAACACAAATTTTCTAAGAAAGGGTTTGAAAATGGAATTCATCAAACCTTGAAATGTAGAAGGTGCATTGGTAAGGCCAAAAGGCATGAACAAAAGTTCATAATGACCCTCATGAGTTCTAAATGTTGTTTTCAGAATATCTTCTATCTTCATTCTGATTTGATGATATCCTGAACAAATGTCTAACTTGGTGAAGTAAATTGCTCCATGCAATCCATCCAATAATTCATCAATGATAGGAATGGGAAATTTATCTTTAATAGTGAGCTTGTTGAGCTACCTATAATCCGGAGACATGCGCCATGATCCATATTTCTTGTGCACCAATACTACTGGAGTAGAGAAAGAACTTTAACTAGGTTGAATTATACCAACCTCTAGCATTTCTGCAACCATACATTTAATTTCACTTTTTTGGGCAGAGGGATATCTGTAAGGCCTGATGTTTGGAGGAACACTTCCTGGAATCAAATGAATAGCTTGATCATGATCACAAATAGGTGGGAGGCCTTTGGGAGTCTCAAATACCTTGAATGATTGTCCAAGACTTTTTGGAGATCTGGAGAAATAGATGATTCCAATGTGGGAACCTCTAGAGAACATATTTGTGCAATTATGCCTCATTGTTCTTTATTTAGAAGCTTTGTCATGCCATTAGAGCTAATTATCTTTCTTGGTTTCCCTGTGATACCCCTTAATTCAACTTCCTTTCCTTCCAAAAAAAATTTCAAGAAAATTTCTTGAAAATTAAAAGCTACCATACCCAAATATTGTAGCCATTAGACTCCTAGTACAACATCAGCACCACCTGTTATAGCTCCATTTACCACTTTTGGTTGATTTGATGCTTTGGTTATGGCCTAGGACAACCCTTCCTTTCCAGACTTGGTCCAAATTCTAAAAAGCAATGTTTTAATCCACATACTCTATTTAAAAGCATGTACACGTGGGTCAGTCTATACCCAACTTGCATATATGTGTTAAAAATCTAAGCAATATATAATCTCCTTAAATTCAGGTGGTGTTTACGGGTTTTACTTGTTACTCACCTACTATAGCCCATGGCCCAACTGTTTCCCAACTGAAAAAAACTAATTTGGTGAAGTATAAATAAACCTCCATGGAAAGGCCTAAAAAGAGGGAGAGATGAGATATTGATATTATAGTTGATTACATCCCTAATCAAGTCTGAAGAAAACCTTGTGCCTCTTGCATTCCCAAGTTATAGGAAACCTTTTTTTCCTTCTTTGAGGTGTCTATCATCTTTGTATGACATCCTAGTGTAACTTTACAGAGGAGGACTGCTGAGGCCTGGGCAAGATGGATCCAGAGGACGGTTCTGCTTGGAGCTGGAGGAAGACTCGAGTTGTAGTTTTCCACATTTCATTTAGCTTACATCAATAAATAAATGTTGTTCTATTCCTAATATTTATTGTGTTTATTCATTAATCTATGTTATGATTTACATATGAAATCTTATGTTAATTCTCATTTGCTCACGTGCTTATACAATTTAACACCTATATCATGAACATGCTTTCTATTATTGTTGTTGTATATGCTTTGCTTGGATAAGTTACAGGTTCTAAAGGAATTGGAAGGAGAAAAGGGTTTGGACCCTACGGAATTGACCTCGAACGTAGGACCTCCGGGTAATACCTCTTCTTCCTACTTCAGTAGTTTAAACATTTAGACTGCTTTTCTGCGTGTTTCTTTATGCTATATTCCCTCCACTCTCTTGGGCTTTTCAACCCAAGACCCTAGGGTGTTTCTACCAAAACAAAATTGGCAACTCCATTAGGGAAAATATTCTTGTTTTTCCTAGTTTGGGTTGTTTTTTCTTGATCAGGGTTTGTTTTCTTGATTTCTTGTTTTTACAGTGTCAGTGACTTATTGGCTTCCCAGGCATCAAGTTTGATCTTTTGGATCAGGCCTTGATTTTTTATTTTTCTTAATTGAGCTTTTTATATGCATCTTTTTAATGGATACAGTAGCGTATACACGATTGTTTCCTCAAATAGACTCATGTATATGCGAGTTTCCTGTGTTTGAAATGTGTGTACATGCCTCTGTGCCTTTACACAGTTGCGTATACCTAATTTTGAATTGATTTTTCAAAATCTTTTGCCCAGTTAAGTCTGTTTCCTGGTGAATTTTTCTATTTTCTAGTCATTCACTGTCAGTGAAACTCCGCTTTCTTGCAAGTTTTCAATTTCAAATCTTCTTCTCAGTGAAAAACCTAGTTGACCTAGGATTTATTTTTTAGTAAGGTTTCAGTTTGTGTTTTGGGTTCAAGGCTTCTGTAAGAAGTTCTTGGTTGTTCTGGATTTCCAGAACAAGAAATTGGTTTTAGTTTCATTTATAACCGAACTTTCATATTTCTTTGCTTTGATTTTCTTTTTGGTTGACCTATTTTGTTTTTCATGGTTTTTTAGTGTCTCTTTGGCAATCTTTAGAGTATTTCTTGACATTCTATTAGTTTGATGAAGTCTTTTATACTACTATTCAAATCAGTTAATGCAAGTTTGTAGTCCTCTCTCGTTTCAAGTTTCATTTTATTGATGAGTTGGATCTCTTGCGAAGTTCAGGGACCCTTTATGCTTGTTTCTTGATCTTTGAAGTTTAGTAGTCTTTTGTGACCTCGGAAATTTCTTTGGGTTTTTAATAGAAAAAGACAAAAAACATAGCTTTTTCCTTTCTTTTTCTTTTCAAGTTTTTGTTTTTAGTTTCTTTTGTTTTGTTTTTGAGAAATTGAGAACTTTTTCAATTCGCTTTGCTTGGTTTCAAGGGAAGTTTGTCTTTGGATTTTTTTCCTCTCTGTAGTCAAGCTGGCCTATTGATCTTGTGAAGGAACACTTTTGCTTCTTGTATGAGCATCCATGGACCATCATTATAGTCTGCATTAAGATAGTTTGCACTGTATGCATTTTAGTCTTTTTGTTAGATTTTGAGTGTGTGGAGTGTGTTTTCTAGAAAAAGAAATTTTTTCTTGTATAATTTTATGTGTAGAACTTTACATAAATCCCTTTTCATCAAAGAAAAATAGCTGAACTTACATATAGCTAATTTTCTATTGATTTATTTTGTGTCAAAAAATCATAAGTTTCACTCTCATTTTACCCATGACTTAAAGAACAACTTCTTAAAATCAAACGCTTAATTAAAAAGAACTATAACATATTTTGGATTTGACATTAATTACACCATCAAGTCTAGCTCTTTAGGGCCTTGGAATAGGTGAGTGGATAGTTAACTCTCCAAGGCCACTCAAACTATCAAACATAGATGTTGAATAATGAGTGAAATTGAGTGTCATTAGAAAGACTAGGAAAGCTTCGTGACTGGGAGTCAAGCACGAGGGAGAGTGAAGACAAGGACGAGATATACCCCCTCTCCTATTTGTTGGATCCCACCTCAAGACTGTTGCACCCGACTTTTGATATGAACTAGTGCCCATAGTTGCAATTCCTAGGGATCACACAGGTGGTTACGGATGGGAATCCTGCAGCACCTGAGGCGGGACATTGCATCAAATTCATTAGTACTCCTAGAGGGTACCCTTGTGAAGCTTTGGTGCTTGCACCGTCAAAGGATTTTGTCTGGAGTTCAGCGTAACTATTTATGTCACCTTCTCAAATAGGCCTGGGCTGTCATTATCCCAGACTATCTTCGAAAGGTCCCTTACTTCACTTTCTTGTATTTTGGTGTTCGATCCTCATCACCCAGAGCGGAAATACTTGGAAGTTGGTTGATTGGTTGCATATTTAGGGACTTTATAGTCGATTTATCTTTTCTCTTTGTATTTAGTTGGTTTTAGGTGGATTTTTCTTATCACTTTTGGACCTTAGATTCTGAGTGACTGACCTACCACTCCATCGATCTTGAAAGGATTTTGATCTTTCTTTTTGAAAGTTGTGGAGTTTCCTCCTTAAGGGAAAAGGTTTTGATTATGCATCTCTCTTCTTTGGAAAGTCATTGCTACATTCTTGTAAGGGAAGGATCTACGAATAAGTTTGGTATGGCCAATATTGTTGGGTTGTGTTATATTCTTTCCATGACTAGCTCCCCTAGTTAATCATGGGGTTAAAGTGGGGGGGGCAACCCCCCCCTGTCTAGGGGGTTTGAGGGGGGTGAGTAGCCCCCCTCTACGGGGTCCAGGGCAGCGCCCCAGGGAAAATTGTTTTGGACCCTATATTAGGTTGGGTAGACTTACCTGTGGTTTTGTGCAAGGTTTTCTCACATGGTTTTGGATGCGATGGTTTTTGGTCCATGGTATTGGATGCTTCGGCATGTATAAATATGTATTGTAACATTGAAAGGAACATAATGAAAAATCAAGTTGGTAGTCTCGGTTTCGGGATCCAGGGGAAAATCTCTGTGTATATGTGTTTTATGTGTTATGTTCTCGCATTATTTATTTCTTGTTCTTATAATTTGTATGCAGGTAATTTCTATATGGGGTTAAAACCTACATTTGGTATCAAAGTAGTTTTGGCTTCAAGGGGATGCCTTTATTGCTAAGGAGTTTTGCTCGGGCCTGAGGTAGACCTATTCAGTGGGAGATCTGTGAGGTCGATTCTGGTGGTGAAAGAAGATGGCAAGCAGTGGAAAGGTAGAGATCGAGAAATTTAATGGTCAGAGTTTTGAGTTGTGGAAACTCAAGATGGAGGATTTGTTGGCGGATAAATATCAGTGGATCACAGTAGAACCAGGTACTAAACCAACGGGAGTTTCTGATGAAGAATGGAATAAGTTGGATTGGAAGGAAAAGAGCACAATACAATTGTGTGTCTCAGATTCAGTATTGTTGAATGTATTAGGGGAAGCTACAATGAAGGCTTTGTGGGACAAGTTAAGGACTTTGTACTAATCTAAGTCTCTGGTGAATAAAATTTTCCTACGGATAAAGCTGTATAACCCAAGGATGAAAGATGGAGACTTGGTCACAGAGCATATGAACACATTCAATACTGTGGTAAGTAAATTATTATATGTTGATATTAAAATTTCAAATGAAGATAAGTGCATCAGTTGTTGTGCTCTCTACTAGATTCGTGGGATAGTCTGGTTATTGCAATAGGTAGTAATGCAACTGCCTTGTAGTTTGATGAAATAGTCTCATCCTTGCTGACGGATGAGATCAGACGGAAAAATATGGAGAGACAGAATGGTGATGCCTTGTCTGTATGAGGATGGCCTCAGAATAGAAAAAAAAATAAGTCATCGAGTGGGAGATGTGAATCTAGAGGGAGATCTAAATCTCCAGGAAAACCTGTAAAGGTGGTGTGCTGGAAATGTGGAAAGGAAGGGCACTACAAAAGGGACTATAAATCTAAAGATCCTGACAAAGGAAATGGATCTGATGATGTTCCTTCTACAGAGGCGAAAACCACCTCAAATGAAGGTGGGGATGTGTACTTGGCTTCCAAGTACACATGTAGATCATGAGGCATTGTTGATTGACTCAGGTGCATCCTTTCACTTCACTCCCCACAGAGATTGGTTCTATGAGTATGAGAAATATGATGGTGGTGATGTCTTCTTGGGGGATGACAGGAAGGCTAGAATCATTGGTCATAGAAAATTTAAGTTTAAGTTGCAAGGTGGAAGGATTAGAACACTTTCGGGTGTTCTGCATATTCCTGCATTAGCCAGAAATTTGATTTCTATAAGAAAGTTGGATGATGTAGGTGTAAAAACAGTGTTCGAGAAAGATACCTGCAAGATGGTTCGGGGAGCACTAGTATTGATGCGGGGAGTTCGGATTGGAACTCTGTACAAGCTGCAAGGTAGCACTGTTATTGATGGGTGCAACAATTCTATGGTTCCTGAAAGTGGAGCAGAAAATCTAGTGGTATCTGAAGAAAAGACCATGCTATGGCATCAAAGGCTTGGACATATTAGAGAGAAGGGCCTTCGAATACTTCATGGTAAAGGTATGGTAGAAGGTATGACTAATAGCTCTCTGGATTTTGATTTCTGTGAAATTTGTGTATATGGGAAGCAGAATCGGGTGAGTTTCCCCTCTGGTGGTAAGAGGGCAAAACAGATATTAGAGCTTGTGCACAGTGATTTGTTTGGACCTATGAAGGTTCCATCACTGGATAAGTCTGTGTACTATGTATCATTTACAGATGACTTCTCAGGGAATACATGGATATATTTCCTCAAGAATAAATTTGAAGACTTTGATAGGTTTAAAGAATTTAAGGCTCTAGTGGAAAACCAGATAGAGAAGAAGATAAAGGTGCTGGGGACAGATAACGGTGGAGAGTTTTGTAGCAAGGAATTTGAAGAGTTCTGTAAGAAGTGTGGTATAGCATGGTAGAAGACTACTCCATACACACCTGAGAAAAATGGAGTTGCAGAAAGAATGAACAATACATTGATGGAAAGGGAAAGAAGCATGCTTAGTGGTGTCGAGTTAGGATAGGAATTCTGGGCAGAGGTGGTGGAGACAGCATGTTACCTGGTCAACAGATCACCTTCATTAGCATTGGAGGATAAGACTCCACATGAGGTATGGACTGGTAAAAAACCCTCTCTTTCACATCTAAGGGTATTTGGATGTGATGCATATGTACATGTTCTAATGGAGAAAAGAACAAAGTTGGATAGTAAATCTAAAAAGTGCATCTTTATTGGGTATAAGGATGGTTTAAAGGGTTATAATTTTTGGAACCCAGTAACAAGGAAGGTTGTGTACAACCGAGATGTGGTGTTCAGAGAGGTGAAAGATGTTATTAAACATGAAGTGCCATCAAAGGAACCTGAGAAGACAGAGTTTGAGCTAAAGGAGGAAGAATCAGAATCTACAGCAGAAGAGGAATCAGAGGATGAAAAGCCACAAACTCTGGTTGTGAGAATATCAATTCGAGAAAGAATGCAGCCAGAAAGGTATAGTTCATTTTCTTTCTGTTTAAATTTTTCTTTATCTATTACTGATGATGATCCCAGAACTGTGAAGGAAGCAGTAGATTCATAGGATGGAAAACTCTGGAAAGAGGCCATGGTTGATGAAATGGCATCTTTGCACAAAAATGAGGCATGGGATCTGGTGGAGTTGCCGGCTGGAAGGAAACCCATTGACAGCAAATGGGTATTCAAGAATAAGACGAATGCATAAGGAAAGGTAGATAAATACAAAGCTCGGTTGGTAGAAAAAGGTTATTCCCAGGTGCCGGGAATTGATTTTGGTGATATTTTTTCTTTTGAATTGACCGGAGAATCCACAGTATAAACATTTTTGAACCAACGTTTCGAATCCCAAGTGGGATCCATCATCAGGGTTGAAGAATGATGATAAAAGAAGAGCAAGCAGGGAGAATAAATACTAACGAGGCCAAAACTATCTAAGGAGGAACAAACAGTCGGCTAGAATCCTAAATTTATATTATTATTATTTTTAATATTTTTATTTCATTTTGATTATTATTAATAATTATCATTTAAATAAATTAATATAATATTAATATTAATATGATAATAAATAATTATTATATAATAAATAATTAACTATTACTAAATAATAATAATAATTAAATTTTTTATAATACCAATTATAAATTAATAACTAAATTAATAAAATCAAAACCTATTATGAATGATTAATATTTATTTACAACTAACCTAAATAATAAATTTTAAATCATATTTATTGATTAATATATTAATTTAAATTATATTAGAAAATATAAATAATTAATAATTAAAATAGATGAATATAATAATTCATATATTAATTAATAAAATAGCTGATAAATAAATTAATATAGACTTTTTATATATAAAAAAATTTATATAATTAAAATAATAATGATCAACTATTTGATTTCCAAATAAATTAAATTAATAAATATTTGATCTTATTAATAATTAATTATTTATACTAGATTAATATAATAATTCATAAATTCATAAAATAACTAATGTATAAATCAAAATTAATAATAATCAATTATTTTATAATAAATAATTAATTTCTATTTATATTTGAATAATGTATAATAATTGATTAATTATTATTATTATTATATAATAATAATAATTGAATTTTATATTAATAATTATTAATTAATAATAAAATTAATGTCTTATAATAAATTAATAATTCTTATAATAAATATTATAAAGAATAAATTAATAAATTTTATAGATTTATTACATTATATTAGAAAACATAAATAGTTAATATATAGTTAACTAATGAATAAATTAATTGATAGCTCTATATAGAAAGAAATTAAATTATTATAGAATAACAGAGGACAACATACCTGAGGACGCATTACCTGGGGATGGGATGGCGACTTTTAACTCCATTGATCAAGGGCAGCCAGATATTTTTTCTACTGTTGCCAAGGTAACTTCTATTAGATTACTTTTATATGTTGCTGCAACTTTTGATTCTGAGGTAGAATAGATGGATGTGAAGACAACATTTCTTCACGGGGATCTAGAAGAGGAGATGTACATGAAGCAACCTGAAGGCTTTGCGGTGAAGGGTAAGAAAGAACTGGTATGCAAGTTAAAGAAGTCTTTGTATGGGCTAAAACAGTCACCAAGTATGTGGTATCAAAAATTTGATAACTTTATACGGGGGCTTGGCTTCACCAGAAGCAAAGCAAATCACTGTGTGTATTTTAAATTAATTGGTGACTGTGTTATTTATTTGGCCTTATATGTGGATGATATGTTGTTGGTTGGAAATGATAAAGAAATTATCCAGGATTTGAAGACCCAATTGTCCTCCAAATTCGAGATGAAAGATCTTGGTGCCGCAAACTATATTTTGGGCATGGAAATTAAAAGAGATCGGGAAAAGAGGAAGCTCTGGTTAAACCAGAGGAAGTATGTCGAGACAATACTGCAAAGGTTTAATATGCAGGATAGTAAAATGGTGAAGGTTCCTATTCTTGTAGGTGTAAAGTTATCTGCTGAATAGTGTCCCAAGACACAAGAAGAGGGAGAGGACATGTCCCGTGTTCCATATGCAAGTGAATTCGGTAGCCTGATGTATGCGATGGTCTATACTAGACCATACATTACATATGCAGTGGGAGTATTGAGAAGGTTTATGCCAGAACTAGGGAAGGAGCATTGGACAACAGTGAAGTGAGTTTTCAGGTATTTGAATGGCACTAGTGATTATCGTTTGTTCTACCAAGGACCAGGATTGGACAGAGTTTTGGATATTCATGGCTTTGTTGATGCAGACTGGGATGGAGATCTGGATCAAAGAATATCTACAAGTGGGTATGTGTTTAACCTATTTGGAGGTGCAGTCAGTTGGATGAGTAAGAAACAATCTGTAGTGGCATTATCAACTACACAGGTAGAATACATGGCAACCACTAATGCAAGCAAGGAAGCAGTTTGCTTGCAGAGATTGTGTTCAAGTATGGGTTTAGTAGAGGGAGCTATAAGGATAGAATGTGATAGTGAAAGTGAAATATTCTTGGCAAAGAACCCTGCTTATCATTCAAAGGCAAAGCACATTGATGTTCAGTATAACTTTGTGAGGGATATGATAGAAGACAAAAAGGTGTTGTTGGTAAAGGTGGACACTTTGAAGAATACTGCAAATACATTGACAAAAACTATGAGCTCTGATAGGTTCTCCTGGTGTGAGAAACAATGGGCATTGCAGGGCTAGATAAATGGCTAAGCTCTCCTATGGCCCCATGTGTAAAGAAAACAACAAGTGGGAGAATGTCTGGTTGTGTTATACTCTTTCCACGACTAGCTCCCCTAGTTAACCAGTGGGTTAGAGGGGGGGAAGAAGCCCCCCCTATCTAGGGGGTTTGAGGGGGGTGGGTAGCCCCACTCTATGGGGTTCGGGGCAGTGCCCCAGGAATTTTTTTTTTGGACCCTATATTAGGTTGGACAAACATACCTATGGTTTTGTGCATGGTTTTCACACATGGTTTTGGACGTGATGGTTTTCGGTCCATGGTATTGGATGCTTTGGCATGTATAAATATGTATTGTAACATTGATAGGAACATAATGAAAAATCAAGCTGGCAGTCCCGGTTTTGGGATCCAGGGGAAAATCTTTGTGTATATGTGTTTTATGTGTTATGCTCTTGCATTATTTATTTTCTGTTCTTAGAATTCGTATGCAGGTAATTTCTGTACAGGGTTAAAACCTACAATATTCCTGTGGAGACCAACCAAGGTACCTTTCCAAAAGGGGATCCTTGTGCTTTTCCTTTATTTGGAAACGTTAGTACCCCCTTGATGGCCACTTTGAATATTCCTGGATTGAATGTTGGACTACCAGTTAAGCTGTGGTCCACTATGAATATTCTATATGTTCTTGAAGCTTCTTAGATGAATTCTTTATTTCAAGGGCATCAAATTGGTGTTGTTTTTTCATATTCTTTAAAAGAGAAATCTAGGATTCCTCTTTCTCCTCCCTCTTGTAATAAGAGATTTAAAAAGAAGAGAAGGAGGAAGATGAAGAAGAAGAATAGTTATATCCATGAATCATCATCAACCTTTGCTAGTCATGTTGGAGATGAGCTTTCATCCACTACGAGTCACACTGGGAGCATAAGTCTAGTCACTGCAAGTCATACTAGCAATGAATCAACACCAACCCCTGCTAGTCATGTTGGAGATGAGATTTCAGCTGCTACAAGTCACGCTGGGGGCATAAGTCTAGTCACTACAAGTCATACTAGCAATGAATCATCACCAACCCTTGCTATTCATGTTCTTTATGAGCTTTAAATTGCTACAAGTCATGTTGGGGGCATGAGTCTAGTCACTGCAAGTCATACTAGCAATGAATCATCACCAAACCCTGTTATTCATGTTAGAGATGAGCTTTCAGCCGCTTCAAGTCACGCTGGGGGCATAAGTCTAGTTACTACAAGTCATACTAGCAATGAGTCATCTCCAACCCATGATAGTCATGTTGGAGATGAGCTTTCAGTCACTGCAAGTCATGTTGGGGGCATAAGTCTAGTCACTACAAGTCATACTAGCAATGAATCATCACCAACCCCTGCTAGTCATGTTGGAGATGAGCTTTTAGCCGGTGCAAGTCACGCTGGGGGCATAAGTCTAGTCATTGCAAGTCATACTAGAAATGGGTCACCTACCTCTATGAATCATATTTTTGTTAAATCACTTGCTTTTGTGAGTAGGGCTGGGGGCACAAGTCCTATCTATCTTGGGAAAGAGTCACTGGCCTCTGCAAGTCATGTTGGGGACTCTCTGCAAACCACTACTAGTCATGTTGGCGAAATGGATGTTGATCAAAAATCTAGGCGTAGAAGTTTTAAACCTAAGTTCCCTTGTAAGATATGTAAGGGAGACCATCTTACTCATTTGTGCCCTGGTATTCCATTGGTACAAAGGATATGGTCCGAGTCTAAAGGTTCTTCTACTCCTGAATCTATTGTGGTTTCTCAACAGTCTCATCAACCTTTGGTTGATGAAGTGGTCGAGCCAGTGCAATCTCTGGCTGATTCCACTCCTCTTTTGGGGGGTGAAGTTCCTAACAATAGAGTATTTTTTATTTCTAGTATAGAGTCTTCTGGTCTAGGGGGCATTCTAGTCTCTTTGAATGTTCCCCCTCCAAGTTCTAGGAGCGTCTCCTTTGATTTGGATAATCTTGTCAAGCCTCTTCTTCCTTCAGCTAATCCTTTCCAAATAAAGGTTAGAGTTAATTCCACAAATGTCTATCGATGTATGGTGGATGAAGGATCCTCTACAAGTAATATATCCTCCTTGAATTGGAAAGCTTTGGGTTCTCGAAAGTTTTTGATAGTTGATAGTCAGTTGTTAGCCTATGATAGAAGACTTGGTGAATCTATGGGTGTCCTCAATTGCCTATTACTTTAGGTGGGAGGATTGTTTTTATCTATATGATGGTGGTTGATTTCCCTTTATAATTTAATATGCTAATTGGGTGTGATTTTGTTTATGCTATGAATTCTGTGGTGTCTTCACTCTTTCGAGTGATGTGTTTTCCTCATAACATAAATATTGTCACTATTGATCAGCTTGCATCTGATAATCACCACCCTAATTTGAATTTACTATAGAATACCCCTTGGTTTGTTCCAGGTGTTCAAGTAGAATCTACCCTGCCATGGGTGAACTATGTGGCATTGAATTCTCAATGTTCAATTGTTTTTTAGAAGGATCCTTTGAACTATTATTTTCCTTCTTGGGACTTGGTCCCGGCAGTTGACCGAATGATTCTCATGATTTCTTGGAGTTTGATTTTGCTTCACAGGAGGAACTTTTTGAAGCCATGAGTTTTAACTACCAAAGGATTCCTTAGCCTAAGCTTCGCGAGGGGCTTGTCCTAAAGAACTATTATGCGTAAACCACAAGGATGTGTGGTTCCTTGTACATATAAGGTACGCATTTTCAAGTTTTGTATGCTATAACACAAGCTTTTATCTAAAGTTGAGATATGGGATGTATTAACTTCTTGTATAGTGTTCCTAATTACGTCTACAGAACTTGGAAGACTTCTCCTTTGGACATTTTTATGGTTGATTCGCTCTTACAGGTATTAGTTCTCGAAACTGGCATATAAGTTAGGTTTTTCACCTGCATTATTCATTTATCAATTTTCGTTTCCATTTTGGCCTTATGATCGACCCCACCAAAATATGACATAGAACCTTCTCATTGCTTAGAAGTGTCATGACTTGTGTGGTAGAGCCTACTTTATCATGGGCGCCCTAGATAATACCTTATTGTCACTTGGCACCCATGCTAAGCTTTTGTTCTCAGGCTCAGGAGTCCTCTTTAGTCCCGCCATGACTTATGCGTTGAATATTCATTCTCTTACTTCTTCACTATTTTTCTGGCTTTATACCCTAGAGGCTCCTTTGTGTTGATTTGTATTGTTGCATTGCATGTTGACCATTTGTACCTTTTGGCCTTAAGCCGACTTCACTTGGACTCGTGTTTAAGCCACCTTTTAACCATGTCTTTTTGTGAAATCAACCTTGCAATCACTTAGCCTCTGCAACTTGACACCTTTTACCCTTGGAAAGAACATTACTTTGAATGTCATTGACCAGTTTCATCACCTTGCCTTGAGCATAGGAATGTTCCCCTCCCAGGAACTAGTGCGTCTGTATTTGGACACTTGTTCTTTCCATTGTACCATAGGCATTCTTTTATTCTTTTTCAGGATTCATAAATATGAAAAAGACAAAAAAATTACATATTACAAAAAGAGCAAGAATGGGACATTATTTCCATGATTGATGGGCAGCTAGAGTCAATTTGGTGTGCCCTTGAACAAAGCACTCAAAATTAAGTCTTTCCTCCATTGGGATGGGCTTTAGTTTGACTTAGGAGAGCCTTAACCTTGTTATTTAATCAGTACTCCTCCGATTGGTTATCTCTTCCAATCATATGGAGATTTTTTTTATGTCTCATACATGACAAACTTATACAAAGTTATCATATGCTGTCATGTAGTCACATTTGAGTCGTGCTTTTGTTCAAGGGAAGTAAACCTGAGTCAGCCTTTCTGCGGTGTCCCTTGACCTATTTTTAGTCGGCCATCCTTGGTTTTCAGAGTCATGTTCATTATCACATCAGCTATTTGGTCCTTTTCTCATGCTAGTTTGAGAAGGTCTCCACTGACTTCCTACTGCCGAGTTTTTCTCTTATCGACTATGATAAATTGCTCTGAGAGCGGATCTAGAGCTTGACCCTAGCCCTACTTTCATTATTTATAGGTCACCTTGTGCTCAGCATTGATCAGTATCATGGTTCTTTGACTAAGTGGTTTCCCTTGTGTTCGACGTCAGCTTTCATTATCACACATTGGGATTCGTGTAGTACCTTGGTTTCCATTTGACCCTATTGGTGGATTCCTTGCCTCTGTGTCAGCTTTCATTATTGGTTGGTTCATAGGGTTTCTATCATGCACTAGCTACATCTTATGTATGCTGGAAACGTGCTTCGGTATGGTTACTACATCTTTCTTCATCTAATTCCTTCCACATTATTGGCCTATGGGTTACACTCGCGTTGGATTGATGAAGGATGCCTTAATGCCTTGCTTCTAGTGGATCTTTTCCCATCGACTTCAAGTCATTACTCTGGGAACAAGGTCTAGAGTCAATTTGGAAATGCCTTAGGGTTCGAAGTCATCACTGACAGACTCCTTCACTATCGACAGTTGGAAAACGTCATTGTCTCTTGATTGATAGATTCTTCCAAGTGTTCAACTTTAGCTCATTTATTCGCACTTGTTATATTACTATCATTATCAGTGAGTAGTCTCGCATTTGTTAATGGTATACATCAATGACCGATAATCAAAAGATTCCTCAAATGGTCAACTTCAGATCATTTATTCCCATTGTGTAGAAATGTACCATGGCGGTCGGTGAAGACCTCAAGTTTGCATCAACATTTCTTGGTTCACTTGTCATCTGCTCATGTTTCTACTAGTTGACACCATCCACCTTATATGTTGCAGTTCATTACAGTGACATCCTATATGTTGGCACCCGAGTTGCGTGTAGTACCATTTGTTACACCATTCTACTTGGTACTTTTTGGATCAGCGTTATGACTTTAGTGATCAGCTTTCTACTTCAGCGTCATTGATCAGTTCTTTATATGTGATATTAAGACATGTATTTCTATGGATATGATCGGATGATCCACTATGTGTTTTCAGTTCCTTTATACTTGTATACATGTTGGATCCACTTTTGTACTTGACAAGCGAACATGATTTATTATCTATGAGCATGGGTATGCCCACCTTAGACAACAACTTTCTTTCTGATCTCTTTCACTGACTTGGCAGGCTGAATTCTGGTGAACTCCTCTTAGGTCTCGGCATGATTCCTTCTATACACTTAATACATTTCGGCCATCATGTACCCCTTCTGACCTCATATATTAGGGGGCATCTGTTATAGCACCATTTAGCACTCTTGGTAGTTTTTATGCTTTGGTTATGGCCTAGGGAAACCCTTCTTTTCCAAACTTGGTCCAAATTCTAAAAAACAGTGTTTTAATTCCCATATGCTATTTTTCCCTCTATAAAATGTGTGTACATGTAGGTCAGTC
This sequence comes from Pinus tabuliformis, assembly GCA_031772625.1. Classification (NCBI taxonomy): domain Eukaryota; kingdom Viridiplantae; phylum Streptophyta; class Pinopsida; order Pinales; family Pinaceae; genus Pinus; species Pinus tabuliformis. The sequence continues at coordinate 1,338,068,591 of CM062819.1, read as the reverse complement.
TATACCCAACCCACGTATATGTATTAAAAAACTAAAAAATATATAATCTCCTTAAATTCAGGCGGAGTTTACAGGGCTTACCTGTTACTCACCTACTATAGCCCGTGGCCCAACTATTTCCCAACTGAAAAAACTAATTTGGAGAAGTATAAATAAACCTCCTTGGGAAGGCCTAAAAAGAGGGAAAGATGAGATATTGATATTATAGTTGATTACATCCCTGATCAAGTCTGAAGAAATCCTTGTGCCTCCTGCACTCCCAAGTTATAGGAAACCTTTGTTTCCTTCTTTGAGGTGTCCATCATCTTTGTATGACATCCTGGTGTACCTTTACAGAGGAGGACTACTGAGGCCTGGGAAAGACAGATCCGGAGGATGGTTCTGCTTGGAGCTAGAGGAAGACTCAAGTTGTAGTTTTCCACATTTCATTTAGCTTACATCAATAAGGAAATTTTGTTCTGTACCTGATATTTATTGTGTTTATGCATTAATCTATGTTATGATTTACTTATGAAATCTTATGTTAATGCTCATTTTCTCACACACTTATATGATTTAACACCTATATCATGAACATGCTTTCTATTACTACTGTTGTATATTATTTTATTGGATAAGTTACAAGTTCTAGAGGAATTGGAAGGAGCAAAGGGTTTGGACCCTACGGGATCGACCTCGAATGTAGGACCTCCGGGTAATACCTCTTCTTCCTACTTCAGTAGTTTAAACATTTAAGCTGCTTGTATGTGTGTTTCTTTATGTTGTATGCCCTCCTCTCTGTTGGGGTTTTCTACCCAAGACCCTAGTGTGTTTCTACATGCAACACCACCCATTGGAATGGAAAGCATTGGAATATTCAACACATGTTCTCCCATGGATAGCTTGATATATGGCACTTTCTAGAGAAATTTATGGTTCTGTCATTTACAACCATCACTTGACACTCTGGTGCTAGATATAGGAATTAATTCAATTCCTTGGCTATCTTACAATGAATAAAATTATGGGTATTGCCTGATTCAATCAACACTATTACATTTTTCTTCTTGACATGTCCTTCTATCTTGATAGTTTGAGGAGTGGTAATTCTAGACAATGCATTACAAGATATGGTCGAATTCATTTCTTCTATCTCTAGAGTTTGTTCCTGGTGTGTATCCTCTTCTTTTGATGTTTCTTGTTCTGTTTCTTTCTTCTCTTCACAATCTATGTAAAATAATTTCTTGTTGAGTTGAGGCTTCTATGATCCATATTAACTTTATGAGAGATTTTTCGGTGTAAATTACAAGAAATTTCATTTGTCGACTCATTTCGAACCAACTAGTGTGGTTCATCGTCAGGACAAGTTGAGGTCTGCTCATTCAAATTTTCCTGATGATGAACCACACTAGTTGGTTCGAAACGCGTCGACAAATGAAATTTCTTGTGATTTACGCCGAAAAATCTCTCATAAAAATAATTTCTTCTCAGCATACTTATGACCTTTAGTGTATTTGCTATCACAACTGTAACAAAGCCATTTTGCTCTTTTTTCTTCCAATTTTTGTGGTGTCAACCTTGTAGGTTTTGGAAGGCTAGGGGAAACAACACTTCCATGTTTATAGTTATGAGCAGTAGGTTTCCTTGTTGCCATAATTTTTCTTTCAATTTTCCTTGCTAACCTAAATGCCTTCTCTAATGAATTAGGTTCCCAAAGGCGAACATCATGTGGGATGTTATCCTTTAAATTCCCTATGAACACATCAATTCTATGCTCCTCTAGAATATATTTTACCCTTATATTCAATTTTTGGAAGTCCTCAATGTGCTCCACCATTGAACCCTTTTGTTTGAGATTTATCAATTGGCTAAAAAAGGTGTTGTTTTTTGTATCCTCATAATGTGTATCATTTCTTCTGTAAAAATTTCCCAAGTGACAATTTGTTTATGAGAGCAAAGCCATCGATACCATACAAACTGATTGGGTTCCAAATATAAAGTTGTAATGTGTACCTTTTGTGTGTTTTGCACATTATGGAGATCGAACTATTGCTCCATATGCAGTATCCATGTTACGAGATCTTTGCCATCAATTCCTCATATCGATCTTTGTAACATGGTGAGTCTTCAATCCAACATTAGAGTCTATGAAATCATGACTAACATTTATTTTGTTCTCATCATGAGTTTCCTTTACTACCCTTTCGCCATTAGTAAGCATTTCTTGTAGCAACTTTGTCAAATCTATCTTCAAATATTCCATGTTTCCTTTAAGTTTTTCTTCTATACCATCCATCTTAGCTTCCATTCCATTCTTTAAACCATCCATATTAGCTTCAGTTACTTTTTGTGAGAGCGAAATTTGTTGCACTTGGTCTCGTAATTTTGATATATCATGTTGCATTTCTTCCTCTTCTTCATGTGTCATAGTAGAGATTTTAGGTTGCTTACTAGGTGTTTCCATTTTCTTTCTTCGGGTCATCAATGAATGATAATTATTCTTCACAATGCCCTTTGAATCACTTCAAACTACTTTCTCAAACAAGACTTATGCAAATTTAAAAAAAACTACACACCTTTTTTTCCGCTTTGTATGAGATCGATCTTGAAATGACTGTAACTCTGTAATTTCGGATCTCCAAGTTCTGAAATTTCATCCTATGATAACCCTCTAAATCCTCTTTCCAACCCCACACATATGATCATAATTATATTTTTGAAGAAATAATTATGCCCAATCTCCCGATGACCTAATTATAGACTGGTTCAGTAGAGCAAACTCGTACGATGTTCCACGTGTCACTTTTTTGAACTTAGGTTCTATAAATGATACCCAACAAACTAAATTCCATCCGATTTCTGTCCCTTTTTACTAAATTTGAATCAGATACTCATAGAGAAAGTTATGACAATATTCCCAAGGTGACTTGTTTGAGATTGAATTCGGGAGCCTGCAAAACCCTAACTTCCTTAGTTCATATCTCCGAACATATAGTGAGACAAGATCTAAATTTCGGTCACAAGGTTCATAACGATTGTGTCTCAAAAGGGTTTTAATTTATGCTTCCTAAGCTTCGTAGAAATGAATTTATAGCAAAAATTCCACGATGACATATTTGAAGTAGCGAAACCCTAGAATCCAAAGCTATGATACCAATTGTTATGCAACCATCTCACAAAATAGAAGAAAGAGATAGATCAACTTAAAAAGTAGCCTCTTCGAGGGGGAAACCTCCTTTACATTACATAAAATGAACAATTTTTGTATGATACAAATGACAAGATCTCCTTTCAATATATAGGAGTCTAAGGGGTCACAATAAAATTAGAATCAACATAACAATAATAATGTAAGGGCACAACAATAACAATAGTGGGCTTCTATGGGGCACAATAATAACAATATGGGGACAACATGGGCACAACAATAACAATAAGGGGTACAATGACAATAACAATAAGGAAATACACTAGTATTATAGGGACCTAACAATTTCTCGTGCTTTGATCCTTATCTTCTCTTAGTGATCAAATCTGACCTACTCAACTCTATCCATGCAAAAATGCACTTTGTTGCTCTAACTCAATGGAAATGGGGTGTTGTTAGCTCTTTGTTTCTTGAGGCTAGTTAACATAGGGCATTTTTGGGCCTAGTGTTGCTTGGCTAGAACTATAAGGGAGTGTTGAAGCCTCCAATTTCTACTTTCCAAATCTTTCCAAAAACCATTTTTTGACACACTGACTTGATAGGTGTTGTTCCCTTATATTGGACCCTAACGGTGGATTTTTGAGCTATAAAATGGATATGACTTTAAGAAGGGAATGAAATGAAATATAGATTTAAAATCAAACACAGAGATATAGTGAAACTAACCTTCATTTAATAGATCTAAATGTTGAATTTGTTTACATACAGAATGAAAGAAAACTAGCTTGAATGGTGGTAGCTTATCTTTGAGAAGAGATGTGATAGATACACACCTTCCTAAACTATGTTACAATGAGGCCCAAAGGATTTTATGTCATGAATAAATAATGAGAAACCCTAAACATAAAAAACCATAACCCTATGAGATGAAGTTCCAAAGGCTTATGGTACCCAATGGTCTAAGTTGTAACGTCAACTTCTCGGGTCGTAACATTGGAATATGATATTTGTGTGGCACACATGATATCCTGTTAGAAAGGTTTATCTAGGGAGAGAAAATTTTGACGGTAAATATAATTAAAGTCTCATGTTTTCCCACTTCCCCAAAAACATCATTTATGGCCTCAAAACGACTCTAAAATTTCAAGACCTAAAAGTGGAAAAAATAGAAAACTGCCAAAATAGGAAAATTATGCTATGAGCTAGTGGGATAGGTGGGTGGCCACCATTATCCACTAAATCAGTTCTCTCCCCTAGGAATAAATGTTATCCATTTCATCGATTGTTTGCATGAGATGAGAAAACTTCTGCTAAACTTGGTCCTTGGTGAGCCACTTGCATTAGTGTGGGAGATAGACTGCTTTGACAACCCGATATCGTTGGCTTCATTGTTGTAGATTCTCTTAATCTATGTGTCCATGATATGATCAATCATGGTTTGTTCAATCCAATCTAGATTTAGCTATGTTGGTGTTAGTTATGATGTGTCCAATAATGGTGGATGGTAGCGTGAAGGAATTTCATACTAAAAACTGGGTGTAGCCCAAGGAATGGGGGGATACTTAGCTCAAAAGCATTCTCACCCACTTCCTTGGTTATGATGTAAGGCCTTTTTTATGGTGTTGGATACCACCAACATATAGGGAATCTCCCCGATATGAGGTCCAAATTAGACCTCACATTGTTTAGTGTAGGAGTCCCATTCGAAATATGGCACAACTACCATTTACTTAAAGATATGCCTTGGCTTTAGCTATTTATCACGAGAGAGAAGTACACAGGTGCTTTTGAATGAGAAAGAGAGTGTGCCTTGTGAATTCTTGATTGAAGATATATCTAGGTTCTTTTGTTGTAGAAGGTAAATAAAGTGAGCCTCTAAGAGAGAAGTAATAGTACTACCCTAATGGAGACACACACATGCATGAGAAAGACTCATTTGACATCAAGTGAAATAGTTCACATAGATGCGATGATAGTTACAAACATTAAAACACATTTCCAATAAGTTGAGCATGAAAGTCATCAAAATAGTTCAACTACTTTAGTATATGTGAAAGAAAACATGAATCATAAACATTCAAAGAATATTCTTAAAACATCAATAATCAATGTATGAAAATGTGTTGGTCAGAATGCTTCAAGTGTTAATAAAACGTTCCAATATACATAAGTACAATGAACATCACTAGCTCCAATAGTGGAGCGTTATAGCCACTACCTTCTCCCTAAAACTACTAACTCTATCTCTATAATTCCTTTTGGGGGAAGCCAAGGTTAAAATTCCTTTGCATGAGTAATGAGGATCCTTTTATAACTTGAGGCATGACCTTTCACCTCCTCATGACTCTTGAATTTCCAACTCCTAGTGACCTTTTGACTTCTACAACCTTTGGACTTCCAAATGACTTTTGGAATTACATATGACTCTTGGTATTAAATGTATTTCGGAATTACATGGCTCTTTTGTCCATACATGACTCTTGGACTTCCACTTATTTGCATTTACAATGATTACATCATTACATCATAATTTCCACATCATCATGTGATGGGACATGACAAGTCACTATTATTGATGACTAGGACTAATAGTGACTGATGACATGGACTTTATTGAATGGGTAAAATGGATACCACTTGTGTCTTTGTTCTTCATTCAACTTCTAATTATTGATGTCTTCACACTCTAAAGGGTCTTCAATTTTGTGGAGCACTCGGGGTACTTCAATCATCAAGACTTCAAGGTGTTCTCTGTTCTTCATGGCTTCCTTTGTTTTCCTCCTTTGCCTAATCTTATTCATATGTTATTATCATGCTATTACTGAGGTACCTATAGCTGAAATCACTCATGACAAGAAACCATCCGCCTAAAAATGTCCTATTATAACATGTTTTATGCATATTTTATGTTCATGCCTTAACAATTCGCTTAGAAGGAGTAAGGAGAGATTATGGGTGCAAGGGCACACTTCAAAAGGCTGAAGAGATGAAGGGAAAAGGCTTCAAAGCTTAGGTATGTTCTCATTCACTCAAGAGAGAGAAATAATCAAGGAACGGTACAGGGCACATGTTCTAAGGGTGAATGGGAAGGCTTTAGGCTTCCCAAGTGCGTTATGCACTCAAGAGAGAGAAGGAGGGTGCAGGGTGCACACCTCAAGGATGAAGGATGGAGCATTGTGCCTTTAGGGTGTGCTCATGCACTCAATAAACCAAGAAGGAAACATGGTGCAAGTCTGAAGGTTAAAGGGTTAAGCTTTGTGCCTTTGGAGTGCGCTCATGCACTCAAGTGACCAAAGAGGGCGCATGGCACAAGTCCAAAGGCTGAAGGATGAAAATTAAGGCATTCGGCATGCACTCATGCACTCAAAGGATCAAGAGGGTGAATGGTGCATTGTGGAAGGCTGAAGGGTAGATCTTAAGTCATGGGGTGTGCTCATGCACTCAAGGAAGGCACACTATTTCAAGTTGAAGGAGTGCGCTCAAAGGAAGACTTATTTTCTTCAATAGGTGCATTTTAGAACAAGCAAGGGGGGGGGTTCTTTAGGAGTGCACTCCACACTTTTGGAGGGTGCAGGACACACTTTTGAAAAACAAAGAATTCCTGATCAAGGATTTAGATTGTGCTCATGTGCTCTTTTCATTAATGGGTAGCTTTGAAACCAAAATGTGTCTAAGTTTGGAATATAGGAGACGGGGCGAACACGGTGAGTTTATACATAAAATCATATGTGACACATACCAATTCATCAAGAATACTTGGACAAGATCGAAGAATGATAAGTAAACATTAAAACGCCACTTTATAAACATTCCCCAAGTACAACAGGTGAAATGTGTGCAATTGTGACCAAAAGTGTCATTTTATAATAACAAATATGCTATGACCATGAATTACACAGAATATTTTCTAACTAATGCGATGACACTAAAGGATACAATAGTGAAATAGGCTCCAAAATTGAATGTAGTGAAACTTTTGAAGGGTTTTGTAGCAGCGACAAAACTTGGAGACACACTGGGTGAGCTTAAGCTTCTCTGTTTAGGAATGGATTTTCAATAAAAGGGTCAATCCTCTAGGAAGTGTTTATTCACCAATTTTATTGCCTTAACTTCCCCCTTTTTACACATTTATATACATAATACCTCACTTTCTTCGACTTGGTTCAAACACATAAATATACACCATATCACAATTGTTTTAGTCTAGGAAAGGGTAATGTGTATGACAAGTTTATGATATTCAGAGTATGAGTTTTCATCTATGGTGTTGCATCGTTGGCATCAATCTTAGATAGTACCCCTGTGGAGTCACTTGAGGAGAAAAAACATTGCTTCGCTTCCAACAGGCCTAGACAGTACCCCGATGAAGTTTCTTGCTTCACCTCCATGTGCAGGAAGCCTCTCTCTTCTTTCACCCTTCATTTATTTGTTTAATAGGACTGTGCATCGACACTTATTATTTTCAACAAGCAAAAGAGGGATCTCGACTTATTGAGAGAAGAGGAGTTTTCCCCTTCATATAATTATTTTAAGACCTATGATATAGGTTTGATCACTTTAGATTTTCCCCTTACCCTTTCTCTACTAGATTGGAAAAACATAAACAAACAGTAGATTTATACCAAGTTGAGTAGTTTTGGTGCTAGCATAGGCACAGATCTAATAGGTTCCCCCTAAACAAAGAAGGAGAACAAACAAAATTCCAAGCATTGTGGTTGTCACATTTTCTCTTTCATTTCACCACAAAGTCCTTTTGAGCCATGCACTTTTACAAAGGGCCTTATTTATTTAAAATGAACAAGAAAAAAACATTATTGGGCATGAATAACATGACACACATATGACTGACGCATGCGAAAAAAGAAAAGAAAAAGAACAAACTATACAGGAAATACAACTTGTAGCTGCTATTGAAAATTAATAATGTTTTAGATCTAGGACATTTATGGGAAGGGGGTCAATCCTCCCCATCCAAAGATTTAAGCTTGAAGGTATTATGACCAAGCCTCTTTTCGATGGTGAAGAGGCCAATCCACACGTAGGAACTTCATATTTTTTTTCCTTTTCTTCGTGGGGTTTATCCCACTTCAATACTAGGTCACCCACATCGAAACTCTTTTCCCCTACAAATATCTTGTTGAACCAATGCTTAACATGGTTTTGGTGAAAGATAGATTTATCCTTTGCTTTGAGCCTTTCCTCCTCAAGTTTGAGTAAAGTATCTATCCTACTCTGAACTAGAAGAAAAGGTCTAACTTAGGACCCTTAGGAGAGTTGCAAGGCTGGAAGATACAGGTTCAAGAGCAAGATAATTGATTTACCATAAACCAAAAACTATGGTAATGTCTTAAGGGAAGGCTTAAGAGTTACACGGTAAACCCATAATGCATTGATCAAAGAATTGTGTCAGTTCCTTTGCTTGGAGAAGATGGTTTCTTGATTATGAAAATGAGATTTGTGTTTGTCAATTCAACCAAACCATTTCCCTACGGGTAATATTTAGATGCATAGTTTAATACAATCACATTTTATAATGTGAATTCATAAAGTTCTAATGACAAAAAATAAGTCACATTATCAAAGACAAGTGACATTAAAACACCAAACCTAGCTATAATTGTTCTAAAATGTAACTAGGTTCGGTCTTCATAATGACATGTAATTATGATCTTTTGTAAATGATGTAATAAAGGAAATAAAATTATTTTTGCATGCCTTGCTTCATGGGTTTCATGAGCAAAAGATTTTATTTTATTAGTGGCTCCCATTGAGATCCTTAGGATTTATCATTAGAGTCAAAAGAATTAATGTGATGTATGAAGAGCTCTTCTTGAGAATGTGTCATATATATATATATATATATATATATATATATATATATATATATATATATATATATATATATATATATATATATATGAATTATATTAAAATGTCTAAGAACCCTCCAAAAGATAAGAACAATCATCTCTTGAATTCATCCTTGAAACTATATGGAAGAACTCATGCCAACTCACCTCAATAAGACACACCTATTCGACAAATGCAGGTCGGCTTATTTCATAGATAAACTACTATATATGTGTGGTTGAACTCTTCACATTACACAGTGAAAAATTCGGATCTCTTTGTGGTTTTTGGATGAAAGTTACAATTCACTGTTCAGAGATGAGCTTGGGTAATAGGGACAACGAGAAGAGACAACAATGACATATTTAAGGGGTGATCATAATTAAAGAAACGCTCAGAACTCTCCTAGAAGTCAGATCACAGAATAGAGGACAGGTTACATGTCTCTTTGATTTCAAACATACAAGTGGAATAGGCTAATTCAGATAACATTCATAAGATTCAGATGCAAGAAGGAACTGTGGGTCTCTGTCTAGGGCTAAAAAAAGTTTGGATATATATACAGTTACAAGGTCGAAGAAATTGGAGTGATAATTTCATTGAATAAGCATAATAAGGGTGTCATCTCACAGTCAAAGAGTTTAGTGATGAAGACAAGAATTTCAGTGTTGCTACAGTGGTGATATTTTGGTAACACTAAATTGTTATGTCTCGGTATCATCTCTAATGTATCTACAACTCATTGAAGGTCGAAGAAGAAGGAGAGTCAAGAGGAAGAAAATAAGAGAACTTGTGTCTTGGGCTTGGAGTGGATAATATGTCATGGGTCTTGGCCTTGGCCTTGGTATTCGTCAATTGGAATCTCTATAAGAAGAATTTGTGTGGGTTTTCCTCTCAAAGAGTGAGAGGTTTTGGCCCTGGAAATTTCCTGCATGTTGTGACTCTTTTCTATTTATGTTCATGCATTGGTTACTATTTGAGGAAGAAGAACACTAATGATATAATGTGAATAATATACTAATATAAATAAGTAAAAATCATTCATAAGAAGTCACTAATGGAAGAGAAATCCACTAACATTAATTCCCTAGATTTCTCAACATGGTATTAGAGCTAAGGTGTTGAATTCAAAGGAAGGGCATCTAATCAAAGATACATTCAAGGATCAAGTTTCAAGGAAAGGCATCAAATAAAGTTGAAGGTTATCAAAGAAAAAGATCAATATCTACATTGAAGAACCAAACCCTAGATTGAAGAAGCAGTCTACAACAACAAGAGCATGTGTTTCTATAGCCATCATCAAAATGCCACAAAGACCCTCATCAATTTGTCTACACGGAAAGATAATTTCTAATGACCTTTAAAGATGAAGATCACATCATCTTGGAAAAAGTCAAAACCGTAGAATCATTTCTCATCTACAGTATATGAGAAGTCGATGTATGTTGAAGACAAGAAGGCATTGTCATAATTTTCAAAGTTATAAATCAAGCAAGGATTCTCTCCTCGCCCTTGAAGAAGTTCATCCAAGGAAGCAGTAAATCATCCTCATCAAAAGAAGCAACCTTCTCTATTGAAGAACGGATTTTTCATGGAATAAAATAATCCAAGAGGGAAAATTAATACATCTTCTTCAACCACCATTAAATTGATCAAGGTGAAGATTTCATCTTCACTTGTCAAGTAAGTATCTTTCATTATTTAATCAATTTGGTAAAATTAATTTGTGTTTGCAAGGAGATCTATAAGCTAGTTGGGTCATCAAAATTCCTTGCATGAAAAATGAGGATAGACATAATCCTCTAAGAATTTGAAGTCATTGAACATATCAAAAGGTCTCCTTTGAACTTATGGAAAGGCATACTCATGAAAGATCCCCTCATATAGAAATATTGGAGACAAAAAAGAGATGCATATGATAAACTCATTATCTGAAGGTATGATAAAGAAGGTCACATCTAATCTACACAAAAGTAAATATATCAAAGGATGAAGGATATCTTCATAAGATCTCATCTTCAAGATCTAGGAAAGAGGATAATCATCATTGATCTATAATGCACTAGTTGATAATCAAGGTAACAAATATCCATGGGATAAGAAAGTTACCTCATTTAACAACTTGATATTTCTATGAAAAATATAAGATGGAAAATTGAAGGAAAAGGTGTTGAAGGTTAAGGACTCAAACATTTCCTGGAAGGAAATGAAGTTTGGAAAAATCTGAAAGAAGAGCATAACTGAGATTCAATGTTATGAATGCAAAGACTATGAACATTACAAGAAAGGTTGTCCTTAGCTTAAGAAGGAAAATAGAGAAGAATTCCATTACACTGAAGAAATAGAGGAAGCTAAAAGAAGGAAGTCCAAGGAAGAGAAGCATTAGAAACAAGAGATCATGACATCACCATGGTAAACATGAAGGTCCACTGGAAAAAAATATATGGTAGTCAACTTTGGAAGATATAGCTCTTGGTGACCTCATTGGAATATAAAAGGAAGAAGCCATCTAGGAAAAGTATCATCATACATCAGTTTAAAAGGGAAACATTTGTTGAATAAGGATATGCGAGATGGAATCCTCATTGGAGGATTCACCAATATAAAGAGGAAGCAAGTGTTTCATCAGGACCTCCAACGTGTGGAGTTCATGGTATGATGGTATGATGACATGAGAGATGAGGCAGATCAAGGGGTTGAAGATCTTTTCAATCAAGGAAGCTACTGAAAGAAGCCTATATAACCTAAAGGTAAAATGAGGTATGTACGCTTGTATTTAATATTATAAATTCATGTCGTATGGTTGCATGTAAAAAGGATCACTACTTCTATTTTGAGAAGCATGATCAAAGGAAAGGAATCTCCTCCTATGAAAGAATTTTGGAAGGCATGAGTCACACTAGATTAAATAAACATAATATGTCCTCATATGAAGTATGAGGTGGTTGACTATGATTGAGGAACTCTGATTGGAAGCCCCTAGGAATGAGGTGTGTGAAAAGGTAGGAAGAGATCGTCATAATATTCAACGAAGGCATAAGGCATTCAACATCCTAAGTCCAAGAAAATTTGACTAGAAGATCTCCTGGAAGAATGTGAAGACTCTAATGGAAGTTGGAAAAAGATAGAGACCCTTGACATTCAATATATGTGGGAGATGTGTTGATCGACATGCAGGATGTTGATACTTACAGGAAGATGTCATGGTGAAATATCATCGCAAAGGTAAATCTGATTTGAAGTGTTCAGTGGTTATTTTTGAACTAACATCTGATTGGGATTATGTAGGATTGTCAAAGGGAAGATATGTTAATGACTTCCAAGTAGACCATATAGAAGGACATAATGTCCTTCTGAGAAATATCACATGAAAGCAAAATGACATGAAGAAAATCTAGATGGAAAATCTGATGGATCACTTTCTGATGAGTTAAGGACATGACTAACTCATGGACAAAAGTGATGAATGATTTGTGCCCTATATATATAGAATTTCCCAAAAGTTTGAAGACTCCTTAAAAATAAATTCATGACATCGAAGAAAGGAGTTCTTCATACAACTAATTGTTGCTTTAGGTCCCTAGTTAAGAGGCACCCTGAGAAGAACTTTCTTACTTGGAATAAACTCGGAAATTCCTAAGCTGGAATTTTAGGTACATTCATCTATGACAAGAATGAGTACATTACATTAATGGAATAGGACCTCCTAGTATAAGAAGGAGTGATAGACATGTTGTTCTGTGCTTCACTTGGTAAGATAGAATGGAGGATTGTGTAATCATTTGCCATTTGATTATCTTGTGGGATGAGATAGGGAATCCCATGAAAGAGTAGTCGTGGAGGACTGATATTCTTTTGGGGACTGGGGAGTCCAAGAAAAGAATAGTCCTTATGGAGCATATCCTGAGAGAACCTGGGTGGGGTATGTTCTGAGAGAGACCATGATGAGTATTTCTATAAATCATTGGTCTCACCAACATTTTTCTCTGATCTTGTGGAGAGATATTGTTTTTAGTCAAGGCCTTGCTATATAAATGTTGGTTGGTATGATGCTATACAAATGATTTACAAATCCGAATTATTCTTATGATAAATTCTTCGAATTGAGAATGACCAAGTACCATTATGAATACCTCCCTATTTAAGAGGGAGTGTTGTAAAATGTAAATAGGTTTGGTCTTCATAATGACATATAATTATGATCTTTTGTAAATTATGTAATAAAGGAAATATAATTATTTTTTCATTCCTTGCTTCATGGGTTTCATGAGAAAGAGATTTTATTTTATTAGTGGCTCCCATTGAGAGCCTTAGGATTTATCATTAGAGTAAAAATAATTAATGTCAACATGTATGAAGATCTCTTCTTGAGCATGTGTCATATATATATGAAGTCTATTAAAGTGTCTAATAGCCCTCCAAAAGACAAGCATAGTCCTCTCTTGAAGTCGGCCTCCAAACTGTATGGAAGAACTCATGTCGGCTCACCTCAATAAGACACACCTATTCGACAAACTCAAGTCAACTTATTTCACAGACAAACTACTATATATGTGTGGCTAAAATCTTCGCATTACACAATGAAAAATTCAGATCTCTCTATGGTTTTTGGATGATAGTTACAGTTCATTGTTCGGAGATGAGCTCGGATAACAGGGACAATGAGAAGAGACAACAAGGACATATTTAAGGGGTGATCATAGTTAAATAAGGGCTCAGACCTCTCCCAAAATTCAGATCACAAAACAGAGGGTGGGTTAAATGTCTCTCTTATTTCGGACAAACAAGTGGAATAGGCTAATTCATATAGCAGTAATAAGATTCGAATGTAGGAAGGAATTATAGGTCTTTGTCTATGGCTAAACACGGTTCAGATATATATACAGTGACAAGGCTGAAGAAAGTGTAGTGATAAGTTCAATGAAGAAGCATGATAAGGGTATTGTGTCACAGTCAAAGAGTTTAGTGATGAAGACAAGAATTTCAATGTTGCTATAGTGGTCATATTTTGGTAACACTTAAAATTTTTATGTCTTAGTATCATCTCTAATGTATTTACAGCTCGTTGAAGGTCGAAGAAGAATAAGAGTTAAGAAGAAGAAAAGAAGAGATCTTTTGTCTTGGTCTTGGAGTGGCAAATAGGTCAAGGGTCTTGGTCTTGGTCTTCTTCAATTGGAATCTCTATAAGAAGAATTTTTGTGGGTTTTCCTCTCAAAGAGTGAGAGGTTTATGGCCCTAGCTCATGCCTACATGTTGTGTCTCTCATTTATTTATGTTCATGCATTGGTCATTGTTTGATGAAGAATAACACTAATAATCTAATGTGAAGAAGATACTGTTACACTAAAATTTGTCACCATGACTATCTGCAGTTAGTATGGCTCCATCAACTGTCATACTATCCTCCTTGGCAAGTCTTATACCTCTGCTCCTCATGTCAAACTCCAAGAAAGAGAGAAAGTCCTTAAAAATTCAATTAACTCTGGTTACACAGTTTCTCTTAACCTTACCTGCGTGTACGCACCCCAAGTTCACAATACCTGCGTACTTGTACGCTCTGTCTATAAAGGGGTGTGTGCGTACTCCTGTAAAGGTCAAAAGGTGCGAGTTTTACTTCAAAAAAGTTACTTGTGGTCGATTCTAGAGCATTCTAGAAGATGGTTTGACGTGTATTGAGTGCCTCCAGATGGTTCATGTATCCCTATGAAAGAGGAACTTATCCCATCAAGAGGGGAGTTATCCCATTGAAAGAGGGGCTTATCCCATTGATGGTGGACCTGATTAACTTCCTCCAAAGCATTATAAATACAGGCATTGGGCCAGAGGGAGGGGAGGTTGAAAGCTGAACATTCCTAAGGGTAGATGCTGCTGAAATTAGGACTCCCTCATAGAGCTTGAGAGGAGAGATTCCCATCCTTTCTTAGCTTCATTTGGAAGTGGGTGAGCTGATTAAAGTAAAGGAGAACTCTTGCTGGACCCTGGGAGGGACCTGCACAACACCAAGGCACTGGTTGTAATGGTTTCTTTTGTTTCCACTTAATACAATTAAGTTCATTTTTCTCAACAAGTTGTTATATATAATTTGTTTCATATACTCCTTGGTCTTTATGATGAATATGTTTTATTTTATGAGTTATTCAGGTGCTATGTAATCGTTTGCTTGTTAGTGAATGCAGGTTTCGAAGAGAAGGAGGAGCTCATCTGGATCAGAGAGGCTGGACTGCTACAAACAGCGTTGGACTAAAGGTATGTTTTAAACACCTGATTGCTTGTATTCTAAATGCATATTTAGGGAAAGATAGTGCTTAATTGTCTTGTTTGTCACTAGAAAGCCTTAGCTTCTAGGGAGGTCGGTTTTGTCCGCAAAATTGACTCTTTCCGCATGACAAAATGGCGACTCCACTGGGGAATCCATGGATTTGATTGATTTCTCTTTTGATTGATACTTTGATTTGAGAAAAGTCGATTTCTTTCTGGTTTTTGACTGATTGACTGTGAATTTGGGTGGAATAGCTTAGGGTTAAGTTAGATTTTATTTTTCTTGGTTTTTCTAGCAGTACGCACCCTCTGCGTTAAGCACAGTGCATACTTGTACACACTGCAGCTTTGTACACAGAGCGTACACGCACCTGTGCAAACAGGTTGCCTGCGTACCCTGTCAAAAGTTGAGAAAATTTCAATTTTTTCCTTTTTGCCTCTTAGATTTTGTTTATAATTTGTTTTTGCTGCCCAGATCCACTGGTTACCTGTCAGAAGTCTTCATCTAAGCTTGTTTCATTAGTATCAAGGGTTTTAGTGAAATTCATAGAAGTTCTAGCCCTAGGTTTGATTTTTGCATTGGTCCTGTAGTGACTTTGGCTTTAGAAGTTGTAAAACCTTGGATCTCCCTGGTCTTTTCAGTCTTCTTAGGAGTCGGACCTTTCATAAAATCCACCTGTGTGAGAAACCTACCTTTGTGTTGTCTCTTTGCGGAATTTCGACAAAGCTTGTTTGTTAAAGCTGTGAATTTCATTCTTAAGAAAAAGAACAAAAGATTTTGATTTTTGTTTTTGACTGGTTTATGATTCTGCATGAACTAGTCCTTGGTTGAATTGTAACTGAGTAAAACATCCTGGAATTATACTTTGTAGGCTTTTGCCTCATTAGGTTTGCTTTTAGGTGAATTTCTCTTAGATTTGCTTTTAGGTAAAATTGATTTGATTGTCATAGATTTTTTAAAATTGATTTTTGTTAAGTAGTTTTACATGCTTTGTTAATATAGGAAAAAATACAAAAATCTCTTTTGAAGAAAAGTTTGTTTTAGTAGCATTTGAAGTCTTTGAAAAGAGAAAGGAGTTTTCGTGAAATAATTAGTGGTCATGTGTTGTATGCTTTGGAAAAGATAGGGAGATTGTTTCTTTGATTTTCATTGCCAAGAAAGTTGTCTTTATATCAATTTTGCATTCTCCAACTCTCTTAGCTAGGGAATTCATTGAAAAAGGAAAGATAGTATAAATCATCCTAGGTGCATCTTTTTAGTGGATTTGAGTCGAGTCTACACACCATCAGTTTCATCTCCACTACCTTTTGTCCTAAAGAAAAGCCATAAAATTAACGCTTAAAGTAAAATTTAACTTAGTAACTTTTATTTACTAGGGCTTTGAAACACCAATATAGATCAGGCTAGTGTCTTGGAGTAGGAGAGTAATTAACTCTCCAAGACAGCAAAACCAAACAAGTAGCTCATCTTGTGGTAGGATAAATCCAACTGTTACATTTATGCTCTGGGAAAGCTCCTCTTAAAGGAGAAGCACGAGATCGTGTCCAAACTAGTGAGGGGATCAATCCTCCTTCATTGGGAACGACGCCAAATACGCACATACTACAAACGGTAAACCTCGGATTATTGTCGAGGAGCCTGGGGTCACTTGTCGGTAAACCTTGGATTATTGTCAAGGAGCCGGCAAGGGGATTGAGCTTGATACTCTGCCATTGCGTGCTATTGGAGCGTAGACTATTCCCCCAGGTATATTTGTTGTTGTTGGTGACCTTAGTGACCATTATCTTTAGGGTTCTACCCAAGGTGATGGTGGAGGGAAGATCCCATTGTACCTGGAGTAGACGTCGGCTAGACTCACTTGGATTTTCCGGGGGGTTCACTTCACTCGAGACGGTTAAAGTGGAGGAACTTGTGCCAGTCTATTCATTAAGCAGGTTGCCGGGGTAACTGTTCCACCCGCCACTTCTGTACTGAATTCGGCGATGTTGGGCTTCATCACCAACTAGTGTTTTCGGTCTGGAAGGCTACTGTTTGTGTATGGTTTGACGCCCTAGATTCTTTAGGTGTGTGATTCAAATTTGTTTCGTTCTTTAGAGACTTTAGGCGGTTTGCTTTGAGATTTTACTTTGTTTGTGTGTGCAGTAGCTAAAAGTTTTTAACTGTGGCTGAATTACCGAGACAGTCCCGTAGACTTCGGGGCCAGTCTCCTGAGATTGTAACCGTGGCCGATTTGTTGAGGAAGTCCTGTAGACTTCAGGGCCAACCTCCTGAAGACGTCCCGAGTCATTACAAAGGTTTGAAGGTCCTTGTAACTCCTAGTGGCAGTAAAGTAGGTTCACCTGAAGAAGGAGAGTCTTCGTTGGTAGTCCACCCAGATTACCAAAGTCTAGAAACAGGTTATAATCCCGAAGCTATTGCAGTTTCCGAGCTTTCTGGTAGTTTTTCATCTACTAGTGATATAGGCGAAGAACCTGAAATATCTGAACCTGTTACTCCAACTTCTAGTGCTCCTGATTCACCTAGGGTAGAAAGAGTTATCACCGAAAATCTTCCTTCTAGTTTGATAGCTATTGAAGAACTTGCTCCAGAAGAAGAAATAGGCGTCCCTATCCCTGAAAATCAACCTACTATTGATCTAAGGGAGCGTGAATCCATTTTTTACAGTCCACCTAGAAGTACTACTTGGTATCTTTTGTTAACTAATTATTTGGACAACTCAGGGTCAAGTTTTTCTCCACCTCGTGCTCCTTATCCACCTGGAGGTATTTATACTCCTGTAAATATGTCAGGTCAGTCGTCTATGTTTACTCAATCTCCTGAATCTTTTTTGTACGGCGGTCCTTCTGTTCCCTCTGGGTATCAGTCACTTTCTGGTACTTTTGCGGGAGCATCTCCTCAACCCATTGAACATGGGTTATTAACTGGAAACAATGGTAATAAATCGTTGGGCGTAGGAGACATTTACATGATGTCAGGTTCAATTCCTAGTTCTCAACCTCAAGGTGGCTAGTTACCGCCTGGGGGGCAGCCTCAATTAACGTCTGGGGGGCAACCTCAAGGTACACAAATTGCATCTGGGGGGCAACCTCAAGGACAGTATGTACCCGTGGTGCAATACATTCCTCAAGGTCAACCCCGGCCTCAATATGTACCCCAAGGTCAACCTCAGTATCAATTTATACCTCAAGGTCAACCCCAATATCAGTACCTACCTCAAGGGTATCTACCCCAAGGTCAGTACTCGAATCAAGGTTACCAACCACCCCAAGGTCAATCTTATGTTCAAGGTACGGGAAATGTACCTTTCAATTATCAATCCTACCCTCAATCCGGTTATGGATCTCAATATCCTCAACCTGTCATGGGTCAATACCCCGGAATGAACATAGTGTGGGATCCATCGCAAGTTCAACAGGTATTGTAGCCAAGTGTACAGTTGTCATCCCAAACTGGACAACCTTTAGTTCCTGGTTCACCCCAGCAACCAGTCCAGTCTAATGTTCAAACTTCTGTACCTTCGGTAGTTTCTTAGTCTGGTCCTATTGCACCTTGTACTCCATCTCAAACGACTGCTGCAACTACCGCAACATATGTTCAATCTACCTCACTTACTTCTGGAGTATCAACAGCTCCGGTTTCTACTGTCTCTGTAACTACTCCTCAGACATCTTTACCATTGTCTGGATCCACGATTCAAACTACGGTTCAGATGCCTGTAGGACAACCTGGTTTAAGTACGGTTGTCACTAGTCAACCCCAATTCACTTATCAACCGTACCAGGGACAGTACCAATACGGGCTTGCTGTCCAGCAGCCAGTTTACCAGTATCAACCATATCCTGGGTACACTTATCAACAACCACAACAACCCCAGTACGGTCCGGTTAATCCTGGTTTTCCGGGAGGATACAATATCCCGAACGCAATTCCTATTCCTAGTTATCCTGGATATCCTCCTCCTGGGACTGGTCTCGTGACCCAGAGTTTTAGGGATCCTAATCGGCAATTACCGTTTGTCGCAACTTTGGATTTACCAGACTTGTCACGCCTAACGAACGATCCAATAAATTATCTTCCGTTTTGGCCGCCAATGCCAAATAAGTTGCCCAGTGACATACCCAAGTTTGAAGGTAAGTCTGGAGAGGACCCGTCGAATCATGTGATGACTTACCACCTCTGGTGTGCCTCTAGTTCCATCTCGGATTATTCGATCCGCTTACGTCTTTTCCAGTGTACTCTCATTGGTCTCGCGGCCAAGTGGTACATTGAGTTACCATGGGCCTCTTTTTATAATTTTCGCCAGTTAGCTACCTCGTTCTTAACTCATTTTCAGTTGACGGTCAGATATGATAATGGCACGGAGTTGCTAACTTCATTAAAACAATCGGCGTCCACTTATATTTCCGATCATATTCATGAATGGAGACGTCGAAGGCGGTTAGTGAAAGTTTTTATCCCGGACCAAATCTTAGCTGAATGGTTTGTTAAATCATTGTTACCGAAGATTACTGAAGACGTAGCTAAGGCCGGAGTAGTTACTGAGGAGCAAGTGATTGCTCAAGCACAGTACCTTGACTTAGTTTACACTCAGTCAGGTACGTTACACGAAAAGATCCCAGATCTTCCTAAGTCAAATCAAATCGCTGCTGCTCCTTCGGGGTCTCATGCCACTGATGGCATGATTGGTACAGTGAATACTAAAAGCAAGAAGAAATCCTCAAAGAATTCTTCTCCTATTATAACCCTACCAGACTCCCCGACAAGAGAATCTTCTGCTGAAGTTTCCGCCGATATTCACGTTGTAGAGTCATCTACGGCTAAATCAAAATCCGGTGGGAAAAAGAAAGGTAAGAAGAAGAATAAAGCAGACAAAACTCCAAAGGAGAAAACTGAAAAGTCGGAAACCAATGAAGAAAAGCGCAAACCTCGATATCCTTGTCTTATTTGTGAAGAGGATCATTTTACGAGAGATTGCCCTCATCGGGCTGAGGTTGCGAAAATCGTCAAAGGTTCCCCAACTCCTGCTGTTTTGAAAGATCCATTTCCAAAGCAGGAGAGTAAGATGATAGGTTCTTCCTCGAGTGCCAGTGAAGAACCCATATTGATGATGTCTCATGTAAGGATTGCGACTCGATCGCAAGATTATGGTAGTAAAAGTCCTGTTGATGGCAAAGAAGCAGAATCTTCTCATTCTAATCCATCAACCTCAGCTCCTGGTTCTGATCCACTACAGATCGAGAAACCTAACCCGGACTTAGTAATCAAACCGCCCGCCAAGGGTGTACTTCGAAGGTCTGCTTTCAATCCACATGCGAGAGCGGCCCAAAATTACAACATTGTTGAGGATTTAGCTGTTTCACCCTCAGCAATGTCGGCTTTGGAAGTGCTGCAATCATGCCCAGTACAACGCAAATTACTTTTGTCGGCTATAGGAGCTGTTGATGTTCAGGACCCGAACCTAATAATCTTTGATCTAGAAAATAATACACCGCGTTTACCTCATCAAATGGCTTTCCAGATCCCAGTGATAGTCAAAAATAGGCCTATTCATCGGACTGTAATTGATGAGGGAGCTGCCACGTGTATTATGTCGATACAGTGCTAGAGATCGCTTGGTTCTCCTTCACTAAATCAATCCCCGACAATTCTTAAGGCCTTTGATGGCCGTGGGTTTCATCCGTTTTGCATTCTACAGGATTTTCCTATAGGGGTTGAAGGAAAAACCGTTAGTCTAGATGTGGGGGTGGTTGATGCCCCTCTAGACTACAACCTTCTCTTGGGTCGAAGTTGGTCTTACGCTATGACAACGGTCGTTTCATCGGTCTTCCGAGTAATAAAGTTTCCACATAATGGCAAGATCGTAACCATAGACCAGCTGGCTTATTTTTCATCCGACCCATCCTCTTCAGAGAGTATCCAGCATGTCGGTAAAACGACTATCCCTTATAAGGATGTTGGAGTAGGATTAGTTAAAGATGCCGGTTTACTGGGAAATTTTCCTTTTCCTCCAATCAACGCCTTGTCTTCATTTGCATCCATTCATATGATTACTTCAGATACCATTGTTTATGACAATCCTTGGATCGTTCCTTCTGAATCTGAGATAGACTCATTTGGTGATGCTATGCTTTTGAGTCCATATGAAATTTCCTATGAAGCCGTGTAGTCTTTTACTGACCCACGTTAAACCAAAATCAACCAAATGAATGTGGTCCGTGAGGAATCACTTTTCACGTCAACCTCGGAGTTAATAGCGTTTCCCGAAGTTGTGTCTGTAGGAATTTACAGGGTAAGTTCCACAGAAGAATACCAAAAGGACACCGCTCACAACCAGATCTCAAATCAATACACCAGTATTTTTGACGTGGTTAAAACCCTCAGAGTGCAAGGAGGGAAACAGTCCACGGCCTGTCCCAACGTGGGTACAGACAATTTATTAATCAAAGAATGAAAATTTACATAAGCTTCTCTCATGCACGGATTACCCGAACAATGACCCTCCATGCGCTTTAAATAGAACTCATGGACCAATCGGGTGTCAAGCCACGGATCAAGTGTCGGTAATACCGAGGTGAGAGTGAACCGTCGGATCACTACATATCGTGACCGTCGGATTGTAAGTTACAAAATGTACAACGGTAAAGAAACACACTTTACCTAACTCTAACCTAACTCTATACTAGACCAAGTTGAACTTAACTATATCCTATGTGTCGGAATATCCTAACATCCCCCCTTAAGAACAACTTGGGATAGGATTGAAGGATTTACAAATATGACACAATAGGAGAAGGAAGGAGGCACTAGAGCCTATCCCCCCTTAGTGACAACTTCCTGAACTCCAAGCATATATCGAAGTTTAGTGAACTTCGCCTCTGTGAGAGCCGTTGTGAAGATGTCTGCAACCTGATCATCCGTTGGACAATATTGCACTTCAAGAACATGGTCAAGAATGAGCTTTCTGATGAAGTGCATGTGTAGTTCAATGTGTTTGCTGCGCTGATGCTGGACTGGATCTTTGCATAGCTGAATGGCACTTTGATTATCACACCAAAGTGTGGTTGGATGCTGCTGCTCAAAGCCAAACTCTGATAGGATCTGACGAAGCCACAAGGCTTCCTTACTAGCTTCCACAGCACCACGATACTCTGCTTCTGCTGACGAAAGAGAAATGGCAGCCTGTTTCTTACAAGCCCATGTAATAGGTCCTGAACCAAGAGTGAAGACATAACCGGCAGTAGACTTCCGATCATCAAGGTCACCAGCCCAATCAGAATCAGTGAAACCAACTAACAGAGGAGCTGCTTTGGCACTGTAATGAATCCCAAACTGTATTGTACCTCGAACATAACGAAGTATTCTTTTAGCTGCTTTCCAATGACTTTCACGGGGGTTTTGCATAAAACGAGCAACAAGGCCAACAACAAAGGAAAGATCAGGACGAGTATGGGTTAAATACAAGAGTTTTCCGACAAGTTGACGGTATAAGGTAGCATCAACTTCAGGAGAAGTACAAGAGACTGAAAGTTTGACTCCAGACTGAAAGGGAGAAGGGGCTGGCTTACAGTCTTCCATGTGAAAATGATGAAGAATATCACAAGCATACTTGGACTGGGAAAGGAAAATACCCTCTTGGGATTGCAAGACTTGAAGACCGAGAAAATAGTGTAAGTGTCCTAAGTCTGTCATTTCAAATTTCTTTTTAAGGGTGGACTTCACATGGTTTATAAGGTTGGGATCACTACCAGTAAGAATAAGATCATCAACATAAAGAACAAGGATGATGAGAGAGTTGCCCACTTTCTTGGTGTAGACAGTATTGTCAGAATGACACCTAGAAAAGCCAGATTCTAAAAGAAAGCTATCCATTTTGGCATACCAAGCTCGAGGAGCTTGCTTGAGGCCATAAAGGGATTTCTTAAGGCGACAAACTAGGCTGGAGTCTGTTTGTATGAAGCCAATGGGTTGTTCCATATAGATTTCTTCCTGCAAGTCCCCATGCAAGAAGGCAGATTTAACATCCATTTGATGTACTTCCCATTTTAAAGAGGCAGCAAGGGAAAGAACAAGGCGGATAGAGTTCATTTTGGCAACTGGAGAGAAGGTTTCAGTGTAGTCAATGCCTTCAACCTGTGAAAAGCCCTTAGCAACTAGACGAGCTTTATGTTTGTTAACTTTCCCATCTGGTCCATACTTGGTTCTGTAAACCCATTTGCATCTAACAAGTTTGCGTCCCTTTGGTAGAGGAACAAGATCCCATGTATCATTTGTCATCAATGAATGATATTCTTCATTCATAGCTGTTTCCCAATGTGGATGGCCTGAAGCTTCTGCAAAAGTGTCAGGATCATGATTCACTGGAGCTTGAGCCAGTAAAGAAGAGGCTCTTTCAAACTGAGAACGTGTACGTCGCTGATCTGTAGGATCACCGGCAAGATCACCTGCTGCATCCCGAGTAGCACGGACCCATCTTGGAAGTTGAGGATCCTGAGAAGGTGGGGAAGGATTATCATCCTCGCTTTCATCATCAGAAGAAGAAATGTTCTCAAAGATAGAAGAGATGGGAAGAGGTGGCACATCCGCCGGACTAGGCTCGCAGGCCGATTTATTTTCATCAAATTTTACATCTCTTCTAATGATAACATTTTTGGACTTAAATGGAATAAGTCTATAGCCTTTTACATCTTCAGAATATCCAACAAAAGTACATTTCTCACTCTTAGGTTCTAAGGCTTTATGCTTTTCATCTGGAATATGGGCCCATGCTTCACTTCCAAACACACGAAAGTGACTTACATCTGGTTTAATGGAACTCCAAGCTTCTTCTGGAGTGATATTCTCTAGAACCTTAGTAGGAGTGCGATTGATTATATAATTTGCACAATTAATTGCTTCGGCCCAAAAACTAAGACTGAGTCCTTTAGATTGCAGCATACAATTAGCCATTTCCTTTAAAGTGCGATTTTTCCTTTCAGCTACACCATTTTGTTGTGGAGTGTATGGAACAGTATGTTGCATTTGAATGCCATTTTCGGTGCAAAAGGTGATGAATGCATTTTTAACATATTCTCCACCATTATCAGTTCTTAGCTTAAGAATTTGATGTCCAGATTGTTTTTCAACGAATGCTTTGAAGGCCAAAAAGGTGGTAAATACTTCGCTCTTGAGTTTTAAGAAGTATACCCAAGTGCGTCTAGAGAAATCATCAATGAAAGTTAAGAAGTACTTGCAGCCAGAGAATGAAGCAACAGGAAGAGGACCACATAAATCACTGTGCACAAGCTGTAAAGGGGCTGAGGCGTGCCAAGAGGCACGTTTGTCAAAACTGTCCCGATGATGTTTTCCGAGTACACATCCGGAACAAACACCATCTTTGCAAGATACCATAGGAAGACCTGTCACCATGTTTTCTTTACAGAGATGCTGAAGGGAGCGATAGTTTAAGTGACCATACCGCTCATGCCAAAGTTTGCTCACTTCATCATTATGAGCAACAAATACTGAGGGAAGATGGGATGACCCAAAGTTGTGAAACTTATACAACCTTTTGGAATCATCAGCAAGACCAGTAGCTAGAATCTGTTTAGGATCTTTTAGATCCTTGATTACAACATCATGAGGTGAAAATTCAACGATTTTACCTTCACCTGAATGAGTTATCTGATAGACAGATAGAAGGTTGCAGGATAAGTTTGGAACACATAATACATCATTGAACTGACCATTGTCTAGATGAACAGTTCCAGTCCCTACAACATTAAGAGATCTATCATCACCAACATATATATTTTTGGTGTTACAATCATTTAAAGAAGAAAACATGGCTTGGTTTTTGGCCATGTGACAAGAGGCTCCAGAATCAATGAGCCACTCATGAGAATGAGAAGAAGAAGAAGATACATTTAATGCATAACTAGACTGAGATGATTGACGATGACATGCAGAAAATGCCGTTCCGGAAGTTGAAGTTGAAGTAGGCTCCAGATGGATGTTATGTTTCTTCATTGCGGCTTCCAAGGCTTCCATCTTCTTAAAGCATTTAGATTCTAAGTGGCCATCTCGATTACAAAAGTTACAATGTCTTTCAGTCTTCTTCCATTTGTTTTTATTGGGCTTATCATATTGCTGAAATGATCTTTCATCTTGAGGCTGAGTTGGTTTAGGACCATTCCTTTGAGGATAAGACTTCTTAGGATTCTTTGAATTTGGATACTGCTGGGCGGCTAACGCTTTTGTGGAAGAGTTTCCAAGATTAAGAAGACCAAGGTGTAAGAGTTTTTCTTGTTCTCTTATTAAGGAATCACAAAAGGAGTCAAAGGAAGGGGGCTTGTAGTCTTTGCCTTGACAAATGAAAGCTTCCCTGGTAGAATGGAAAGTGGAAACAAATACAGAGTAGGCTGGCCCTAACTTAGTGAGGATGGAATAAATAAGGTTACCATCATCTTTCTTAACTTTAACACCTTCCAAGAGATATCTAAGGTTCTTGAATTTTGACAAGAAATCTTCAATGCAAGAAAAATTATTAGGATCCAAAGTAAGCAGCTCATTTTCAAGTTGA
Organism: Pinus tabuliformis; assembly: GCA_031772625.1. NCBI lineage: Eukaryota > Viridiplantae > Streptophyta > Pinopsida > Pinales > Pinaceae > Pinus > Pinus tabuliformis. The sequence goes on along the minus strand of CM062819.1, from coordinate 1,338,042,797 downwards.
TGGGATCTAATTTCATTTTTAATCCCAAAAACTTTAGCAAGTTTTTCTAATGCTTCATGAGGAGTTTCAATTTCTGCAATGTGGAATCTAAGATCAGGAGAAACAGACATTCCTATCAAGCCACGTGCTTGATCTTGTCGATTTTCCCATTTTTCGGCCTTGTCTTCATCTTTGGGTTTCTTCTCTTGGTCTGTGGCTATTCTGAAGAGACCTTTACTTCTAAGTAAATCTCCCATGTAGGCGACCCATTGGAAGTAGTTAGTGCTGTCAAGAATGACTTGGCATGGACTTTCCATTTTTGAAAAACAACTGAAGCTGAAGATGCTGAAAGTGAGTGGTCCAATGGATAGATCTCGAAAAAATAGGCGGTTTTAAAAAAAACGGCTCTGAAAAAGGCTTCCGGATGAAGAAGTTATGGCTTTTTGAAAAAAAAATTGTTGACGTTGCCGGCAAAGTGCGCGAATGTGCGGGAATGAAAAAATCCGCCCCCACAAAATGGAGACTTGAACCCAAGACCTCTACTCTCTTAAAAGGTCTTTGAACCAATTGATCTATACAAAAGATTTGAGAGAGAGAGAGAGAGAGAGAGAGAGAGAGAGAGAGAGAGAGAGAGGGGGGGGGGGGGGGGCCTCGATTTGCGTGCTTGCCTTGGGAAGACTCTTTTCCTCTACAAAACACAAAACACAAAACCCAACACGAATATCCAAAGAAAAACGAACCTTACGGCTCGAAGTTAGCTTTAGCCAAAAAACTAGAAATTTTAAAAAAAATCTCAAAGTTAGCTTTTAGCCGAAAAACTAAATATTTTCCTCAATGTTTCTGATTTTCCGAGATCACACTAAGGTGCAGGGAAAAGAGCATACGCATGAGAAAAATCCTTTCTTTCTGTTTCTGATTTGCCCAGATCGCACAGAGTCGCAGGGCAAAGAGCATACGCAGAAATGAAAGGTATAGATCCGGGAAAAAAAAAAGGCTAAATAAACCGAAACCGAAATAAGCAGAGAGAAAATGACAGTAAACTGCAAAGAAAAACACTGTATACCTCCCGATCTGAAAAATGACGCAGCTAGGGCTACCGGAAACCTTTTCGCGTGAAACGAAAGGGGTTCCTCACTGAAACAGATGCTCCGAATGCAACAGAGCAGTCCTCTCGGCCCGAAAGCAGTCAGAAACAGCAGATCTAGGAAACGACAGCCGCATGCAGTTCTACCGGCTTCAGATTTGGATCACCAACGGACGCGGCCCTCAAATAGCTCTGATACCATGTAGGAATTTACAGGGTAAGTTCCACAGAAGAATACCAAAAGGACACCGCTCACAACCAGATCTCAAATCAATACACCAGTATTTTTGACGTGGTTAAAACCCTCAGAGTGCAAGGAGGGAAACAGTCCACGGCCTGTCCCAACGTGGGTACAGACAATTTATTAATCAAAGAATGAAAATTTACATAAGCTTCTCTCATGCACGGATTACCCGAACAATGACCCTCCATGCGCTTTAAATAGAACTCATGGACCAATCGGGTGTCAAGCCACGGATCAAGTGTCGGTAATACCGAGGTGAGAGTGAACCGTCGGATCACTACATATCGTGACCGTCGGATTGTAAGTTACAAAATGTACAACGGTAAAGAAACACACTTTACCTAACTCTAACCTAACTCTATACTAGACCAAGTTGAACTTAACTATATCCTATGTGTCGGAATATCCTAACAGTGTCATCTGACGAGCAACTTCGTGAAGTCCTGTGTGTAGACGATTTACCATGGAAAAATCTCCATCACAGATCTTTGTTTTTACCTGAGGATGATCATTTTGAAAATGATTTCTCATCAATATTTACAGCTGAATATGTCAAAGAAGCTCAGAATCCAATGAAACATCCTGATTCAGAGCTGAATTTGGGAAACATTTCTCGCACTATTCCCATTGACATTTCAGTCAAGCCCGAAATTGTTGAGCACATTCATATAGGTGCCTCGTGTTCAGATGACGAAATTCAGACATACAAGGCCCTATTTCAAGAATTTCGTGACGTGTTTGCCTGGTCCTATGAGGAAATGCCAGGAATTGATCCCGCGATTGTTGTCCATGAGATCAAGACTTACCTAGACGCTAAACCCGTCCGCCAACGTTTGCGTCAGATTCACCCACGAAAAGCGGCTGCAATTAAAGCAGAAGTTGAGAAGCTGTTGAAAGCAGGTTTCATTTATCCGATCCCGTTAACGGATTGGGTATCGAATATTGTTCCGGTTAACAAAAAACAGGAAACAATAAGAATATGCATCGAATATAGGGATATCAATCGAGCTTGTCCCAAGGACAACTACCCAACACCCTATATCGATCAAATAATTGACGATTGTGCCGGCAGTGAAATATTTTCCTTTATGGACGTTTTTTCCGGTTACAACCAAATCAATATTCTACCTGCCAACCAACCAAAAACGGCTTTCATTTGTCCATGGGGGACATTTTCTTATTGCAAATTACCTTTTGGGCTTAAGAATGCCGGAGAAACTTTTCAAAGGGCGATGTCTTATGCGTTTCATGACATCAAACACATTGTGCAACCGTATCTCGATGATTTTCCTGCTCATTCATTACATCGAGCTGATCACCTTGTCCATTTACGAGCAATCTTCATGAGGTGTAGGCATTATCGTATTCAGTTGAACCCACACAAATGTTTCTTCTGCATAGAAGTGGGACGATTGCTGGGATTTGTAGTTTCAAAAGACGGCATTCGCGTCGATCCCTCGAAGGTAGAAGCTATCATCAAATTGCCTCCTCCTTCGAGTCTTCGCCAACTCCAAAGTTTGCAGGGGAAAGCAAACTTTTTACGACGATTCATTCCTAACTACGCCGAGGTTACAAAGGGTTTTACCCGGTCGTTAAAACAGAACACTCAATTCTCTTGGGATGAGATAGCTCAGAAGTCTTTTGATGCACTCAAGCACGCGTTGACCCATGCGCCGTTGCTGCATCCTCCCAACTACAACCAGGATTACTTTTTGTACCTCGCCACCTCCCATTCCACCATTGGGATGGTCTTAGTTTAGGAAGATGAATTCGAAATGGAACATGTGATATATTACCTTAGTCGGACGTTAAATCCCACTGAGCTCAAATATTCACATGTGGAGAAATTGGCATTGGCAGCTGTTCAAGCTGTCCAACGTTTTCGTCACTACATTCTACTCCGTAAAACTACAGTCATTTCGGATTGCAACCCTATGATCTACATTTTGACTAAACAATTGCGAGGGGGCAAGTACTCTAAATGGATCGTTATCCTGCAGGAGTTCGACTTGGAATTTGAAAAATCTAAGTCTAAGAAATCTTTAGTTTTTGCCGAGTTAATGTGTGACTTCCCGCGTGCTGACACAAAAACTCTGGCAGAGGAGCCCATTGCGGACGAATCTTTGTTTCTCATCAGCACTTTAGATCTGTGGTATGGAGATATCATCGTCTATCTCCAGACCCAATCCTTTCGGCCCGAAGTTTCAAAGTCGGAACGTCGGAAAATTCGATTCCAGTCCCAACAGTACAAAATTATTGGAGATACTCTTTATCGCCGTGGGGCGGACTTGGTTTTTCGACATTGTTTAACTCACGAGGAAGCTGAAAGGGTTCTGAATGACTGTCACTCTGGAGCGTGTGGCGGTCATATGTCTGGGTATGCCACAGCCCAAAAGATAATGCGCGCTGGCTACTTCTGGTCGTCCTTATTTAAAGATTGTATTACTGCGGTCCGGAAATGCCACTGTCAAGTGTTTGATCGCAAGATGCGCGCTCCACCTGCTCCTCTCCACCCTATAATTTCCGTTGGTCCTTTTGCCAAATGGGGTATCGATTTTATTACATGTAACCCTCACTCGGCCGGGGGGCATGCGTATATCATCCTTGCGGTAGATTATTTTACTAAGTGGGCCGAGGCGATGCCTACATTCGAGGCAGACAGCAAGACAGCTGCAATTTTCATGTTCAATCACATTATTGCTAGGTTTGGTGTCCCACAAGCGATAATCACTGACCATGGGCGCCATTTTCAAAACGTTATGATGACAGAACTTACAGGCCAGCTTGGTTTGCATCACGATAACTCAACTCCTTATTATCCACAAGCGAATGGTCTGGTTGAGTCCATCAACAAAGTTTTAGTGATCATGATCCGACGAATCATTGGTATTCATCGGTCGAATTGGCACAACATGTTATTTTTCGCGCTTTGGGTGTACCAAACCTCAGTGAAAACATCAACAGGGTTCACGCCTTTCTAACTAGTTTATGGTTTGGAAGCTGTGCTGCCCATTGAATGCGAAATCCCGTCACTTCAAATGGCCGTCGAATTACTTCCAGCTACTTCCGAAGAGGAGAAGCGTTTATTATACTTAGCTCAATTAGATGAGACTCGACGTGATGCTGCATTGGCGATCGAGACTCATGCAAAACGTATGAAAGCTTAGTATGATCGAAATGTGACCCCTCGACATTTTTCGGAAGGAGACCTAGTGCTATTATATGATCAAGCTAATGATAAATTAGGTGCTAGAAAATTCGTTCCTATGTGGCATGGGCCCTATATTGTCAAGCGAAAGCTAGCAAAAGGGGCCTATGAGCTGGTAGACTTTGACGGGGACTCTTTGGGTAAACCCAGAAATGGACTTTACCTAAAGAGGTACTATGCTTAAATGATGGGTATGGAGATTTTAGTTAGGTTAGGTTTTTTCTTTCTAGCTGGTGTGTTTGTTAGTTTAGACAGTGTGCTTAGCTTAGAAAGTGTGTTTTTCGTCGTTATTCTACTTATCTTGGTTTTACCCTTGATGTTTGCAGATGTCGATGCCTCTCCAAACATACATTGGATTTGTTGATGGTGCTTGTCGTAGTACACGGAATATCTCTTCCGCAGCTTGGGTTATCTATTCGCCCTCTGACGAGTTAGTTTCTATGCATGGGGTGAGCCTCGGTCAAACAACAAACAACATTGCCGAGTACAGTGCAGTGATTGAGTTATTGTCTGAATCTATCTCATTTGGGATTCAGAGTTTGATAGTGAGGTTAGATTCTGAACTCGTTGTATTACAGCTTAATAGAGTATATGCCATTAGAAATCCAGTGTTATTAAGGTTATTTTTGAGAGTGCGTCTCTTGGAACGTGAATTTGATTACATTGAATATCAGCATATTCCAAGGTCTTTAAATACATTAGCAGATGCAATTGCTTCTCGAATGTTAAACAGACATTTGCAATAATCATACATGTAAATTTAAAAACATTTCATCACACATGTTTAACAAGATAAGCCGATAATAATGATATATATAGATAGGAGTGTGTCAAAAAATACATCGTCTTCGATCATAGGTTGAAAAACACCTTATGATCGGCAAAAATGATAAGTACAAAAAACCAAAATGTCACATGTGTCTACAAAAACGACCATCCAATCACTGGTGATGCTCTCTATACGACACCACTGCACGAGCCACCCTACACAAGAACCTCCTAAAAGGTCCTGGGACTGCGACTACATAGCGCTGAAGCCTGATAGGAATATCATCTATAGTAGTCTCTGGTATGTCTGCTGTAAGACGCTCTAGGTCTTGTTCCAACTCAGCTAGGGTCTCTGTGGCCTCGTCCCGTGGGGCCGGTGCCGCTGCAACTGGTAGTCTCCTCTCGAAAGGCCGGAGATTGGCTGGACGATGTGGGCCTACATCTGCATTTTGAAAATTATTACTGTCAGTTTTGAGACGATATAAAAAACAAAAAAAATAGATAATGTAAAATCTTGTGAAAAATGACTTACCTGTGTCATCCCATTGTTCTCCCGGTGGAAGAACCATGTCTGGATCTCCACGAAAATCAACTCCGGCATAAGGAAAATCCTGTATAGAAAAGATCTCGTCCTCCAACCAGTGAAAATACTCCAGAGTAAATCGGACAACCTCTGTGCCCTCGTCAGGATGACGGGCCATAACCGCAACCCATCGCATCAATTTAGGCTCTCGGGGAGGCCCAACCTTAACAGTGAGCTGCTGTGGGATCAACATCGGAACCCTCTCTAGGGCAAAACTCACAACTAAAGGCCCATAACCAAAAATCTTTAGCTATCCGTTTTTAGTCCTAGTCAGTTGGCCCTTTAAATTGGCCAATACAGCATCACACCAGTTGAAAATGGTGCCTCGATAGCAATCAATCGCCATCCGCATTTGGGATCCAGTGGCAATATGTAAAGCGGCAGCCCCGCAAAGTCTGGTAACTGTAAAAGCAATCACCATAAGTTCAGGTCGGGATATAGTTTTGATCTCTATCCCCTTCTCCTGAGACTGAGTGTTACACCACTCTTATCGGAGACTAGCGATGGACTGGCCACCCGGCCTAGTCCCGAACAGAGTCAAGTGTTCGCCTCTCTTGGGAAAACCAGTGAGAAAGTAAATATCTGAGGGCTCTATCTCGAGTTGGTGCCCTCCAATGTAAAAGCACTGGTCTTGGACGTTCCATCTCTCTACCAGCCACTCTAGAAAGCGCACTTAGGCCCTCATGCCAGGTATGGCCCAGTATTTGTAAAGGCCGCATGCCTTCAAAGCATCAATGGACAGTTGATGATTAATGGTGGCCAAATCAACATCTTCGTGCTCTCTCTCGCGCCAATCAAGCATGGTGGGAAATCTACACACCAGAAAACATCCATTAGAATTCATAAAATCAAAATTTATTGGTCCAATTTGGAGAATTTGGGGTTTGTAAACCCTTTGCGCGAAGTACGCACCCCGCATTTAGGAACAGAGCATGGGTATGCGAGTTCCTTTAAGGCAAGGTGCGTACGCCCGCCATTTTCCCAACTGAGAAAATGTCGGGGTACACGGGTCACCAGTGGAGCACCTGCGTACCCCGAAAGGCGGACCTTGAAACCCCAAAGCCTCCAAAAAAATGAAACTAGGGCCTAAAAACAAATTCTAAACGGAGGAAAATGAAGAGGAGGATGTTGTAGAATACCTGAAAGAGACGGTGTTCGATTTCGACGGTCGGATTCTCTGCAATGTCCACGGGAAGTTTCTTGCCAAAAGCCCTTTTTCTCTCCTCAACAGTAAAATGGTAAAAATGAATTGGTAAAAGCCCTTTTTATAGGTTTTTTGGGTAAATAAATGGTAAATTTGTTTATTTTTCACCATGAAAAGGTATTTTTCAAAGTATTTTTATCTATCTTTAAACAGGTATGAGTAATGTGTTGGTTTTTGTGCAGGATAAAAGGATTTTCGGGGAAAATTGTCATTTTTTACAAACAAAAACATCAGAGTCATCTTTAAGCCCTTTTCTGACTCCTAAAACATGAAAAGATTGCCGAGCGTTTCTTTTACACTTGTTAAAACGGAATTAAAAGATGGTCCTCTTATAGCCCTTTTCTGACCGTAAAAACATGAAAAGATTGCCGGATTTTTGTCGTTTCAAATTCGATACTGGAAATAAAACGACGTGTCCTTGATCGCTTTTTACTTTTCAGGTCAAAGACACTAATTATGAAAGTACTCCTTGGTCGTAAAAGATCAAGCGGTTCTCTCAAGTATTATTTTATACTTTTTCGGGCTTGGGAGACACAAATTTACGAAAAAGTTCAACCCTGGAGTCTTCTTAAGTTTTTCAGACTCTCTAAAATTGAAAAACGTCGAGTTTCTCCTATAGTGGACTCATTAAAATTTCACAGTAAAGGACCTGTTCGATTACAAACAGGAACGGACCACTCCTTCTTAGGGTTCGAATCTAAACTAAGTTGGACTCATCCGAAGGATGAGCTTATAATCAAGCATATGTTATCCTCCTCAAGCTTGTAAAAAATAAAGAGGTACTTGCCAGAAATGGTGGGGGAAAAGAGAGAAAAATGAGCCTATTTGTTATCCTTTGTCTCGGAAGAAACCTTATCACCACTCTTGAACATGACACTTTTTCATACACCTGGGTTGGGAAATCCTTTGCCTAACAGTTAATCAAACCACATTGAAAATCTTCAACCGGTTCCGGGTATTAACTTTGGGTCAATTGTCACCAAGCCATCTGTCGTGTCGTTATGTGTTCAAGAGGTCACTGCAAATAAACCATTCATCTGCAAAATACCTGTCATCCATCTCGACCATCCCTGAGTCAGTCCTTACAGCTACATTTCTTCAACTTGATCTATGATTTCGTGTTGTGGGCTTGCCTGCAACGGGTCGCTTTCTATCGACATCAGCACATTATCTAGAAAGATGACCTAGAAATCGTCAGTACCTTGAAATCTGCATGCATCAACAGCCGGTTTCTCGCCTTTGATGACAGTTTACATCATTGACTCTCGATCAAAGGATTCCGTGACATGTTCGACATCAACACATTCATTCACATCTCATGGATTGTAATGGGTACTTTGAGAACCATTGACATCACTGGTGGTCTCTCTCACACTTGTTAACAGTTTACATCATCGACTGGTAATCAAGTGGTTTCTACCATGTTCGACATCAACTCATTTATTCGCATGGATAGAATCATACCATTTCGGGAAGTAGAAATGAAGACCCTGGATCTAGTTTCCACCATCCAGGCTGCGAGGATTTTTGTATTCATTATACAGTAGACTAATCATAAACAGATGGCTGCGTCCATACTGTGTCTACATGAGTCTATGATTATGATGTACTGCGAAATCATTCCTATATCAGAGCAGTAGTTAGTTTGATAGTTAAAGTTTTCAATCTGAGTATGGGAATGCCTACCTCAGCGATGATATGATCTTATATATGTATTTTGTGTTGAATATTTGCAGGTTCCGACTGGGCTCTCCACAAGATAATCCTTGAAATGATAAAGTACTTCACCCTTCGTAGATGATATGAAACCCTAATCTACTACAGGCTTCGCACTTTAGGGGGCAATCTGTTGCACTAAAATTTTTCACCATGACTATCTGCAGTTAGTATGGCTCCATCAACTGCCATACTATCCTCCTTGGCAAGTCTTATACCTCTGCTCCTCATGTCAAACTCCAAGAAAGAGAGAAAGTCCTTAAAAAGTCAATTAACTCTGGTTACGCAGTTTCTCTTAACCTTACCTACGTGTACGCACCCCAAGTTCACAATACCTGCGTACTTGTACGCTCTGTCTGTAAAGGGGTGGGTGCGTACTCCTGTAAAGGTCAAAAGGCGCGAGTTTTACTTCAAAAAAGTTACTTGTGGTCGATTCTAGAGCATTCTAGAAGATGGTTTGACGTGTATTGAGCACCTCCAGATGGTTCATGTATCCCTATGAAAGAGGAACTTATCCCATCAAGAGGGGAGCTATCCCATTGAAAGAGGGGCTTATCCCATTGATGGTGGACCTGATTAACTTTCTCCAAAGCATTATAAATACAGGCATTGGGCCAGAGGGAGGGGAGGTTGAAAGCTGAACATTCCTAAGGGTAGAAGCTGTTGAAATTAGGACTCCCTTATAGAGCTTGAGAGGAGAGATTCCCATCCTTTCTTAGCTTCATTTGGAAGTGGGTGAGCTGATCAAAGTAAAGGAGAACTCTTGCTGGACCCTGGGAGGGACCTGCACAACACCAAGGCACTGGTTGTAATGGTTTCTTTTGTTTCCACTTAATACAATTAAGTTCATTTTTCTCAACAAGTTGTTATATATAATTTGTTTCATATACTCCTTGGTCTTTATGATGAATATGTTTTATTTTATGAGTTATTCAGGTGCTATGTAATCGTTTGCTTGTTAGTGAATGCAGGTTTCGAAGAGAAGGAGGAGCTCATCTGGATCGAAGAGGCTGGACTGCTACAAACAGCGTTGGACTAAAGGTATGTTTTAAACACCTGATTGCTTGTATTCTAAATGCATATTTAGGGGAAGATAGTGCTTAATTGTCTTGTTTGTCACTAGAAAGCCTTAGCTTCTAGGGAGGTCGGTTTTTTCCGCAAAATTGACTCTTTCTGCATGACAGATACTAATCTAAAGAAGTAAAATGAATTCATAAGCATACACCAATGGCAGAGAAATCCACTAACAATAATTCCCTAGATTTCTCAAAAATAATATTCTCTTAAGAATTGGATGACTTCTTGGTCATTTACTTGTCTCAAGGGAACTGGTTCTGACCACCGAGTAAAATAATTTGTTGCTGTCAAATTGTATCGATGTTGCTTTGATGAGTGTGGGAATATTTCTCTTATAACATCTAGGCCCCACTATTGGAAAGGTTCCTCAATTTCTACTGGTAGTAGTGGGGTGGCTAACTTCTTATCCTGACCATCACATCTTTGACAAGCTAGGCACATGCAAACATAAGCGTGAGAATTTTTTAACAAAGTGGGCCAACAATAACCAGCCCTCATCACTTTGTGTGTAGTTTTGTTGCCCGCATAGTGACCACCTATATGCCCATCGTGTAAATATCTAAGTACCTTCTTTGTATCCTATGGCTCAAGGCATCTTAGTAGGACATCATTGTGATTCTTTCTAAAAAGAACGCCATGAACAAGCTGGTAGGATAGAAATTTTAAGCGAATTTCCCTCTTTTCTTTATTTGATAAATGCATGGGAAAGGTGTTGTGCTCTAGAAATTGTCATCTATCGAAATATCATGGCATTGTAGACACAGATTGGGGAACACATTCAACATTGTACCTTTCTATTTCCTACTCCCATCCTAATAGATATTGCTCAAGAGCATCTATTTCTTCAGCTACTAGCTGGAAAAGGCCACGACCCTTAATGGTATGGACTAGTTTAAACTCCATATCATATTCTTGTAAGCATCTCATCCAGTTTTCCCTCTTCTCACCCATCTTCTATTGTACAAAGAGTGTTCTTACTACTGGATGAGGTACAAATGTGATCGTGTGAGATTTTAGAATATAGGGCCTGAAGTATTTAATTACCTTATATATAGCATATGCTTGTTTTTTGATGGCAGGATAATTTAGTTTTGACCCCTGTAATCCTACACTCATGAATGAGATAGTCCTTTCATTTCCTTAAATATCCTTTTGAGTCAATATGGCTACAATAGACACATCTGAAGCGAATATATAAAGCAAGAAATATTTTCCATAATAAAGATTGAATAGTGCAAGTGCATCAACGCTAGCTTGTTTAATTTGAGCAAAAGTATCCTTCTCTCATTTTTACCATTTGTAAATTGCATCTTTATTGATCATCTCCTAAAAAGTAGCTATCTGAGCATAGTCATAGATGATTTTTTGCAAGAAATTAATCTTCCCTAAGAAATATTGCATAGCCTTCTTATTCATCAGGAACAAGATCTGTGTAATAGTTTTGAGCCTCTCGGGATCAACTTTAATTCTTCTCTTTGCAATGATGTGCCCTAAGACGGTTCCTTATGATATACCAAAGATTATTTTCTTGGGATTAAGAGAAATCCCATATGTTATTAGAAAACCAGACCCTGATAGGCTACTGATCAAGAAGACTTTGAGTAACTATTTCAAACCAAACTTTTGGCAAAACAAAGACATAATATAGGAAACACAATTTATAAACACATGAAAGAAGTTAGAGTATTATCAATGAATTCTAAGTACATGTGTTCATACCACTGCAAATGAGAAAATGAGGAAAGCCATGAGAAAATAAAACACATAAAACCCTCTCTAAATCCTGAGTAGCAAAGCCAAACTTCTGTATTAACATCAAACATACAGTCTTCTACAATAACATAATATGCCTATTCCTTTGAAAATTTCCAACCCTTGGTGCATTACACCTCTTGCTCTTTATAGAGTTCATTACAATCTTGGATTCATTCCTCCAACATGAGGGGAATTCGAATTTACTTGACTTGACACCTATTCATACTTTAAACAAACTATTAATTACAAGTGGTAGTTAACTAATAGTCCTAGAGTTCTAATACAATTAGGAGTACAACTCCTTATTATGTTGGCAACAACCTAGACTTTGGAATAAATTCAATCTTTGACAGCTTCTCCTCCTCCTTAAATTCAACTTTGGTGATGACTATAATCTCCATGCTGGCCTTCAAATCACCTCTCCTTTGACTGTCCTGAAAACTAGGCAACTGTCCCCTGCAATGCTGCTTTGGTCTTCAAGGATATTCTTCAAAGTTTCTGCTGATCACACTATCTCATTAGTCACATGACACATATTGAATTAATCATAGGACCTTGCTCTTACATTTGTGCCACAAAAAAACTCCTTGAAGTTTCCTGAAGGAAGACAAACTGGATGAGCTACGAAATGTACTGTTATTTTCGTAAGGCTTAGTTCTTGCATATATCTTGCATTCCTTGAATTCATCTTTACTTAGGGTCTAAACATTCTTGAATGATATTCTTACATCTCTGTAGCAGCATCTCTCTCAAAAATAGCCCCTTTTTTCCTTTGAAGATTAATCCAAAAACAAAACTGTAGCTACAGCAGTTTAGTGGCACGCTACGAAACTGTTGTGCATTGCATATCACCTACAGCAATTTCGTAGCGCGCTATGAAACTGCTGTGTGAATCAAATACACAGTTTTTTCTCAAAATTTGTCTTTCTTGGGATCTCTTCACAGGCATCACCTTATGCTAATAGACCACATATATATTTGACATTGTCCATCCATAAACGACTTCAAAAAGTAATGTCCTAAGCAAAATTGTGTTAAGGCTCCATCACTTACTGTCTTATTCATTTTTGCTGAGGCTGACCTCCAGACTTGTTCAGCTGAATCTCCAGGTCTTCAATTTGTCTTTTCATCACCCTGATATTAGTTCTTAATCTACCATTGATCATTCTGATATATCTTGCCTCCTTTATTGCAAGGCTAGTCTAGGTGAAACATTGAGCATGACTACCAACTACTTCAGGTCTTGGAACTTTTCCTTCCTCCCACGTGGCTTTTACTCTTTTGAAATTGGATTTTTCAACTGCATGTTTCCCTTTTCTTAAGTTGAGCAATCTCAATATTGGCAAGCTTCAATTTCTTCTTGACCTCCTCAAATCTACATTCTTCTTCTTGAGTACCAACTGCCTTATTTCTGTCATCTTCATGCATTGGTGATGATTGCACTACTAGAACCACAGGCTCTTCATGGAATTCTGATATCTCTGTTGTCTGACTCACCTCCAATTCTACCTCCTGTAACTTTTTGGACCGCCTAGTCACAGGCCTTCTAGGCTTAAAGACAAATTCTGAAACCTGATCATCAAACTATAACTTTTTGGAAGATTTCATCTTTTTTGACCTGCTTTTGCCTACTTCAATTAAGTCTGCTTGGACCAGAGGAGACTCTTCTATGTCAATGGCCTAAAGAAGATCATTCAAACTACCCTTTGAAGTTGGGCTTTCATCAGTAACCACTATCTTACCCTTTTCCTTGGCTAATTGGCTTCTAGTTACTCTTCTCTGGATTGTTTCACCAATGGACTGTTCTTGTGCTGGTACCTTGATTTGAACCTTCTTCTTCTGTGACTATTGAGGGGTATCTTGAGAAATCAGTGGTGTCATTGGTTCCTTAACTTTATTTCTAGATTTTAGTTTCACAAACCTTCTTGACCTAGCTTCTTCTTGGTGACTAGCTGTTGGTGATGATATTTCCTTAGTTCTAGGGCTAAGTCCTATTTCAGCTCTAAAACCAGACATAAATAGAAAAGAAAACCATTCTATATCTACCTTCTGAATTTCATGCAAGACAGTTAATTTGATTAAGCCATGATGAAACAATGATGTTTCACAAGCTTCTTTCTTCAATTGTATTTTATCAGACATCTTGCCTAAGCTTCAAAACAGGTAGAAAGGTAAGTCTAGAGATATTATTCCAGTGAAATGCAATAAGAGCTTGAAATGGTAAGAATGCACCTTGTGGTATCTTCCTTCATAGGTAAAATACCTTTGTATGCATGAGAGTACGCTGGAAAATGAGTCTTTGACATAACTCCTGGGCACTGCTTTAGTTAAATATAAGTCTATAAATTCTGGATTCAGGAATATCTTGTAGGGTGCCATCTCAAATTTGAAATTCTTAAACCATCTCTCCTGAACTCCAGGAATCTCTGTGACTAAAGATATGACCTCCGGAGAAACTGGTAATTATAATACTCCAACCTTTGTGTTCAAACCTGTGAAATTGAGAGCAAATTCCTTGCTTACTTGGCTGTGACCTCCTTGTAGCTTTTTGCAGAACCTCCAACAGCCTACTTTTTTGAAGGCTTCTTCAACTTCTTTATCCTTTATGAGAGCATCTAAGCCTTCAGGCTCAGTTCTCAAATACCGGATTGATCTATGATTCTTCTTCTCTTCAAACATTTCTTCTTTGAAATCCCTCTAAAGGAAACCTAGAAGAAACTGCCCTATTTAGTTTGAAAGCTACCTTGCTTGAAGTTGATGAAGAGCTGCGGAAGAATTCTGGTCTATGCTCACCCTAGGCTTGCTAACTCAACCTTAAGGAAAGCATCAAATGTTTCTCATGCATGGAAACGACACGAAAATGACTAGGACCAATTCACCCTTACCTTTTATTTCTTGAAATTTGAAATGAGTGCAGACAAATGACTCCTAAAGAATCTAATGATGAATGTGAATGGCTGCATGTGATAAGTAAAGTTCATGGACTGACACCTAATGATGAAACATTAACAGATTTTGGTGGATTTGATAGCTAGACAATATTTGGCATGAATACCCGATTTCGTAGTGCATCCAGTGTAAATTTGGGGTTTTGCGCTACGAAAACTCCTAACTACGAATCCCCGATTTCGTAGCACATGTAGTGTATTTTTAGAGTTTTACGCTACGTAAACTCCTAGACAATTTTGTAGAGCGTTCAAATTTTAAAATGACCAAATACATGACACTTTTGGAATGATGTGGGATCCATAATGGGTAAAACCAGGTTGTTGACCTTTATTTGATAATGGAAACGAGACTCTGACTCTATGACTTAGACTCTAAACAGAACATGAAAATAACCTAACCATGACTGACACAAAAACTTGTTGGGTTGTGTTATATTCTTTCCACGTAGTTAACAGGGGGTCTGAGGGGCACTCGTAACCCCACTTTATGGGTTCCTGGGTAGCGCCTCAGAAAATTTTGGTTTTGGACCCTATGTTAGGTTGGGCGGACCCACCTATGGTTTTGTGCATGATTTTTGCACATGTTTTTTGGACGCGATGGTTTTCGGTCCATGGTATTGGACGTGATGGTTTATCAGTCCATGGTATTGGATGCTTCAGCATGTATAAATATGTATTATAACATTGAAAGGAACATAATGAAAAATCAAGCTGGTAGGTCTGGTTTTGGGATCCAAAGGAAAATCTCTGTGTATATGTTTTTTATGTGTTCTACTCTCACATTATTTATTTTCTGTATTTTAGAATTCATATGCAGGTAATTTCTGTATGGGGTTAAAACCTACAATTGGTATCAGAGCTGTTTTGGCTTCAAGGGGACGCCTTTGTTGCTGAGGGGTTTCGCTCGGGCCTATGGTAGACCCTGTTCAGTGGGAGATCGGCGAGATCGATTCTAGTGGTGAAAGAAGATGGCGAGTAGTGGAAAGATAGAGATTGAGAAATTTAATGGTCAGAGTTTTGAGTGGTGGAAACTCAAGATGGAGGATCTGTTGGTGGATAAAGACCATTGGATCACAGTAGATTCGGGTACTAAACCAATGGGAGTGTCCGATGAAGAATGGAAGAAGTTGGATCGGAAGGCAAAGAGCACAATATGATTGTGTGTCTCAGATTCAGTATTGCTGAATGTATCAGGGGAAGCTACGGTGAAGGATTTGTGGGACAAGTTAGGGACTTTGTACCAATCTAAGTCTCTGGTGAATAAACTGTTCCTGCGGAAAAAGTTGTATAACCTAAGGATGAAAGATAGAGACTCGGTGACAGAGCATCTGAATGCATTTAATACTATGGTAAGTCAGTTAGCATCTGTTGATATTAAAATTTTAGATGAAGATAAGTGCATCAGTTTGTTGTGTTCTCTACCAGATTTGTGGGATAGTCTGGTTATTGCAATAGGTAGCAATGCAATTGCCTTACATTTTGATGAAATAGTCTCATCCTTGCTGACAGAGGATATGAGATAGAAAAATATGGAGAGCCAAAATGGTGATGCCTTGTCTGTATGAGGGTAGACCCAGAATAGAAACAAAAATAAGTCATCGAGTGGGAGATCTAAATCTCCAGGAAAACCTTTAAAGGTGGTGTGCTGGAAATGTGGAAAGGAAGGGCACTACAAAAGGGACTGTAAATCTAAAGCTTCTGACAAAGGAAAGGGATCTGATGAGGCTCCCTCTGTAGAGGCGAAAACCACCTCAGATGAAGGTGGGGATGTGTACTTGGCTTCTTCAAGTACACATGTAGATCATGAGGCATGGTTGATTGACTCAGGTGCATCCTTTCACTTCACTCCCCATAGAGAGTGGTTCTGCGTGTATGAGAAATATGATGGTGGTGATGTCTTCTTGGGGGATGACAGGAAGGCTAGAATCATTTGTCGCGGAAAAGTAAAGTTGAAGTTGCAAGGTGGAAGGGTTAGAACGCTTCCAGATGTTCTACATATTCCTGCATTAGCCAGAAATCTGATTTCTGTTAGCAAGCTGGATGATGCAGGTGTAAAAACAGTGTTCGAGAAGGATACCTGCAAGATGGTTCGGGGAGCACTAGTACTGATGCGGGGAGTTCAGATTAGAACCTTGTACAAGCTGCAAGGTAGCACTGTTATTGATGGGTGCAATAGTTCTGTGGTTCCTGAAAGTGGAGCAGAAAATCTAGTGGTTTCTGGAGAGAAGACCATGCTGTGGCATCAAAGGCTTGGACATATTGGAGAAAAGGGCCTTTGGATACTTCATGGTAAAGGTATGGTAGAAGGTATGAGTAATAGCTCTCTGGATCTTGATTTCTGTGAAAATTGTGTATATGGGAAGCAGAATCGGGTGAGTTTCCCCTCTAGTCGTAAGAGGGCGAAACAGATATTAGAACTTGTGCACAGTGATGTGTTTGGACCTGTGAAGGTTCCATCACTGGGTAAGTATGTGTACTATGTATCATTTATAGATGAATTCTCAAAGAATACATGGATATATTTCCTTAAGAAGAAATCTGAAGTCTTTGACAGGTTTAAAGAATTTAAGGCTCTGGTGGAAAACCAGACAGAGAAGAAGATAAAGGTGCTGAGGACAGATAACGCTGGAGAGTTTTGCAATAAGGAATTTGAATAATTATGTAAGAAGTGTGGTATAGCATGGCAGAAGACTACTCCATATAGACCTCAGCAAAATGGAGTTGCAGAAAGAATGAATAAGACGTTGATGGAAAGGGCAAGAAGCGTGCTCAGTGGTGCCAGGTTAGGACAGGAATTCTGGGTAGAGGTGGTGGATACTGCATGTTACCTAGTCAACAGGTCACCTTCATCAGCATTAGAGGATAAGACTCCACAAGAGGTATGGACTGGTAAAAAACCCTCTCCTTCACATCTGAGGGTATTTGGATGTGATGCATATGTACATGTTCCAAAGGAGAAACGAACCAAGTTAGATAGTAAATTTGAAAAAATGCATCTTTATTGGGTATAAGGATGGTTTGAAGGGTTATAAGCTTTGGAACCCAGTAACAAGGAAGGTTGTGTACAGCTGATATGTGGTGTTCATAGAGGTGAAAGATGTTATTAAACATGAAGTCCAACCAAAGGAACCTGAGAAGATAGAGTTTGAGCTAAAGGAGAAAGAATCAGACTCTACAGCAGAAGAGGAATCAGAAGATGAAGAGCCACAAACTCTGGTTGTGAGAAGATCAGTTCGAGAAAGAAGGCAGCTAGAAAGGTATAGTCCATCTACTTTCTGTTCAAATTTTACTTTGTCTGTTACTAATGATGATCCCAGAATTGTGAAGGAAGCAGTGGATTCAGAGGATGGAAAACTTTGGAAAGAGGCCATGGTTGATGAAATGGCATCTTTGCACAAAAATGAGGCTTGGGATCTGGTGGAGTTTCCAGATTGAAGGAAACCCATTAGTAGCAAATGGGTGTTCAAAAAGAAGACAAATGCAGAAGGAAAAGTCGAGAAATACAAAGCTCGGTTGGTAGCAAAAGGTTATTCCAAGGTGTCGGGAATTGATTTTGGTGATATTTTTTCTCCTGTTGCCAAGGTAACTTCTATTAGATTACTTTTATCTATTGCTGCTACTTTTGATTTTGAGGTAGAATAGATGGATGTGAAGACAACATTTCTTCACGAGGATCTGAAATAGGAGATCTACATGAAGCAACCTGAAGGCTTTGCAGTGAAGGGTAAGAAAGAACTGGTATGTAAGTTAAAGAAGTCTATATCAGTCACCAAGGATGTGGTATCAGAAATTTGACACATTTATACGGGGACTTGGCTTCACCAAGAGAAAAGCAGATCACTGTGTGTATTTTAAATTAATTGGTGACCGTGTTATTTATGTGGTCTTGTATGTGGATGATATGTTGTTGGTTGGAAATGACAAGGAAGTTATCCAGGATTTGAAGACCCAATTGTCCTCCAAATTCGACATGAAAGATCTTGGTGCTGCAAACTATATTTTGGGCATAGAAATTAAAAGAGATCGGGCAAAGAGGAAGCTCTGGTTAAACCTGAGGAAGTATGTCGACAATATTGCAAAGGTTTAATATGCAAGATAGTAAACTGGTGAAGGTTCCTATTCTTGTGGTTGTGAGGTTATCTGTTGAACAGTGTCCCAAGACACAAGAAGAGGAAGAGAACATGTCCTGTGTTCCATATGCAAGTGCAGTTAGTAGCCTGATGTATGCAATGGTTTGTACTAGACCAGACATTGCACATGCAGTGGAAGTATTGAGCAGGTTTATGTCAAAACCAGGGAAGGAGCACTGGACAGCAGTGAAGCGGGTTTTCAGGTATTTGCATGGCACTAGTGATTTTGGTTTGTGCTACCAAGGAAGACCAAGGTTGGACAGAGTGTTGGATATTCATGGCTTTGTTGATGCAGACTGGGCTCGAGATCTGGATCAGAGAAGATCTACAAGTGGGTATGTGTTTAACCTATTTGGAGGTGCATTCAGTTGGATGAGTAAGAAATAATCTGTAGTGCCACTGTCAACTATAGAGGCTGAATACATGGCAGCCACTCATGCAAGCAAGGAAGTAGTTTGGTTGTAGAGATTGTGTTCAAGTATGGGGTTAGTATAGGAAGCTATAAGGATAGACTGTGACAGCCAAAGTGCAATTTTCTTGGTAAAGAACCCTGCATATCATTCAAAGACAAAGCACATTGATGTTCAGTATCACTTTGTGAGGGATATGATAGAAGACAAAAAGGTGTTGCTGGTAAAGGTGGACACTTTGAAGAATACTGTAGATGCATTGATAAAATCTGTGAGCTTTGAGAAGTTCTCTTGGTGTAGAGAGACAATGGGCATTTCAGGGCTAGAAAAATGACTAAGCTCTCTTGTGGCCCCCTGTCGAAAGAACAACAAGTGGGAGAATGTTGTGTTGTGTTATATTCTTTCCACGTAGTTAACAGGGGGTTTGAGGGGCACCCGTAACCCCACTTTGTGGGGTCTGGGGCAGCGCCCCGAAAAATTTTGGTTTTGGACCCTATGTTAGGTTGGGCAAACCCACCTATGGTTTTGTGCATTATTTTTGCACATGTTTTTTGGACGCGATGGTTTTCAGTCGATGGTATTGGACGCGATGGTTTTTTGGTCCATGGTATTGGATGCTTCAGCATGTATAAATATGTATTATAACATTGAAAGGAACATAATGAAAAATCAAGCTAGTAGTCCCGGTTTTGGGATCCGGGGGAAAATCTCTGTGTATATGTGTTTTGCTCTCGCATTATTTATTTTTTGTGTTTTAGAATTCATATGCAGGTAATTTCTGTATGGGGTTAAAACCTACAAAATTAAGAAACCATGTAGGTCGTCCAAATTTTTTTTAAAAGGAATTTTTACAATGATAACACCATATTTACAACATCACTCAAATATATGGTTTCAAATGATCTAACCTTCTTTTGGAAAACACAGTAACATCATCTAAATAAACAACAACACTCTGACCAATCAGGCCATGGAAAGCGATGTCCATCACTCTTTGAAACATAGCATCGGCATTGATAATCCCGAATGGAATTCTATTGAAGGCGAATGTTCCCCATTTCATCCTAAAGGTAGTCTTCAAATGATCTAGTTTCATCACTAGCACTTGATTGTAACTAGATAAACCATCTAGTAGAAAAAACATCTCAAACCTAGATATTGTTTGGAGGATTTGTTCCATGGATGGCACTGGATAATTATCTTTATTAGATGCCTGGTTGAGATTGTAGAAACCCACACATAACCTTATTTCACTGGGCTTCTTCCTGAGTAGGACCAAATTCAAACCCAAATGGAATGTCTGACTTTGAAGATGATCTGAGCATCCAACAACTTTCTTAATTCCTTTTGGATGGGGGGCTCCAACATCAGGTGAAATTTCCTTAATTTATGATGGAAAGGTTTTACCACTTCTTTTATGGGAATAACATGCTAGATAATATGCATATCATATATCTTTAATTCGTCATATGTCCATGCAAAAAAATCATGATACTTTTTTAATAAGTGGATGCATGATTGTCATTCTTATGGAGAACAACATGTACCAAGGTTTACATACTTTGGATCTTCTTGAGTTCCAAGATTTCCTTGTTCAGATGATAACTTCAAACTCTGAGTCTTGGTATTGGTTGGTCCTATGAACCGATTTTGTAGGTCATATAGTTTTTCTAGGGACACCACACCTTTAGGCATAGTGTTACCTTTCATTGCATGAGATGCTTCCTGCAAAGCCCTGTCGTTCTCATCCTCATCTATGGTAGCATATTTAAACATATCTGCACTAGCCATGAAATGTAGTATCTATTGGTTGTCATTGAAAACATTAAAATTAGTGACATTGTCAGGAACATAAGGTTTATATATAATCTCAATAGAAAAACCATTTCTCAATGGCGACATCCTAGAGATTACATTTTCTAATGTGTTTTATGCATCATTCTAAGCCTATGAACATAAATAATATTAAAATATTTGAAATTATTAATTAAATTCCATAACTCCTACTAGTATTTTTTAAGATTTGGTGAAACGCAATGGATAGTATCTCGTACTTGATGAGTGACCACCTTTGATTCACCAATTACCTTGAGAAACTCAACCTTTTGTTGGCATTATGACGCAGGTTTGGCACTATGACACAGGTGTTGTCCTTGATGGCAACTCACTCAGATGAAAGATCATAGTTCATGCTCATAGAATGAAGGAAAAAGAGATATATGCAAGTTCCCCTTGACCAAGCCGCGTATACACACGGGTTCGCCGACCAAAAGGTGCGTATGCATATACACACACTTTCATGCAAGGAAAGGCGCATACATGTTGGAGAATTTGGTTTTGGTCCGTGGTATTTGGACCATGGTATTTGTCTGAGGTATCTTGTTTGAAGTGTTTACCCCAGGTAATTGGTCCAAGGTATTGTTTCTAAGTGGTTTTGGACCATGGTATTGAGTAAGGCCTAAGACTATAAAAGGAGGAGGAGATCATTAGGCAAATGTACTCAAGTATTGAATATCTAATGAAGAGCAAGATCTAGAATACTGGTCATTGGGTTATGGTGCATAGCTGGATCTGAATCAAGGAGGAACCTGAGTGCTTGAAGAAGGATAAGTTCTATTGATGGGTCAAGATCTTAAGGCTTGAAGAGAAGTATCTTTGTGTGGTTTTGATCTTTTATCTAAATAATTGGTGCATGTCATAATTTGTAAATCTAATTATCTGGGTATAACTGATGTCTAAATAGTCGAAAAGGTTAAATCATCTTTTACAGATCTATACGCAGGTTCAGTATAGCAAAGGTGCGTATACACACTGGTTTGGAATTTCAAAACTACATATACGTAGTTCCACCTTGATAAAAGTGCGTATGCATGCAGGTTCGACAAATTGAAGTAGTGTACACCTTATAAAATATGTTTTAGCTACTTTTGTTTATTGTTGCAGTGTTCTAGGTTCTGGATTGGGTTCTGGTTACTGTTACTGTATTCTGGTTACAGCATTCAGAAAAGTGATTGTTTGATTCAGTTTTGGTTGGTATAAAGGAGATTGGTTGATGCAGATATATTTGATGTTTGATTGATGTTATTGATGGATCCAGTCTAAAAATTTATGAAACGTGGTCCCTGGAAGAAAAGAGAAGGTTGTAGCCTTCTGTAGGTCAGCACCTACGTACTAGTAAACACATCAGCTAGTACAAGAGCAAAGGGGGTTGTAGCTCCCTTCCAGGAAAAGCTGGAGAACGAGAGAAGGTTGTAGCCTTCTACAGGTAGAAGCCTGTGTATTGGTATAAGACTGCACCAGTACAAAATTTGTAAAAAGAAGTCTCTTATTGAAGAAATATAAAGACGATTGCAGCAAGTGGTTTTCACCCACATTAGGTTTCCACCTTATATCTTGTGTTCATGTGTGTGATTGCTTGTTCTGTTTACTACACTTGGTTACTGTTTATATGGTTCTGATACACAAATTAAAGATCAACTAACTAAATTATAAGTTTGCAAGGTATACGCTGGTTGCTCTAAACACAGTTGCGTATACACGCAAGTTGCATTAACAAAAGTAGCATATATAAATCTGTTTATGGAAATGAAATATTGTTAACTTGCTAATACTAATTCACCCCCCCCCGCTCTCAGTATTATTTCCAACAATTGGTATCAAAGCAGGTCCTTCAAAAGAAGCTTGATCGCTTGAAGGAAGATCTATCATCATGGGCAGCTACGAAAGAGAAGGACCCATTAGACCACCAATCTTTGATGGGAGCAACTTATTCTATTGGAAGGTAAGAACCACAGCCTATCTTCAATCTCTTAGAACAGATGTTTTGGAAATCGTGGAAGGAGGATATACATTTCCATCAGCAATTCCTACAGATACGGCAGGTAAAAAGAAATACGAAACAAATGCCAAGGCTGTCAATACACTATTGGGGAGTCTGTCACAATCAGAATTTGTCAAGGTTATGCAACTCAAAACTGCCAAAGAAATATGGGACAAGATCATTCTAAGCTATGAAGGAGACAATCAAGTAAAACGTGCAAAACTAAAATCTCTCAGAATTCAATATGAAACTCTCAAAATGCACAATGATGAAAGTATAGCTCATTACTTCCTACGTATAGATGAGATTGTTAATCGCATGAAAAACTTGGGTGAAGAGATAAAATAAGTTACTTTAGTTGAAACGTTTTTAAGATCCTTGTTCTCTAAGTTTGAATCAAAAGTTTCTGCCTTAAAAGAAAAGCAGGATCTTCAGAGTATGACTATGACACAGCTGCACGGAATCCTAACTACTGTTGAAATGAGAAAAGGAGGTCCATCAGATATGAGAGAAGCCACATTCAAGGCTTCAGGAAGAGAAGAGCTCAATGAATCAAGACACATTTCAGAGGGAGAGGAAGAAGCAAACTTTGTCAAGAACCTTCAATGGGGTTTTGGAAGATTCAGAGGTAAACTACCTTTCAAATGCTTTGCTTGTGGAAGAGTCGGTCATTATGTAGCCAAATGTACTCATAAAGATAAGCTTGATAAATGTAAGGAACCGGAAAAATGGAATAGAAAATAAAATGTAAGTAAGAAGAGATATTATACGCATGAAGATAGTGATGGTTTATCAAATAGTGATGAAGATGAAGATGAACATGGTAATGACTACAGACTTTTGATGGCTTTTGAAGATGATGATTTCTTCGACGCTTCAGATGAAGATGGTCTCTATGAAGAATTTTCTAAACTTAAAATCTATTTAGAAGAAATGAGTATGATTATAGATACTCTGACATTCCAACTTGCTGAAAGGGAAAAACACAATGAAAAATTAGAATGTGAAACTGTGGGTCTAAGAAAGGATATTGAGAAAACAAAAGCTCTCAATCTCAGGTTTGCTAAAGGATCAAAAACTTTAGATGAAATTATCAAAGTGCAGTGTTCTCCTCTGATAAAGGCAGGTCTTGGATATACTGAAGAAGCATCTCAAGCACAGAAGCCATCAACCTCCAAAAGCTATCTTGAGGCAATAAGGAGAAGTGAACAGGTTGAAAATCGTCAGCAAAGGCATAAAGCAGATCACCAGGTAAATCGGGTTCAATCTATTTCAAGGATGAACAAAAGCTATAACCAACCACAGGTAAATAATTCTCAATTTGATTCAAGAATGAATGTCAATGGAAACTACAATCATCAGGTCAGTAGATTCGATAATCGGAGGAATTTCTTTGATGGCCAATGTTTTTCATGTCATAACTTTGGACACAAAGCTCCTCAATGTCTTGCCTACAAGACCATCATGACTAGAGAAGCACGAAATCAAAGGAATGTGAGTGGGATCATGAAAAGGACCTACAATAACTTTTCTGCTCTTGAAAATGAAATAGAATGCTCTATCTGTAACAACTTCGGTCATGAAGATTATGAATGCAGGAGTAAATTTTGGAAAACATCTCAGAAGGAGCAAGCTTCATTGGGTCCCAAAACATGGAGAAAGAAAGAACCACAAATAGAAATATGTGGAATAGCCTTGTATGCAGAAGGACAAGAAAATCAGTGGTATATCGACAGTGGATGCTCAAAACACATGACAAGTGACAAAGAAAAACATCAGTCATATAATGCCTCAGAAAAGGAAAAGAAGGTCTCTTTTGGAAATGACACTCCTACTATCATAAAAGATAAAGGCTCTGTTCTCTTAAAAGAAAAGGTTAAAGCTAGAAATGTTATGTATGTTGATGTTCTTAAGCATAACCTATTAATTGTCAGTCAAATGTTTGATCAAGGAAATGAAGTAGTATTTCGATCAAATGGATGTTGTTTGTGAGATTGATACAGGAGAAACAGTGATCAAAGGTGTAAGAACTCCAAACAACTTGTACATACTCAAGGGAGGACAACAACAGTGCTATCTAAGAAAAAATGATGAACATTGGCTATGGCACAGAAGACTGGGGCATCTAAGCTTCCCTCAAATAAGAAAAGCATGCAGATACCAGGCGGTTCGTGATCTTCTGGATATTCACATTCCAAAAAATACAATATGCAAATCATGTCAATTTGGTAAGCAAATCAGAACACATTTCCCTGAAAAGGAAGGATCAGCTAGTAAGCCTCTTGAACTTGTTCACACTAATTTATGTTGTCCATCTAGGAAAAAGTCACCTCGTGGAGAAGAATACTTTATATTGTTCATTGACGACTTTTCCAGAATGTGTTGGATAGGACTTCTAAAGCATAAAGACGAAGCATTCGAAAAGTTCAAAGCCTTCAAAGCTTTGGTTGAAAATGAATCAGATCGCAAAATCAAATGCCTCAGGTTTGATCGAGGAGGGGAATTTACCTCGGATGAATTCTTCGACTTCTGTGAATAAAATGGAATAAGAAGGGAATTCTCTATCACAAGAACTCCTCAGAAAAATGGAATGGTAGAAAGGATGAACAGAATTGTTCAACAAATGGCTCGTGTTATGCTAGATGAGTCTGGAACTCCTGCAACCTTCTGGGGTGAAGCTGCATTTTTTGTCGTCACTATTCTCAACAAAACAAATGTCCAGGTAAACAACACTCAAATTTCACATGAAATTTGGTATGGTAAGACTCCTACTGTAAAATACTTCAAAGTTTTTGGAAGCAAATGTTACATCAAAAGGACTGATGAAAAACTTGGCAAGTTTGAACCTAGAGTAGATGAAGGCATTCTCCTTGGTTACTCTTCTCGAAGTAAAGGATATAAGTGTTATAATAAAATACTTGGGAAAATTGTTGAAATTATTGATGTTGTGGTTGATGAAGCAGGCAAAAATCCAAAGCAAGTAAAAACTGAAGATTATGAAGAAGATGAGGGCTATCCTTCCACATCAAATCAGACTAATTCTGAAGAAGAAACCAATGAGGCACCAGAAGAACAAATAAGGGTAGAAGAAAAGACTCCATCCAGGTATGTTCAGAAGAATCATCCAGAGAGTCAAATTTTAGGGCAGAAAGAGGCAGGTGTGCAGACAAGAAGAACTATTATAGAAGCTTCAAGCTATCTAGCATTGCTTTCCTCCATCAAACCGCAAAATGTAAATGTAGCATGCAAAGATGAATGTTGGGTCAAGTCCATGAATGAAGAACTTGAGGATATTGAAAAGAATAATACTTCGGAATTGGTTCCTAGACCTAATGATAATAATGTCATAGGAACCAAATGGATATTCAAAAACAAGCTGAATGAAAATGGAGAAGTTATTAGAAACAAGGCCAGACTTGTTTGTAAAGGGTATGCTCAACAAGAAGGTATAGACTTTGAAGAAACTTTTGCACCTGTTGCTAGACTTGAAGCCATAAGAATGTTCCTTGCTCTTTCTAGCTTTCAGAAGTTCAAAGTATATCAAATGGATGTGAAATATGCCTTTCTTAATGGAGACCTAGAAGAAGAAGTATATATTGAGAAACTAGACGGATTCATCCTTGGAAATGATCCAAAACTTGTATGCAGACTCAGAAAGGCTCTCTATGGTCTAAAACAAGCTCCAAGGGCCTGGTATTATCGTCTTGACAAATACCTTCATCAACAAGGTTTTTCAAAAGGATCAGCTGATAGCAATCTATATATAAAAATTGACAATGATAAATTGTTGATGCTTGTTGTGTATGTTGATGATATCATTTTTGGTAGCAATGAAGAAGCCATGAGTTAAAACTTTGCTTTGGTAATGCAGAAAGAATTTGAAATGTCCTTGCTTGGTGAGCTCACATATTTTCTTGGTTTACAAGTTCAAAAAAATAAAGATGGTATTTTTCTATCACAAACCAAGTACCTCAAGCATATCTTGAAGAAATATGGCATGGAAGATTCTAAACTAGTATGTACCCCTATGGTAACAGGATGCAACCTTAGCTCAAATGATGAATCAGCAGCAGTACATCAACCAACCTACAGATCCATGATTGGTAGTCTACTTTATCTAACAGGTACCCGACCAGACATCATGCATGTAGTGGGAATAGTTGGAAGATTCCAAGCAAATCCAAAGGAATCACACCTTTAAGCAGTCAAATGGATTTTCAAATATCTTCAAGGAACACAAAACTTTGGTTTATGGTATCCTAGAGATACAGATCTTACACTTCATGCATATACAGATGCAGATTGGGCAGGAAGCATGGATGACAGAAAAATCACTAGTGGTGGTGCATTCTATATGGGTTCCAGATTACTGTCTTGGTTCAGCAAGAAAGAAAGTTCAATTTCATTATCTACAGCTGAAGCAGAATATGTGGTTGTTGCATATTGTTGCACGCAACTCCTTTGGATGATGCAAACATTGCAAGACATTCAAATCACATGTACTCCACCCATCTCCATTCTATGTTATAATACAAGTGCAATCAGTATTTCAAAGAATCTAGTCATGCATTCCAAGACCAAGCACATACCTATCAAATATCATTTTCTCCGGGAACAAGTGCTTGAACAAAAGGTCAAATTGGAGTGTGTTCCCTCCAAGGAACAGGTTGCTGACATATTCACCAAACCACTGCCCAAAGAGACATTTGAATACCTTAGATAGAAGCTGGGAGTAGTCGATGCATCATCTTGTCGTTGACACTTATCTGTTTCAGAGAACAGTGGCTGTATGTGAGTTTCATGAAGCGGATAATCATCTTGCCGTTGACACTTATCTGTTTTAGATAATAGTAGTTGTACGCGAGTTTCATGAAGTTTATCCGCGTACATACGCCGGTTGCTGTGGATACAACCACGTATATGTTGGTTTGAAGAATATCAGTGTGCTAGACTCAGGATGAAAAGAGTCTGATATGGATTTGACAGTGATCATCTAGCACAAGTTCAGGGGGAGCATATACTTCTAATAATGCATTGTTGGCATTATCTTAGAAGATATTGGTACAATTTCACAGTTGCTTTTGATTTAGGTGGAATAGGTGCAGAGGGAGATCATGGTTGCTGGTTTGGATGGTGATTGACAGATGCTACTGATGATAGTTGTTGATAACTATCATAGTCTTGTTTTAGATATTTTGTCTCTATGTTATGTATATCTTTTATTATCAAGGTCATGTAACGACCTATTTTGTTTCCCCACTATGCCTGGGATGGATGATGTAATGTTCTTGTTTTATTATGTATAAATTTTTGGTGTATCCCCACTTGGTTGGGTGGATGATTCAATCTTGGTATATCCCCACTTGGTTGGGAGATGGATGTATGTATGAGTCTTTGGTGATAGGAAGGTCATCTATGATGTATAGAGTCATGTTCTTCTTGTAGAACATCTTTTGCAGACCTTGCTTACAGTCAGGGGGGGCATGAACAACACACTTCAGCATATCAGAGAATTCAACATGTACTCAGGGGGAGCATAACCCTTTGCCCTTGATGACAAAGGGGGAGAGTGACTTGGGGTTACCATCAAGTCCAAAGGGGTAGATTCTTGGCATTATGACATAGGTTTGGCGCTATGACACAGGTGTTGTCCTTGATGGCAACTCACTTAGATGACAAATCACAGTTCAGGCTAACGGAATGAAGGAAAAAGAGATATATGCAGCCATGTATACACCCTTGACCAAGCCGCATATACATGCGGGTTCGCGACCAAAAGGTGCGTATGCGTATACATGCACATTCACACAAGGAAAGGCGCATACATGTTGAATAATTTGGTTTTGGTCTATGGTATTTGGACCATGGTATTTTGACCCATGGTATTGGTTTGAGGTATCTTGTCCGAAGTGTTGACCCCAGGTAATTGGTCCAAGGTATTGTTTCTAAGTGGTTTTGGACCATGGTATTGAGTAAGGCCTAAGAATATAAAAGAAGGAGGAGATCATTAGGCAAATGTACTCAAGTATTGAATATCTAATGAAGAGCAAGATCTAGAATACTAGTCATTGGGTTATGGCGCATAGCTGGATCTAAATCAAGTAGGATCCTGAGCACTTGAAGAAGGATAAGTTCTATTGATGGGTCAAGATCTTAAGGCTTGAAAAGAAGTATATTTGTGTGGTTTTGATCTTTTATCTGAATAATTGGCACATGTCATAATCTGTAAATCTGATGATCTGGGTATAACTGATTTCTGAATAGTGGAAAAGGTTAAATCATCTTTTGCAGATCTATATGCAGGTTCGGTATAGCAAAGGCGCATATACACGTTGGTTTGGCATTTCAAAACTACATATACGCATGTCTGCTTTGATAAAAGTGCGTATGCATGTAGGTTCGACACATTGAAGTAGCGTACACTTCATAAAATATGTTTTAGCTACTTCTGTTTACTGTTGCAGTGTTTTGGGTTCTAGATTGGGTTCTGGTTACTGTTACTGTATTTTGGTTATAGCATTCAGAAAAGTGATTGTTTGATTCAGTTTTGGTTGGTACAAAGGAGATTGGTTGATGCAGATATATTTGATGTTTGATTGATGTTATTGATGGATCCAGTCTAAAAATTTATGAAACGTGGTCCCTGGAAGAAAAGAGAAGGTTGTAGCCTTCTATAGGTTAGCACCTACGTACTAGTAAACACATTAGCTAGTACAAGAGCAAAGGGGGTTGTAGCTCCCTTCCAAGAAAAGCTGGAGAATGAGAGAAGGTTGTAGCCTTCTGCAGGTAGAAGCTTGCGTACTGGTATAAGACTACACTAGTACAAAATTTGTAAAAAGAAGTTTCTTATTAAAGAAAGATAGAGACGATTGCAGTAGGTGGTTTTCACCCACATTGGGTTTCCACCTTATATCTTGTGTTCATGTGTGTGATTGCCTGTTCTGTTTACTGCACCTGGTTACTATTTATATGGTTCTAATACACAGATTAAAGATCAACTAACTAAATTATAAGTTTGCAAGGTATACGCTGGTTGCTCTAAACACATTTGCATATACACGCAGGTTGCATTAACAGAAGTAGCTTATATAAATCTATTTATGGAAATGAAATATTGTTAACTTTCTAACACTGATTCACCCCCCCCGTCTTAGTATTATTTCCAACACCTTTAGATCGTTAGATTTCTTTAGTCCAAGTATGAATGCTTCATATTCGGTAGTATTATTTGTGCACTCAAAATCCAAATAACATGATAGAACATGCATCTTGTTACTTAAGTCTATATGTATACAACCACCTCTAGAGCCATCTTGTGTCTTCGAACCATCAAAGTATAGAGTCCAAATATTGTTAGCTACTAAGTTGCTTCC
This sequence comes from Pinus tabuliformis, assembly GCA_031772625.1. Lineage (NCBI taxonomy): Eukaryota > Viridiplantae > Streptophyta > Pinopsida > Pinales > Pinaceae > Pinus > Pinus tabuliformis. Next base: position 1,338,012,498 of record CM062819.1, on the reverse strand, counting down.
TCTACTATTATTACTATTATTATGTACATCTATATTACAAGATCCATTTGCACCAATTGAAGAACAAGGAAGGAGTTCCAACTCTGTATTTGGTGGGACAGGTGATGGATATGCTTGACAACACCCTTGATCGATTTCTAAGAAAAAAATTCCAAGGATTTAATCAACAAAGGCAACAATCCCATTGTGTCCCTCAAGTGATATCACGGTGTATTCCATGTATGATTCACTTTACACTCGAATCTAGTTATTCATGTCCTTGTATGGAAGCCATAAATGTGACCAATCTATAGAAAAATGCCCTTGTGATTTACTATACCAGTATCTACCTAGGAGTACGTCATAGGCTTTAGGGATGTCCACAATTACAATATTTATATATTGATGAACTTAGTGATTAGATGATAATAGGATAAGAACATTCTTGAGTTCAATAATATCTTGGACAAGAGACTTTTCTAGTTGAATGATTTTTGCATTAGTTTTGTCCCATTTAGAATTTTATTTATTGGAAACAAACAATGGCATTACATTCATAGATTCACCAAAATCGACTAAACAATTATGGACATTGTAATTAAAAATTTTAAACATTAACAAAAATGGATCGCAAAGAGTGTTAGCATCTAACATTACAACATTAAATATAGACTCAAGGGAATGAGAAGACTTACCAAACACCTTTTGAGAGATAGAAGCTTTGTCACCTGGCGAAGTTTGTGACAAGGCTTGGACAAGCAGTTCACATCAGCCTGCTATCTTAGTGAGCTCATAGATGGAAATATTGGCTCAAGCTCTCTTCAAATTTTTGACTCTGTTGTAATCAATGGTTTTACCTCTAGAAGGTAGTGTTGAAGTGTCCAAAATATTATCCTTATTTGACACTTCTAGAGTGATGGACTTACTTTAACTATTGGAGGAAGTGTTCTTTGAAGTGGTAGCATTTCCAGATTTACTTTATGTGTTCTGAGAATGATTAATCAGTGGTGAGATACTTCTTAATAGTTTCACTTTCAATTCATGTCACATCACCTCCTATTAAGAAATGGGCCCTTGACTCCTCAAGTTATATCAACCATTTTTCCTTTGCGGGGGGCCTCACTTTGAGGTGGTGCTTCAACACTTTTATTTGCAACATCAAGAATAAAATCAAAGCATCCATTACATGTCCAATACCTATAATTTCTTCATCCATTGCAGGTTCTTTTGTTTCTTCTTTTTTGTTCCATCTACTTATTTGCTAGAAAGGAATCCACAATGTGTGCAGCCAGAGTATTCATGTTGTGGTTCCACTGAGGGCATGTCTTCTCTAAATGATACTCCTAGTGGAGAGAGAAATAATTGTCCATAACCATACTTTCAATATTCAAAATGACATTCGAACTTTCGTAATATTTAGTGGGTTGATTGTTGTTGTTGTTATTCCTTTGAAATGAAAAATACTTGGGAGGCTTGCCACTAGTAGAAGTCTCACTTGACATTCTCCTTAATTCTAAAATATCATTGGTAAGTGATTTTACTATCTTGGTCAAGATTTAAATACTAAGGAATACTTTTCCTTAGCCTTACTTGAGGAAAGTTGAGACTTCCTTCTAGTTTCCTTAGATTCTTTTGATTCGTCATCATTAGTAATAAATCCAATAGCACATAAGTCTTTCTCCATGATGATTACTTTTGCAAATTTTAGTGCCAATGTTTCCTTTGCTACTGTTTTAATGAACAAGGAAATGTTGGTGGGAAAGGTAGTTGTATAATAATAAATAGTAATTGAATCATGAGGTTGTGTTCCCAAGGGAAACTTGGTCAATATGTGATTGAAATTTTGATTGAAGTCTTTTCATATCTCCTTTTCCCTCATTTTACTATTTCTGATCTCTTTCAATAAAATGGAGGGAGTCTTGTCATCAACAAATTTCTTGAAAAATATTTTTTTAAACTCCCTCTAACTATGGAATGAATTGACAGGAAAAATATGGTACCATGTTTCTGCTCTACCTTCTAGTGTAAAAGGAAAAACCCTACAAGCAACATCATTTTACCGTACCTTCAACATTTGTATATGCATGTAAAAATTATCAATGTGATCTTCCTCCTTTGCCTTCTTATCTGGATCAAACTTTGATAACAACTTTTCTGGATGTCTAGGCATCTTATGAAGCTTATCCAGAAGAGAAAGACACCCTTGGGCCATCGAATATAGGTCCCAATTAGCCATATCTTCTTCTATGGGTTCCTCCTCCTTTTCTGAATCTGGCGAGCCTTCTCCTTCACTGTCTAAACTATAAAAAAATTCATCAGAAAAAACAATGCCTTCCTCATACCCTTCGTTAAAGGGTGGAAGTGGATCTTATTGTACTGTTTCTTCAGAAGAATCTACTAACTCTTCAAGAGTGTCAAAAGCAAAATCATCCACCATTGAAACTAATATATTGTTACAAGTTGTTTCTTTCTTCCTCAGATGATGCAGGAGATTATGTGCAATAGGAAGTAAACCTCTAGCTTTTGCGAAATGCCCAGATTTTTTCGTAGGCAACCTCATATGCCAACTCCAAAATAGGCTGACAATACCCCCCTACTTCAAGAATAGGAGTGGGAATGGTGCTCAAAATATTGTTACCTTTTCTAGAAGAAGAATGATTAGGGTGTGCATAGTTATCATCCATAAAAAATTGGTTGTCCTCCTTCTAGCACCAGAATGTTGACGGTGCTAGATACCACCAACATACAAGGGATCCCCCATATATGATTTTCCAATTATACCTTACACCCTTTTGTGTAGGAGTCCCATCTGGAATACATCATGGCTACCATTTACTTAAATATATGCCTTGGCATTATCTATTTAGAATGAGAGAGAAGCACACATGTGCTTTTGAAATTGAAAGAGAGTATGCCTTATGAATGTTCAATTGTAGATGTATTAAGGTTATTTTTCTATAGAGGGGAAATAAAGTGAGCCTATAAGATAGAACTAATAGTACAACCCTAATAGAGACACACACATACATGAGAAATACTTGTTTGACATCAAATGAAATAGTTCACATAGATGCGGCAATTGTTACAAATATTACAATACCTTTCCAATAAGTTGAGCACCAAAGTCATCAAAATAGTTCAGTTACTTTAGTGCATGTGAAATTTAACATGAATCATAAAAAATTGATTAATATTCTTAAAAAATCCACAATGCCTGTATGAAAATGTGATGGCCGGAAGGATTCAAGTATTAAGAAAATGTTCCAAGATACATAAGTACAATGAACATCACTAGCTCCAATAGTGGAGTGTTAGAGCCACTACTTTCTTTCCAAAAGTACTAAATCTATCTCTATAATTCCTTATGGGAGAATCCAAGATTAAAATTCCTTTGCATGAGTAATGAGGATCCTTTTATAACTTGAGGCATGACCTTTCACCTCCTCATGACTCTTGACTTTCCAATTCCTAGTAACCTTTTGACTTCTACAACCTTTGGACTTCCAAATGACTTTCGAATATACATGTGACTCTTGGTATTACATATCTTTTGGAATTTCGTGGCTCTTTTGTCCATACATGACTCTTGGACTTCCACTTATTTTTCTTTACAATGATTACATAATTACATCATAATTTCCACATCATCATGATATGGGACATGGCAAGTCACTATTATTGATGATTGGGACTAATAGTGACTGATGACATGGACTTTATTGAATGGGTGACATGGCTAATACTCGTGTCTTTGTTCTTCATGCAACTTATAATTGTTGATGTCTTCATCTTAGAAGGGTCTTCAATTTTATGGAGCTCTTGGGGTACTTCGATCATCAAGACTTCAATGTGTTATCTGTTCTTTGTGGCTTCCTTTATTTTCCTCCTTTTGCCCAATCTTATTCATGTGTGCTTGCCATACTATTTTTGAGGTGCTTGCATCTGCAATCACTCATGACAAGCAACCATTAGCCTAAAAATATCCTATTCTAACATGTTTTATGTTGATTTTTTGTTCATGCCTTAACAGTGTTCTTGGAAGGAGTAAGGAGAGCTTATGGGCGCAAGGGCACACTTCGAAAGGCTGAAGGGCTAAAGGGAAGAGACTTTGAGGCTTTAGCATGTGCTCATGTGCTCAATAGAGAGAAAAAATCAAGGAAGGGCACAAGGCACCTGTCCAAAGGACGAAGGGGAAGGCTTCAAGCACTATGTGCTCAAGGGAGAGGAGGGCACAGGGTGCACTCGTGAAGACTAAAGGATGGAGCTTCATGCCTTCAAAGTGTGCTCATGCACTCAAGGAAACAAGAAGGGTGCATGGCGCAAGTCTGAAGGCTGAAGGATGAAAATTTTGTGCCTTTAGAGTGCACTCATGCGCTCAAGAGACCAAAGAGGGTGCATGACACAAGTCTGAAGGTTGAAGGATGGAGCTTAAGGTATTCGAGGTGCGCTCATGTTCTCAAAGGGTCAAGAGCGTGCATTTTGCATTATGGAAGGATGAAGGGTGGAGACTTCGAGGTGTGCTCATGTTCTCAAGGAGGGCACACTTCTTCGATTCAATGGAGTGTGCTCAAAGGAAGACTTGACTTTTTCAAAGGTTGCAGTTCGAAACAAGGACAAAGAAGGTGCTTTAAGAGTGCACTCTTTACTTTTGGAGGGTACAAGGTGCACTTCCAAACAATGAAGGATTCCCAATTAAGGATTTAGAGTGTGATCATTTTCTCTTTGCCTTAATGGGTTCACTTTGAAAACAAAATTTATCTAAGTCTAGAAGATAGGACAAGGGGTAAACATGAAGAGTTTAGACATAAAATCATATGAAACACATACTAATTCATCAAGAAGACCTGGACAAGCTTGAAAAATTATAAGTAAACATAACAGCACCACTTACAAACATTCCCCAAGTACAACATTTGAAGTGTGTGTGATTGTGACGAAAAGTGTTGTTTTACAATAACAAAGATGTTATGACCATGAAGTACACAAAAGATGCTCTAACCAATGCGACGACACTTAAGAATGATCAAGAACCCCTTAAACATATAAAATAGCTTGAAATGACACTTGACGACCAAAGCAGCACTAGATACGATGGTGAAGTAGGCTCCAAAAGTGAATTTAGTGAAATGTTTGGAGGGTATTGTAGCAGCAACAATAGGTCCATAGCAGAGAGGGAAAAAATTTCGATGGACCCCTGCAAGGAATTCCTTTATAAATGTAACCAAACTTTATCTCCCACCTAAAACTTGTGTGGCACTTGGTGTTGATCAGGATGTTGTTTATGCTTAGCATTGGATTTGTTAAATATATCATGGACTCACTAGAATATGTGATGAATTCATTCAACTAACTTGGTAGCTTTGTCGACTTCAAATTAAACATGTGCAAATTTTTCTTGGGTAGTTGCAAGGGGCAGCATGATATGAATGGAACACAATGGTTCATTATAGAAATCTTGAGGGATAAAATGGGCCTCAAAACAAAAATGTACAACCAAAACTAACTTTATAAGAACCAATAAGATTCAAGATGATGATGTCAACCATGGGGGATGAATCACCATTTTTGGAGTAAAAAGGTAAAAAGATTAAAAAATAAAAAAAACTACTTTTTCAACTCATATTTTCAATTTATATCCCTACAATTTTACTCAAATTTTGAGCGGAAGCACTCATTGGATGTAGAATTTAATTCCTCATCCAAGGAGTAACCATGTTACATAGTATCGATGGACCCTGCTACACAAAAAATGAGAAATACCTTAAAAACATGATTGCAATCACGTTTTTTCATGTATTTCTCATTTTTGGTGTAGTAGGGTCTATCAAAAGTATGAAAAATGGGTACTCCTTGCATGAGGAATTAAATTATGCATCCAATGAGTTCTCTAACTCAAAATTTGAGTAAAACCATAGGGAGATAAATTGAAAATATGAGCTGAAAAAAGTAGTTTCTTCTTTTTTACCTCTAAAATTTGATGATGTCATCTAATCTTATTTTATTATTTCCACTATTATTTTATAATATTCCTTAGGAGGCCCATTTTAGACCTCAAAATTTCTCTAATGGAAACCCCATGCCCACCTAAAAGGGGTTGGGGCCAATTGATTTGTTGTCACTTCTAGAGACAGCCTCTGGGTTGATAGGAGACCAGTGCCCAGTACATATTAATTAGTGTTGTCAAATTTCTCTTAAAGACTTATATCACCATAGTTTTTACATGTAATTCAAATACGATTGATTCATAACCATTCATGAAGATATGATTTATGAACCAACATACATGCATGAATACACAGGAAATGATCCTTGGTTAGCAGTGGCCAAATTAGATTGAGAGCTTGCAGAAAAATCAGTTGTTAAGACAGATGTATTGGTAGAAGACAGTAGAGATAAGTCCATCATACACAGCTTAAACTTTAAGAATATATATGGATTTAGTAAGAAATGAGATAAAGGGAATGTTTATGGAATGATAAGATACATGGAGTGCTTTTTAAAGACTTAATTTCCACATCAATATAGGAATTATCCATAAATAACTTTATCAAAATGAATCTTATACAAGAATTTTCCATCAATAACTTGATCTAAATGAATCTGCATCTAATGAGAAATATGTCTAGCAGTTACGTCACATAAATTTGAGAAGAATATTTAACATATATGAAAACACAAGGGAAGATGAACTTATTACAATCCAATGAGATGAAATCACTATAAATCTCGCATTAATTTTCTGAGAATGTGCATATATCAAGATTATTACACTGGCTTCATGAAAATAGGAAAAAGCCCTTTCCAAGAGTTCTTTAAAAAAAAATCTTGTTGGGATGGGGTCCCTTGAGTTAGTTTTGGGGTTAATATAACCCAAGTTTGATGCATTTTTTGTAAGTAATGTAAAGCCTCCTCGATTTGTGGATGTAGAGCGCGTAGTTGGTTAAGGGTCAAGGGGGTTTTAGCCACTTGTTTATGTAAAAGTTGAGTCGGTTTTGAGATCCACCCATGGTCCACGGACCATTGGATTGTATGTAAAAAGCTATAAGTAGGTGTGTCTTAGTGAGTCTAAGGGAGATAAGGTGGGATGAAATAAAATCTTGAAAGTCTTAGCACAGAAAAGTGGGTCAGATAGGAGAGAAAGGTTCTACATCTGAGTGTGCAGAGGCCTAGGTAGAGTCTGCAGCTGAGTGCGCAGAGGCCTAGGTAGAGTCTGCAGCTGAGTGCATGAACCCTGCAGCTGAGTGTGCATGGAAGTTTTGAGTCTGTATTCTAAACTGGAAATCAATAAAGAAGTTGTTTCTGGAGAAATCTTGTGTACTGTTGTTTTGTTTTGTTTATGACTTATGTTGTTTATGAATAATATGTTTATGAAATATTGATCTAATGATGCGTGATTCTATTAAATAACTGTTAGATGATGTACGCAAGCAAGTTTATGTAATTTCACGAGGGTTGTGTTGAATTCTATTATGTTTGCTAAATAACTTAAGTAGATCTATGTGAACACTAATTAAGGGTTGTTCTCTGATGCACGTAAGTGGGTAAATCGACTGATAAGATTCCACAAAAGTTGATCGTGGACATTCGCAGAGGTCTAAGGGTTGTCTAGACAAAGTTGTAGTATCGATCCCTAGGGGATTATAGGTCTGCGTGAAGGCAGATCTAGGGTGCTAAAATACATCACACTGATCTTTGGATGTGGAAACATGGTTCCAACATCCCCCCATACTGCTTCAAGTGAGACTGCAGCCTGCACTATGCAGGTTTTTGCCGAAAGGGCCAATAGTGTAGGGTTTTGTTGGTTGGCGCAACTAACTCTGAACTTAGGTCAGGACCCCTAAGCCAACAAATGGTTCCGTTGATGGGACCAGGATCTACTTGAAGTAGATGTGTGATGTCACATCACTGGAACCCAACAAAGAAAGAAGTTGAAAAGTGGTTGGATAAAAAAAATCACAAAGTCACGGCACAGGAAAACAGGAATTTCGCAGGACAAAGGATTAATGGTTGGATAGGTATTTGTATACAGAGATACACGAAATTTTATTTTTCACCTTCCCGATTGAATTATATGAGTGGTTAGCTAAATTGGGGGACGGTCAAGGGAGGTGGAAGCTTGGTGGTCCAATACTATGGACTCTAGAACTAGTACAATGATTAGAAGCCTTTAAAGAAAAAATCACACGGGCTATCGACCACTGTCTAGATCGAATTATAGGAGGATTTGTTATAGAATTCACAATTGATACCTCAGTCAGTTACCATGAAGCGAAGCAGTGATTTTTCAAAGGACCGCGAGGTAAGTATTTAAGGTCTTTGAATACCTGGATTAAAATGTTGTCGTGTAAAAAATGGATTATACCATTTTCTTCATGTTCGGAGCTATGCGAAGTGGAAAATTCTTCAGAGATTGAGAGAAATTAGGTCCATAATATAACTCGATGATCGAACCTCCTTCAAGTGACGACGAGGGAGAGGTACATGCCTCACCGCAGAGTGTTGTTTAGTTGATAAGACAAGGTTTTCTGTAGACACATCATCCATACACTCCACCTCTACCTCCACCTCCACCACATACACCTTCACCCACACCTCCACCACCACCAACTTTGTTCAACATGTCGAATACAATGAAGCTGTCGATTTTCAAGGGCATAGGGAGCAAAGATATAGATCAGTTTTGGTTTGTTGCGAATGTTGTGTGGATAGTGTATCAAATTATTGATGATAATATAAATAAAGTGTAGTTGGTTACTGCTCTGCAGAATCGCATGCTGACCTGGTATATTAAGTATTGTTCTTATAATCGTCTAGAAATGCTAGCATAGATTAAGACTGCTTTGAACAAATAATTTAGTAAGTGTAAGTCTGACTCGCAATCAGTAGTTGGATTTAAGGAGATCACGATGAGGGTTGATGAGACACCTTGGGAGTTATATCAAAGGTTGAAGTGTGTAATTCGCGAAGCTAATATGCAGCTCATAGATGGTCAGCATCATGAGTGGTTCATAGCTTCACTTTTGCCCCACCTGAGGATTTCTTTGTCACAACAAAAGATAGGAACTCAAGAAGAAGCTCTAGAAATCGCAATGAGGTTGCATGTGATGCCTATGTAGGATGTGACCTTGTTGGTACAACAAATTCACTCTCAGTTAGATAGTCTCTGTTTAGAATTACAGAGCTTGAAAAAAGACAAAGAGGCTAACCAGAGGTGCGCGCAGAATTCTGGTGTCTAAAGTGTAAGAGCCAGGGGCACGATAAAGACCATTGTCCCGTATTCGCAAACTATATCATAGGAGGGGGACCGATTCACCTGCGGCCAGAAGCTCTAGCAGGACCAAGCATCGAGGCTGTGCCATGGTACGCTATTTTTCAGGTTACTAGAAAACACGCAATTAATAATTGTCATTTTCTTCAAAAGTTCGTTCGGAAACCACAGGAGTTGTTCTGTGACTTTTGTAAATTTGTGGGCCATGATGAGCACCATTGTTGCAGCTATGATCTGATGATGGAAAGAATGCCTACATACCAGATGCAAGAAGAGACTCGGCCTCCAGATCAGGGCACAGGAGGAGCACGTGGAGGTTATCAAGGAAGAGGACGAGGTCGCAAAGGAGGAGGACCTGGTAGAGGTCACAAACAGGCTATTTACTATAATTGTGGAACATCAGGGAACTACATGCGAGAGTGTCTTAATCAAACATGCCCATCATGTCAATGCTATAGCCAGGATGACCACACTATAGAAGAATGCCCTTTGTTGATAGCTAAGATGTAGGAAAAGAAGGCACAACCTCAACAACCTACACAGAGCTTACAAAGGATGAGATAGAAGCCCCGCGAAGAAGATCAGAATGTGAATATAATGTTGAGGACCGAAATAACGACTAGTGATGATAAGGGAAAACAACCCTGAAGAGGATGAATGGGTCTGCAAGGCCCTAGAAAAGGAAGTTGGTTTTGGTCTAGAGCACGTGAAGGAAACATTTATGGAAGCCAAGAAGAGCTTCATTGAGGCCTCCACCTCAAGAAGCCAGAACAAAGTGCAAGAAACTAGTGCACCTACAGAGGTTGATCCCTCTTTCCTTGCCACATTATTGGAAACCTACATGAAACTATTGCGTTATATCAAAGTTGTGAAAGGCCTCTAGGAATTAATAAAAAAATGTTCCAGCAAAGATAATGTCCCATAGGGACACTGCGTAGTCAGAAAAATTGGTAAACATAAGGAAAGAACAGGGTGCGAGATAAGGCTCACCGAACACATAGGAGACTACGAGATGGACCAGGTCATTTTGGATCTAGGATCTGATGCGAATGTTTTGCCTAAACAAACATGGGAAAGAATGGGGATACCTGCATTGTAGTGGTCTCCAATCCAACTCAGAATCGTGAACCAATAGAAGATCATCCCTATGGGACGATTATACGAAGTAACTGTTGATATTGAAGGTGCGAGCACGATAGCTGACTTTCAAGTGATAGAGATCGTTGATGACAACAATGCATACCCCGCACTCCTAGGAATTGACTGGGCCATTGACATGAATGGAGTAATCAACTTGAAGAAGTGGACGATGTCATTTGAAAAGAAATCGCTTCAAGTTGTAGTACCGTTGGACCCTACAGACGGGGCGCGCTACACTGAACCGATCCGCAATTATGAAGAATGTGAAGATGACTTAGATCAGATCTACAAAATAATAGCGCGAGATCAGGACTGGGTCAATCCAACTGCAAATGGCAGGATCACATGGGATCGTGAGAGTTCATGCACCTCTGATTCAGATGAAGATTTGGAGCATTGACAGAATCGGTTGCATGAAGTATCCACGTTGCGATGCAATATGATGACTAAATCGCTACACTGCGTTTCATTGAAGATAAGGAAATTACCTTACTATGTGTTAAGGGAAACATTCCCCTAGGGCTTTTGCGTTGAAACCCTAGCAGACTGAAAGTTGTCTATACAGAGAAACACAAATTCACATAGCCATTATGCTATTATAAGCAAATTCTATGATAAGGGGGCGTACCTTAGGTCCTACGTTTGAGAAGGTCCTTTAGGGTCCAAACCCTTCTTCAAGTTCCTCTTGCTCCTTTGTCCTGCAAAACAACCAATTCCGGAGAACACAGCAGTATATGGACAAAACCTTATAAAGAAACCATCTTCATGTTATAAAGAAAGGTAGTTAGTTATGAAATTTAAACAACCATTCACATATGAGTTCCAACATGAATACCATAAACATAAAGAAGATTTATATCATGAACCAAGACATGTGTTTCTTTTATTATAGACAAATAAAGTACAGAAAAGGAATAATTTCACCTGAGTCACCTTTAGCAGGCTCCAAGCAAAGCTTTCTTCCGAATCCGTCCAGCCTCAAGCCTTTAACAAAACTCCTTCCATGACTTACTCCATGATGTCACAAGTAGTGGATGAACATCAACACACAAGGAAACAAAGGTTTCCTGTACAAATGGGGGAAGTGCAGGAGGCACAAGGATCTTCAGACCTGGTCAGGGGAAAAATCTCAGCATAATAACCTTTCTCTCTCTTCTCTCTCATCAGGCATTCCCATTGAGGTCTTTTTATACCTCTCCCAAAGTAGTTTTTTAGTTGGGAGTTGGTTGAGAATAGTTGGGCCACGAGCACTAACAGGTGATCAGTAGGTAAAACCCGTGATCTCCACCCGAAATTAAGGAGTTTTATATTTTTTTAAGTGTTTTAATACATATACATGGATTGGGTATATGCCTACCCACGTATACACGCGTTTAACTCAGGGCAATGTCGCGTATAAGGGATTAAACACTGTTTTTTAAATTTTTGGACCAGGTCTGGAAGGAGGGGTTGCCCTAGGCCATGAATGCAGCATCACAAACCATAAGAGTGAGATTTGGAGCTATAATAGATGCCCCCTAATATATGAGGTCAGAAGGGGTACATGATGGACGAAATATATTAAGCAAGTACATGGAAAGGAAATCTATCGAAAACCGAGGAGGACTTTACCAGAATCCAGCCTGCCAAGACACAAAAGGAGATCAAAAAGAAACACTGTCTGAGGCGGGCATACCCATGCTCAGAAAAGTAAAGCATGTCCGCATATCAAGTACAAGTGGATCCACTAAGTATACAAGTATAAATGACTGGAAAATACATAATGGATCATCTGATCATGATCGAACAAGTACATGTCTGAATATCACATATAAGACTGTCAATGATGCTGAAAGATGCAATGGATCACTGATATCAATGACTGATCCCAAAAGGTACCAACTGAACATAATGGAATAGGATGGTACTACACTGTAAACTCAGGTGCCAGCATATAGAATGTCGCCATGACTGACTGCAACATATAAAGTGGAGTGGTATCAACTAGCAACAACAGGAGCAACTGTCAAGTGAACCAATGAATGCTGATACAACCTGAGGTCTTCACTGACCGCCATGGTACATTTCTACACCATGGGAATAAATGATCTGAAGTCGACCATGTGAGAAATTGTTTGATTACCGGTCATTGATGTATACCGTTAACAAACGCGAGACTACTCACTGATAATGATAATGAGTGTCAAGGTACCCAGTACAATCTAACAAGTGTAAATAGATGAGCTGGAGTCGAACACATGTAAGAATCTATCGATCAAGAGACAATGATGGTAACCCACTGTCGATAGCGAAGGATTTGCCACTAATGACTGCAAACCCCAAGGTACTGCCAAATGGACTCTAGATCTTTGCCCCAGAGCAATGAGCCGGAGTCGATAGGGAAAGATCCGCTAGAAGGAAGGCATTAAGGCATCCTTCATCAATCTAGCGCGAGTGTAACCCGTAGGCCAATAATGTGGAAGGAATCGGACGAAAGAGATGTAGTAACCGAACCGAAGTACATTTCTGACGTACACAAGATGTGGCTAGCGCACGACTGAAACCCTCTGAACCAACCAATAATGGAAGCTGACACAGAGGTGAGGTATCCACCAATAGGGTCAAATGGAAACCAAGGTACTGCATGAATCCCAATGTGTGATAATGTAAGCTGATGTCGAACACAAGGGAAACCACTTAGTCAAAGACCCATGATACTGATCGATGTTGAGCACAAGGTGACCTATCAATAATGAAAATAGGGCCACGGTGCAGCTCTAAGCCTGTCCTCACAGCAAGGTGTCGTCGTCAATAAGGACAAGACCCGCCAGCAAGAAGTCAATGGAGACCTTCTCAAACCGGCACGAGTAAAGGACCAATATAGCTGATGTGATGATAGACATGATACTGACAGCCAGGGATGGCCGACTGAAAAATGAGTCAAGAGACACCGCAGAGAGGTCGACTCAGGCTAACTTCCCTTGAACAAAAGCACGACTCAATGTGACTATGTGGCAGCATATGATGACTCTGTATAAGTTCGTCATGCATGAGGCACGAACGAACCCTCCATATGATTGGAAGAGATAACCAATCGGGGGAGAACTGACTCAATAACAAGGTTAAGGCATACCTAAGTTAAACTAAATCCCACCCAAACGGAGGAGACTTTGCTTTGAGTGCTTTGTTCAAGGGCGACACGTCTGACTCTAGCTGCCAACAATAAATGGAAATACTGTCCTGTTCCTGCTCCTTTTGGAATATTTAATTTTTTTTGTCTTTTTCTATTGAGCTTGAAAAAGAATAAAAGAATGCTATGGAATAGTGGAAAGAATGAGTGTCGGTGAAACAGATGATCTAGTTCCTGGGAATGGAACATTCCTATGCTCAATGCAGGGAGGTGAAAACTGGTCAGTGACACTCAAAGGCGTGTTCCTTCCACGAGTCAAGGTGTCTCAAGTTGCAGAAGTCAACGGTATGCAAGGTTGATTTTGTAGTCGTCATGGTAAAAAGTTGGCTTAAACAAGAGTCCAAGTGAAGACAGCTCTAGGCCAAAAGGTGCAAGCGGTCAACATGCAATGCAGTAGTACAACTCAACACAAAGGAGCCTCTAGGGTATAAGGCCAGAACGAAGCGAAGAAGCAAAGAGGAATGAGTCTTCAAAGCATAAGTCATGGCGGGACTACAGAGGACTCCCGAGCCTACTCAAATCGGAGCAGCATGGGCAACAAATGTCAATGAGGTGCTAACTACAATGCCCATGTAAAGGATGGCTCTACCATCGTGTCATGATTTAAAGAAATGACGAGTGAAGATGGCTTGCGAACCATAACACGATGGGGTCAACCCTATGGCAGATGTATCGACAAATGGAGGCTAGTATGCATAATGCAACGGAAAAATGGTGTCCCTAACCTATATGCCAATGAGAAAACGATACCTGCCATGACGGGTCAGCGGTCATGGAACCATCTCGAAACTGTCGAAAAAAACGTCCAAAATGTCCTGAAAACAAACCATTCTCGACATTCCAAGCTCCCAATTTAAAAGTCACACGAGGCCAAACAAAATAAAATTTTGAAAAAATTTTGCATTTTCAAAACCTATAAAAGGGATTTTGGACTCACCATTTTTACCATTTGAGTTTGAAAGCAAAGAGTTGGAGCCAAAGGAGCAAACTTCCCGTATGCCAAATTCAACCGTTCAAATTCTTCAAAAACCTCCAGGTAACTCTTATACTTAGCTTGCAATTGATTGTGATTGGTTTTAAGATTTTTAATTAATGTTTCACCGTTGAATTTTTTGCCAAAAATTTCACTGCGGCGTATACGCGAGTTGGTAATATGAAACCCACGTACACGCGGGCCCTATACGCGACTGTGTGCACAGGGACCCGTGTATTTGCATGAACATTTTTAACCAAAAAACTAACGGTTGAAAATCATTTTTTGCTCAGAATGTCGGTCACTTGGCGAGAAAGAGAGCATGCAGCGGTGGATAACGAAGTCATGAACGATCCTGAAGCTTTGGATGCCCTACCAGGATGTGGTTTGCTTAAATTCTTCAAACTGCCGAATATGAAAGCAAACACACGTCTGCTTGAGATGCTCATTGATTATTGGGATGTCGAGGAGGATGCCTTTATGATTGAGCAGATGCCACTCAGGATAGAAGTGGAGGATTTCTATTTCATCACAGGCCTTTCCTGAAGGGGAGAGGTAGTACATTCCCAGGGCAGGACACGGAGCAGTCTCACGATCGAGGACTATGTATAGATATATTGCCCAAGACATCCCAAGAAGGTTGGGAACCAGATTTCCATCACACATGCGGCGAGTTTATCACTGAGGATAATCCTATTCGCCATAGCTCGAGTGAACAGATTAGCCTCTCTGCATCAGGCATCACAGCTAACCATGAGTGTTGCAGTTGACTGTCTCACCAATGTATTTGACTGGTGTACTCCTCTTCTTGCCAACATGAAGAGCCAGCTCACTTATATCAAGAGGGGACAAACCAAAAACTTTTGATATGTGACTATCCTGTGTTCTTTCTTTTTCGAGAAGGTCCCCGCACTCCGCCCTAGGGTAGCAGTTTCCATCAACACCCCACAAGATCCACGCATGGGCCGATGGGCTGACCTGATGAAACGTCTAGGGGGTGGGGAGGTCCCACGGACTGCATTTGACGATGACTTCTTCACCTGGTGGGATCAGCAGATCATCGTCGTAGATGACTACCCCTATGCTGGGTTGGATTTCCGAGGAGATCCTGATCTAGTATTACCACCGAACGTAGCATGGGGCGACATTGGTAAGAATTTTTTGATTTTATGATTTTTTTGGATTTTTCGAATATAATGATGAATTTTGAAAAATAATTTTGATGGGATTCAAATGACTAATAGGATGATCATGTTCCAGATATTGGGATGGTATGACCAGATGGGTTCCTGCGGCATGGACAACGCGGCCAAGGAGCCGAAGAGGCGGCTGCTGATACAGAACGAACTCTACATAACGTCCAGTGACACTTGGCGAGACTGAGCTGCCGAGTACCGATGGCTGCCATAGAGGACCTTCTTGAGGATATGCTGCGTCATGTGGTTGGCATGCCACGTGATTGGGTTCGCACTTTTCGACGTGTGGCCAATGCGATAGTTACCTACTTAGCCACTCATCCTGAGCCGGGGCATTAGATATGACGGACATGATTATGGGCATTTGAGTCCCAATTTTGTATATTTTTGGACAAACATATGTACACTCGAGATGCTTTATGATATATATACAGTCCGACTTTTTGATGCTTGATTTTATTGTGATGAATGATTGATGTGCCAGTCTAATGCTTGATTAGTGATAGAATCAGCTAACCAATTATGAGATCTTGGAATGTGAAAATAATTAATATGAGTAAATGATCTTTGCAACAACCCCACCCTTAAATACTGGTGATATAAACATGGATCCCTTACCCGATAAATGTTGTTTAATTATGACACTATCAATTGAGAATCAAGATAAACTACCAACGAGTCGATCTCGTGAGAAATTGCCTCGGATAGTAAATTAATAACGGCAGTATACTCAGCCATATTATTTGAAGCGGGACCGATGCATACGCCTCTTGATACCATCAATTGACCAGTTGGATAATAGAGTACCCAAGCTATGGAAGCGAGATTCCGAGTGTGCCGACTAGCACCATCGGCGAACCCAAAATAGACCAAGTCATCCATCAACACCTGCCACAGTAGACCAAAAAGTGTTGATATCAAAAAACTCTTAATGATATATGTATAAATATACATAATGTACAAAGAAGCCATTTCCTAACTCCTACTTAAGCAAAGTACTTCTTTACGTAGAGCCTGTTTCGGGGCTCTGCCAGCTTGTTTCCCTCAAAATCGATTAACTCATACGACCCTTTTTCTAAAACTCATTTGATAATGAAAGGACCGTACCACATAGGCTTAAACTTGCCTGCCCCCAAGGTGTCTTTATCTTGGTCATAGACCAAGACAAGGTCACCTTCAGAAAAGACTCGAGGACGGACAGATTTATCATACTGCGTTTTAACCCTTTTCTTATGAGCCTCATTCATCGTGGCGGCATCTCGACGGTTCTCATCGAGATGTTCCAACTGAAGGAGGCGCTCTTCGAGACTCGAAGTCTCTGGAAGGAGCTCAGTAGCTAACTTAAGAGATGGAATTTCACATTCAACCAAAAAGATAGATTCCATCCCATAAACCAACTGAAAAGGTGTAAAACCAGTAGCAGTCTTTACAGAGGTCCGGTATGCCCAAAGAGTCGAATACAACATAACGTGCCAATTGGACCGATTTTTATCGATTGTCCATTGGAGGATCGTCTTAAGAGTTTTATTGACTGCCTCGACCTGTCCATTGGCCTGAGGATAATAAGGAGACGAATGCTCCTGCTGGAAACTCAATTTGAGGGCCAATTCAGACATCGGTTGATTCTGGAAATGACTGCCATGATCAGTGACAATCTCTCTCGGGATACCGAATCTTGAGATAACCTGATTGAAAAGGAACAATGTTGTCGTGTCACTATCATTTTTATAAGTGGGCATGGCCTCGGACCACTTCGTAAAGTAGTCTACAGGCACGATAATGTACCTGTGATTCGTCGTTGAAGGCAGATTACAAGTTGTAAAATCAATACCCCACTTAGTAAAGGGATCGACGGTGACAACGGGAAAAAGAAGCTGGATGCGCATGCATCTTCTGAGTAAAAATTTGATAGGGGTGACAGCGTTTGACCACTTCCACACAATCTTTAAAGAGTGAAGGCCAAAAATAGCTGGCACGTAAGATGCGCTGGGGTGTAGCAAGCCCTGATAGATGACCACCACAAGCTCCACTGTGGCAGTCATTTAGCACTAACTCTGCTTCCTCTAAGGTTAAACAGCGCTAAAGGATTGAATCAACCCCTCGACGGTATAATGTATCACCAATGATAACATAATTTTTAGCCAGGTGACGTAATTTTCGACGTTCATCCTTGGAGAAAGTAGAGGGAAACTTCGAAGTCTGGAGATAGACAATGATATCTCCATACCAAGGGTTGAGTGAAGAGATGAGGAATAAATGTTCGTTGGGAAAACTTTCCTCATAAACAGTATCCTCTCCACAAGGTAGCTTAGAAATTAGCTCAGCGAAAACCATGGATTTCTTAGACTTGGCAGACAAGAAATCGAGATCAAATTCTTGCAAAATGACTATCCATCGATTATATTTGCCCCCAATTACTCGCCTACTGAGGACAAATTGAAATGGATTGACCACCGCTAAGATAAAATTTTTGCGTAGCATGATATAATGACGGAGCCGCTGGACAACATGGACAGCTGCCAAGGCCAACTTCTCAACCGGAGAATAGCGAAGTTCAGGACCTATTAAGCCTCGGGTCAAATAATAAATCACATGCTCGGTGAGAGCATCGTCCTCCTGAACGAGAACCATACCAATGGTTGATTCTACTGCAGCAAGACATAAAAGGAAGTCTCTACCATAATTCGGTGGACTCAAAAGCGGGGCAGAGACTAATGCCTTTTTCAAAGCATCAAACGACCGCTACGCAAAGTCGTCCCACACAAATGGAACTCCTTTCCGTAGCAAACGCATGAACCCTTTAGTGATCTTGGAATAGTTTGCTATAAACTGTCTTAAGAAATTAGCCTTCCCTTGAAGACTTTGAAGTTGTCGAATTGAGGACGGGGGAGGCAACTGAACTATTGCCTCAACCTTGAAGGGATCTACCCGAATCCCTTCATTTGACACAATTAACCCTAACAACCGACCGGACGTAACTGCGAAAATGCACTTGTTGGGATTCAACCGGATTTTATAAAAATGACATTGCTCGAAAACCATTCGAAGATGACTAGGGTGATCAGTTCTCTTTCGAGAACAAGCAGCGAGATCGTCCAAGTAAGCTTCGATGACATGTTTGATGTCATGGAAAGCATATGACATGGCCCGCTGAAAAGTGGCTCCAGCATTTTTAAGACCAAAAGGCATCTTTCTATATGCAAAGGTACCCTAGGGACATATAAAGGCTATCTTATGTTGATCTTCAGGACGGATATAAATTTGATTATAACCCAAAAAACCATCCATGAAGGAAAAAATCTCATTACCCGCACACTCGTTGATAATCTGATAAATGAATGGCGTGGGATAATTATCTTTCGAACGAGCCTTGTTTAGGTCCCTAAAATCAATGCATACTCGGATTGTTCCCTACTTTTTATCCACAGGGACTGGATTAGAAACCCAATCAGTAAGAGGAACAGGGTATATGAAACCCGCCTTTAGCAGCTTCTCAACTTCAGCTTTGATAGTTGCTGCTTTCCTAGGGTTAACCGGCCGAAGCCTTTGATGAACCGGTTTGGCATTTTCATACGTCTTGATCTCATGTTGAACTATAGAAGGATCAATGCCAGGAATTTCTTCATAAGACCAAGCAAATACATCTCAAAATTCCTTGAAAAGGTCGGTGTAAATTTGAATTTCTTCAAGGGAACATTCGATTCCGATGAAGAGATTCTCGATCACGTTAGGGTCCCTAGAGATGTTTATAGGTATTGTTTTTGAAATCACCGACATATTACCTTCGGCACGAACGTGTGCTGGAGCCAAAGGATTTGACACCGTACAAACATCACTAGTAAAGAGCTCGGAGAATCTAGATTCTACTTCTTGTAATGGAGGAAGAAAGTATGAACGATGGTGTAAGTCTTCCCAAGGTCGATCTATACCCATCATTGCTTCGAGGATTTCTTCTTCAGAAGGTAAAACCGAATCTAAGCAGTCCAAGGCAGAGGTAGAATCAAGGCTCCAGGCCGGGGCCACATCACCATCTAACTCCTCTTCGGAAAAAGGAGTAGAGTGGTCGTCTGCAAAGTTGACGATAGACTGATATCTAATCTCAGCTGCAGATATAGGGAATGCCATTCCATTAACTTGTCCTTCAACTAATGTGGTCGTAGGTGAAGGCAAGGTCCAAGGGTCTAAAAAATAACGAGTTCGGAAGAACTCTTCGCGAGGAGACTCCTTAGATGATGAAACGGCATCGATTCTAGCGAAAGGAGAGGGAAGATCAAAGGTACCCATCAATGAGGAATACATCCCCACTCCTAAATTCTCAGTAGGCGGACGAGGGTTATCCACTAAAGGAACAGTAGAGTCAGAGCTTGCTTGAGGATCGACTGGACAATAATCCAATTGATCAACCTTAATGATTTTCCCCTCATGAGGAAAGCAAATGACACGAAACAGAGTCGAAACAACGGCGTCCATTTCGTATACCCAGTTCCTTCCTAAGAGGAGATTGTAGTCTAGGTTAGCATCTATGACTTCTACTTCAATATTGACGACCTTCCCCCCAACACATATAGGAAATGTTGGGATAATCCCATGCGGCTTATGAGAATGACCATCAAATGCAGTCAAGACGGTAGGTGAAGGAACAGCCGAAGGTGATCCAATAGCCTTCCAGCATGACATCGACATGACGCACGTGGAAGCTCCTTCATTGATAACGGTACGAAAAATGTTAATTTTCCGGTATGTAGACTTTATTTGAAAAGCCATATGATGAGGGAGTCACTTTTTGACATTTAACATGTCAAAAGTGAGCACTAAAGAGTTAGTTGGATCGACTGCCCCAATTGCGGAAAGTAAAGCACTTCGTTGAGTCGGACACGACTGGAGAACCTCTAAAGCAGACATGGCACACGGACTCTGAGCCAGATCCTCAACAATGGAGTAATTCTGGGTGGCCCTAGCATTAGGATTAATAGTTGCGTGTTTAGCGGAACCTTTCGGTATCCGTGGTATAGTCTCGACAGGGGGTCGCTCAATATGAAGGTCGGTATTTCTGGGAGCAGTCTTGTCCTTGGAAGTTTCGGCTTCACCGTAATCATGTGACCGAGTAGCCACATGGACGTTAGAACCCATCATGAAAACATTTGATGATTTTTCCCCTTCTTGGTTGCCCCCTGCGGAGGTTCCAGGGTTTGAACTCGCGCCAGCAAGAAGTTGCTGCCCTTGGGGAAAAGGGTTGGTTAACACAGCTTGAGAACTAGAAGTCCCTTGCTGCCCTAACAAGCGTTGAGCATCTTCAATCTTGGGGCAGAGGTGAGTTAAATGGTCTCCACTACACAACTTGCATGGAAACTTGACTTTCTTTCTAGACTCATTTCTACCACCACCAGCATTATTGCCGGATTTATTTGTGTCAGCCTTCCCATCCTGGTTCTTTTTCTTACCTCATCCTTTGTTTTTCCCAATGGAATTTTGATTTCCTTTGGGTTTATCAGATTGGACGACATTAATTGAAGAGGTTTGGGAAGCCGGAGGGTTAGACGATGTGACTTGGTTGTTAGAAGCAGTTTGTAAAGACAACTGCTACAATTGGTTCAACAAGTTCACCACATTTTTGTCTACCGACCCAACGATACCATCCGCATGGGGACCTGGCTTCAACTTAGCTATGTCAACCTTAGACCCAGGAGCATCTGGCAAGTATTTTTGTAGGATCCCAGACTGAGAGTAGATCAATTCTAGTTGCTGGGCCATAAAAATGGCTTGCTCCTCAGAATAGACTCCAGACATGGAGACATCCTTAGAGATCTCGGGTTGTAAAGATTTCAAAAACCATTCGAGACGGTACTCAGGAGGGATTTCGGCTTTAATGAGCCTCTTTCTCCATCTCCATTCCTGAATATGGTCAAAAATGTGAGTTGCCTTATCCTGACGAAAAGTGGCCAGAAGTTCAGTTTCGGCATCATAATGGACAGGCAACTAGAAATGATTTAAGAAAATATTAGCTAAGTCAGCGAAAGATGTAAAGCCACCCCCTGGCAACTCTATATGCCATTTGGCCACATTACCAGTTAAGGTGCCTTGAAAAAGTCTCAATGTAATCGAGTCATCGATAAGGGAGTTCGATGAGCACCATAAATGGAATGTGGTTACATGGTCGCCTAGGTCTTCACCGCTCTTCCCTTCGAATTTTGGAATGTCCGAAGGGATTTTGGTTGGGATCGGAGGCTAGGCCGGATTGTACTTGATTGGATCATTTGTTAACTTAGTGAGATCTGGCAAGTTCAAAGTTGCCAGAAACGGAAGCCTAGGAGGACCTTGGGGATTCCACTCAGACTGGGCGGAGCTCCCAAAGTTCTAAAAATATTGGCCTAGATTTTCAAAGGCACCAGGCTGCCCAAAGTAACCAGCAGAACCGGTTGAACCAAAAGGCAAGCCTTGTGATCCAGCAAAATTCGGAGTTTGACCAACTCTGGCTGTAAAGCCTCCATAACCAGCAAAGTTTCCTCCTAAAGGATTATAAGGAGTTGATAACCCCTGATACGGATTCCAAGCTGAAGCTAAGGGAGGAATACTTTGAAACGAACTAAATGTGGAGTACGGCCTATTCCCTTGTTGGCCAAAAAACAAATTCCCAGTTCCCGCGCCACTAACCCCAGGGTTAGTCCAACCTTGGAAAGGATTGCTGCTTTGTCCTATAGAAGAAAAAGGCATGGATCCTATCGTCGGGTTGGAATGTGGTATATGACCACTTCCGAAAGGAAAACTCTGGAATGAAGCCGATCCACCCATCATGGATGTGGCGGCACTAAACAGAACTGATGGAATACCCTGTGAATCAGTGCCAAATGGGAAGAATCTAGAACCAAAAGCATTGGTTTGGGAATTTCCACTCGTGGACGGAATGGAGGTAGACCCAACTAAAGATGTGCTAGCAAAAGATCCAAACAAAGAAGCAGAGGAGATGGAAATTGTTCCTCCCCCTTGTACCGATGTTGGAGTCTGCATAGTTGTAGCACTTGTAGTAGAAGCCATGCTTCCAGTAGTGGTCATCGATGGTAAGCGTGTAGCGTAACCTGGACTTGACGGTCTATGCGTCGGAGTCCCAACGTATTGTAATATGTCTAGATGGCTAGATGGTAGGGGAGAATTCGGAGCCGCTAATGACTCTGAGAGTTCTTCTACCTCTATGTTATTCTCTGCTTGAAAGAGAACTCGAGAAAGAACTGGAGTGTTCCTCTCTTGTTCTGCGGAAGTGCCAGGCCTTGCTTGAACACTAATGCCCCCGAGAGGAGGATCAATCCCCGATGCGTCAACTGCCGTGGGATGAAACCCACCAACAGTATTACCTCTGCGCCTTCTAGGAGAAGGCTCTAAACTTGGTGGTGAAAGACCACGAAGTCTTCGAGACCATCTGGGTGATCGGTCAGCCACTTTGAATTTTTTGTTAAGATCTAACTAAAGACTCAAAAAATTGAAAGCTAGGCCAACTAAGAGCACAGAGCACACACTATAAATTCCCTAAAGATATCAGACAATCAAACAACTTCCAAGTATTTCCACTCCGGGTGATTAGGACCAGACACCAAAATACAAGAAAGTGAATTAAGCGACCTTCCGAAGATAGTCTGGTTTGATGAGGGCCCAGTCCTATCAGCAGAGGTAACAGAGGAAGTTACGCTAACCTCCTAACAACAGCTTGCGCCGGTGCAAGCCCCCAAGCTTCGCAAGGGTGCCCTCTAGTAGTACAGTTGAGAGTGATGCAACGTCGACCTCAAGTGCCACAGGATTCCCCTTCGTAGCCACCTATGTAGATCCCTAGGAGTAGCAACTATGGATACCAACTCGTCGCAGAAGCCAAGCGAAACAGTCGTGAGGTAAGTTCGGACAAGTAGGAGAGGGGGTATCTCTCTTACCTGTCTTCACAGACCCTCGTGCTTAACTCCCAGATCTGGAGCTTTCCTGGTCTTCCAAACGCTATTGGATTTTCACTCGCTATTTAGACTCCTATGTTTGACAGTTTAAATGGCCTTGGAGAGTTAACTCTCCACTCGCCTAATCCAAGGCCCTAAAATCCTAAAACTTGTTGGTGTATCTAACTTAAAAAAAAAAGTTTTAGTGAATTTTAATTAGCGCTTGATTTTAAAATAGGCTGTTCTTTAAGTCACGGGATAAACGGAAGTGAAACTAGTGGTGTTTTTTACGCAAAAGAAATTAATAAAAACCTAACTACATGCATATGCACTTGTTTTCGTTTTTCGATGAAAAGCAATTTATACAGGGTTCAGAGGAACTTCTAATAAAACAAATTTTCTTTTCCTTTCTTTAATTCACGCTTCACACTCACAAAAGTTAACAAAGCTATGGATGCCTAAAAAGATATGCAAATCTATCATAATGCAACAAATATATGTTGATGCAAGATTCAAAACTACTCTAAAATCAAGAAATGAAAGTTGCTTGCTTATCAGTTTCTATTTTTCCACTTAAAATGTTCAGATGGAATATGAGATGCTATCATTCATTTCGTCTAAACACTAAAAACAAGTTCCAAGACAAACAGAAAGCACTTTCATTCACTAAAAGGAAACCAAATCAAAACCAAGTTCAAGAAAGCAAAACTAAGTTTTTCAAAAAAATTTCTTCAAAAGCAACAACAAAAAAGTATTTTCAAAAATGCTCTCAACAAGACTGAAACTTTGTGATTGAAGAATAGGCAAAAAACACTTTTGCAAGTTGACACCACACATTGGATGAAAAATCAACAAAAATAAATGTGTTTAAGGATGCTCTTAACAATCAAAAGCAGCAATGAAAGCTTTGGCAACAAAGACCAAAAATATCAAAAAGACAAATTTCAAGAAAGTATCAATCAACAAATTTCATGAAACAAAGAAGTGGATGGTCACAAAAAGCGGTTTTGTCAAGCAAACGAAAAGTCACCAAAAGCAAGATTTAACACAAAGATTGAGATCAATCTTCCTGTCCTGATGAATCAGAGCAACCAAGATTCCCAGCAAGAAATCTTGCGTGCTTAAGCAAAAAATGATGACGCTTGCAACAACAAAAACAAGACCAATACTCCTTACAATCAAAGAGAATTTGGAACAAGATGCTTTCTGTAAAACTAAGAACTGATACTGGAACATGACTGTTTCAGACTGAATCAAACCACCAGAAAGAACTTTAGAGACAAAAAGATTTAAAAATCTTGAAAATTGCAAGATATACGCGACTCTACTTATGTACAGATTGCATGTATACGCGACTGTGGAAACCTACGTATACATGGGTTCACTTAAGGAAACATGCGTATATATGCTTCTGTAACTAAGAAAAATAGCTTATATAAAATATTTCAAGAAAAATAAAAAAATAAAAAACAAACTGAAGAAACTAGCAAAACTTACAATTCAAGAACAGACCACACAGCAACAGCAAGCAAACAGGCAGCTGAGCCCTGATTGGCTTGAAAACACCCAAACTAGGAACAACAACAATGTTGTCCCCAATGGAGTCACCAATTCTGTTAAGGGAAATGTTCCCCTAGGGCTTTTGGGTTGAAACCCTAGCAGACTGAAAGTTGTCTATACAGAGAAACACACATTCACACAGCCATTATGCTATTATAAGCAAATTATATGATAAGGGGGCGTACCTTAGGTCCTACGTTTGAGAAGGTCCTTTAGGGTCCAAACCCTTCTTCAAGTTCCTCTTGCTCCTTTGTCCTGCAAAACAACCAATTCTGGAGAACACAGTAGTATATGGACAAAACCTTATAAAGAAACCATCTTCATGTTATAAAGAAAGGTAGTTAGTTATGAAATTTAAACAACCATTCACATATGAGTTCCAAAATGAATACCATAAACATAAAGAAGATTTATATCAGGAACCAAGACATGTGTTTCTTTTATTATAGACAAATAAAGTACAGAAAAGGACTAATTTCACCTGAGTCACCTTTCGCAGGCTCCAAGCAAAGCTTTCTTCCAGATTCGTCCAGCCTCAAGCCTTTAACAAAACTCCTTCCATGACTTACTCCATGATGTCACAAGTAGTGGATGAACATCAACACACAAGGAAACAAAGGTTTCCTGTACAAATGGGGGAAGTACAGGAGGCACAAGGATCTTCAGACCTGGTCAAGGGAAAAATCTCAGCATAATAACCTTTCTCTCTCTTCTCTCTCCTTAGGCCTTCCCATTGAGGTCTTTTTATACCTCTCCCAAAGTAGTTTTTTAGTTGGGAGTTGGTTTGGAACATTTGGGCCACGGGCACTAATAGGTGATCAGCAGGTAAAACCCGTGATCTCCGCCCGAAATTAAGGAGTTTTGTATTTTTTTAAGTGTTTTAATACGTATACACAGGTTGGGTATATGCCTACCCGCGTATACACACGTTTAACTCAGGGCAATGTCGCGTATAAGGGATAAAACACTGTTTTTAAAAATTTTGGACCAGGTCTGGAAGGAGGGGTTGCCCTAGGCCATGAATGCTTCATCACAAACCATAAGAGTGAGATTTGGAGCTATAACACTATGATGGTTTAACTGATGTGGATAAGTTTTTGGATGCATTTGAACATGAAGTCCCTAAGAATCACCACTTCCAAGCATTAGACTTGGCACTGCACGCTACGCCTGCGCGATGGTGGGGTGCACCCAAGGATAGCTTTGATGGATGGCAAGACTATAGAAGAATGATGAGATTGCGGTTTGGGCATCCTAACATTCGATTGGCCGAGAAATACAATGGGAGGGATGATTTGCGCGATCACCTAGCAAGGTGGACTAAAGCTTATGGAACGGAGCTGCAGTTGGAATGGGTACACTTATTTTTCCATACTTTAGACACAATCCCCATGAACTGGTATTTAGAGACGGAGATCCGCCATGGCACCATGGAGTGGGACTTATTAAGAGAAGGGTTCTTATTGACCTTCACTTTTGAAGATGGTTCCAAGAGCATTGATGAATCTCTACAGGAGATTAAGGTAGTCATCTTCATAACACAGCAAGAACCTTTGGAATGGGTCCAACCAAAAATGGAGCACCTAGTTGCGCTATGCGCTGGAATATTATAATGTGACCGCTGAAGAGGAGGATGAAGATCCAAGAAATATCAATATTCTAGAGGCAGAAGGGCATCGCAAAGTCGAGGGCCCACAAATAGACAACCCAAACATCAATGTGTTGTTGAAAACCAAGCAAGTAAACATTGAGCCTGAAGCAGAACCAAATTTTGCAAAGATTGGAGATTACTGGGATGATGCTACTATGGATAAGGTTGTTGACTTACTCTGTGAATACCAGGATTTATTCCCTACCAAGTTTTCAGACTTGAAAGGCATAATAGGACACATGGATGTTATAAAAATCACTCCGAAGCCAGACACGAAGCCTGTTAAGCAAAGGTCATATAGCCTAAATCCTAAGTATAAGGAAAAGGTTCACTTGGAGTTGGATAAGATGTTGGAAGCAGGCATCATAGGACCAGTGGAATAATCTTATTGGGTGGGCCCCATGGTGGTTCAAGAGAAGAAGAAGAAGGGAGAAATAAGGATTTGTGTGGATCTGCGAAATCTTAATGATGCATGTGTCCATGATCCATTCCCAACACCGTTCACTGATGAAGTACTGGAAAATGTTGGAGTAGGAGGCCTACTCGTTCACTGATGGGTTTTTAGGGTACCATCATATTAAGATCGCGCCCGAGGATAGGAGAAAAATGAATTTTGCGACGGAATGGGGTTGTTTTCAATACACTATAATGCCGTTTGGACTCAAGAATGCACCTGCGATATTTTCTTGTGTAGTCGTCACGAATTCAAGGAGTTTATTCATAAGTTCTTGGAAGTGTACTTTGATGACTCGATGGTTTTTGGACTAGTGAAGCACCATGTAGCAAGTCTGTGCTTGATGTTGGATACGTGTCGCAGATACTAGATCATGCTGAATCTGAAGAAATGCTTATTCTATGTTCCATTTGGGATTTTGCTAGGTCACGTGGTATGCAAGCAAGGATTGATGGTGGATCATGCAAAGATTGCAGTGATAGTAAATTTTGAGGCCCCGAGGAGATTTAAGTAGTTGCGCATGACACTGGGACATACTAGATATTACAGGAAGTTCATCAAGGCTTATGCTCAAATTACCACGCCTATGGAGAAACTGCTAAAGAGGGATGCCATATTCTGTTGGGATGAAGAATGTCAACATAGTTTGGATGTATTGAAAGAGAAGATGGTCACCACACTGATATTGGTCTTCCCTGATTGGAAAAAGGAATTTCACATACATGTTGATGCCTCGTGCATTGTGTTGGGTGCAGTGCTAACACATGCCGGTGAGGGAGAAATGGACCATCCTATAACCTTCGCGAGTAGGAAATTTTCGAAGGCCAAGAAGAATTACTCAATGACGGAGCACAGAGGGTTGGCTATGGTGTATGCACTTCAAAAGTTCAAGCACTATCTATTGGGCGGACACTTCAAAATGTACACATATCATTCTACCTTGAAATACCTGATCAATATGCCTGTGTTGGGGGGGGAGATTTGCAGATGGATGCTACTATTCCAGGAGTATGACTTTGAGGTAATTAGGAAGTTAGGGAGGTTAAATGCAGGACCTGATCATCTTTCGTGA
This sequence comes from Pinus tabuliformis, assembly GCA_031772625.1. NCBI lineage: Eukaryota > Viridiplantae > Streptophyta > Pinopsida > Pinales > Pinaceae > Pinus > Pinus tabuliformis. Next base: position 1,337,984,126 of record CM062819.1, on the reverse strand, counting down.
ATCGAAACCAGAGAGGAGCCTATTAATTTGGAGGATGGGTTGCCAGATGCATAGATCTTTGTGGTGTGCATAGCACATAATCATTTTGCGGATATTATTCACTTTTTTACTACGGGGATGGCACCGGAAGGGTATACAAGTCAGCAAAAGAAGGATCTAGTAGTGCGCGTGACAAACTTCTCAGTAATTACGGGACATCTATATAAGAGAGGTGCAAATGAGATACTGTGAAGATATGTGCCAGATTTTGAGAGAAATGGCATTCTCGCTGAAGCTCATGGAGGGGCTGCGGGAGGACACTATGCAAGAAAAGAGATTGCGCAAAAGGTTTTGCGTAGGTATATAGTGGCCAAGGTTGCATAAGGATTCCAAAGCGTATTGTAAGGCATGCGATGTGTGTCATAGAATAGGTAGACCATTGCAAAGGGATGAATTTCCATTACAACCTCAAGTATTGTTGCATCCATTTGAAAAATGGGTGATTGATTTTGTTGGGCCAATTCAGCCCCCAGGGAAGAAAACTGGTGCACGCTACATCATCACTGCAGTGGAGTATCTAACCAGATGGGAAGATGCACAACCAGTTAAGGATTGTACAGGGGCTATAACAATGAAGTTTTTGTTTGAATATGTCTTAACTAGGTTTGGCTGCCCGAAAGTGTTAATGAGCGACAGAGGTACACACTTTCTAAATGAAACGATCAGTGTTATGACAGAAGAATTTTAGGTCTACCACTAGAATTCTAGGCCTTCAACAAGATTTTGAGAATGTGATAATGAAGATTTGCGACGCACAACGAAATGATTGGGATGTGCACATACCTGCAGTGCTATGGGTGTATAGGACTACTTGCAAGAAGCTGACAGGACAAACACGGTTTTGATTGGTCTATGGCGTAGAAGTTGTGATGCCTATGGAATATATTGTGCCTAGTCTGTGCATAACATCTCTCACAAGTATGGAAGATCACAAAGCCCTAGAGGAGCAGATTGCGAAGTGAATGGACTTTGAAGAGGACTGATTCTTGGCTGGATTACATCAGCAAGTACAAAAGGAACGTGAAAAATCATGGCACGATCGACACATCAAGATTTTCACGTTCAAGGTAAATGATCTGGTCTAAAGTTCACTAAGTTTCCAGGGAAATTTCAGATGCATTGGCTAGGGCCATATATTATCAAAGAAGTTACAGATGGAGGCACAGTTCAGATCTCGAAGCTTAATGGAGAACCTTTTCCAGGAAGAGTGAATGGAAGTTGATTGAAGCTCTATACAGTGGATCTTGCATAATGACTATATGGTGGCAGGACAGTCTTAGTGCTCAGGGAAGTTGGAAGGGAGCACGGGACTATAAAATACACTGCTAGGATCGGAGGACTATGCAGCAGGTAGGTTTTGCGGAAAGCGATGAAGATACGACCAATGAAGCTGCACGTGGGAAGTTGTGCTATGGAGGGAGGTGCCACACATTACGACAACAAAGTGACTATTGGAGTCACTGTTCATGATTTGACAGCCAAAAGACGATTAATAAGAGTGTGCTGACGGAATTTAAGGCCAAAATCTTTGAAGATCTACCTCCAAAACAACATTAATTTCAAGAATTTGGGGGAAACAGTCGGATTTGAATTCAAAAACCCCTATAAATTATGCGTGCCAGTGCAACAGAGAACATTTTGCACCCTTATATATTTTGTTGAGCTATGCTATGTGTCATCTATGAACCGATCATATTGGGAGGATTTGGTTGCAAGCCCTGCATTTGCTAAGCTGTTGGAGTTGAATTAGAAGCTCATTCTTGAGAAAATGCTTGGACCAAGCTCTGCAGAGATTGTGAGTACTGGTGGCTATGTTTTTTTTGAAGGAGTTGCTCCAAAAGTGGTGAGTATGGAATCTTTGGCTCCTGTTCCTACAGCGCTGAGGTCTCCTAGGCCGAAGCCTACCCCTGCTAAAGAAACATAGAAATCAAAGAAGGATAAATAGAAAAGCCACTACCAGTGCATGAATCACTGAGAAAGCATTCTGCAACACAAAAACAAAAGAAAGACAAGCGACCTAAGAAGGTCATTAATCTGGAGGTGGAGGAAGGTCAGGGCACAAAAAACATAGATGTTGAGGGAGTGGAGCCCATCACAAATCTGCCTAACTATATCCCTCCACGCAAGGGGAAGGCGAAGGTCACCAAGGACCCAGACTCAGATAAATTTTTTATTCTACGCCTCTGTTACCTAAGCAAGTTACCTTTCAAGGTCTACATCTTGTGCGGATCCCACTACTAAAGATGGAATATTGGGACCTCGCATATCATGCTAGGTTTCCACACTTAGCCACAAATAAATATATGAAGCATGTCTAATACATGGAGTCGAGTGTTACCATGCTAGAGACAATGGAATGGATTCACGGTGTGGAGAATTCGATATTGTTGAATCTGTTGTGGGTGCCCCATTATCACCGCACCCCTATCAACACAATTTGTGTACGCCAACTGCTCACTCTGGTGCACGATGGGTGCTTATGGCTAGGAGGACCTATCCCCATCACTAACATGCTCATCCACAGGATCACACACCTTCCATATGAGGGATTGAATCCGGCCAAGGAGTTTGGTGGAAAGACAGGAGAAAAGGATTTGGCAGAAAGAATGAAGAAGGAATTTGACCTCGTGAAGAAGGCGCTAGGATACTCAATCACATCCATAAACAAACCCATAGTGAAGAGTGTGTAGTTTAACTAGTCCAGGTACCTCTGCTAGGAATTCCTCATGAATTACCGCGAGACCCGGGATGAGACCAAGCCATTCCATTATGCTTGGTTGCTGCTCTCTATTGTTTTGGTTGCATGGGAGCTGCCAGAGGATAGCTAGATTCCTCTGCTAGAAGAAGGATTACTGGAGGTAGCGCAGTTCGCCTCCTTTTGGGATACAAAGGACCCCACGCGGATCACAGAGCCCAAGATCTTATTGGTCTTGATGGAAGCAAGCCTTTGCATGGTCATTAACCAGCACCCAAGGTTGTCCTAGCCTTGTACATGCAGTTGTCAGCCTATGTAGTGTTCAAGGCTGACTTCCATCGAGTATACATTCAGGCATGGAAGGATCCACAACAAAAATGGCATGAATTGCCATATTTAGTAACAAAGACAGATGTACAGAAGGTGGTCGTGCGATGGCCAATAGAGTGGTGCACCCCCTCAAACTTAGATGTGGGAACCAGTAAGGGCGCAGGAAGTTCGGCAGCATAGAAAAGGAAGGAAGCAGCCAAGCAGGCTGTGCAAAACCTGGCCGCGCAGAGGAAGAAGGGAAGCCATTGAAAAGACTCAGATGGGGAGAGAGCATGATGCTAAGGAGCAAGCTGAACATGAGCAATGTGAGTCATAAAGAAGTGGCAAATCCCCTTCGCCAAAGACCGAGGAGGAATAACAGTCCGAACAAGGCAGCGGAGGAGATGAGGGGTAGAGCACCCTGTTTCATCTAAAGAAGCACGAACAAGAGCAACGAGAAGGTCCCTAAAAAAAGAAAAAATCGAACAAGTCATAGGGTGATCCCATGGTATTTATAGAGGGCGATCTCGATGAGATTAGAGATAAAATACGGTACATTACGACTGAAGTGTTGTAGCAGTTTGAGCAGCAATATATGCAGACACTGGGGAGCGTCTAAAAGGATCTTTGCGAAGTCTAGATCCAGGCCAATAGCATACAAGTGGTGTTGGTCAAGCGAGCATAGCACAAGAGAGCCTAGCCCCAGGGGCGAGTCAAGCAATGGAATTGGTAAGGACCCTAGATTTTCGAACTATTGCATTACCAGAAGGGTCCCTAAGTGCGGAGTCAGACGATGATCACATCATCTTAAGCACACTTAAGAACATCAGGCTCAACATTGCAACGATCCCCAATGAGATTCTTCACGTGCTACATGCATAGGTGACAGAGGAATTGAGAGCTTGGGAGCAGCGTGCTCTCAATCTTATTAGTGAATACACGATGAATAATGAGCAGATGTTCGTTGAAAAGATGCAGGCCTTGAAGGAAAAGGAGACGTTGTATGCACAGAGTGTTTGACTGGAGTCCACAATTGTAGAGGCATGTAGAACAGTGCCTGGGCTTCACATTCTTGAGGATGCACAACCAGAAGCGAAGATCAGGAAGTTAGTTGCTGGTGTGCGTGAGGAAAAGGCAGAGGTTGGCCAAGTTGAATTTGAACTCAACATGAAAATAACTGAGTTGCAGTTAAAGTTGCAGCCCACGACTCCGCCCGAGGTTACGGAACAATGCGAAGCTCCCGTAAAAGAAGGGATGGCCACCTTGGATGCCGCAGTCACTGACTTTTCGGCATTATTTGAGTAGGCAATGGAGTTGGTGACAACTCTGCAGGAAGACCCAAACCTACAGATACTGAACACAGAGGCCAGGGAGCTACAAAAGCAGTATGATGAAGTCAAGTCAACGACGTGCTCCATTGCCCCAGCACAACGCCTAGACAATTTGCAGGAGGGGAAACAGCTCCTCGCACATGTAGAAGTAGCACAGAAGAAGGAGGACTTGCTTAAGGCTAGGCTGGGGCCTTGGTTAGATGAAGATTACTAGGTCATGGCCAACATTTAGGAAAAGCTAATGGGCTTGTAGCAGACACAGCAGTCAATGAAGCTAGCCACAGAAGGACCAGCTACAGAGAAGCTAGTTGAGGAGATCAAGCAGGCAGCTATGTAGAGCGTTGTCGAGGTTGTAGTAGTTTAGGTGGAGCTAGGGAATCTTCACAGCAAGATCGTAGTTCTAGCCAAGTGACTCAAGGACAAGTCACAACCTTTGTGTTGGGGGCTTGTTGGGATGGGGTCCCCTGGGTCAGTTTTTGGGTTAAGATAACCCAAGTTTGATGTATTTTTTGTAAGTAATGTAAAGTATCCACGATTTGTGGATGCACAGTGCATAGTTGGTTAAGAGTCAAGGGGGTTTTAGCCCCTTGTTTATGTAAAAGTTGAGTCGATTTTGAGATCCACCCATGGTCCACAGACCATGGGATTCTATGTAAAAATCTATAAGTAGGTGTGTCTTAGTGAGTCTGAGGGAGATAAGGTGGGATGAAATGAATTCTTGAAAGAGTTAACACGAAAAAGTGGGTTAGATAGGAGAGAAAGGCTTTGCAACTGAGTGCGCAAAGGCCTAGGTAGAGTCCACAGCTAAGTGTGCGAACCCCTGCAGGTGAGTGTGCAGGGAAGTTTTGAGTCTCTATTCTAAACTAGAAATCAATAAAAAAGTTGATTTTGGAGAAATATTGTGTATTGATGTTTACTTATGTTTATGACTTATGCTGTTGATGAATAATATGTTTATGAAATATTGATCTAATGATACGCAATTATATTAAATATCTGTTAGATGATGTAAGCAAGCATGTTTATGTAATTTCGCAAGGACTGTGTTGAATTATGTTATGTTTGCTAAATAACTTAAGTAGATCTATGCGAACACTAATTAAGGGTTGTTCTCTGATGCACGTAAGTGGGTAAATTGACTGATAAGAGTCTGCAAAATTTGATCGTGGACCTTCGCAAAGGTCTAAGGGCTGTTTAGACAGAGTTGCAGTACCGAGCCCTAGGGGCTTATAGGTCTGCGCAAAGGTAGATTTGGGGTGCTAAAAGACATCAAACTAATCTTTGGATGCAGAAACTTGGTTCCAACATCCCCCCATACTGCTTCAGATGAGACTGCAACCTGCGTTATGTGGGTTGTTGCTGAAAGGGCCAGTAGTGTATGGTTTTGTTGGTTGGTGCAACTAACTCTGAACTTGGGTCAGGACCTCCTAAGACAAAAATTCTGAACCTTGTTTAAGTGTTTCTTCCCTTTATTTATAAGGACAGGGGAGATTTGAACAACAGATACAAAATATCTCAGTTAAGCTCCAACTATCTGATCGACTAGTTGTCTCGACATGTGATGGCTCTGTTGCCCAAAATGATTACAATAAAATTGATTTCTTCTTTAAAATGCAACAAAGTACAAAATAAAAAAACATGGGAAAACTGAATGATGACTATAGAAAAATATCTCCATGCCAATTCCTGTGATCGCCTCTGATCAGGCCACGCCTTTTCCATGATGTTCCTCCTCTGTTACTTGGTAGGTTCACCTGTTATTTTCGCCTTAACTGCTTGAATTCCCCACTTTCTGGAGTTGGGAGCGATCAACTGTTGGTTTCTTGTCATAGTGCAGAAATAGAGATCGACCTGGAAGTCTTTCATTGCCTAACTACATGGAGCTCCATGCTGAGAAATTAATTCTCAGGTGACCTGCACATTGCTTCCTAAGTCCCATACCTCCATTTATCTCACTGAAGACGTGTGTTGGAGCATAGAAATGGCTTGTATCACTTTAAGGAAAACCTAACACTCTTTCCTACAGATCGTGGTCCTTGCTACCTTGACCCATCGATATTTGACTATCGACATTACTCGTGAGACCAACTCGTCTGTTCCCACATTCAATATTGCAGTTACCAACCTATACGCCTTTAACTCTCTATACCATGCTTATCGGAGTAATTCCATATCGCAATCATCACAGTGGTGTCATATTATAATCTTCCGATTGCCAACCTCCAATATGACGAGCTCCTTCCACTTAGCCCTTCCTACATTTCTCACCATAGGACCGAGGTTCGTGACCTATCGCTTAGCCTTAAGGTGCTAGAGCTTTTTTGTTCCCATCAGGGACTATTTTCCTTTGTTAAGTGCTTAGTGCCCTTGGTTCTTTAAGTTCTTCTTGACCATGCACTAGCCAAATATAATATCCCCTCTCATCAGAAGTTTCAAATCAGGGATTTAACTTTGGAGTTGCGATATTCCCACTTCCGATATAGACCATAGCTCTCGGTTCTTGTCCCTAGCTCTGTGTGTTTGGTTCTTTGTGACTTTGCAATCGTGGTGCCAGCCCAATATCGGAGCTGATGAGCCTCAGTATTGAAACAAGAATGTTGCAACTCCCAAGGATACCAAATTTAATTATTAACCCAGGGTTTGTACAAACTTAAGATGTATTGGCACTATATGTGCAGCATACAATGTGTCATTCCTTTTATGTCATGATGTAATGGAGTGCATGTAATGAAATCAAATCCTAAACTAATTGAAAAAAATGAAATGCTCAAAATGGAAACCTTAACCTATTGCAAGAAAGAAAATACAAGGAAAGAAACCTATTCTAATTTCATAAAGTAAAGATCATAAACTAAATGTCAACCATTATGTTTCAAATAGTTTAGATCCAGTAACAAAGTTCACTGGATGTGGTAATCATCATTGTATTATCTATTTCATAAATCTGTCCATTAGCCCAAATCACTGAAATGTTTTGCATGGGTAAAAAGGCAAGTCCTAAGTGGTCTTTAGTCTTCCCCTATCATTTATTTAGAGCCTAGGGGTCATGATTGAACCCTAAGGGACCAAAACCAGTGTTTTTGAGCAAATTTGGGCAAGTATATACACGTTGGATGAGTACTACAGGAAACAACATATTTACTAGGAAACTATAATTCACCGAATGAAAAAGGAAATCAAATCCAAATTGGATAGGAAAATTTTGTTTATTTAATAGGATGTCCTAGGTCTCCATTCCAAGTGGAATCACTCAAAAATACCTTTGTTAACCCAAGCTAAAAAATAGTAGAAAATTACTAGTCTAATATCTAGAAATTCAAGAACTAGTGAGCTAGTAAATCTATAAAATGCCTAACCTAATCAAGTGAAAATTCAAAGGGGTAAATTTTGTTACTAAATAGATTTTTTTTTGATATATTTTAAGTGGAATCAACTCAATTAAATCTCATTAGTATGCTCTAAAAAATAGCAGTAATTTATTGTTATTTTCCACAAGGGACTTCCAGAATTCTAGATTTGGGAATAGGCAAACTAATCAAAGTAGCTCAATGATTACTATGACATTCAAAGTTGTTCCAATGATGAAATGATTCTTATGATCCTGAAAAATAACTTACTTCAACCATATAACCCAATCCTACAACAAGAAATCATTAATACTAAATGCATAAATAGAAAAAAGATAAGAACAAGAGATGCATGTGAATAAGAAGTGAAAAGAAGAAAAGTAAATGATACAAAAAGGCTCTAAGGCTCCTGGGATCGCTAATCCCAAGGAAACTCAAATTCCTATGAAGGATACCAAGATCTAGAAGTTGAACATGTCACCAATCTTCATTATTTCCATCAATACAATTACATCCCTGCAAAAAATGAAAGTGGAGCTGCAAAAATACGAGTTCTCTCCACAAGAAGACTAATAAAAATCAACCCCTAGAGGAAAATTCGACTTGGTACTTATAAAAAATGATTAGGAATCATTCCCCATGAAAGGAGGAAGCTTTCCCCACCAAAATCCCTTGATTAGTGGATTTGGTTCCCAATACTAGGAATCTGCATTAAATGGCAAGGAACACATTCCTAGATTTTCTCAATCATTGGAGCTCCACAATATGTGCCATAATTCCATAATATCTTATTGATTTATTATTTAATATTGATCCTCCTGTAGTAGGGAGCAAGTCCCTAAATTATCTCCTCCTCCAAATCTTCATAATCTGCCCAATATTCTCACAATATTCCACAAAAATAAATAATATTAGGCACAAATATGAAATTATCCATAAACCTTCCTAATGAACATATTAAAGTTAAAAATATGTTACATAATGCAAAAAGAGAGGTTTAATGTTCTGAAGGATGGTCATATGGTCCTTAATTTATGTCTAATTTAGAGGAATGGCCCTTAATTTATGTCTAATTTAGAGGCCCATCATACCCCCCTGTTGAAAGTGTTGCTCATCCTCTGAGCAACATAGTGACCTCATTGTGCCTCATTCATGACCCTGGTGGGCTCTCTCTTGTGCATTCCTCGGTCCTTTCTCTTAATAATTTTGGTTGTAAGTTCTGCAAGGACAAGCACAAAAATGTAGTTGTTCTTTTCATGATTGTTTAACAGTCTTTCAAGAAAAAAAATAACTTTCCTCTTTGTAAGTGAACTCTTTTAGCTTATAGATCCATTTCATTCATATCCTCTCCCTTAAAACCTTCATTCCATTTTCACTCATTTTTCCAAAACTATTTGTGCATAGAAAAAATCACAATGTTTCTTGAGACCATTAGCCCGCCTTCTTTCCTTTATTAAATATGGGTTCTTTAATATTTTTGAGTTTGGAAAGGTCTTCCACATCCTTTTCCAACCTCCTACTAACTTTTTCCACCATTTTCACACCTCTTAAACCTCCAAAATGCCTTTAGATGAGAATTAGGATATTTTTTAGTAAATTTGTGTTTCATGTAGTAAACTACATGAAACCCTGTAGCGGTTCCTGTAGTACTACAGGAAACCATGTAGCAGTTCTTGTAGTACTACAGGAAACCTTGTTTAAACATGTTTTGATCATAAATGATAGTCCATGCCTAGGGTAGGCCCTCAACTTGACTTCCATGCCTTTCTCCCCTTTCTATAACATCTTTTAGGCCTTGCGGAAAAGCTAGAAAGAGATTAGGGACCTCTTAGAAAGCCTGTTTTCAACATTGTAGTTTGATTTCTATTTTGATGGTGAATGCCTTCTTTCCTTTTGTTGCCTTTTTCTTCTCTTTTGTGGACTAGATGATTGCCTAATGGCCTTGGAGTTCTCTGTTTTGATTAGGTCTCTCTTAGGCACTTCCATTTTGGGTTTTAGCACAATTTGTTCCTTTCTTACTTCTTGTAGGAACATTCTGCCTTCCTATAGCAATCATTCCTTCTCTTTCAGGGTCTTCTAACTGTATGGGAATGATGAGAAATGATGTAGAGGGTTTGGAGGATGATGCTAGGGCTTAGAGGGAGTAGTGTAGGTTTGGGAAAATGGAGAGGTGGTGCTCTGTGTGTTTCTTTTAAGAAATTTTCAGGGTGAGACAGAGTGTAGGATTTGTTCTTGAAAAATATTATTTTTTTTCTTATGAAATGGGATGGATGAATGATGGATAGATAGTGGATATGAATTGGATGGAGGACTTGGAGTGCTATGGTGATTTGTCCTTTGCAAAAATTTCTTATTTTAACTGTTGTGCACATTCCTCGAAATCATCACCCTTCCTAATTTGGCTTTTCCAAATTGCATGAGTGAAGGAGTGAGATGAAATTAACTAGTTGAAGGTGGCCAATCCTACTAACCCATCCTTAGCTTATAAAACCTCATCTCTCATGCATTGACAATAAATTTCTAACTATAATATTCTCAAGAGAAGAGGTCAAGAGTATTGCATACCTATACCTACCTGATGGTTGTTGGAGAGACATGCATGTTGTTGTTGAGTTAATTATCGATCCATGGTCCTCTAGAGGTAATAATTTCCTTGGTTTTTTTCTGGACAGGTCTTCATAGCTTGGTGATTCTAAACCTTTGTCTTCCAATTACCATGAGCAAGCTATCTTAGTCAAATCCTGCCTTCTTAGAGTGTTTAGCTTGGCCATGGGTGATGTTCACCTTCCCTATACCCTATTCCACCATTAGGCACCTTTCCCACACTTTATTTCACCTTCCATACCTAAGTATAGATTTTAGCCTATTTCTTGTAGTAAACTAGGACTCCTGTAGTACTACACGAAACCCTGTAGCAACCTTATTTCGTCCATATCTACCGAACGGTAGAATGGATTGACCTGGAATTTTTTTAGCATGTTGCCCTCATCCTTATGTACCTCCCCATAAAAAAAAATTGGTCAATGGATGCATGAGTCTTGAGAAAAATAAAAAAAATAAAAAATAAAAAATCTGAAGTTGATGGAGGTTGATTTCTTGGAAATTGTGCACTTGAATATTGTGAAATTGCTTGGGCATGTTACCATCATCCATATGCATCTCCCTATGAAACAACTTTTTAAATGAATGCACAAATATCAAGAAAATTCAAAAATGGTTGTAGGTGATGGAGGCCTATTTCTCGAAAACTATGCATTGGAACTTGCTGAAATTGCTTGACCATATTACCATCAGCCTTATGCATCTCTACCTGAAACAAATTGGCAAATAGATGCATGGCTTTCAAGATATGACAAAAATAAGTTTTTGTTCTATGTATTTCTGTTCCTTGTAGTAAAATAGAGCATTCATGTAGTATTTTCGGAAAGCAAGGAAAATGAATGGGAAAAGCTTGCGAATGATGGGTGAATGGTGGAAATAGATAAGGGTGATGGATTGGCATGGCCGTGGACCTTCTGGAGCATCTGAACAAAGGAGGAGAAAGTCCAAGTTTGACTTCCTTTAACTAGAATTTTGACCAAGTTTTTCTTTTCTTTGGTGCCAACTTGTTTTTGTTGCTTGCAGATGTTGGAGAGAACCTACATTCATCAGAGAGATAGATGGAGCAAAGAATTTTTTTTTTTCTTCTAGGCCTACTAGCCACCTCAATGAGGTTTTCAACTAGTAGGTCTGCCTAGATGCCTCAAAGGAGGTTTTCACCTAGGATCATTTGTTTTCCTCTTTTTTTCTTTTTTCTCAACCCATTGACCGCCTCATGGAGGTTTTCAATCAATGAACCAATCTTAGATGCCTTAAAGGAGGTTTTCACATGAGATTTTTATTTTTTCTCTTATTTTTTATTTTTCATTTCTTTTCCTATCCTACTCTACTTGAAAAAGACAAAATCATTTTCAAGTGTAGGAATACTTCCAATAAATCCAAGTGCACATCGAGATGACTAATAAATTGATGTGTAGGCTTGAAATGTATTCTTTGACGTGTACTTGGATGTAAGAGACCAATGATTTGACTTTGATGATATCAAGCACAGTTGAAGAAGAGAGTATTGCTCCAACTTAGTAATTGTCTAGAAACATATTTCAATATAGTTGTGATGCCCCTGGCCCACTTACTGATTTGGATCATCTTGGATGTCTTCTGCTTCCATGAAATTCAGATCTTCTTCTTTTTGTTGATTATTCTCTTGAACACATAGAGGATATGATGGTAAACATGTGGGCACTTTCCCAATCGTTGATTCTGATGTCTACTCTTTGTCAAGTGCATCCCATGATTCTTTAGTCTTCTCATTTGAATCTTCCTTTTCTACATGATGTCCTTCAATTATATCAAGATAAACCCTTTTTTGTGATACTCTTCCTAAGCTAAGATGAATACCATTTAGATCAAGAGGAGATATTTTGAAGTGTTGTACCTAAACATTGTAAGTGGGTGGAGATACTTCATTGTGTGGGTTTGGAAATGGTGGTATAGGTAGTTGAGTGGGAGTGGATATTTGAAATGGATGTGGTTGGGGTTATGGTTGTGGTGGAGGTGGATGGTAGGGATAACATGGAGTTGAATATGTAGGATATTGAGGAAAATATTGAGGATATTGTGGATGGCTCTCATAAGTTCCTTGCCAACCTTATTGCCAAGATTAGTTTTGGGGTTGAGATGGCTAAGGTTGCCAAGGAAAGGGTGTGTTACAATTACTTTGAGATGTATGTGCATTAGCTTGAAATTGTGAATTAGGCTCTTGCATCATATCTGGTTGAATATGCTGCCATGGTCCTCTTGGAGCTACATAACATAGATGCATTGACAATTGACTTGATCCATTGTCATCTTGGTAAAATTCCTTCAACCTTGGTAATGATGGACAATATTTAACATCATGTGATTCTTCATGGACAACACAAATATCAACATCTTCTTTTTCTTCATCTTGCGTTCGTAGCATTTCTACTTGTTTGATTAGACTGCTAAGAATTTCGGTTTTAAAGTAATCAAACAAATTTCCAAGTTTAGCTTGACTTACTGATATTGATGTTGATTTACTTACTCTTTCCCTTCCTCTTGATATGTGTTTGCATGTTTCACAAATTTCTTCAAATGATAATTTTTATACATCACCTTTACTCATGAGATCAAGGAGATCAATCCATTCATCCCTAATTGTTCTAAGTAAGAGGGTTTTTAGTGTGTCAGATCCTAAATGATGTAGTTTTTCCCTCTTAACATTATACATGAACCTTTCTATTAGATAATCAAGGCCCTCATCTTATTTTTGATTCATTCTTAGGATTTCTTGTTTATTAAGATCATGATCTTTATATTTTTCTAGAAATATATTTTCCATATCATTCCATGATCTTATTGAATTAGTCCCTAAACTCATGAACCATTTAAGAGCTCTATCCTTCAATGTTGCTGGAAACAATCTCAATTTTTGAGTTTTTAATAAGTAACCATAAGATCTACAAACAATTTCAAATTCAAATATAAAGGTTCCCAAATCCTCTGACCTTAGTGTAGAATTCTTGTAGAAACTCCGATAGATCTAGAATTATAGTTAAATTAAACACAAGTAATTTGCTTAAATTTAATAGAGGAGAGAAAGAATTTGCTCCATAAAATCAATGTATTAAATTAATAAACAATATTAATACATTAGCAACCAAACCTCTAATCCCAAAGGGAGGTGGTTATATAGAAATTGCTGAATCTAGAAAACTAGTAAAAAACTAGAAAATGCTAAGAAAAGCTAAAGGGAGGCCTAAAATAGCAACAATGGCTCAAGACAACCTATGAAAACTATCAGCCATGAGGAAAGCATGAGGAGGGGTGCATTTCCCAGGTAAGGCAACTTTAAAACATGCAAAAATAGTTCGGGGGACCAAATCCCTTGATTTAAGGGGGAATATTCATGTGGGGCTCCAATCATCAAATAACTCAAGTGGATGAGGTGTGGTTAGGTGTGAACATGCACTTAGATGTATAAATGGTTTAGGAAAGTGGTTGGACCAATATTTCCATAATATTAAGCCTTTAAAGGCAAAAAACAATGGAAAGTTGGTCCGTCGAGCTAGTTTACCAAAAACCAAGTGTGAACATGATTTTTAGTGCATGTGGCTAAGTCAAGGATACTTAGGCTAAAAAATAAATGTAGATGTTAGTATTATATTCCAACACCCCCCCCCCTGCCCCCTTCATCCTAACTCACTTATCTAAACTAAGTCCCGGGCAAGATGCCATGTTAGGTACTTAGGTACAACAAATAAAAGATCCTCATAAAATGAAGAGAGAGGGAAAACCTCGTGGGACAAACCCCCCCGCAAAAAATAAAAGAGGAAAAAAGGGCTAAGTGGCCAAAAGGGTCTACTCAGCTATTTCCACCACTCCAAGCATAGCTCTCAATTCTTAAAATTTCTTTCCAGTGAAAGACTTGGTGAAGAAGTCTGCAATTTGCTGCTCAGTGGGGCAGCGCTGCAGTGATATGACTCAGTCATGAATAAGATCACGGATGTAATGCATGTGAATCTCGATGTGCTTGGTCCTCTACCTCTGAACTGGATCAATCGATATTTGAATGGACCCCTGATTGTCACAAAATATGACAGTCAGAAGTGGATACTGAATACCAAACTCGGAGAGAAGCCCCTGCAACCAAACAACCTGTGTAGCTGCATTCACTGCACCTCTATACTCTGCCTCAGTTGTAGATAAAGCAATCGTGGATTACTTCTTGCTAGACAAGAAAAAATTCCCTAAACCAAAGCTAAAAAAATAACCAGAGGTGGACTTGCGGTCTGTACCATCTCCAGCCCAATCAGAATCTGTGTACCCAATCAGTGAAAGTGGGCAATCTGTAGCATAAAAGATACCAAAACTGGAAGTACCTTTCACATATCTAATGATTCTCTTTGTAGCTTTCCAGTGAAGCTCATGGGGCTCCTACATATATCTGGAACAAGCTCCTACTACAAAATATATATCAGGTCAGGTGTGAGTAAGATACAACAAACCCCCAACCAACTATCGATACAGTGTACTGTCGACCAAAGGTGTAGTACTCGCATCCTCAAATCTTATCCTTGAAAGAAAGGGAGATGCTGCTGGCTTGCATTCTATCATCTAAAAGTAGACAAGTAGATCTAATGCATACTTAGACTATGCCATCTTGATCCCTGAAGTAGACTGAGAAACTTTAAGACCAAGAAAGTAGTGCAACAGTCCCAAATCTATCATGGAAAATCAATCGTGCAATGGTTATTTTGCTGAATCAATAGCTGATGTAAGGTTCCTTGTCATCAGTAAATCATCTACATAAAGTACAGTCAGAAAAAGGGAATCATCATGTTGCAGTAAATAAACATTCGGATCAGATTTGCATCGAATGAATCCAATGGAAAGCAGGAAAGAATCCATCTTTGCATACCAGGCTCTAGGAGCCTGTTTTAAGCCATACAAAGATTTCTTTAATCTGAAAATGAGGGAAGAGTTTTGAATGTATCCAAGTGGCTGCTCCATATATATCTCCTCCTTTAGATCTCCATGAAGAAATGCACTCTTCACATCCATGTGATGAACTTCGCATCTACGAGAAGCAGCAATGACTAAAACTAGTCGAATGGATTCCATTTTTGCAACAGGTGCAAATGTCTTTGTGTAGTCTATGCCATGTACCTGTGAGTATCCTTTTGCAACAAGTCAAGCTTTGTACTTGCTGATCTCACCATCTGTAGCAATCTTTGTTCAATAGATCCATCGGCATTGAACAAGCTTTCTTCCTTTCGGAAGTGGAACCAAGTCCCATGTGTTGTTTTCCATGAGAGTAGAGTACTCTTCATCCATGGCAGCCTCCCAAAGCGGGTTTCCAGCAGCCTCAGAGTGTGACTATGGATCTGAACCAAGTTTCATATAGCAATGTATGGGAAGCAATGGTTCGGTGGCATCCAGGGCTTGAGGAGCCCCAAAAAACTGTGATCTAGTCCTTCTCGCATCCGCAAGATCACCAACTAGTTCACCCGCATCTTGTAGGGTTTTCTCTGCCCAAGTTGGCAGCTAAGTTGGAGCAGCCATGACCTTCTCCTCATCCTCTAAATCAGGCCCAATATGATTCTCTGATGGCTTCTCTAAATTTCTTGAAGAAGTTTCAGACTCCTCCTCATCAGTGGCAACAAGCGGTTCCTCAGCAAGGTCTGCTGAAAAATCATGCAGTGATTCTTCTTCAAACTTCACACTTCGAGCTACAAGGAAATTTTCAGTGTGAGAGTCCAACAATCTATATCCTTTGACACTATCAAGATATCCAACAAAGATACATTCAACACTTTGAGGCTCCAAAGCCTTCCTCTTATCTGTCGGAATGTGAGCCCATGCTCGTGAACCAAAAATGCGAAAGTGTGACACTTTCGGTTTCTTACCGGTCCAACATTCAAATGGAGTGGTGCCTTTGAGTGCTTTGTGAGGAATGTAGTTCTAAATGTATGCTGCACAATTAATAGCTTTAGACCATAGATTAGGAGCTAA
Source organism: Pinus tabuliformis (assembly GCA_031772625.1). NCBI lineage: Eukaryota > Viridiplantae > Streptophyta > Pinopsida > Pinales > Pinaceae > Pinus > Pinus tabuliformis. The sequence goes on along the minus strand of CM062819.1, from coordinate 1,337,967,831 downwards.
TTATTTGGACTGTAGCATACAATTGGCCATCTCTTTTAACGACCGTTTTTTCCTCTCCGCGACACCATTCTATTGTGGTGTATATGGCACTGTGTGTTGTAGTTGTATACCTACATCAATACAAAGTTGCTGCACATCTTTGTTGACATACTACCCCCCATTATCAGTATGGAGTATCTTAATCTTACACCCAGACTCATTCTCAGCAAGTGCTTTAAATTCTATAAGGCATTCAAATACTTCCGATTTTAATTTCAGAAAAAATACCCAAGTGAGAGAAATCATCTATGAAGGTGAGTACAAGCCTTACTGATTGAAGGCTACGGGAATGGTCCCGTGATGTCACTGTGAATCATCCCAAGAGGTGAAGAATCTCTTTGTGCCTTCCCTTTGTCAAAATTTTGCTCCGAATGCTTGCCAAGAATGCATCCTTGACATACACCGGTTGTGAATTTAATAGCAGGCAATCCTTCTACCATGTTTTCGTTGCTGAGTTGATGGAAGTACTTATAGTTTAGATGGCCAAATATTTCATGTCATAACCTACTAATATCATTAAATTGTGAAAAAAATACAGTGCTAATAGATTTAGGAACAAAGTGGGAGAAGAAATACAAATGAGAACTGTGATCTGGAATTCCATGTGCAAGTTATGAGCTCGTTGAAATGTCGGTAATCATTGCAGAGCCTGGAGTGAACTCCACCTTCCTTCCAGAACTGGAATGAGTGATCTGATATATCAAGAGAATATTTGCGAATAGCGAGCGAACATGAAGCACATTTGTGAAGCAGCCCCCTTCAAGGTCTATAATTCCATCTCCGCACACCTTTGTGGGTGTGGCATCTCCCAAGTAAATTGGGGATTTGGTGCTTTCTTCGATGGAGGAAAATTCATCTTTTGATGCAGCCATATGGTTCAATGCACTTGAATCAAGGATCCAAGCTAATGTAGTGGATGTAACAGCCATTAAAGCATGACCATCTCGTGCTCTCGCTCTCCCATCTTCCGTTTTGTTATCATCCTTCTTCTTTGCATTCTCGGGCACGGTGAGATTGTGCTACTGCAATTGCTTAGGCATCTCATCGATTGTTTTCCTCATGAAATTTTCTTCAGGATGAAAACCTTTGGAACAGTAGCTACAAAGTTTTCTTTCCTTATTCTTCTTACCCTTAGGCAAAGAATAACTCTCTGAAGATTGTACAGGTCTCTCCTTCTTCAATTCATTAAATTTACCCTTCCCTTTTTGCTTGTCTCTTCCACTGCTCTTTGGAGCTTCAGTAGCCGCAAGTGCTTGGTTCTTTGAATGCTTGATGGTACCCATTTGGAATAACTTAGCTTGCTCTTGAGTCAATGTTGCATTGAAGTCATTCAATGGAGGCATTTTCCAATTTTTCCTGAGTCAATTTAGACACTTGAAAAGACAATACAAATACGGAATATTCAGGGCCTAATTTCGAGAGAATCAAAAGGATGAGTTGATCTTCCTCTTTCTTGACTCCTAATGCATCAAGTTCAATGAGGAGGGATTTAAACCTGGTGAAGTATTCTTGCAGGTTTCTGAAATGAGTTGGACTGAGGGATATGAGTTCATTCTCCAATTGATGCACTCTCATTTCATCTTGCTTGTCGAATAGTCCTTCCAATGTGGTCCAGACCGCACGGGAGTAGTGGCTTCGCTGACATGAAAGAGGAGTTTTTTGGAAATTGATAGGCATATCATCCCAATTGATTCATATAATTTATTGAAATACTTCATCTTCTCCGCTGTAGAATTTGGTTCAATCTTCATTCCCATTATTACCCTGTAAAGCCCTTTGCTTCGGAGGAGCAGAGTGATCTTTGTCTTCCATTCGAAGAAACTAAAAGTATTTAGAACGAGTTTTGTGGGATGAGAGAGATGATCCATTGTTGCTTTCTGAACCTCCTAATGATCTATACCTGCAAATAAAACCGTCTACAATCCACTAGATTCAAACTAGCTCTGAAACCATGTAGAATTCCTGCAGAAACTCCGATAGATCTAGAATTCTAGTTAAATTAAACACAAGTAATTTGCTGATATTCAAGAGGGGAGAGAAACAATTTTCTCCATAAAATTAATGTATTAATTTAATGAAAAATATTAATACATGAGCAACCAAACCTCTATTCCCAAAGGGAGGTGGTTATATAGAAATTGTTGAATCTAGAAAACTAGGAAAAAATTAGTAAGAAACTAGAAAAGGCTAAGAAAAGCTAAAGGGAGGCCTAAAATAGCAACAATGACTCAAGACAACCTATGCCAACTATCAGCCATGAGGAAAGCATGAGGAGGGGTGCATTTCCCAAGGAATTCAACTTTAAAACATGTTAAAATGGTCAGGGGGACCAAATCCCTTGATTTAAGGGGGAATCTTCATGTGGGGCACCAATCCTCAAATAACTCAAGTGGATGAGGTGTGGTTAGGTGTGAACATGCAATTAGATGTCTAAATGGTTTAGGAAAGTGGTTGGACCAATATTTCCATAATATTAAGCCTTTAAAGGCAAAAAACAAGGGAAAGTTGGTCCACCGAGGTAGTTTATCAAAAACCAAGTGTGAACATGATTTTTAGTGCATGTGGCTAAGTCAAGGATACTTAGGCTAAAAAATAAATGTAGATGTTAGGATTATATTCCAACACTTAGACCATGAAATTTTGGAAGAAAAGATGGAGGGAAGTTCTTCATATGCACATTGATATCAGTATATTGAATGGGAAATCCAAAAGGATCTTCTTCGCTGACATCATCCCCATCCATTTCTTCTACCTTCTTTTCTATCTCTTATTCTTTTACCTGCAAAAGTGGATAGTGATGTGGCTCTTACTGCACCACATGATCAAATGGGGGGGCAGGTTGGTGTTGGAGACAATTTTTTATTTTTATGATTGAATGAAAACAATAATGCAATGCACTCTTCTGTCCTTGAAATGAAATATTCCTAATGAAAATATTTTTGCTTATGTAGAAAGTAAAAAAAAAATGAATAAACTAAGGAAGAAACAATGCATACTTTGACAACTCCCCGGAAACAACGCCAAAAAGTGAAGAGCCTCGATATTGCAACAAGAATGTTGCAACTCCCAAGGCTGCCAAGTTTAATTATCAACCCGAGGTTCATACAAACTTAAGAGGTATTAGGACTATATGTGCAACATACAATGTGCCCTTCCTTTGGTTTCATGATGTAATGGAGTGCATGTAATGAAATCAAATCCTAAACTAATTGCAGAAAATGAAATGCTTGAAATAGAAACCTTAACCTATTGCAAGAAAGAAAATACAAGGAAAGAAACCTATTATAGTTGCATAAAGTAAATATCATGAACCAAATGTCAACCATTACATTTAAAAGAGTTTAGATCCATTAACAGAGTTCATTGGATGCGGCAATCATCACTGTATTATCTATTTCATAAATCTGTCTATTATCCCAAATCACTGAAATGTTTTGCATGGGTAAAGAGGCAAGTCCTAAGTGGTCTTTAATCTTCCCTAATAATTTATTTAGATCCTAAAGCTCATGATTCAACCCTAAGGGACCAAAACCAATATTTTTGAGAAAATATGGGAAAGTATATACACGTTGGAAGAGTACTACAGGAAACAACAGATTTACTATAGGAAATTATAATTCACCGGTTGACCAAGAAAATAAAATCCAAATTGGATGGAACAAATTTTTTATTGACTAGGATGTCTTAGGTCTCCATTCCAAGTGGAATCACTCAAAAGGACCTCTGTTAATGCATGCTAAAAAATAGCATAAAATTACTAGTCTAAAATCTAGAAATTTGAGCACTACTGAGCTAGTAAATCTATCAAATGCCTAACCTAATCAAGTAAAAATTCAATGGGGTAAATTTTGTTATTAACTATAATTTTTTTGTGATCTAATGCAAGTGGAATCAACTCGATTGAAGCTCATTAGCATGATCTAAAAAATAGAAAAAAATTATTGTGATTTTCCACAAGGGACTCCAGAAATCTAGATTTGGAAATAAGCAAACTAATCCAAGTAGCTCAATGATTACTATTGTTAGAAAATTATATACTACAGAGCAATGGAACACATAAAATATTGCATAAATATAAACACAGAAAATGCATAAAATAAGAGAGACACAGATATACTTGGTTCACCCAATTTGGGCTACGTCCACGGAGAAATAGACAATCCTTCCTTTTATATTATCCAGCAAACTGAAGAGATACAACCTACAACAGATCCATTGTAATTCCCTCTTTTCTCTCACAAAATCTCCTCTCTATTTCTCACTCAGAATACAGATCTACATAGACGGAATACAATTCCCTCATATATAGTGAGGGGTTGCCTTCTATGGCAAAAACCCATAAATTAAACGTAACTTCTACCGTCAGATCTTTGCCTAATGAATGGCTCAGATTGACTATGAAATTCCAACATTTTACAAGGCAATTTTACATCTATTTTTAGCTTCGGGGGTACTACCCCCGATCCCCTGATAGGGGGGGGGGGGCTCCCAAAGGTCGCAGCCGCCCCCTCCTAGACCCCCCCTGTAGCGTATATTTTATAGGCGGCTTTGCCGCACCATTACGAACTGGGGTCCAATGCGGCGACACCCTTGAATACAAAAGATAATCAAGCTCCTTACCCAATTCATCCAGAAACCTTTGTAACCAAATCATTTCTTTACTAGCCTCTGTAGTAGCAACATACTCTGCTTCTATTTTTTAGAGTGCAACAACACTTTGCAGTTTTTAGACCCAACTGATAGTTGTTCCACCTACAGTAAACACATACCCTGTGTTGCTCCTCCTGTTATCTCTATCACCCGCCATATCTGCATCAACATATCCCTGTAGAGTAATGTTTGAACCACCAAAGCATAATGCTTGATTTGTGGTACCTCCCAAATACTTGAGAATCCACTTTATTGCCATCCAAAGTTCTTTTCCTGGATTGTTCATGTACCTGCTTACAACTCCCACTGCATGTGTAATATCAGGCCTTGTGCAGACCATTGCATACATTAAGCTTCCAACTGTTAATGCATATGGAACTTTAGACATATCAGCCATTTCTTCTTGAGTCTTGGGACACATTTACTTACTTAGTTTTAAATGGATAGACAAAGTTATACTAATTGGTTTTGCATTCTACATATTAAACCTTTTCAACACCTTTTGTATGTACTCACTCTGAGACAATGTTAATTTGTGATTCTTCCTGTCTCTAGTTATTCTCATACTAAGAATTTGTTTTGCAGCACCCAAATCCTTCATTGCAAACGAATTTTCCAATTTTCTTTCGAGCACATTTATTTCCTGCATGTTAGAACCTGCAACAAGCATGTCATCTACATACACTAACAATATAATATAGCTGCCATCATTTTGTCTTTTGAGATAAACACAATGATCATAGTGACATCTAGTATAACCTTGTTCAGACATAAACCTATCAAATTTTAGATACCACTACCTTGGATTCTATTTTAAGCCATACAAGCTCTTCTTCAACCTGCACACTAGTTTCTCCTTCCCTTTTACCTCATATCCTTGTGGCTACTGCATATATATCTCTTCCTCCAAATCCCCATGGAGAAAAGTTGTCTTTACATCTAACTACTCAAGATGAAAATATTCAACTGCTACTAGACTTAAAATAGTTCTGATTGAAGTCATTTTAACAATAGGAGAAAATATCTCATCAAAGTCTATACCATTTTTCTGTGCAAACCCCTTCACCACAAGTATAGCTTTATACCTTTGTCTACCTCCATCTTCTTCCTTCAACTTGTAAACCCATTTATTCTGCAATGTTGTTTTACCTACAGGAAACTTGACTAAGTCCCAAGTCTGGTTATGTGATAAGGAGTCCATCTCTTCTTTCATGGCTTGCTCCCACTTCTTCCTAGTTTCTACCTACACTGCTTCTTCATAACATTCTGGTTCACCAGAATCAGTCAACAGTACATAATATAATGAAGGAGAGTATCGTTCAAGGGGTCTACTTATCCAGACATATCTTCTAACACCACTTTCAGGTGTTTGAGGTGCTTGTTGCTGTTGTGGTTGTTGTTCTGGTCGTTGATCATTATGATTTTCAGGCACCATCACTTTTTCTGTGATCTCATCAAGCACTATGTATTCTCTATTTTCTTTTTCTTGTTTCTTTTCCTACAGCAGATCCTTATACAAAACCTTTTTATTGAATATGACACCTCTACTCCAAATGATTTTGTGTTTTTTATAATGATAAAAGCGATAACCAAAATCATTAACACCATATCTAATAAAAGTACATTTCTTTGATTTTTCCTCAAGCTTTGTTTTATTTTCTTTATTAATGTGAACAAAGGCTTCACAACCAAAAGTTTTTAAAAATGAGTAGCTTACCTTTTTACCTATCCATGCCTCCTCTGGAATACCACCATCCAAGGAACTTGAAGGCCCTCTGTTTATTAGATAAATAGAAGTATCTACAGCATCTGCCCAAAATTGTAAAGGCAATCCTACATGCAATCTCATGCACCATGCACGCTCCATGATTGTCCTATTCATCCTTCCTGACACACAATTTTCTTGTGGTGTTCTTGGAACTGTCTTCTCTTTGCGAATTCCATTCTCTAAACAATACCTATCAAACTCTTTGCTGCAATATTCACCTCCATTGTCTAATCTGAGACACTTAAACCTTTTTCCTGTCTCATTTTCAACCAAAGCTTTCCATTTCTTGAAAGTATCAAATACATCAGATTTATTTCGAATACAATAAATCCAGGTTTTTTTGGTTGCAACATCAATAAAAGTAACATAATAACGACAGCCACCGAGAGATGATACCTGAGCAGGTCCCCATACATCTGTATGCACAAGCTCTAATTTTTCGCTCTTCTTTTCTTTCCCAACTTTGAGAAATCTGACTCTCTTATGTTTTCCATAAACACAATTTTCACAGAATTCCAAATCAACATGCTTCAAACCTAGCAACAAATTTATTGAGTAAAGGATCTACATCCCCTTCTCACTCATGTTCCCAAGCCTATTGTTGGGTTGTGTTATATTCTTTCCATGACTAACCCATGTAGTTATCCAGGGGTTAGAGGGGGGGAGGTCACAAGGGGTTTGAAAGGCACCCGTAACCCCACTTTATGGGGTCTAGGGCAACGCCCTGGAAAATTTTGGTTTCAGACCCTATGTTAGGTTGGGCGGACCCACCTATTTTTTGTGCATGATTTTTGCACATGTTTTTTGGACGTGATGGTTTTCGGTCCATGGTATTGGATGCGATGGTTTTCGGTCCATGGTATTGGACGCGATGGTTTTCGGTCCATGGTATTGGATGCTTCGGCATGTATAAATATGTATTGTAACATTGAAGGGAAAATAATGAAAAATCAAGCTGGTAGTCTTGGTTTTGGGATCTAGGGGAAAATCTCTATGTATATGTGTTTTATGTGTTATGATCTCGCATTGTTTAATTTTTGTGTTTTAGAATTCGTATGCAGGTAATTTCTGTACGGGGTTAAAACCTACACCTATGATGCCACATTGTCGTATCTTCTCCAGTAGAGGTTAAATCATTAACATAATTAGAAATTCCATTGCATAAATACAATGTACCAACCTTTTCTCCTTTTGCTATTACCAGGGCTCCTTTAGTGAACTTCCAGGTTTTATCTGTGAAATAAGGTACACAACCTTCACCTCCCATCTTCCCTGTTGAAATCAGATTTTTATTCAGATCTGGAACATGCCTTACCTCCTTCAATATCCATTGATTTCCATTTTTCTATTTTATGAAAATTGTACCCATTCCAATGATTTTACAGGGTTTATCGTCAGCCAGTCGAACCTGTCCAAAATCTCCTTGAACATAATCATGAAAACGTTTCCTATCAGGTGTGGCATGGAATGAATCCCCTAAATCTACTACCTATGCATCAACAATATTTTCTAATAAAAGAATCAAATCATCTTGCAACACATCACTTGTCACAATCGCTTCATGATTGTTTTCTTGTTGCGCGTCTCCTTTTTTTCCCTTCCAAGACTTGCAGTCTTTCTTCAGGTGTCCTTTCTTCCCACATTTCCAGCACAATATCCCCGATTTGGACTTGGATCTACCTTTTCTTAACTTACTGCGATATCCATGGCTCTTTCCTCTTTCCATTTTTCTTCCCCTAGTCTCTGCAGTCAAAGCATTACCTGATGTCTCACCAGAGCTTTTCTGTCGCATTTCCTCGCTAAGGATTGCACTGACAACATCATTAAAATTTAAAGTACTAGATCCAGAGACATAGTTACTAATGGCCATAACTAAACCATTCCAATTTTCTAGCAATGAGCACAGAAATAACAGAGCCCTAACGTCATCATCAAAAGTTACCCCTACAGAACTTAACTGACTGGTAATTGTATTAAATTCATTTAAATGATCAGCAACAGATCCACCTTCTAACATCTTCATATTAAATAAACACTTCATAAGAAATACATATTTTAGGCCAAGGGTTTTTCATATAGTTTGGCCAATGTCGACATTAAACCCTCTGTTGTTGTTTCCTTTGAAATATTAAATGCTACTGACATCGCTAGGCACAGCCGTATCGTTCCAAGTGCTTTTCTGTCGAGAATATCCCATTCTATGTCTATCACACTTGTCAACTCCTTTGCCTTTCCACTCAATGGTTGGTATAGATATCTCTGGTACAAATAATCTTCCATCTGCATCTTTCACAGCTGGTATTTTTTTCCGTTAAATTTTTCGACCCTAAACCTACCATCTTCCTCCATTGCTGATAGAGGAGCATGTGACTTGGAGGGAAAAATCTTCAAATTTATTCCAAAAAAAAAAAAAAAATCTACAGGCAAAGGAGTGGGGTCCTTTAGCCAACAATTTCCATGCTTTTCTAGTTTAGGATAAGGATAGAATTTAAGAATAAGAACAAGTTGTAATAATCGCTTTATGGATAAGTTGTAGTAAGCTTTATGCATAATTGCTTTAAATCGCTCTATGTAAAAGGCATGCTTTTGTAAAGGATAAAGACTGAGTAAGCTTTATCTATTATTTTAAAAAGGAAATAACAGGACTTCTCTGAGTTAGTCGATCCCAGAGACATTGTCATATTGAAAACTCTCTCTGTGCATCCAATTTTTATGATTCTCTGTCAACTGGAATTTGTATGCGGTTCCTTACTTCTGAACTTTGTTAACGGTGATTCGGCTCTGTTTTTTTTATTAATACTTTCTTTAAGTCTAATGGTGTGGGTTTTTCCATATATCAGCACGTATGTTCCTCTTACATGCATTCTTGAGCTTCCAAGCAGAAACTCTGTTTTACACAGGCAAACCTGTGTAATTACTTAGATGAACAAAGTTTTGGACTTAAAATTTTATAAAATCTAGTTCATACCCGTATCGGGTCCAAACAATTATCGCATCACAGTACCACAAGTGGAGCGGAAGGACCTTTGGAACTGCTGAAGTCCGAAACTCTGACAGTCTGGACCCAAAACATTATAGAGCAGGGTGGATAAGTTATCGAGTCTGTGAGGCTTATCGCATCGCAAGCCCGGAGTGGAAGGAACCAAGCATTAGTGTATTGAAGTCACCGATAGCGATTGCCGAGAGCCACGTGTTATCGCATCAGGGAAGAGGCTATCAGAAGGGTGATAGTTAAAGCGTCCAGAGTGTTAATGCGTATAGCGCATTTCTTTGAAAGTCATGCCAATAGTGTATGTCTGGATGTTAATATTTATCTTGTAAATCCACCGATAATGTAATTCTTTGGAATTAACACTAAGACTATTTATGAGTCACGGCAGTGTTTTAAAGCGCCGACAGTGTTATTTTGTTCCTTTGGAACAAAAGCCCGCGACTGTGTATTTCGTGTTTAAAAACACATTTCCCTCTGTTTAAAAGAAACACTAGTATATTTCTATAATTCCTATGGAATTATAGGCTGAGAAAGGGGAAAACAGGCCTATTGCTTGATTATGCCAGTAACAAAGGTTAGAGCGATCAGAGGAAAAACTCATGAAGCTGTCAATCTAAAAATAGATGACTGATACACCTATCAAAGCAGAAAGAGGAATTCAGCCAGAATTATAAGAACTTGTAGCCAGCTTTGAAAGGTTGTCTATATCACCTGCACCCAGACCACCATTAGTGGTATCAGAGCAACTAGTTGACATTGAATTGAATCTCAGAAGTAGGAGAAGGAAAGTTACTATGTCTTTCAGAGTTGGAAGAGGATGAGGACGTGGTGGAAGAGGATGGCCTGTTGCAAGTGCTAAAGTGATGGAAGTTGTGCAACAGATGCAAGCTAGATTGGATGCATTAACAATAGGAAAAAATATAGATGATGGAGATGTTAGTGAGCCTGAGGTGGAAGCTACAGAGGAAGAAGTTGTAGCAGTTACCCCTGAGATGAGATTCTTCTAGTTAGTGTTGAGATCCACAGCTAGGCCAAAGACCGAGGTTTCAATATATGAATAAGGACTGAATCCAGAAGAATTGATAGACTGGATTAATGGCATGGATAAATTATTCGACGATGAAGAAACAAAAGATGAGAAGAAAGTAAATTTTTTTGTCACCAAGCTAAAAGGCCATGCAGTGCTTTGGTGGGATGGTGTGCAGGCAGAAAGAAAGAGATTTGGCAAGCAACCTATCAAGAATTGGAGCAGGATGGTAGCAAAGCTAAGAGGTAAGTTTCTACCAAGTAATTATCAGCAAACCTTGTTTAGACAGATGCAGAATCTTAGACAAAGGTCTTTGACAGTGAAAGAATACACAGAGGAATTCTACAAGGTAAGCATAAGAGCTGGAGAAGCCCAGGATATAGATGAGAAGGTGGCTAGATATGTGAATGGCCTTAGGATGGAAATTCAAGATGAGATAAGTATATTGTCTCCTAAAACAGTAGAGGAAGCTTATCAGATAGTACTGAAAGCTGAAGAAAAACTCATGAGGAAGCAGTTTGCCAGAGGGAGAGGTACTTTCTGAGGAAGGGGAAGTCAAGATGGTAGAGGAAGATCTATAGCACCTAAAGATGGAGCTAGCAGTAGCTCAACCCAGCATGCACCCATAGGAGGTGATGCAAGAGGCAGAGGGAGTTTTTCTAGAGGGAGAGGAGGCAGAGGAAGAGGAAGAGAAGTAAGATGTTATAGATGTAACAAACTGGGACACAGAGCCTTTGAGTGCCTAGAGAAAGTAGAAACAAATCAAAGGAATGCTATTGTTGCTCAAGCTGAGGGGGAAGCAACAACAACAGTGACAGAAGAAGAAAATATACCAGAGAGAGGAGAATCTTTGGTAGTTAATAAAGTTTTGCTCAAGCCAACAAAGGAGATAGTTGAACCATCACAAAGAAAGACTTTATTCAGAACAATGTGTAAAGTTCAAGGGAAATGTTGTCAGATGATCATTGATAGTGGCAGCACTAATAATTTGGTCTCTACAGAAGTAGTGGAGAAATTGAAGCTGAAGACAATGAAACATCCAACACCTTACAAGGTGTCATGGTTACAAAAGGGACATCAACTGTTAGTGAATGAACAGTGTGAAGTGGAATTTCAGGTGGGCAAGTATAAAGATAAAATTGTATGTGATGTGATGCCAATGGATGTGTGTCACATATTGCTTGGAAGACCTTGGCAATATGACAGAGGAGCCATGCATGATGGAAAAAGAAACACCTACAAGTTTGGAAAGGATGGTGTCAATCATACGTTGCTGCCTCTGCAAGAAGAAGATGTACCAGGAAAGAAGACTGATCAAAAAACTCTATTACTAGGAGGAAAGGAATACTTGAAGCAAATTGAAGAGAATGAGTTAATTTTTGTTGTAATTTGCAAGCCCAAGGTAATAATGACTTCTACTAAAGTTTCTGATTTACCCATTGAAATTCAAGAAATGTTGGAGAAATATTGTGATATTATTGTTGATGATTTTCCAAATGAGTTGCCACCCATTAGAAGAATTAGCCATCATATAGATTTGATTCCTGGAGCAAGTATACCTAACAAAGCAGCTTACAGAATGACTCCTACAGAAAATGAAGAGGTTAGGAAGCAAGTACAAGAATTGCTTGAAAAAGGGCTGATCAGAGAAAGCTTGAGTCCTTGCGCAGTACCAACAGTGTTGAGTCCAAAGAAAGATGGAGGCTGGAGAATGTGTACAGATTCAAGAGCCATCAATAAAATCACAATCAGGTACAGATTTCCTTTACCTAGAATTGAAGATTTAATGGATTGCTTGAGTGGAGCAAAGTATTTTTCAAAACTAGACCTTAAAAGTGGGTATCATCAGAGAAGGATAAGAGAAGGGGATGAATGGAAAACCACTTTTAAGACAAATTAAGGATTGTATGAGTGGAGAGTAATGCCTTTTGGGTTGTCAAATGCACCAAGTACATTTATGAGACTCATGAATGAAGTTTTTAAAGATTTTATTGGTAAATTTGTAATAGTATATTTGGACGATATATTAGTTTACAACAGGTCTAAGGAGGAGCACATGAGGCATCTGAATTATGTCTTACAAAGGCTACAGCAGGAGAAATTATTGCTGAATTTGAAGAAGTGTTCATTCATGAAAGAAGAGCTAGTGTACTTGGGTTTTGTTATTTCTACTGAAGGGCTGAAGATGGATCCAGAGAAGATCAAGGCAATCATGGAGTGGCCTTCACCTAAAATTGTCTTTGAGGTAAGAAGTTTTCATGGTCTTGCTAACTTTTATAGAAAATTCATCAAGAATTTTAGTAAGATCAATGCACCTATTATTGATACCATAAAGGAGGATAAACAACCATTTAGATGGACTGCTGAAGCAGAAAAGAATTTCCAGCTATTGAAGAAGAAGATCAGTGAAAATCCTATTTTGTTTCTACCTGATTTTAGTAAACCATTCCAAGTGAAGTGTGATGCCAACGGAGAAGCTATTGGAGGTGTATTAAGTTAGGGAGATAGACCAATAGCTTATTTTAGTGAAAAGATGAATGATTCAAAAAGGAAGTATTCTTCTTATGACAAGGAGTTCTATGCAGTTGTGTAGTCATGGAAGAAATGGAGGCATTATCTAATGTCAAAGGAGTTCATACTTTATTCAGATAATCATGTACTACAGTATATTATGCAGCAGCCAAAGCTTAGCCAGAAACATGCTAAATGGGTAGAGTATCTTCAAGGTTTACATTTTGTCTTGACGCATATAAATGGCCAATCAAACAAAGTTGCAGATGCCTTAAGTAGGAGGAATGTATTATTTCAAGAGAGTCAAATCCAAGTGTTGGGTTTTGATTTTTTTAAAGAATTGTATGAAACAGATCCAGATTTTAAAGAGGCATTTGAAGCTTGTAAAAATCTTGTTTTGATGGATAGGAGTAAATGGTTGGATTACTTCTTACAAGATGGACTATTGCTTAAGAAAAATCAGTTGTACATACCAAACTTTTCTATGAGGGTGAACTTAATCAAAGAGAAACATAGTGGAGGACTTGCAGGACATTTTGGTGTAGAGAAGACTTATGAGTAGTTAAACAGATTTTATTTCTGGTCGAAAATGAAATCTGAAGTGGAGAAGTATGTGAAAACTTGCAAAGTCTATCAATATGCAAAGGGAAGGAGCCAAAACACAAGTTTGTATATCCCATTACCAATTCCAGATAGGCCTTGGGATATGGTAAGTATGGATTTTGTTTTGGGCTTACCAAAGACTCAAAGAGGTAATGATTCAATTTTTGTTGTAGTGGATAGATTTTCAAAAATGGCACATTTTATTCCATGTTATAAGACTAGTGATGCTTCTCACATTGCTAATTTGTTTTTTAAGGAGGTTGTAAGATTGCATGGGTTGCCTAAGAGTATTGTCTCAGATAGGGATTCCAAATTTGTTGGACATTTCTGGAGGACACTATGGAAGAAATTGGGAACTAAATTAAGTTTCAGTTCTGCCTATCATCCACAAACTGATGGACAGATTGAAGGTGTGAATAGGAGTTTGGGTAATCTTTTAAGAAGCCTTACTATATAACATCCAAAGCAATGGGATCAAGTGTTGGCACAAGCTGAATATGCATATAATGACTCACCTAATAGGAGTACAAGACAGAGTCCATTCCATATTGTTTATGGAATGCATCCAAGAGGAGTATCTGAGTTAAGAAACTTGGGAAAAGATGAGATGAGAAGTGCAGAGGGTGAAGATTTTGCTTCAAAAATGCAAGCAATACATGAACAAGTGAAACAACAGCTGCAGGATAGAAACATCAAGTACAAAACCAGAGCAGACATGAGAAGAAGAGAGGTGAACTTTGAAGTTGGAGATCTGGTTTTAGCACATCTCAGAAAGGAGAGGTTTCCAAAGAGGGAGTATAACAAATTGAAGTTCAAAAAAATTGGACTGTGCAGAGTGTTGAGGAAATTTTCTGCAAATGCCTATGAGATTGAGTTACCCCCTGATGTTGGAATATCACCAATTTTTAATGTTGTAGACCTGTACAAGTATGAAGGTGAAACTGCAGATGATACAACACAAGATCAAGAGACCCAAGAGATTGACTGGATAAAACAGTTACCCACAACAAAGGAATTGCAACTAGAAAGAATTATGGACAAGAAGGTGTTTAAGAAAACAAGGGGACAAGAATACTTCCAGTATTTGGTAAAATGGAAGGATTAGCCAACAGCTGAAGCTACTTGGGTTATAGAAGACATGCTACAGAAACTGGGTAGTTCTGTAGATGAACTCATGGACAGGAGCCCATGAAGAATTTTGTCCTCAGGAGTCTGATGCAGGAGCATGTGACTTGGAGGGAAAAATCTTCAAACTTATTCCAAAAATTAAAAAAAATGCTACAGGCAAAGGAGTGGGGTCCTTTAGCCAGAAATTTCCATGCTTTTCTAGTTTAGGATAAGGATAGAATTTAAGAATAAGAACAAGTTGTAATAATCGCTTTATGGATAAGTTGTAGTAAGCTTTATGCATAATTGCTTTAAATCACTCTATGTAAAAGGCATGCTTTTGTAAAGGATAAAGGCTGAGTAAGCTTTATCTATTATTTTAAAAATGAAATAACGGGACTTCTCTGAGTTAGTCGATCCCAGAGACATTGTCTTATTGAAAACTCTGTCTGTGCATCAGACTTTTATGATTCTCTGTCAACTGGAATTCGTATGCGGTTCCTTACTTTTGAACTTTGTTAACGGTGATTAGGCTCTGTTTTTCTGATTAATACTTGCTTTAAGTCTAATGGTGTGGGTTTTTCCATATATCGGCACGTTTGTTCCTCTTACATGCATTCTTGAGCTTCCAAGCGGAAACTCTATTTTACACAGGCAAACCCATGTAATTACTTAGTTGAACGAAGTTCTGGACTTAAAATTTTATAAAATCTGGTTCATACCCATATCGGGTCCGAACCATTATCACATCGCAGTACCACAAGTGGAGCGGAAGGACCTTTGGAACCACCAAAGTCCGAAACTCCGACAGTCCGAACCCAAAACATTATAGAGCAGGGTGGATAAGTTATCAGGTCCATGAGGCTTATCACATCACAAGCCCAGAGTGGAAGGAACCAAGCATTGGTGTATTGAAGTCGCCGATAGTGATTGCCGAGAGCCACGTGTTATCGCATCGGGGAAGAGGCTATTGGAAGGGCGATAGTTAAAGCGCCGAGAGTGTTAATGCGTATAGCACATTTCTTTGAAAGTCAGGCTGATAGTGTATGTCTGGATGTTAATATTTCCCTTGTAAATCCACCGATAGTGTAATTCTTTGGAATTAACACTAAGACTATTTATGAGTCACAACAGTGTTTTAAAGCACCGACAGTGTTATTCTATTCCTTTGGAACAAAAGCCCGCGACTGTGTATTTTGCATTTAAAAACACATTTCCCTCTGTTTAAAAGCAATGCTAGTATATTTCTATAATTCCTATGGAATTATAGGCCGAGAAAGGGGAAAATAGGCCTATTGCTTGATTGTGCCGATAACGAGGGTTGGAGTGATCAGAGGAAAAACTCATGAAGCTGTCAGTCTAACATTAGATGATTGATACACCTGTTGAAGCAGAAAGAGGAATTCGGCCAGAATTAGAAGAAATTGTAGCCAGCTTTGAAAGGTTGTCTATATCGCCTGCACCCAGACCACCAATTTCTCCCACTCGAACCAGGAACCCTTCTCTCTTGTGAGATTATCAACCAAATAGACCTTGGGCTCTGATACCAATTGTTAGAAAATTATATATTACAGAGCAATGGAACACATAAAATATTGCAAAAATATAAACATAGAAAATGCATAAAATAAGAGAGACACAGATATACGTGGTTCACCCAATTTGGGCTACATCCACGAAGAAATAGCCAACCCTTCCTTTTATATTATCCAGCAAACTGAAGAGATACAAGCTACAACATATCCATTGTAATTCCCTCTTCGCTCTCACACAATCTACTCTCTCTTTCTCACTCAGAATACAGATCTACATATATGCAATACAATTCCTTCATATATAGCAAGGGGTTGCCTTCTAGGGAAAAAAACCCTAAATTAAACATAACTTCTACTGTTAGATCTCCGCCTAATGAACAACTCAGATTGACTACGAAATTACAAACTCTAGAAATCTAGATTTTGGAATAAGCAAACTAATCCAAGTAGCTCAATGATTACTATGACCTTCCAAAGTTGTTCCAGTGATGAAATGATGCTTTTTATCTTGGAAAATAACTTCAACCATTCAACCCAATCCTACAACAAGAAATCATTAATACTAAATGCAAAAATAGAAAAAAGACAAGAACAAGAGATGCATGTGAATAAGAAGTAAAAAGAAGAAAAGTAAATGATACAAAAGGGCTCTGAGGCTCCTGTGATGGCCAATCCCAAGGAAACTCGAGTCCTATGTAGGAGACTAATATATAGAAGCTAAACATGTCACCAATCTTCATTATTTCCATCAATACAATTACATCCCTGCAGAAAATGAAAGTGGCTCTACAAAATTACTAGTTCTCTAGACAAGAAGACTAATAAAAATCAACCCCTAGAGTAAAATTAAACTTGGTACTTATACAAAATTATTAGGAATAATTTCCCATGAAAGGAGGAGGATTTCCCCACCAAAATCCCTTGATTAGTGGATCTGGTTCCCAATACTAGGAATCTGCATTAAATGGCATGGAACACATTCCTAGATTTTCTCAATCATTGGAGCCCCACAATTTGTGCCATAATTCCAGAATATCTTATTGACTTCATATTTAATATTGATCCTCCTATATTAGGGAGCAAGTCCCTAAATTATCTCCTCCTCCAAATCTTCATAATCTGCCAAATATTCTCACAATGTTCCACAAAAATAAATAATATTAGGCACAAATATGAAATTATCCATAAACCTTCCTAATGAACATATTAAAGTTAAAAATGTGTTATATAATGCAAAAAGAGAGGTTTAATGTGTTGAAGGATGGTCAGATGGGCCTTAATTTATGTCTAATTTGGAGGCATGGGCCTTAATTTATGTCTAATTTAGAGGCCCATCAGAAGCCCCCTTATTAGAACTTTTTCAAGTATCAAGTGTTACAAAGTGTCGACATCTTCAACCTCTGATATCTGATCTCTGATATGACGTCATCAATCCACGTGGCACCTCATGAGTGGTGACATGTGTCACCCATATTTTCCCCTTAGGCCCCCTCAAAACACCGAAACTTCTTGCCATGTGTCCTTTTGTACCGCCACGTCATGCTAACATCAGATGCCACTATAGCTTTATCAAAACCAATCATATGCGGCCATGTGTCCCGCTAGAGGAGAGAGAAAAGGGCTCACCCACCTTTGGTTTTGCGATGAAATCCTTTGTTAATCCTTTATCAACATTCCCAGTGGTTTTCAACACTACAACGCTTTACCCATGTTCCAACTTTTAAAAGGTTCTCACATTCCGAAGTTTCAATTCTCTAATTGTCAATATGCTTGATGGTTCAATGTGATGATATCCTCCAAGCTCCAATGTTGTGACCATTGATCTTAGATGTCTATTGACCTCTGATATGTGATGCTCCAATATTCTTGATGCTTTGATGTTACAATGCACTAGTATGCCCAATATTCGATATGAAATCATCGATGTCTCTGATGCTCTGATGTTGCGATCGTCGATATCTATGGAGCTCTGATATGCGATCTTTGATATTCTGGACCTTCGTAAGGATTCAATCCTTGAAACTTTAGCAGATCATATATTTTGATCCAGGAGTCTATTTTTTGACTTCCACATATCATTGGAAATCTTGTTCAGATCACTTTCCATTGGAGTGGGTCCAATGTAGGCGTTGATTCCTTCTGTGGGTTGGAGGATGATTTCAAGCTTCTCTGATATTTTTCATTCTTTTGACATCACTTGGCATCATTCAAACAATTTATTTGTAAGTGATAACATGATCTATGGAGAGCTTTGTTATAGTTATGTTGTACATCGAGATACTCTCATACCATGTTCATGGATTCTTCGAGTTGTACATATGTAATATGTGCATGATCATCTCTATTGATGACCTTTATTTAGCCATGATTTTGGGGGCAGAAGGTAGTCAACTTGGTGAACTTGTTGTCCAACAGTGACCAGAGGCTCGATCAGAATGTACTTAGGAATATACTATCCTAATATGATATGATGGTCTGTGGGATCCCAAAATGTACCCAAACTCATTTGAAGAAGATCTTGGCAATAGCTTTTGCTATGAAATTCCTCTTATAGGCAACTAGAATGGACATCTTATAAAACGTATGAATGATCACAAATGCATAGTCATTACCATGCTTGGTATTAGTAAGGATCGATATATAGTCCATCACGATTAATTCCCAAGTTCGGTTAATATTAGGTCGAGATGTATAGGCCTTGCTTCTTAATGTTTGGTTTGGTGATGACATGGGTAGTGCAAGATATGATATACTTGACAACATCCTATCGGAGTTTTGGAAAATAAAAATATTTCTGCAATACTACCATTGTCGTCTCCACACCAAATTTCCCTATAGCCTGACTATAATTCACCTCAAAAATCATCTTGGCACACTTTCCTGAAGGAAAAAAAAGGCATCCTAGGTAGCATAACAATCCATCATGAAGGTAGAAGTATGGAATTGCCTTGTGAGTCATCAACAACTTGTAGGTGGTAACGAATTCCAAGTCATTCTCATATATTTGCGGACATCCAGAGGTATTGTTCCCACAAGAGTTGAGAACTCATGTGTTCAATACCAAAATCAAGGGACAACTAAGGTATTATGTGCTGTGATTGGTGCTATCCTTCTTGTATTTAATGTTTAAATGGATTTTTTGCAAATATGTGGACCATTTCTGATGGTGATCATTCTACAACATCTCATGTGTTTGCATAAATTAAAGACGTCAATGATCCGTGTGGATGATCATCTTATTCCCTATAATATAATATTTCCATTTTCAATAGGCTTGAATGATGGAATACATTTCCTTATCATAGGTGGGGCATATTCAGATAATATCATAGAGTGCATCACTATGATAGTCCATTGAATATCCTTGTTGTGTGAGGACTATACCAATAGCATAGTCGAAGGAATTTGTTTCAATCTTAAATGGCTTTTGAAGATCTGGTAAGGTCGGGACTGCTATAGAGTAAAGCTAGTGTTTCAATTCAATGAATTCCTTTTATTGTGACTCGAATAAAAGAAAATTTATTTTTCTCCCCCGTTGGTAACTTGACTTAAGGGCTAAGTGATATGAGAGAAACCCAATATGAATCTTCAATAGAAATTAGCAAGGCCTAAGAAGCTATGAAGATATCTTAGAGTTGTCGAGGTTTGTTAATATCGAATGACTTGGGTCTTAGTTAGATCCACATGCACACCTTTCTCATCAATTATGTAGCCCAAATATTGGGCCTGGTCCACGTTGAAGGATAATTTCTTTAGGTTAGCACATACCTTGTGCTTTTGTAGAGTATGAAGGACCTATCAAATATGTTTCAAATACCCTACCCAACTCTTCTTAAAGATGAGGATATCATCCAAATATACAACCTTGAACGAGTTGGTGAAAGGCCGCAAGATGTCATCCATCAATCTCATCAAATTTTCGGGGGCATTTATCAAACCGAAAGGGCATGACAAACAACTCAAAGATACTGTCCTTGCACTTGAAGGAAGTCTTACATACATTCATGGGTTCTATTAGAATTTGGTGATAGACAAACTTCAAATAAATCTTGATAATGTACTTGGTCCCCTTGAGCTAGTCAAGGTCATCAATCCATGGAATCAGGCATTTGTTCCTGACTATTATTTTGTTTAGAGACCGATAATCAATGCAGAGTGTCTAGATCCCATCCTACTTATATATGAGTACAATTGAGCTCCCACAAGGTAAAGAACTTGTTTTAATGTGACCTTTTTGTAGCAAATCCTAGATCTACGACTTGATTTCTTCATTTTTTGTAAGAGAGTGGTGGTAGATTGGCTCAATAGGTAGAGGTGTGCTAGGGGTCATATCAATCGAATGCTTGACCTGGTAGTGAAGGTACCCCTGTGGGAGAGGAAAACACGTACCTATACTCTTCCATGACCTTATCCACTTGCTTCTATTGCAGGGAGGAGCTCTTTCAAGAGGTCATGGATGTGGCCATGATCTTCCCCTTACTTTGATAGTGAATCAGGAAGATAACAAATTTCCTAATATGGGAGATGATTTTACTGCATTGCTTAGCAAAGATTATAGAAATGGTAATAGGTGGGGATAACTATTGTATCTTGTATAGTTTTCTACACAAAGTAATAATTATAGTACAAGTTTTGGACTCATACACAACATGATGCTTCCACAAGTATTGTTTTCCTGATAAAACATCACAAAATTCAAGGGGATCAACATCACACAATACCTCATTTGTGAAAGGCTTGATGTTGTAGGGAAAGTGGCACCATTGATTGGCGTAGTTATCTTACCCTTAGTGGAGCCACATGATGGTGTATGGTTGTGGTGCGGTGTTGTCAACAGGACCAACCTCTTAACAAATTGTACTGAGATGAGGTTCTTTTGACTACCACTATCAATAATGAAACAAAAGGAAGACCCTTCAACTAAATTTGTGAGTGGAAGAGATGCTCACCTTCCTCTAGATCTTCGGGCTCACTTTGCTTGACCTTGGTGGTGGAAAAAATTGCATTGGTTTTTGCATCAATGATTTATTTCCCCTTGTTGGGTTCTAGCTCAGATTTGAAAGCTACATATGACTCTGAAGCTTTTAGCTCGCTCACTAGTGACTACTTTGTGCAACATTCATTTGTGTTGTGAGTGGGGCTCTTGTGGAACTCACACCACTTTCTCGTGTCTTTCTTTATCTTCCTATTATTATTCTTTGTCTGCAACTTCAATAGGTTCTCCTTGGCTATTCCACCTTGGATATACCCTTCTTTTTTGTTTGGTGGTGCCCTTTCCTTGCTTCAAATTCACAGAGTCAAAGTCTCACTTCTTCTATTTAAATTTCTATTCAATTTTTACATCGTATTGGTATGTTGTTCCAAGTGATGAGATGTACATGAAATCCATTTTGGACTATATGTATTTGTTCATACAACCATGATACTTGAGCACCATATGTTTCTAAGATTCTTTGATACCTAGCTTCATGCGTAAGGTATGAAATATATCTATGAAATTTGGCACTTCTTGGTCCCTTTCCTGTCATAGCATGTTCCATTATGTACTTTTCTTCATAACTTCCAATGGGGTAATATTTTTCCTTAGGAACATTCCAAAAAGAGTTCTAAGTGGGTGTGACTACAAATAGTGAGGATTCATCCCTGACCCTTGATCACAATAAGTTTCCCACCAGTCCTTGACATTAGGGGTGGCCTTAAGGAGTGCAAAAGTATTATTTTATCTACCAAAAAACATTTGGACTGAAAAACATCCTTCTAGTAGATTTAACCATTTATCTAAATCATTTTCATCTGCCTGGCTTTCAAATATAGAAATATCATAATTAAATTGTACCTTAAAGGAGAAAGTGCCTACGAAGTGGTTGTTGGATGAAGATATGTTGCCTATTAGTATTTGCCAAAGGATTTAGGAAAAACTATCCATCATCTCATTCCTTTTCTGCTTGAGGGATTCTTCAAGGAGAAATTTGATAGGATCTCTTTCTCCCTCATATTTATTTTCTTCCACCATGGGAGGTGGTTGGTTTGGCATGGCCGGTCTTGTAAGGGCTCAAGATGTTTGAGTCCCAAATCCTTATACCCCAACCTCATTGGGGACATGCAGTAAAAAATAAATAAATGGATTAATGTTTGGATACCATTGATTTGAATTAAATAAGGGAATGGAATGAAATATAGTTTTAAAATAAAATATAGAGATGCAATGAAACTAAACTTCATTTAACAAATTGAAATGTTGAAACTCTTTACATGCATAATGAAAGAAAACTAGCTCGAATGGTGGTAGATTATCTCTGAGAATAGATGTTATAGCTATAAAACTTCCTAAACGATGTTACGATGAAGCTCAAAGGCCATTTTATCATGAATAAACAATTAGAAAACATAAACATCCAAAACCATAACCCTAGGAGATGAAGTGCCAAAAGCTTATGGGCCCCAATGGGGTAATTTGGAATATCAACTTCCCGAGGTCATAAATTTTAAATATGATCTATGTTTGGCACGCAAAATAACCCATTAGAAATGTCTATTTGAGGGACAAACTTTCAACTAGACTGATATTTTACCAGTTCCACAAAAATGTCATTTAGAGCCTCAAAACGGATTTGGAAGTTCACGACTTGAAACTACCAAAAATAGAAAATTGCCAAAATAGGAAAATTATGTTGTGAGCTAGTGGAATAGGTGGGTGGAAACCAATATCCACCTAGATAAAATAGATCCCCCCTAATTTATGAGGTGAAAAGATGCATTTATGGCTAAAATACATTACAACAAAAAATACTAGTGAGTAAGACGAAGAGAGAAAAACAAATAGAAGACCTGCAGAGGCTGAAAAAGGTAGCATTAGACACATAAAGAAGTACATCCCAGAGGTAGGCATACCCATACTAGGTACTGAGATAATAGAGCATGGATACCTACACAATGTACTATTGAATGATGCCATCAAGGACTAGTCATGACACAATATAGATCTCTAGCATAATACTTATTAGTAGGGATGGACACTTATGGAAGTACCCCCAATGATGGCTCTCAAAGTACATAATCCATTCTCCCATGTAAATTGGCGGAGGAATTTGTCATGAATGATGGGAGCCCCATGCCTCAAGGTCTTCAACTCTTCCCAATTGATGTCAAACATTCATGGAGACAGTTTGATTAACAAGCAATGAGGTATTTTGTTAAGAGGCACAAGGTAGACCACTGATAACGAAAATGTGTCCCAAGGTTTATAACATAGTCTATAGAGCGTGAATTAATTATTTGATGTCGAGCACTCTGCAAAATTGGTCAACACATGCCAATGATGAAAACCCACTTCAACCACAAGGAATCTTGCTACTGAGAATCACAAGCTTCATGGTATTAGGTTGTTTCTAGATCTACATCCGATATAAAGTGTTGACGTAGATGGAACGAGATCCATAAAAGGAGGGCCTAAATGTATCCCCCATCACTAACACAAAATTGGCACCATGATAAGGTATTTGATGATAGCAATTAAATAATTGGTGTACCACTGACATAAGGATGGCTAACATAATATGCATGATGATACTTGCAGATGGCCAACTCTAGATAGGACTTCCCTTGAATATATAATGGCATGACACAATAGTTAACTTAGAAACATAGACTAAAGAATACCAAATAGACATAATGGTGACACAAGAGGTATCACCAAAGCCCATGGACTGGAAGGGAAACCAATTGGGTGAGATATTGACTCAACTCAAGCTAATGGTGTGGGTATAAATCTTGGAAAAGACAAATTGTAAGAAGATGACTCAAATAAGTTCCATGTTCAAAGGTGACACAGAACTTCCATGGTACAACATCAAATATGACAAATAATCCCCCCTCCCTTTTTTTATAGTGTATTCCTGCATATTTTAGTGAGCACAAAAGAGAAGACAAGTGAGCTTGATAGGTTTCTTTTTCATTTATTTTTAATGAGACTGAAAAAGTGATAAAATAATACTCATAAGGGTTCCTTTTTCATGAGTTTTATAGCAAGGAAAAAAATAGATAAAAGTACACTCGTGTCCTTCTCATGGTTTAAGAAGCTTGAGAATGGAAAAGAGATCTCTCACTATCTTTCATCTTGAATAACATGTAGGAAATAATGGAAAGACCTCAGAATATTTAGGAAGGTTTAATGAACATGAAAATATAGCAAAATAATCCTCGGATTTTCATTGTTCAATGAGCATGAAAAGAAGACCAAAATGAAGCTCATTCTAGAGAAACAAGTGGTATAACATATGCTTCTTGTTTCAAGGATGACAAAACTAACCTAAGCAAAGTAGGAGGCACTGGAAAAGTGTCTGGAAATGGAAATCCACTCATCCTAGCAGTCTATCTAAAAGGTGATGATGGATTGCAAGATGGAGGAAAGGTTGATGAAAATAAAAGAGGTTGACTATGGGTACAAGGTTAGAAATTGGAATGAAGGAAAGCTTCATTATGGGAACATTGATAAATACATTGAACATTGTGAGAATAAGTGACCATAAATAAATAAGTAAAAGTGTGGGGATCCCCTATAAATAATGATGGCCATAAATAATAGACAAAGAGAGACATGAGGCTTAGTAATGATTCCATGGCATGTACTAAGGAGGATACTCGAATCTACAAATGTCACAACATGGGCACAAAAATGGCAATCGAGTGTTATTCTAGGGTGCTCATGAAGGGTAGGCTCTATCGCACAAGTTACAATGTGAAAAAATACATGGTTAATGTTGCAACCTGGCAGGGTGGGTCCTAAGTTAAAGTGAAATGGTGACATAAAAAGGACAATAATGTAGTGAAAATTTTGATGAATATTAATCCTATATTCTAGCTTCGACTATATATCTCAAGGAAAAATTAAATGTGAAGACATGTCTAGAGACCTAGTCGAAATTTAGTCATAAAGTCTTCACAAAACCATTAGTAGCATGATATAATGATAAAGAGACACGAATAAGACTCCCAAGAATTAAATATTTGAAAAAAGAGGTATGATCAACTTAAAAGGATACATCTTGGACCCACTTCCACAATATAAAAAGGGAATTTTTTGATCATTTGGCCATTTGTTCCCCACTTGGAGATAAACTTGGTGAAAACCCTCATGCTACCAAAACTTGATTTTCATATCTTGGGAGCATCAAACAAATAAATTTGATTATGTCACCACCAATTTAGTTCTCATTAGCTCTTTCAATTAGTATAACTTCCATACATGTTTTCCTTGAATTTTTAATATCGGAATCCTCCTACTCAAGTTGTGGCTGCTTCAATGCAGGAGCCTAGTAATGTTGGGATGAAATTGTGAAAGAGATTTTACTAGCCTTCTAGTGCATAGTTAACATTGTGGTAGAGCATCTAAGGGCTTATTTTTCAGATCTACAATAGAGGAGGTCATATTGTGACCCGGTTTTTAAACATGAGTAGATATTGATGAAATATATGATGAGTTTGTTATAGTAGCCCTGGGATAAAGTTAATAAAGGAAAAATAAGACCAAGGTCATGGGAAACTTATTCCTAGATGAATGCTAGGAAAAATATCCTAATGGGCATCACTTGTTGTTTATTATGGCTAAGGAAATTGGCAAAGGCTTTGGAAAGGTGAAGTAGAAATTATTGGCATTTGTTTATGAAAATAAATGAAAATGGGAGAAAAGGGAGATGAAAGGTCACAGGTTTGCATCATGAGGAATTGAAGGGAAAATAGAGGAAATTAAATAAAATAGAGGCCTCAATAATAAAAAGGCTTATGAGGATCAATTCATAGCTTTTATTAGTTCTATCTTTTTGCGAGTTTAGCTTTTGTAAGTGTATCTTTGGCTTGTTTAGCCTTTTGTCAATTTGGATTTGGAGTTGGTTGGACATAGGAGAAGATCGCCAAGAGGAGAAAGCAAGCAAGAAAGCAAAGGAAGGCAAAGAAAATAAATGAAACAAAACGAAGGACAAGGAAATTAAAGGAAAAGCAAGGAAGGATTAGATAAGGCAGCTTCAGCAGGAGGACTTGCAAGTAACAGGTTTCATGTGTGATTTACTAGCTGAAGTGTGAATGCATGGTGCATGAATTTTTGTATTTGGTTCATTTTCTATCATTGGCATGGGTTTTCATGGTTTGAAAGTGTTTTCAGCCTTGCCTTGCCAATTCATGGATAGCAATGGTGTGATGGGATTCATTCTTGGTTGAGCTTTAGATTAATGAAAGTTTTTAGATCTAGGTGAGGTAGTCTCAGTAAAATCCCAAGGGTTGGGAGTGGAGATGATTTTCTATGGGAATCCCTCAGCGGGTGGGTGGAGACAAGAAAATTCCTCAAGGGAGGGTAAAGGAATTATGAGGCATCCAAGCTTGGTTTGGTTTTTTGATCTCAAGACCAATTTAGGTGAGATCACGGTAGCATGAAGGTGGAGGTGGTTTAACCTCTAGATTCCCTTGGTTGTTTATATCTTGGTTTATCCAATGATATCCCTCATTCATGCTTGGAATATGGCACGAGAGTGATTGGATGAAAGAAATATTTGGTTCAACCTAATCTATGATCAGGTGGTACATGGAATTCTCAGACTTGGTTGAATTTTGCATCATTTAATGAAATCTCTTTCTCTATGGAAATATATGAAGCATTTGTACTGGTTAATATCATGATTTGATGTTTATTTTGTAACGGTTACTATGATGATTATTTGATGGTTAAAATCATGGACCTGTTATATACTCTAGCTATGACTTGTTCATCAAATTATATGTATTTGGTTGGTTGATGAATGCATGAGCTAAAACATGTTATTGCAATTATTAAGAGACGGAACTAGACCTTCTTGGTGAATCTCAAATAATTTTCAGGCCCCTATGTTCAGATATGCATTCCTAACCTATAGATTTCATGTTCCCTATATGTTTAACAAAATTATTGTCATCGTTAGGCCTGGTTAGATCAAGTTCTTGACTAAGTTTTGTATTTTCTTGATGTTATATATTATTCTAGAAAGTCTCATTAAATTTTGGGGAGTGGTTGAGAGCCAAGCCCTGAAAAAGTGGCACTAATTGTAGGGTCGCATGCTCAGAACTAGAAATTATACGTTACATTCGCTACCTTCCAGGTGTATGCATGTGACTAGTAGCATGCAGTTGCATAAAGACCTTGTCATGCATGCAACTGGGGGCCCATGTCACTAAAAAGTCAAGTTAGCTTAGTGTTTGGGCACTTGGAGTGGGTTTTTAGCTCTTGGGGATCTTGTAGCTCTTTAGGAAGGTCAATGAAGTTCCAGTTTGTCAACTCCACTTCCTTAATTAATCTAGGAGGTTGGGTCATATCATAGTAGCCCTTAGCTCATGTTTACCTTGACAAGCCAGTTAATGTGGGTAAATGTTGGGGGTGGTGTTTATGGATTGGTATTAGAGCATGGTTCAAACACTTGGATCGGATGGGATAAATTCATGTTGTAATGCATGCATTGTCAAGATTTTAGTTATCATGCATGAGGTCATTGTATGGAACTAGTGTTGTCATGCATGATGTTGATATATTGATATGATTATGTATATACATGTATCATGCTAATTTGGACTAATTTTTCAAATGATATAACCTCCCCTGAACATAATTTAGATATTATTTTGATTATGATATCTATTTGGTTTATATAACATGGCATGTTTGTAGGAAAAACATGATCAAATATGACAAGAAAAATGGTGGACTATAGTTCATGTGACTCTCCCTACAGATCAGTTTAAAAAAAAAAAGATGTGTATTCTCCTAATATACCAAATACATTAAGGAGTTTGAGGGTAGAGATCAGAAGTTGAAAGGAAAACAATGACAGGTTGGTTAGGGCTTGGGTCAGAGTTGCAAGGGCTAAAAAAAACAATCAGATTTTAATGCAAATCCTTCAAAGTTTGTTAGACTTTCAAATACAAGGACAACTGAAGATTAGTCAAGAATAGGAAGAGAATAATAATGGGGCATATGGTAGCAAGTCTCGGTCAGGATACAAGTTGGATAGAGGGGACACAGTTAGATGTGGAAGATCATTAGATACACCTGGCAGGAGGACTAGTATATATGGAATTCATTCTAGTTCCTCATCTAGGAGAAATCATCACCATAATCACCGTTATCATCGTTATAGGAGGACTGAGTACTTTCCAGAGGAGTTCAATAAATTCAAGCATCCTACATTTGATGGGCAGAGGAAGAAGTCAAAATATGAAAAGGCATGGTTGCTTGGGATGAAGAAATTATTTAAATTGCATAACTATTCAGAGAACATGAAATCCAAAATAGCTACCTTCAATCTTAAAGAGAAAGTACATATCTAGTGGGAAGATGTTAAAAATGTTAGAGGCATTAAAGAAAAGTTTATTTGGGATGAGTTCGAGAGACTATTCAAGAAGAAATACCTATCTAAAAGATATTATGATGATAAAGCTAATGAGTTTTATGAGATGCAGATGGGTTCTATGAAAGATGATGAGTATACTAGCAGGTTCTTCGATTTGTTGAGGTATGTTCCTTACCTCAAGGATGAGAAAGAAAAGATTAAAAGTTTCACCAGTGGTTTTCTAGTAGCATATGGATACTAGGTTGTGTTTGATGAGCCTTGATTATTGGAGGAATCCATCAAAAAAATGAAGCATTGTTATGAGCAATCAAAACATAAAGCTGAGCCTAAGCATGATTTGAAGGGGAATGAAAAATCTAAGGGGAAGTGGCCACCGAATCGGGGAATACGTCATGATGTAGGTGAGAAAGAAAATTGGTATCCTTACAATAAGCATAATGCAACTAAGAAGGGACATGGACCTCATCCTAGAGAGAAGCAAAATAGAGGTGATGGTTGGGAACCGTTGCAGTGTTGTATTTGCTTGCAAGAAAGGACTTGGTGGAGTCTTGATGCAGGAGGGACAGGTGGTGTTCTATGATTCAAGGAAACTAAATGAGCATGAACATAACTATGTGACTCATGATCTTGAGTTGGCATCTATTATTCATGCCTTGAAGATGTGGAGGCATTATCTTCTTGGAAGGAGGTTTAATTTGATGAGTGACCATAGTGGTCTAAGGTATCTATTTGACCAACCTAATCTGAATTCCAGAAAATATAGATGGTTGGCTACGCCCAGTCAGTTTGATTTTGAGATCAGATACATTAAAGGAAATGAGAACATGTTTGCAGATGCTCTCAGTAGGGGAGTGTAGGTAAGACATGTTGCAGTTGAGAGCATTTATGGGACATATTTGCAGGAGTGGGTCTTGCAGGTAGGGTACCATGATGACAGGTGCCAACATATTAAGCACAGGTTACAATAGGGTACATGTGAATAGGATGTGGATTATCATCTCACAGTAGATGGTTTGGTGCAATTTATGGACATGATCTATATGCCAGATGACAACGAGCTCAATAAGATTATCTTGAGGGAGTTTAATGTAAAATCATATTCAATTCACCCAAGATACCCGAAGACGTTGAAAGTTGTGAAGAAGTTCTAATATTGGCCGAATTTAAAGAAAGAAGTGGTAGATTTTGTTTCTAGATGTCTAGATTGTCAACAGGTGAAACTTGAGCGTAAGTACCCAGCTGGTTTGTTACAACATATTCTAATTTTGAAGTGGAAATGGGAGGTCATTTCCATTGATTTCATTATAAGTTTCTCAAGTACATTGAAGCAGCATGATTCCATCATGGTTGTGGTTGATAGGCTGAGCAAGGTAACTCATTTCATTCTAGTGAAGGCTATTAATTCATCCAACGAGGTAGCTCATATCTTCATCAGGGAGATAGTGAGACTGCATGGTATTCCTAAGAATATCATATTAGATAGAGATGCCAATTTTACTTCTAGGTTTTGGAAGGAGTTATTTGCAAGTTTGGGTATAGAGTTGTCCTTCAGTACAACTTAACATTCTTGGACAAATGGATGGACATAGAGGGTAAATAGGATACTGGAAGATATGTTGAGGATGTATTTAATGCATTAATGGAGGAGGAAGGAGGAGTATCTTCCACTGGTAGATTTTCCTCACGACAATGGTTGTCACGAGTCACTGAGGATGAGCCTGTTTGAGGCACTCTATGGGTAGAGTTGTAATACTCCCATCAGATGGAGTGATCTAATGACAAGGGTATTGATTGGATCGGATATGTTTGTAGATATGGAATAGGAAATGCAGGTTATCAAAAAGAATTTAAAGGAATCACAGGATAAACAGAAGAGTTATGCAAATCAGCACGGGGCATTTAAGGAGTTCCAGGTTGGGGAGCATGTGTACTTATGCATCAAACCCAAAGAATTCCTTAAGGATTGGATCATGTGCCAAGTTTGCACCTCAGTATTGTAGACCTTTCGATATCCTTGAGAGTATTGGACCAGTGGCTTAAAGACTTGCATTGCCTTCAACAATGAAATTCTATGATGTTTTCCATGTTCCATTGCCTAAAATAGATGTGAAGTAAGTTGATCATGTGATTGAATGCTTTGTATTATAGGTGAAGCCAAAAGGAGAATTCCATATGAAACCTCAATTCATATTGCAACAGAAACAACTCATGCTCCTGAACTGAGCAATCGAGCAAGTTAAAGTGCAGTGGAAGCACTTTGTGCCCAATGAAGCTACATGGGAGATCTCTAATAATATGTGGGATATGTATCCTTCATTATTTGTCGGTGGAGGCAAATGAGTTCTTGATATATGTACATATTTATGTATGGTTGTTATTGTAAATACTGCAATGAGATGTGTTATAAAGCTCAAATAAGCAGTATGGTTGTCATGTTGTCATGTTTGTCATGAAGATTTTTCTTTTGAGCAAGTTGTTCATTTTAAATATTGCATCAAGCTAATTTATAAATATCCATGGGTAGTATGTTTTGGTTTTAATGATATTGTTGGTTATAGGTGTCATAGAACATCGACGATGGTGTTCCCCTAAGGGGGAGGGTCCTATAACATCCCTGAGTTCAAATTTCATGTAATAAAGTTAATAAAGGAAAAATAAGATCAAGGTCACGAGACATATATTCCAAGTTAGATGTTGGGAAAAACATCCTAGTGGACATCACTTGTTGTTTATTATGGCTAAGGAAATTGTCAAAGGCATTGGAAAAGACTTTGAAAAGGAAAAGTGGAAATTATTGGCATTTATTTATGAAAATAGAGGGAAATAGGAGAAAAGGGGGATGACAGGTCACAGGTTTTCATTAGGAGGAAATTGAAGGAAAAACAGAGGCCTCAATAATAAAAAGGCTTTTGAGGATCAGTTCACATATATTGTCAATTCTTGCTTTTTGCAGGTTTAGGTTTTGTAATTCTAGCTTTGGTTGGTTTAGCCTTTTCTCAGTTTGGCTTTGGAGTTAATTAGAGAGAGGAGAAGAGAACCAAGAGGAGAAAGCAATAAAGAAAGAAAAGGAAGACAAAGGAAAGCAAGGAAAGAAAAGGAAGAACAAGGAAAGCAAAGGACAAGAAAGGAAGGATTGGACGAAGTAGATTCAACAAGAGGACTTGCAGGTAACAGGTTGCATGTGTGATTTCCTAGCTCAATTGTGAATGCATGGATAATGAATTTGTGTATTTGGTTCATTTTCCGTCATTGGCGTGGGTTTGCCTAGTTTGGCAATGTTTTTAGCCTTTCCTTTCCAATTATTGGATAACCATGGAGTGATGGGGTTCATTCTTGGTTGAGCTTTAGATTTCTAAAAGGTTTTGGATCCGAGTGAGGTGGTCTCAGGAAAATCCCAAGGGTTGGGGGTGGAGATGGTCTTCTCCGGGAATCCCTCAACAAGTGGGTGGAGACAGGAAAATTCCTCAAGGGATGGTGAAGGAATTCTGAGACATCTAAGCTTGGTTTGGTTTTGTGATATTGGGACTGATTTATGTGAGATCACGGTAGCATGAGGGTGGAGGTGGTTTAACCTATAGATTCCCTTGGTTGTTTATGTCTTGGTTTATCCCATGAGATCCCACATTTATGTTTGGAATATGGCACAGGGGCGATTGACTGAAATAAATATTTGGTTCATCCCAATTAATGGTTGGGTGGCATGTGGAAGTCCCTGACTTGGTTGGCTTTTATATCATTTAATGAGAGATATTTATCTATGGAAATATATGAATCATTTGTACTAGTTAATATGATGAATTGTTGGCTATTATGTCATGGTTACTATGATGATTATTTGTTGATTATAAGCATGGACCTATTATATACTTAGCTATGGCTTCTTCATGAATTAATATGTATTTTGTTGGTTAATGAATGCATGAGCTAAAAAATGTTATTACAACTATTAAGAGTAGACCTTCCTGGTGAATGCCAAATAAGTTTAAGGACCTTATGTTCATATATGCATTCATGACCTTTAGATTTCATGTTCACTATATGTTTAACGAAATGACTGTCATGGTTAGGCCTAGTTAGGTCAAGTTCTTGACTAAGTTTTATATGAATTTCTTTGTCTTGATGTTATATATCATTCTTGAAAGTCTCATTAAAATCTGGGCAGTGGTTGGGAGTCAGGCCCTAAAAAGGTGGCACTGATTTCAGGGTCGCATGCTCAGAACTAGAAATTTTGGGTTGCAATCACTACCTTCTAGGCTTATGCATGTGACTGGAGACCTATAGAGGCATGGAGACCTTTTCATGCATGCAACGGGGGGGCCAAATTACTAAAAAGGTAAGTTAGCTCAGGCTTTGGGTGTATGGAGTGATTGTTTAGCTCCTAGGGGTCTTGTAGCTCCTAAGGAAGGTCAGTGAAGTTTTTGTTTGTCGAGTCGAGTTCCTTAATGAAGCTGGGAGGTTGGGTCATGTCATAGTAGCCATCAACTCATGTTTACTTTGGCAAGCCAATTAATGTGAGTAATTATGGGAGGGGTGGTTACATCTATAAGGATTTCCCAATGATTAAGTGGAAAGAGAGAACATGGCTTTAATGATGAATCCACACTAGTAGATGTAGGGACAATGATAACTTTACACAACTGCAACTATTGAATTTTTTCAAAACTGAACACATGAGAGGGAAACCCAGAAATCTGGAGAGGATCATACAATGGTGTGATCTTGTTGAATGACACTTCAAGATACATGGATAGGTGTACACTATAGAGGTGGAGGATGTGTACTTTATCATAGGAATATCAAGGTGAGGCGCCACAGTTAGAGTATCCAGAGATAGATTAGCAGGTGAGAGGTCATTAGACGTGTGGATGGAAACATACTACACTCTCACTACCTAAAAAGAAAGTGATAAAATCCTCATAAATATGTGACAAACCACCCACTCTGCACCATCCTATTTTCCTTGACTTGAGTGGTGGATATGGCGAGTCCCCATTTAGTTTCCAAAAGTCAGGTGGACATACCAATGTGGTGTTTGACCCCAATGATATTCAACTGGAGTGAAGGTCTACTTGTGAACTTAAAGGAGTAGTTGATCAATTGTAAAACAAGAAAATAGATGATGTTCAGAGACAATATTATCATAGTATCTTTCTTCTTTAAGTGAGTTTCGATACTATGACCAGTGATTGTGGTACCACAACCAGGGAGGATAAAACCCCACATGGAAAAGTCGACCAACATGTTATGGAGTTTAGGGAGTGTAATGATCATTCAAGCATATTATAGTGACTACTTTGAGTGGTTAGATGGGAAGCATTTATGGATGAATGATTATGCATATGCAGAGTAGACTTTTATAGATTCCTTGTGTTCATATTACCCCTTAGTGAATAGTGGGGAGACCTAGGTAAGTGAAATGTTTTTAATTTATTTATTTTTCTAATGTTTTTGATGGTAAAATGCACTAAAAAAATCGTATTGGGGAAAACCACTCATGCTGACGCAACACATGATGTCCCACTTGGAAAGAGAGCCTACCAAGCCTAGCGTGATTCCATCGCATATCACCATCCACCTCATCCTGTTCCACGTCATTCTACGACGATTAATTAATGTCATTTTCTTGCCTTTTATAAGGCGACTGAAATGGCCATGTGGCCATCTCGCTGACCGCTTACTGGAAACTACAGAATTTCTTCTTGTGTGAAGGGCTTTGTAGATTCACATCAAGTACTTGTATTGAATTGGCTCTTCTAATAATCTTTGTCTGCCGACTCTATATTTGCTGACATAGATGTCGACGACTGCTTACGAATAAATATCTCAGCCGCAGCCGCAGCCGCAGGCTGAGGATATTTTGGGCGGCCGAAAGTATTTTAATAAGAATAATACTATACTATGCTAAAGGCAAAAATATTACAACTCTAATCATATCCTAAAATAAAGGATGTATGCTAAATCGAGCACTTGATAATAAATAAAATACAGGATCAATACAAGATTTTAAGATTTTAATGGTAAGATAATAATGTTATAGAGTTTTATATAGAAGGGTTTTGTTATTTACAATGTAAATATATATTTAGTGGTTGTCAGTTCATGAGTATATTAATAGTTAAGATTTTATTATTATATAAAGATGATGGATTTTTGATGCGATGTTGATATATTATGTAAAATAATTTAATAATATAAAAATGATGAACTTTTGATAGATAGAAAGATTCCTTAAATCAATTTATCAACATGGTATTCACATGTTTATGCAGTTTGCTTTATTTGATATATTATGCAAAAAAAATTAATAATTTAATAATGTAAATGTCATAATATATAAGAGAATATGAAAATTTGATATATTATGTAAAAAACAATTAATAATTTAATAATGTAAATGTCATAATATATAAGAGAATATGAAAATATGTATTAGATGAAGTATGTAAAAGACAAAAGAATATGATATGAATATTTGGTATGGAAAAATTTTATTAAAATTTGTAAATTTATGAAGAGTTTTAAAATTGATTAATATTTTTATATTTATATGTCTTTTATGTCAGGATATATTTATTTTATCTTTGGTTCTACCAAGTGATTAGAGGGATCAAATCTTTCAAGTTGCAAACTTCCTTTGGAGAGCATTTTTTTTTTTGCATCTCTAGAGATTTTATTTCTCTCATATGTTGGTAGATCCATAGTTAAGATGGATCTATGTTGATTTTTAATAATATTATTTATATTTATATAAATTTCATATTTATATCTAAAAATATTCTCATTTTTAATTTAATCAAAATTTTGATTTAATCTCTATGGAATATTTACCAAGTATTTTTAGTAGTAGAAAAGATACAGGGTTTAGATATCTCTCAAAAGTAATGATAAGTTTTTTTTTTGGTTTAATTAATTAAATCAAATTAAAATATTTATAGAATGTTTTGGTTGTGAAATGAGTTATGATTTTTGGGCATTTGGTATTGATGAACCACAATATAATGATAAAGAGACACGAATAAGACTCCCAAGAATTAAATATTTGAAAAAAGAGATATGATCAACTTAAAAAGATACATCTTGGACCCACTTCCACAATATAAAAAGGAAATTTTTTGATCATTTGGCCATTTGTTCCCCACTTGGAGATAAACTTGGTGAAAAACCTCATGCGGCCAAAACTTGATTTTCATATCTTGGGAGCATCAAACAAAGAAATTTGATTATGTCACCACCAATTTAGTCCTCATTACCTCTTTCAATTAATATAACTTCCATACATGTTTTCCTTGAATTTTTAATATCGGAATCCTCCTACTCAAGTTGTGGTTGCTTCAATGCAGGAGCCTAGTAATGTTGGGATGAAATTGTGAAAGAGATTTTACTAGCCTTCTAGTGCATAGTTAACATTGTGGCAGAGCATCTAAGGGCCTATTTTTCAGATCTACAGTAGAGGAGGCCATATTGTGATCCAGTTTTTAAACATGATTAGATATTGATGAAATATATGATGAGTTTGTTATAATAGCCCTGGGATAAAGGTTCATGTAATAAAGTTGATAAAGGAAAAATAAGACCAAGGTCATGGGAAACTTATTCCTAGATGAATGTTGGGAAAAACATCCTAATGGGCATCACTTGTTGTTTATTATGGCTAAGGAAATTGGCAAAAGCTTTGGAAAGGTAAAGCAGAAATTATTGGCATTTGTTTATGAAAATAAATGAAAATGGGAGAAAAGGGAGATGAAAGGTCACAGGTTTGCATCAGGAGGAATTGAAGGGAAAATAGAGGAACTTAAATAAAATAGAGGCCTTAATAATAAAAAGGCTTATGAGGATCAATTCATAGCTTTTATCAGTTCTATCTTTTTGCGGGTTTAGCTTTTGTAAGTGTAACTTTGGCTTGTTTAGCCTTTTGTCAATTTGGATTTGGAGTTAGTTGGAGATAGGAGAAGATCGTCAAGAGGAGAAAGCAAGCAAGAAAGCAAAGGAAGGCAAAGGAAAGAAATGAAACAAAACAAAGAACAAGGAAATTAAAGGAAAAGTAAGGAAGGATTAGATAAGGCAGCTTCAACAGGAGGACTTGCAAGTAACGGGTTTCATGTGTGATTTACTAGCTGAAGTGTGAATACATGGCGCATGAATTTTTGTATTTGGTTCATTTTCTATCATTGGCATGGGTTTTCATGGTTTGAAAGTGTTTTTAGCCTTGCCTTTCCAATTCATGGATAGCAATGGTGTGATGGGATTCATTCTTAGTTGAGCTTTAGATTGATGAAAAGTTTTGGATCTGGGTGAGGTAGTCTCAGTAAAATCCCAAGGGTTAGGGGTGGAGATGATTTTCTACGGGAATCCCTCAGCGGGTGGGTGAAGACAAGAAAATTCCTTAAGGGAGGGTAGAGGAATTATGAGGCATCCAAGCTTGGTTTGGTTTTGTGATCTCAAGACCAGTTTAGGTGAGATCTCGGTTTTAACCTCTGGATTCCCTTGGTTGTTTATATCTTGGTTTATCTAATGATATCCCTCATTCATTCTTGGAATATGGCACGAGGGTGATTGGATGAAAGAAATATTTGGTTCAACCTAATCTATGATCAGGTGGTACATTGAATTCTTGGACTTGGTTGGATTTTGCATCATTTAATGAGATCTCTTTCTCTATGGAAATATATGAAGCATTTCTACTGGTTAATATCATGATTTGATGTTTATTTTGTAATGGTTACTATGATGATTATTTGGTGGTTAAAATCATGGACATGTTATATACTCTAGCTATGACTTGTTCATCAAATTATATGTATTTGGTTGGTTGATGAATGCATGAGCTAAAACATGTTATTGCAATTATTAAGAGAGGGAATTAGACCTTCTTGGTGAATCTCAAATAATTTTCAGGCCCCTATGTTCAGATATGCATTCATAACATGTAGATTTCATGTTCCCTATATGTTTGACAAAATTATTGTCATGGTTAGGCCTGGTTAGATCAAGTTCTTGACTAAGTTTTGTATTTTCTTGATGTTATATATTTTTCTAAAAAGTCTCATTAATTTTTGGGCAGTGTTTGAGAGCGAGGCCCTGAAAAAGTGGCACCGATTGTAGGGTCGCATGCTTAGAACTGGAAATTCTACGTTACATTCGCTACCTTCCAGGTGTATGCATGTGACTGGTGGCCTACAGTTGCATAAAGACCTTGTCATGCATGCAACTGGGGGCCCATATCACTAAAAAGTCAAGTTAGCTTAGTGTTTGGGCACTTAGAGTGGGTTTTTAGCTCTTGGGGATCTTGTAGCTCTTCATGAAGGTCAATGAAGTTCCAGTTTGTCGACTTCACTTCCTTAATTAATCTAGGAGGTCGGGTCATGTCATAGTAGCCCTTAGCTCATGTTTACCTTGGCAAGCCAGTTAATGTGGGTAAATGTTGGGGGGGGGGTGGTTATGGATTGGTATTACAGCATGGTTCAAACACTTGGACCGGATGCGATAGATGCATGTTGTAATGCATGCACTGTCAAGATTTTAGTTATCATGCATGAGGTCATTGTATGCAACTAGTGTTGTCATGCATGATGTTGATATATTGACATGATTATGTATATACATGTATCATGCTAATTTGGACTAATTTTTCAGATGATATAACCTCCCCTGAACATAATTTAGGTATTATTTTGATTATGATATCTATTTGGTTTATATAACATGGCATGTTTGTAGGAAAAACATGATCAAATATGACAAGCAAAATGGTGGACTATAGTTCATGTGACTCTCTCTACAGATCAGTTAAAAAAAAAGAGATGTGTATTCTCCTAATATACCAAATACATTAAGGAGTTTGAGGGCAGAGATCAGAATTTGAAAGGCAAACAATGACAGGTTGGTTAGGGCTTGGGTCAGAGTTGCAAAGGCTAAAAAAGACAGGCAGAGTTTAATGCAAATCCTTCAAAGTCTGTTAGACTTTCAAATACAGGGACAACTGAAGATTAGTCAAGAATAGGAAGAGAATACTAATGGGGTATATGGTAGCAAGTCTCAGTCAGGATACAAGTTGGATAGAGGGGACACAATTAGAGGTGGAAGATCATTGGATACACCTGACAGGAGGACTGGTATGTATGGAATCCATTCTAGTTCCTCATCTAGGAGAAATCATCACCATCATCATTATTATAATCCTTATAGGGGGAGTGAGCACTTTCCAGAGGAGTTCAATAAATTCAAGCATCCTACATTTGATGGGCAGATGAAGAAGTCAAAATATGAAAAGGCATGGTTGCTTGGGATGAAGAAATTATTTAGATTGCATAACTATTCAGAGAACATGA
Organism: Pinus tabuliformis; assembly: GCA_031772625.1. Classification (NCBI taxonomy): domain Eukaryota; kingdom Viridiplantae; phylum Streptophyta; class Pinopsida; order Pinales; family Pinaceae; genus Pinus; species Pinus tabuliformis. The sequence continues at coordinate 1,337,928,903 of CM062819.1, read as the reverse complement.
AATCCAAAATAGCTACCTTCAATCTTAAAGAGAAAGTAGATATCTAGTGGGAAGATGTTAAAAATGTTAGAGGCATTAAAGAAGAGTTTATTTGGGATGAGTTCGAGAGACTATTCAAGAAGAAATGCCTATCTAAAAGATATTACGATGATAGAGCTAATGAGTTTTATGAGATGCAGATGGGTTCTATGAAAGATGATGAGTATATTAGCAGGTTCTTTGATTTGTTGAGGTATGTTCCTTACCTCAGGATGAGAAAGCAAAGATTCAAAGGTTCATCAGTGGTTTTCTAGTAGCATATGGATACTAGGTTGTGTTTGATGAGCCTTGATTATTGGAGGAATCCATCAGAAGAATGAAGCATTTTTATGAGCAATCAAAGTGTAAAGTTGAGCCTAAGCATGATTTGAAGGGGAATGAAAAATCTAAGGGGAAGTGGCCACTAAATCGGGGAATACGTCAGGATGCAGGTGACAAAGAAAATCGGTATCCTTACAATAAGCATAATGCAACTAAGAAGGGACATGGACCTCATCCAAGAGAGAAGCAAAATAGAGGTGATGGTAGGGGACCGTTGCAGTGCTGTGTTTGCGGAAAATGTTATCATGAGAAGGATTTCCCATTGTACCAGCGTGGCACGCCTTAGAGCTACAGTGTTTAGGAGGTATACAAAATTGGGGATGTTGGCCATAAAATTCCTCATACTTATGCAGTTGTGGACAACAAGTAAGAATATCACCAGTAATCCATTATTGAGATGGAAGGTAAGATTGTGATCGAGTTGTTTCTATTTTGATTAACCATAGATCCATTTATAGTTATGTTAATCTTGACTTGGTGGATAAGTGTGTTTTGACAAAAGAAATGCATACAGAGTCTTGGTTGGTGCAATTGGATACAAGTACTAAGAAGAGAGTTCATCATTGGGTAAGAGCTTATGCATTTGAGCTAAAGGGTATGCCTACAACGACACATCTAAATGTGCTTCCATTGGGATCATATAGTATGATTTTGGCTATGGATTGGTTGTACCTCCACAAGACCAAAGTAGATTGTTATGACAAGGCTATTGGGTTCCTGTATAATAATGGGAAAAAGAGAATATTGCAGGGAAAGGAGAATCCCCTAACAGTGAGGATGGTTAGAGCTATGCAAGTTAAGCGCTGTTGCGGGAAGGGGTGTGTATTGTTTGCAGTTCATATTTATAGTGATAAGGGTAAGGATGTGGAGGATGTGGAAGTCCTCAAGAGGTACCCTGTCTTGCATTAGTTTCAGGATGTATTTCCAGCAGAGATTTCATAGATTCCTCCCCAAAGGGAAGTGGAATTTTCTATTGAGTTGGTACCAGAAACAACACCAACATTAAAGGCACCTTACATGATGAGCACTCTAGAGTTAGTGGAATTGAAGTTTCAGTTGAAGGAAATGCTTGACAAGGGATACATTAGACCAAGTGTGTCACCTTGGGGTGCACTGGTATTGTTCATGAATAAGAAGGATGGTACTCTCAAATTGTGCATTAATTATAGGCAGCAGAACAAGGTGACGATCAAGAATAGGTATCCATTGCCAAGGATTGGTGACTTATTTGATCAGTTGAAGGGAGAAACAATGTTCTCAAAGATTGATATGAGATCAGGATACCATCAAGTGTGCATCAAAGAAGAGAATATCTACAAGACTGCTTTCCAGATCAAGTATGGGCATTATGCTGCTCCCTTCAACTAATCAAATAAGTCATCGTGCACATCAAAGAAGAGAACATCTACAAGACTACTTTCCAGACCATGTATCGGCATTATGAGTTTGTTGTGGTTCCTTTTAGTTTGACTAATGCTCCAACTACTTTCATGTGTTTAATGAATAGTGTGTTTCATCCTTACTTGGACAAGTTTGTGGTAGTATTCATTGATGATATATTGATATATTATAAGAATGAGGAAGAGCATGTTCAATACTTAGCAGTAGCATTGAGATTGTTGTAATAATTTTTTCGGATATATCCCATCCATATTGACTTGAAGATCGACGTTTCGAACCTGCAACTAAGGTTCATCATCAAGATAAAACATGATGATGAACCTTAGTTGCAGATTTGAAACATTTATCTTCAAGTCAATATGGATGGGATATATCCAGAAAATTTATTACAACAAGCTACCAATCCCAAAAATCTAAAATCTGAAAGTATTGAGATTGTTAAGAGAACATCAATTGTATGCCAATCTTAGTAAATGAAAATTCTTTCAAACATCAGTACATTACTTGGGACATGTTGTTTCAAAAGAAGCTATAGAAGTGGAACCAGAAAATATTAGAGCTATTATGGAATGGGTTGCTCCTAGGAATGTGGATGAGGTCAGATCATTCATGGGGTTAACATCTTATTACAGGAGGTTCATCATTAACTTCTCATGGATTTCCTATACTATTACATCATTGTAGAGGAAAGGAATGAAATTTGAATGGATAAAGGAATGTGCAACCAGTTTTGAGCAGTTGAAATAGTTGCTTTGAAATGCTCGAGATTTAAAGATTGCAAATCCAGATAAAGAGTTGTGGTGTGTACAGATGCTTGCAAGAAAGGACTTGGTGGAGTCTTGATGCAGGAGGAACAGGTGGTGTTCTACGATTCAAGGAAACTAAATGAGCATGAACATAACTATGTGACTCATGATCTTGAGTTGGCATCTATTATTCATGTCTTGAAGATGTGGAGGCATTATCTTCTTGGAAGGAGGTTTATTTTGATGAGTGACCATAGTGGTTTGAGGTATCTATTTGACCAACCTAATCTGAAGTCTAGGAAATATAGATGGTTGGCTACGCCTAGTGAGTTTGATTTTGAGATTAGATACATTAAAGGAAGTGAGAACATGTTTGCAGATGCTCTTAGTAGGACGGTTTAGGTAAACCATGTTGTAGTTGAGAGCATTTATGGGACATATTTGCAGGAGTGGGTCTTGCAGGTAGGGTACCATGATGACAGGTGCCAACATCTTAAGCACAGGTTACAATAGGGTACAGGTGAACAAGATGTGGATTATCATCTCAGGGTAGATGTTTTGGTGCAATTTAGGGACATGATATATATGCCAGATGACAGTGAGCTCAATAATATTATCTTGAGGGAGTTTAATGTAAAACCATATTCAATTCACCCAAGATACCAGAAGACGTTGAAAGTTGTGAAGAAGTTCTACTATTGGCCGAATTTAAAGAAAGAAGTGGCAGATTTTGTTTCTAGATGTCTAGATTGTCAGCAGGTGAAAGTTGAGTGTAAGTACCCAGCTAGTTTGTTACAACATATTCTAATTTTGAAGTGGAAATGGGAGGTCATTTCCATGGATTTCATTATAAGTTTCTCAAGGACATCGAAGCAGCACGATTCCATCATGGTTGTGGTTGATAGGCCGAGCAAGGTAACTCATTTCATTCAAGTGAAGACTATTAATTCATCCAACGAGGTAGCTCATATCTTCATCAGGGAGATAGTGAGATTGCATGGTATTCTTAAGAATATCATATTAGATAGACATGCCAATTTTACTTCCAGGTTTTGGAAGGAGTTGTTTGCAAGTTTGGGTATAGAGTTGTCCTTCAGTACAACTTATCATTCTTAGACAAATGGATGGACATAGAGGGTAAATAGGATACTGGAGGATATGTTGAGGATGTATTTCATGCATTAACAGAGGAGGAAGGAGGAGTATCTTCCACTGGTAGATTTTGCTTACAACAATGGTTGTCACGAGTCACTGAGGATGAGTCTGTTTGAGGCACTCTATGGGCAGAGTTGTAATACTTCCATCAGATGGAGTGATCTAATGACAAGGTTATTGATTGGACCGAATATGTTTGTAGATATGGAACAAGAAATGCAGGTTATCAAGAAGAATTTAAAGACATCACGGGATAAACAGAAGAGTTATGCAGATCAGCATGGGGCATTGAAGGAGTTCCAGGTTGGGGAGCATGTGTACTTATGCATCAAACCCAAAGAATTCCTTAAGGATTGGATCATGTGCCAAGTTTGCACCTCGGTATTGTAGACCTTTCGATATCCTTGAGAGTATTGGACTAGTGGCTTAGAGACTTGCATTGCCTTCAACAATGAAATTCCATGATGTTTTCCATGTTCCATTGCTTAAAATATATATGAAGTAAGTTGATCATGTGATTGAATGCTTTGTATTGTAGGTGAATCCAGAAGGAGAATTCCATATGAAACCTCAGTTCATATTGCAACAGAAACAGCTCATGCTCCTGAACTGAGCAATCAAGCAAGTTAAATTGCAATGGAAGCACTTTGTGCCCAATGAAGCTACATGGGAGATCTCTAATACTCTGTGGGTTATGTATCCTTCATTATTTGATGGTGGAGGCAAATGAGTTCTTGATATATGTACATATTTATGTATGGTTGTTATTGTAAATATTGTAATGAGATGTGTTATAAAGCTCAAAAAAGTGGTATGGTTGTCATGTTGTCATGTTTGTCATGATGGTTTTTCTTTTGAGCAGGTTGTTCATTTTAAATATTGCATCAAGTTAATTTATAAATATCCATGGGTAGTATGTTTTGGTTTCAATGGTATTGCTAGTTATAGGTGTCATAGAACATCGAGGATGGTGTTCCCCTAAGGGGGAGGGTCCTATAACATCCCTGAGTTAAAATTTCATGTAATAAAGTTAATAAAGGAAAAATAACATCAAGGTCATGAGACATATATTCCAAGTTAGATGTTGGGAAAAACATCCTAGTGGACATCACTTGTTGTTTGTTATGGCTAAGGAAATTGTCAAAGGCATTGGAAAAGGCTTTGGAAAGGAAAAGTGGAAATTATTGGCATTTATTTATGAAAATAAAGGGAAATAGGAGAAAAGGGGGATGACAGGTCACAGGTTTTCATTAGGAGGAAATTAAAGGAAAAATAGAGGCCTCAATAATAAAAAGGCTTTTGAGGATCAGTTCACATATTTTGTCAATTCTTGCTTTTTGTAGGTTTAGGTTTTGTAATTCTAGCTTTGGCTGGTTTAGCCTTTTCTCAGTTTGGCTTTGGAGTTAATTAGAGAGAGGAGAAGAGAACAAAGAGGAGAAAGCAATAAAGAAAGAAAAGGAAGACAAAGGAAAGCAAGGAAAGAAAAGGAAGAACAAGGAAAGCAAAGGACAAGAAAGGAAGGATTGGATCAAGTAGATTCAGCAAGAGGACTTGTAGGTAATAGGTTGCATGTGTGATTTCCTAGCTCAATTGTGAATGCATGGATAATGAATTTGTGTATTTGGTTCATTTTCCGTCATTAGCATGGGTTTGCCTAGTTTGGCGGTGTTTTTAGCCTTTCCTTTCCAATTATTGGATAACCATGGTGTGATGGGATTCATTGTTGGTTGAGCTTTAGATTTCTAAAAGGTTTTGGATCCGAGTGGGGTGGTATCAGGAAAATCCCAAGGGTTGGGTGTGTAGAAGGTCTTCTCCGGGAATCCCTCAACAAGTGGGTGGAGACAAGAAAATTCCTCAAGGGATGGGGAAGGAATTTTGAGACATCTAAGCTTGGTTTGGTTTTGTGATATTGGGACTGATTTATGTGAGATCACGGTAGCATGAGGGTGGAGGTGGTTTAACCTATAGATTCCCTTGGTTGTTTATGTCTTGGTTTATCCCATGAGATCCCACATTTATGTTTGGAATATAGCAGAGGGGCGATTGACTGAAATAAATATTTGGTTCAGCCCAATTAATGGTCGGGTGGCACGTGGAAGTCCCTAACTTGGTTGGATTTTATATCATTTAATGAGAGATATTTATCTATGGAAATATATGAATCATTTGTACTAGTTAATATGATGATTTGTTGGTTGTTATGTCATGGTTACTATGATGATTATCTGTTGGTTATAAGCATGGACCTATTATATACTTTAGCTATGGCTTCTTCATGAATTAATATGTATTTTGTTGGTTAATGAATGCATGAGCTAAAAAATGTTATTGCAACTATTAAGAGTAGTCCTTCTTGGTGAATGCCAAATAAGTTTAAGGACGCTATGTTCATATATGCATTCATGACCTTGAGATTTCATGTTCACTATATGTTTAACGAAATGACTATCATGGTTAGGCCTAGTTAGGTCAAGTTCTTGACTAAGTTTTGTATGAATTTCTTTGTCTTGATGTTATATATCATTCTTGAAAGTCTCATTAAAATCTGGGCAGTGGTTGGGAGTCAGGCCCTAAAAAGGTGGCACTGATTTCGGGGTCGCATGCTCAGAACTAGAAATTTTGGGTTGCAATCACTACCTTCTAGGCTTATGCATGTGACTAGAGGCCTATAGAGGCATGGAGACCTTTTCATGCATGCAACGTGGGGGCCAAATTACTAAAAGGGCAAGTTAGCTCAGGCTTTGGGTGTATGGAGTGATTGTTTAGCTCCTAGGGGTCCTATAGCTCCTAAGGAAGGTCAGTGAAGTTTCTGTTTGTCGACTCGAGTTCCTTAATGAAGCTAGGAGGTTGGGTCATGTCATAGTAGCCATCAACTCTTGTTTACTCTAGCAAGCCAATTAATGTGAGTAATTGTGGGAGGGGTGGTTACATCTATAAGGATTTCCCGATGATTAAGTGGAAAGGGAGAGAACATGGCTTTAATGATGAATCCACACTAGTAGATGTAGGGACAATGATAAATTTACACAACTAAACTATTGAAAATTTTCAAAATTGAACACATGAGAGGGAAACCCAGAAATCTGGAGAGGATCATACAATGGTGTGATCTTGTTGAATGACACTTCAAAATACATGGATAGGTGTACACTATAGAGGTGGAGGATGTGTACTTTATCGTAGGAATATCAAGGTGAGGGGCCGCAGTTAGAGTATCTAGAGATAGATTAGCAGGTGAGAGGTCATTAGACGAGTGGATGGAAACATACTACACTCTCACTACCTAAAAAGAAAGTGATAAAATCCTCGTAAATATGTGACAAACCACCCACCTGCACCATCCTATTTTCCTTGACCTGAGTGGTGGATATGGTGAGTCCCCATTTAGTTTCCAAAAGTCAGGTGGACATACCAATGTGGTGTTTGACCCCTATGATATTCAACTGGAGTGAAGGTCTACTTGTGAACTTAAAGGAGTAGTTGATCAATTGTAAAACATGAAAATAGATCATGTTCAGAGACAATATTATCATAGTATCTTTCTTCTTTAACTGAGTTTCGATACTACGACCAGTGATTGTGGTACCACAACTAGGGAGGATAAAACCCCACATGGAAAAGTGGACCAACATGTTATGAAGTTTAGGGAGCGTAATGACCATTCAAGCATATTATAGTGACTAATTTGAGTTGTTGGATGGGAAGCATTTATGGATCAATGATTATGCATATGCAAGAGTAGACTTTTATAGATTCCTTGAGTTCATATTGCCCCTTAGTGAATAGTGGGGAGACCTGGGTAAGTGAAATGTTTTTAATTTATTTATTTTTCTAATGTTTTTATGGTACAATGCACTAATAATTAACATGTTTTATGAAATAGATGTTGTTTTAGTTTACTTTTACTTTTCAAAAAATTCTCAAAATCCAAAAAAAAAAACCCTTAAAAAGAAAATACAAAAATATATATATTGTATTATGCCTATGACTAATATTTCAGGCTGGCGAAAACTATACGAAAGTGGGTTGCATGACCAAATATTAAAAATGCATAAAGGATGTACAGTTTCTAGGTAGATCCTCACATGTTTGAACAATGAAATCATCATAAGCAGCTCTGATAGGGTAAAGTGCACGCCATTTAAGAGGAGGTCACCCCTTGGAATGGGCGGAAAGAATAATTTTTCGATCGCTAAATTGACAATTTATATTCATTTCGATGGGTCAGAGGCAATAAATCGCATTTGGGAAAACCACTCTTGCTGACGCAACACATGATGTGTGATTCCATCGCATATCACCATCCACCTCGTCCTGTTCCACGTCATTCTACCCTACCTGCACTATTAATTGACGTCATTTTATTGCCTTACTAAAAAAATAAAAGGGATTTTTGCATGTTATTTTCATCCTATAGCTCGAAAACTCCCTGCCAAGCAGTGTCCAGTCATGCACTTACTCCTTCCACGTCAGCACTTTGTACATGCCATTAACCAGCGAATTCAAAATTCGTAGTTACCATTTTAGTTCCAAATTATCAAAATGAAAAAAACTCCCAAGATTGTTTGGAAAATAGTCGTCGGTATTCCTTCTGCCCAAGTTTCTCCTTTAATGGACATCAAAGCTGAAATTCATGACCCTTTTTGTCCATTAGAATTTATGGAAGTTTGTTTTAACTGCTATGTTCGCTTTCTTAAAGAAGGTGGGCTTTTTAGAGTCATACTTTCTTCCTTGTACCACATCACAACCCAGTTGTCTATCATTTCCCTAAATTTGTGTCTTGGTTACAGTCTACATTTGTTTCTCAGAGAAAGTATTTCATTTCTTCAACATGGGAAGTTATTCTTGAAGTTACAGTGGAGTTAATTGAGAAAGCTTTCTATTTTCCAAAGGTAGATAACCCTAAGAAGTTCAATGATAACTATTTTCTCGTCTCTTTTACCTAACTTTCATAATAAAGGAAAGAAACAATGTTAGGGTTAATTTTACCTCAAGGTTCTCAAATCCCTCTAGTAGCAAAGAATTACCCCATGACCACGTTTTCTAAAGTTGTACAAGAAATATTAATTGTAATTATGTCTTTGATAGGTGAGGATGATATACGGAATGTGAATAAGGAAACTCTAGGGTTTTTAAATATCATGCTATAGTCAGAAGATGTTTTAGGTATCCCTTCATAAATTTTCAATTCAATAACTTTTAGCTAGGAAATTCCTTTAGACACCCCTCCATTATGGTCTATCTTTTTCTATATACACATGTTGATAAATTTGATTATTTGGGGTTAAGCATTTTTTATTCCAATAAGAAAAGGAAATTTGTAGTTGAATGGATAGATCTGATTAAGAAGAAACCAAACAATAAGGGATTTTCTCAGTTCCTATTTACATTCATTGGCTTCATGCAAGGAGCAAGTGCAAAAAGAAACACAAAAAGAAAGAAAGATCATAAAATTCTTAAATGAAAAATTTACAACAGAGTTAAAGGGTTTTCATATTGTTGACACGACTGCTGTAATCATGGAGATTAGTGAAATAATTGAAAATAATCTCCTACTTACTCAAAATGAAAAAAAATTGGAGTTTGTGAAGAAATCTGTATATTTATTTGATTCTAAGTATGATCATAGAACAAGAGTTGGGATGCCAAATTGCTTTGGTTTACAGGGTGAGTTGATTCCTTGGGAGACATATGAAAAGGATTTGATAGTAGCTAAATGTAGAGTATATTCTAGTATTGAAAAGATTGTGGTGGTAAAAGGGAGAACAATGGCTAATTTTCTACAAAGAGACTTTCAATTTCTTTTATTAATGGAGACAGTCTTTGATTCAAAGCCAAATTATACCCAATTTCCAATTGTGAAACTTGCTTTCCAGAAAATGGTTTAGTGTGCCTTCCTTAATGAAACTCTTTGGAATATATGTGAAGATCTAATCAAGCTTGCAACTACTAGAGTCATGGAACCATACACCAAGTCTCAGGATCAAAGCTTCACCAGTCACACAAAGATTCATAAATGAAGACTTCATTTTGTAACTTTTGTATAAGTTTTTAATTAAAAGACAATTTAGTAGTTATGAGGTTTCAACCGTTATTGATAACTTTTATTGATGTAATTTCCTTTAAAAAGACAAAGGAACTAATGGATAAGGGTTTCGAAATTTCTCCTTAGAGACTTTTTGCAAGTGAATTTTGTGTAATGCTCATGTTATCTTTGAAGATTAATAAATTTCATCAGAAGTTGATTCCAGTGTTGATGGGTTACATTATGTGTGCTTTCTTTTTCTTCTAACAGAAGCATGTGTGTAATAGCAACTGGTTTTTCTGTTAAAATAAGCATATTTTTATGTTTCCTTTATGGTTGCAGAGATACCTGCGAGTTTTATATGTACAAAAAAACTTAAATAACGCTCCACTACTTTGTCACCTCATTATCTGTCATATTCCATTTAAAATTCCAACTAGGGTTTTTATATTGGATTCTTTACATCTTAATATTTTAAATCATGTTTTTGTTATTTTCTTCTCACCACTATATAACCTTGTTAAAATTGTAAGAATTTGTATTTGGCCAACTATGAGGAGGGTTTCTTATCTCCAAAGCACAATTTTCATTCCATAGTATAAAGGCTATCACTAGGAAAGGGATATATAAAAAAAAATATTTTAATTAACTTTGAAATAGATGTCCTAGGCATTGGTTCCCCTTCATCCAGGAATTGTCCCTAGGGTAAAAACAGATGTCATGCCACATAGACTCAAGGGGGAGTCCACTTATAACCATCAAGGAAAAGAAAGAGTAATGGATCCACTAGTGGCCTGAAAGGAGACTGATGAAGACTAGGAATAAAGTGATTGTAGCAAGTTGATGAAAGTGTAGTGGAACCTGGCGGTGATCAAAATGGGTGTACCACTCACCGAACACAAGAATGTAACACAACATATGTAGTGCCACACTATTGGTGTCTCAAGAAATATGGGTTGACTTCTCTGTCGAGTGGCTAGGATGGATATGTGCTACTGGGCACATTGTGACTTTGATGATGCGTGGATGTAGGGTTTCGCTATGTATACTCCCTTTGGGGTACTTTTTGTATAGATATTGTGTGAGTGAGAGGCCTATGAGCTTGGTCTTGCAAGGCCAATTTTGGAACTATGCTTATTTTTATATATTATGATGTTGTATGCAAACTAATATATATATATATATACATATGAGTTTCAATATTTTTATTGTGGATGTGTTAATGATATTAATGGATCCAATGTGTTTAATTTACATTCATTTTTAGTTTTCTTGATTATATATGTGACAAATGCCCTTCCAACACATAGTTAGCCAACAAATCAGCGAATGTAATAGAACTCCTAGTGACATGTTGATAAATAATGTAATCAAATGAGGATTCAAGTATATGTACCTTAGATATCAATGAAATAAGACATGATGCTAGACATGATATACACAATTCAATTATGATGCCACGAGATCAAAGTCTAGATTGACCACCAACTAATTGGTGCCTAGAGATATTGCCTCAGTTAAAAGTTCAACAAAGGCATTGTATTCCATGATTTTGTTAGTTGTAATGCTGTTAACTTGTAGATTGGAATTAGAACGCAAGAAAATACCAAAGAAATAATATCAGAAATGAGACGAGATGAAAATATTTTATTATGAGAAACAAAAAAAATTGTTCACTTTTCTCTTCGAGGGGGAAACCTCTAACAGAGCAGAGCTTAATTACAAAATACTTCATGAAACTTCCCTTTCTTTTTGTACTATATATAGTTTCATGAGATCCAAAACCATAACTACTTGTGGTCGCTTGCATAATGTGGGTTAAACACTTTATTTATTATCTATGGCTCATTTATTCATCATCCTTAACTAAACTAACTAATTGTGGTCCCTTTTTTATAATGCAGGTCAACCACTTACAATAATCATTAATGTGCTTAATTGCTTACAGGATTTATTTAATAAACTAACTAATCATGACTCTTATGGGGCCCCTTGGGCCTATTACATTAATAAATGGGTTAGGGTCAAACCCTAACATGCCCTCCCACTTTAGAAGCAACCTTGTCCTCAAGGTTGGAGCTGTGGAAATTGCTCGAGAATAGTTGTCGATTCCCATGTCACATCTTATGGTAAGGTGTCTTCCCATTGAATGATGACTTCCTTGATAGTGTGGTTGAAAATATGCCTTTACCATGAATCCTATAGTAGTTCTGGTCGGAGCCAAAGAGAACCTTCCTTGTCCAATTCAGGCAGTATGGAATGAACCTTGCAATTGTGTCCCACAACTTTCTTGAGGAAAGAGACATGGAAAATTGGGTCAATTTTTGAAGTGGTTGGAAAGGCCAATTTGTAGGTGACTAAGCCAATACAATGAATCACTAGATAAGGCCCATAAAATTTTGGAGCTAATTTTTGGAAACCCTTTCTTTGAGAGTCGCCTACTTATAAGGTTGGAGTCGAAGAAACACTTGGTCACCCACTTAAAAAGAACTTTCGGAGCGATGTTGGTTAGCATGTTACTTCATATGATTTTGAGATTGATGAGTATTATCCTTCAGAAGAGCAAGAGTGGCTACATGGTTCTGAAGTTGTTGATCTAGTGCCTCCACTTTAGAAGACCCTGGAAGAAAAGAAGTTGGTGAAGGTGGGAGGTGGCCATACACCACATCTTATGGGTTTTATCTTGGTTTCTTCATGATAATTAGTATTATACCACCATTCTACTAAAGGTAACTACTGCACCCACTGATGTTGTTTTTCTGAAGAAAAGCACCTCGGTAGGTCTCCAAAAAATAAATTACTGCTTCAATGTGACCATCTGTTTGGAGGTGATTTATTTCCATTTGGAGTTGTGTGTTATGTAGCTTGAATAGCTCCTTCGAAAATTTGTGAGTGAAGGTGGGATCTCAATCAAACACACTAGAAATAGGCATACCATGTAGTTTGAAAAGTTTATCCATGAAGAATTGAGCCACCAATGTTGGAGTGAATGGGTATAGTAGGGTACACAAATGGGAATATTTGGAGAGGTAATCAACTACCACCATGATAATTGACTTATTGTTGGATTTAGGGAGACCTGTAATGAATTCTATGGAGACACCCATCCATATAAAAGTAGGTAGCAAAAATGGTTGTAAGGTTATTTGTGTCTTCATTGTTTCCCCTTTGTTGCATTGGCATAAATCACATTCAGCTATAAATGTAAGAATGTGATGTTTCATCCCAGCCCAAAAGAAGGAGCGCATGCATGAGCATAAGTTTTCTGAAAGCTAGAATGGCTTGCAATGGGTGAGGAGTAAAACTCCACTAAGATGTGGGGTTTGAGTGTGGAGTGATGGGAGAGAACCACATGATCCTTATATTAAAGAATATCTCCCTACCAAGTATGACCCACTATGGGATAAGGATCCGTTTGTAACCTTTTGATTATTTGGGAAAGAGATGAATGAGTAAACCATTCGTCACATGCCTCCTCAATTCAAGATGGTAAAGATAGGGATTATAGGGTTCTTTCCTCCTCAAATTTTCTAGACAAGGCATCGACCACAATGTTGACTCGACCCTTCTTATAGACTATCTCATAGTCATAACCCAACATTTTGGTAAGCCACCATACTTCAAATTATGATGGTTAGTTATAATATAGAAATGTCACCCGGGCAAGTATGGTTGTCAAGTGTCTATTTCATGTAGGATGGGCATCATCTCCTTCTCATAAGTATATTGAACCAAATTCTTGCCACTTAATTATTGGCTTGTGTGGCTTGTGAAGGCCAATAGTCAATATTCTTGTGTTATAATTGCTACGATGTTGGTTTCTGAGGCATCACATTCGACCACAAATGGTTTGGTGAAATATGGTAGGGCCAACATAGGGGTGGAGAACATGGCTTGTTTGAGAGTCAGGAAGGTCTGTTGAGTTTTTCCAGTCTATAGAAATGCATTTTTATTGAGAATATTTATTAAGGGTTTGGTGATGCATCCATATTTTTTGAAAAATTTGGGATAGTAGCTGGTGAGGCCCATAAATCCTTGCAAATTATTCAAGGTCCTGGGTTGTGGCTAATCTTGTATTTCCCAAGTCTTTTTTGGATCCACCCGAATGCCTTCACGACCCATAATGTGTCCCAATTACTCCACCTCTTCCATTCCAAAATAAAACTTGGAAAATTTAAAAAATAATTTATTATCCTTCAAAAGGTGCAATATCTTGTCAACATGTTGAAGATGTGTTTCCCATGTTTTACTGTAGATGAGTATATCATCAAAAAATACCAGGAAAAACTTTTTGAGATATGGCTTGAGAAGGTGATTCATGAGACTTTGAAAGGCTGATGGTGCATTACAGAGACAAAATGGCATAACCAAAAATTAATGGTGACCTTAATGGTTTCTAAAAGTTGTCTTGGGAATGTATGGTTCCTTCATTCTGATTTGGTGATAACCCAAATGAAGATCCAAATTGGTAAAGAATTGGGTGCCATGGAGTTCACCAAGGAGATCATCAACTACTGGGATGGGAAATTTATCCTTGATGGAGAGCTTGTTGAGGGCCCTAAAGTCACAACACATTCGCCACTCCCCATCTTTCTTCAAGACTATGACCACTGGGGATGAATATGGGTTGGTATTAGGATGGATAACGGCTACTTCTAGTATCTCCCAAATAATATTTTCAATCACATTATTTTGTGTGAATGGATACATGTAGGGGCGAACATTTGGTAGTTGGCTACCTGGAATCAAAGTGATGTTATGATCATGCTCACCTTGAGAGGGGCTAGCTTCTTGGTTTTTTCGAATACCTATAGGTGGTGACCCAAAACTAGTTTCAAATCCATAGGAATGGTGGTAGGGCTGGATTTAATGGCTTTGATTGCATTTAATTGTGAAACTACTCCATGGTGGCCCTTTTTTAAGAGCTTCTCCATTCAATGTCAGTCAATGATAGTAGGAGAGTCTTCCTGAAGGCCCCTAAGAGTATGAGTGTTTCCATTTTTCTTGAAGCTCAAATATAGCTCCTAGAAGTCCATGGTAATTGGGCCTAGTGTCCTACGCCATTATGCTCCAAGGAAGATGTCCAAACCCCCCATTTCAATGGAAAGCATGTGGGTTTTAAGGTGATAGTCCCCCCATCTGGAGGTTAATTTTCTCACAATGTCCTTTTCATTTCATGCCCCCCCCCCCCCGCACAATAAACTATGAGGTTTTGAAAATTTGATACTTCCCACACAAAACAAGAACTGCCTTAGCTACCCATTTGTGGAAAAATTATACATGCTGCCACTATCAATCAATACCACCACTAATCTATGCTTAATGAAGCCTCTGATTTTAAGTGTTTGTGGAGAAGAAATCTCAGCTAATGCATGGAGTGATATAATTGGTTCATTTGATGTTGTAGTAGTATTTTTTTACTTATTCAATGGCCATTGAAGTTTGAGTTCGGTACCAAAGACTTCAATCCGTATGATCCCCACAGAATTTGCAAGAACCACTATGCGAAGGTGTACTATCCATGGATCCATGGGACATTCCACTGGCACAAGGAGGATCCTTGGAGATATTATTACAATGAATCCAACCTCCACGAGCTAGTCAGTATAACCACAACTTGGAAGGCTGCTCTGTAGGAAGCAATAGCATAGGAAGCAACAAAAATAGCAGCAATAAGTAGCAATCTGGTGCAGGAAAAAGGTAAGGGGAATATTGTAGATAACCCAGAGGTTGAGCAAAGCTACAAGATGAGAGCAGACCCTATCATTGAGAAAGAAGCTTTGGTAATGAAGGAAAAGAGGCAGCAACAGATAAAGAGGGAGGAGCGAAGGAATAAAGAAAAGAAAAGGTTGGAGGAAGCAGAATGAACGTTGTAGGAAACAGAGAAGAAGTTGAAGGAAGAGCAGGAGCTAAGAAGGAGAAAAAGGGAAGAGAAGAATAAACAGGAGGAAGAAGAAAGGCAAGGCACGATGCTAGAGCAAACAATGCCCATACACATTGAGGAGTCAGAACATCCGACAATTGAAGAAGAAGGTGGGAAGATGCAGGATTGGGAGCTTGCTCAAAAAATTGAGCAACTAATTGAAGTGAAAAAAATGGAGTTGGGGGATGAGCCATAGAATGAAGACACCGACCTCATGTGAAGAGCACCTGAGGTCACCTCTCAGTCTCCTCCACCTCTAGTGTCAGAACCAGTCCCGAGCAAGTAAGGAGAGGTTTTTCTCCTCGACGATGATCTTGTTATGGATGTGTACAATCTCTCCTTCGATGAGTTGCAAAAAAAGATTGTACAAGCACAAAGAAAAAACTTTTCGGATGATCACGTGTCACCTGCATCCAAGAAGGAAAGGGTGATAGTGTCAGATGTCAAACAACATCCAACTTCCATTATTGATGCCACCTTGGCCTATGCAGGAGCCACAAGCTCTAATGTTAAGTTCCTGTTGGCCGAGAATGAACAAATGGAAAAGAACTTGTAGGCGGCTAGGAAAGAGGCAAAACAACTCAAAGAGCAGAGCGTAGTTTCCACAATGGTAGAAATGAGGAAAGCGATACTTGATGAAGTATCAACACTTGAGACTACCATGTGGAAGCTCTATGACAGATTCATCACCATGCATAAAGTAGTTGTCCATGTGCATGGCTTACAATAGTGGAGCAAAAATTTTGTTCAAACTCTTAGGGACATACATGCTGCCATCACCCATGTGCAAGAGTGGACAATGTGATACAAAGGGGCCCCGCTTCACTTGTCAAAGATGATGAAGCCTCAGGCAAAGCTGGAGAAAGAAAAGGTTCAGATTTTGATCCAGAACTATGAGTAGCGTGCCCCATTGATCACCAGCATACAAGCCTCAAATGCATGGTTGTACAAGAGTTTGGATGTCATGGTGAGAACGCATAGGATCCCTTTAATCAGTTCCCTCACCGAGGCTAAATGCAACAACCAAGTTTGGCTAGAGATCAACAGTTACATGGAGCAGCTAAGGTAAGAGGCCACCAGGGATGACTTGGAGCTCAGCACACATAACATGTAGAAATACATTGCTCATCCCATCATGGTCAACACCATATTGCACATGTTTCAGGATAAGTTGGATACAAGTTCCAAGACCATATACCCAAATGTTATGGAGACAAGAGTTCACTATCAGAAAGATACCATCAAGCACTTTGGGGACATCATCTCACAGTGTTAAGATTGTCATGAGTACGTCACCGAGAAGCATCAAGTGGAGGTTGCCAAGTTGGGCTTTCCCCAAACTTGAGAGTCATAGTGTTTTTTCTTGTTAGGCTATCTCTAGCCTATTTTGTCTCACATGGGTACATGTGGAAAATGTAATATTATTTGTAAATGTGTTGTAAGTGATATTTCAAGTGTCATTAGTGGAATATGAAAGGTCATCATATTATGTAATGAGTTATTTGTAAAGAAGTTGAAGAGTCATGAGGGTAGTCAAAGAGTCACAAAGAGGAATGTCAAGGATCACCCCACTCTTTGTTATAAATAGAACCTCATAATTCATAGAAACGGATTTTGGGAGCCAAGATTTTGGCTAGGCTTAGGCTTAGAAAATTTTTGGGAGTATTGTGACAAGCCTTGGCTTCTCCACAGCTTAGAGCGAGTATACTTCTTTGGAGGAGTAGGTTTTTTTTACTGTAATGTTCCACTATTGGGGTAGTGGATGTCAATGGTGTATGTATGGATGAAACTTTCACTTATAACAATAATAACAGAGCCAACATGCTTTCATGCATATGTTTTTATTGTAGTTGGACTATTCTGGTTGTTGTAGCAATGTATGTTGTTTAACTTATGCATTTTCTTATGAACTACTTTGTCTACAATTGTATGAATTTTGTTAAATGTGTATTGTTGGATTAACCTGTCATTTTAATTTGTGGACTATTCTGCATTTTAGCTTGTGATGTCATTTTGCTCGTGCGTTCCTTTCAAGTTGTGTACTATTATAGGCTTCAAAGGGGCACACTTCCTTTTCCCCTCTGTGTGTTAGAATCCCTATGCATCTCACTTGACTCGCTGCAAGGTCACACACTTGCTTCAATCCAAATTTATCATACTTATCTCTGCGCACTATCGTGGTCAAGGCATTACATTACCACCCACTACTAAAACTCCTACTCCAAATAGTCTGAGGTCTAGTTGGAACTTTTTACTGGGGAGATCCCCTGAATGTTGGCGGGTCCAGCACTGCCAATATTTCTGGTGCTAGAAGGAGGGCCAGATGACAAGCTAAGCCCTTGAAGATTGTTTTGAATTTCTGCACATCATTCATGACTTATGTCCTAATCAAAACCCCGACATGTTTTTCTTACGCTGTTAATTTTGATGTGTTGGTGGATGTTATAGAAGACTTGTAACATAGTTACTGATCAAACGAGAAAATTACCTAGTACCCATTTTTTTGAGGTAGCAAAAAATCACCCGATGTTGAAAAGTGGTGATTCATAATACATTTTTATTTTTATTTTAATTTAATTTAATTTAATTAATTTATTTTTTCAAAGCATATTTTTTGCACTTTAAATTTTCTTATGAACATTTTTTTTTAAATGTTAGTGATTTTCATGTTGATTTTGAAAAGTGTTGATGCATCATCAACCCTTTTTTTTCTGGAGCATATTTTTAACACTTTAATTTTTTTTATGTATCAAGTATGAACATTTTTTTAAATGCTAGTGATTTTTTTTTTTTAATGTTTGTGATTTTCATGTGAATTTTGAAAATCATCATTTTTTTAAGGCATATTTTTTACACTTAATTTTTTTTTATGTCCTAAGTATGCATATTTTTTTTAAATGTTGATTATTTAACAATTGTTCAAGTTATCTTATTCTTGTACTTGTTTTTCATTCTACGATGTTTTTTTTTAAGGATTTCCAAATATGTGTTTTTTGTTTTTTTTTTGTTGTTTGCAATTTTTGTTTATAACGAAATTTTTAATTATTTTTCACAAAATTTAAAAAAAAATAATGACATTAATAGTTTGAGGTTAAATTTTTTTATAAATTTATACATAGTTAATTAATACTTTAATACACAAAAAATAATGGTTACTAAAATATATTAATTTAAATATATATATATATATATATATATATATATAACAATAAAAACTAAAAAAAAATAAATTCAAACAAAAATATCAGGAAAAAAAACAAAAAATGATGAACTGCACTTGTTGGTTTTAAACGGCCAAAAATTTCTCTTATGTGATTTCTACCAAGAGACTTTGCTTAATTCATTATGGATCACAGAAGCTTGAATACAGAATATATATATATATATATATATATATATATATATATATAATTTAGGAAAAATTTAAAAATTTAATTAAATAAATAAATAAATAAAAGTGAATTAGATAATTAAAAAATATGTTAAGAAAACATATTAAAAAAAACAATAAAAAAATAAAATATTAAAAAATAAACGAGTTAAAAATAAAAATTTAAAATTAAATTAAAAAAAAAAAATATTAAAAAAAAAAATTAAAAACATTGTAAAAAAATATAACATATAAACTTAATAAAGAAATAAAACAATTTAAAAATATATTAAAAATAAAAATTAATTTTTTTTAGAGTACAAATATTTAAATTAAATTAAATTTAAAAAAAAATAAAAAAAAAATTAAATAAATGAAATCCAATAGAAATTTTTTTAATAAATTAATTAAACTTTTATTATTATTTTTTTTTTAACAAGGTCGGGTACTTATGTATTATAAAACCAGCATTACAGAGTTCTTAGTACATACGGGAGATGTATCTGAAAGCTGAGGATCAAAAGCGGGTTCGCAGACCCATATTCCTCGTTGCTTCTTTTGATTAAACAGAAAGCAAAACAAAGACGGCTATATTGCCTTACGAAGGAACCACCTATCCAGCTAAATTTACAATGCATTCCTTAAGGGAAATGTTGAGTGACTGAATCATCAGGATTCTTGACACTTGCCTTGGTTGAAGCTTCCGCCTGGTAACTCTGGGCAAGGGAGCGGATGTGCTCCATGGCCGCCTCCAAGTGGCTGCATCTCTCTTTCAATGATTCAATTTCAGTCTTCCTTTTGTCCAATTTTTTGCGCTTTGAGTTCCTGTCTGCATGATAATCATCTTGCAGCTCTTTCAGCTGCTTGGTCAGGCTGTTGATCATGAGCGTGTGGGTCTTGCACATGGTGCAGTCCCTGTTGTTGAAAATGTTGTCCAAAAGGTTGCCGGGTTGAGCCTGATCAGCTGATGGACTCTGCTGTTCTGCCATTCTATCAAACAGAAAATCGAAGCTTGAGGGCTGGGAAGACCCGTGAGGAGCTATGAGCGGGCCTATAGAGGGAGGGGAGGAGATGACACTGAGATGCTGGCTCAAAAGAGAGAGGAGCGACAGGCTCAGAGGCCTGAGAGTGAGCTTCGGGGGTATACCTGAGACACTACTGCAATCCAGGAACAAAAGAGTCAGCGAATATAAACCAACAGAGTATAAAACTGTAGTTACCAAGAGCACGCTGCGAAGCTTTGCTTCCCGATGAGAGATGAGGCCTTCAGCGGGTTGCCTTCTGTTACTGGAGTCGCAATGGGGGTGCGGTGCCTTGCCCAGAACTGTGCGATTACTTGAGACCCGACTGCAATATATAAGACCATGGAGGATCCGCATATGCCTGGGACGATTCTGAAAGGGTCTGTTCTTGGGAGAGAAGAGGTCTGTTGATTTGATTTGGCTGCTGGCAAGGAGCGTGCGGAGGGGATAGACACGATCCCATACCCTGAGAATGGCTGCGCTGGTCATATAATGAATCCCAAAGAGATATAATTCCATGATGATGGTCAGGTCATGAGGGCGATTAGATTTCCGATGGTACCAGGTAGAGCAGAAAGGAGATTTGGGGAAGGGCCAGATACGGAGGAGAATATACCTGTGGTGACTGGGTTTCTTGGGAGAGGCGATGTGGGAGGCCCGCTTAGGGGATGTCTTTCTCATAAACTGTGTCATTCTCCTTAACTTGGCCTGTTTGCCTTCTTGTAGCCTTGTTCGCTTGTTCATCTGCTTCCACGTTGTTTGCTCTGAGGATGTGCTTGAAGGTGGCACTGCCAAGAGACCTGATATTTTCCATTATCCTTCCTTTGATATTGTTTAATGCTGCTTGTTTGAAGTCTTTCCCTGAGGTCACTGCTGCTATGATGATAGCAGAGTCGCCGAGAATTAATAGGTTTCTTAGGCCAAGTTTCCTGGCAATGGAGGTCCCCAGAAGTAGGCTGTATGCCTCTGCCTTATTGTTTGTCATGGTGCCCATACCCCATTCAAAAGTAACTATGTTTCTCCCTTGACAGTCCTTGATAACTCCACCTGCTCCCGCTTGGCCCGGGTTGTTCTTTGATGCCCCATCAAAGTGGAGGGTAGGTCGGTTTTGATTTTGAATCCAGTTTTTAACTTCTTCCTTAGTCCCTCTTAGTTTCCAGTCCGTGTTCCTCCTCCCTGTGTTTTCTTTCTTCTGAGTTCTCCCTTCATATTTGAATTTGCTGATCCACTCTTTAACTCTTGCATCAGTCAGATCCGGGTCTGCCTGGTTAATGCCGTTTGCCTCAATGGTCTCAGTGATGAGTGCCATCGTTTTGGCTAGAACGCTGGAGATACTTGGCTTTTTGCTCTTGAATATACACTTATTTCTGGCAATCCATATCTGCCAGCAGAGATTGGCTGGGATGCTGTTCCATATCCTTTTGACTAGACCCTTACATTTGCCGGATTGAGGGAAGCTATTTCCCCAGTGTTTCTGTAGGAGAGTGATCTGGTTGGGAAGGTCGCTGATGCTTAGGGGGCTAGTGATGAGATTCCAGCAAGCTCTTGCAAAGGAGCAGTCCATGAAGAGGTGGTTAATGCTTTCCTCTGCTTCCTTACACATGCAGCAAATTGATGGGCCTTGAATGCCCTTCTTCCTGAGATTTTCAGCAGTAAGGATTTTACCATGCAGAAGGGTCCAATTAAAAAGCTTTACCTTTGGCAGACACTCAGTTCTCCATATTGCTTTCTGAAGTGGCCAATTGTTAATTGCTGAGGCGTTTTGCAAAACTTTGTAGCCCTCTTTGACCGTGTAATTACCCCCATTAGGGTCCCAAACAAATTTGTCTTCCTCCATTCTGTTTGTGGGGGCAGAGCCTATTAGCGAAGTCTTGAGCTCAACCCAGAGGTTCTTAAGGTCATCAGGGAGGGGGAGAGGTCTCCAACCTGTCCAGCAATTCTGATCCCAAAGGGAGATATCATAAAGAGTTTTGATCTTTGCCTCTGCCATCCACCTTTGCAGTGGCCTGTAGTTAATGAGCGTTACCCTTTCCTCCGTGCCCATTATCCTGTCCTCCCATATGTTGATATCCTTGCCATTACCCGGAGCTCTTGATATGCAAGATTTGAATTGAGGAAGAGTCTTTTTGATCAGCTTCCAAACAGGAGTACACTGTCTTTCAATGATGTTTCCTGAGAGGATGTTGCTTTTGGTCCCATTTAAGTACTTCCTCTTGATGACCTCTGTCCACCAGGTCCCTTTCTCATTGAGAATTCTCCATACCAATTTATAGCCCATAGCCATGTTTGCTAGTCTTGGTATTCTGATTCCGAGCCCTCCTTTTTCTAGGGGAAGAGTGACCTTGTCCCACTTCACCAAGCTGAACTTTTTTGTGTCTTGCTTTCCTCCTTGCCACAGGAAACTTCTGATAATCAGCTCCATGTGCTTGTGGATGCCTGCCGGGGCGAGAGTGGTAGCAAATTGATAGATTGGGAGGGCTGATAGAATGGCCTTTATGAGAATGGTTCTACCTGCCAAGTTAAGCCAATACACTCCCCAACTCTGAAGTTTCCCTCTCAATTTCTCGATTAGTTTCGCCCAGATCTCAGATTTGATTGTTTCCTTGGCTAAGGGAAGCCCTAAGTACATGAAATGGGACCAATTCCCTTGGGCAGGGATTTCCATGATTATGGAGATTCTCTGAGTTATGTTTCTTGGGACGTTCCAAGTGTATATCATACACTTATTGTTGTTTAGTTTGCCTCCAGAAGCTTGAAGGAAGAGTTCCAGAATTTTTTTGAACCTTCGGGCCATAATGCTGGAGGCTCCCCCTATTAGCAGAGTATCATCTGCGAAAAGGGAGTGATTGATTCCCTTAGATCCTCGGACTATATCCACCCCTGTTATTTCTTTTGATTTGCGCTTGTTCTCCAAATGTAAGCTGAGGGTTTCAGCCATAATGATGTAAAGAAAGGGTGACAACGGGCATCCCTGCCTCAATCCTCTTGAACTCTTGAAGGCAGTGCAGGGCCTTCCGTTGATGAGGGGAGCTGTCCAGATGTGGGAGATGCATTCCATGACCCTGCTAATAAAGAACTCTGAGATGCCAAATTTCATTAGGACTGCCTGAAGGAATGCATGGTTTACCCGGTCAAAGGCGTTCGCCATGTCCAGCTTGATGATCATACCCCTCTCCTTTCTGGATAAACTGCTGTGAATTGCCTCCTGGATGAGAATGACATTGTCCGTTATATGTCGCCTAGGAACAAAACCTCCTTGGTTCTCGGATATGAGGGAGGGAAGGATTTTTTTTAGCCTGTGCGCCAAGATCTTGGTGATGATTTTGTAGGAAACGTTACACAGTGAAATAGGGCGGAATCTGTCAAAAGATTGAGGATTTGGGTCTTTGGGGATAAGAGCTAAATGAGAGGACTTAATGCTGCTCCCCAGTTTGCATTTTGTAAAGAAATTTTTTGCCATTCTAATATAATCTTTCTTAATAACTTCCCAATGGGTTCTGTAAAAGGCCACTGTAAATCCATCAGGGCCTGGAGCCTTATCCATTGGCATGCTGTGGATAGACCTTTCTATCTCCTCCTTCGTGATCTCCTTTTCTAATTCTGCGTTTTGTTCTTCTGTGATTTTATTCTCTATTATATTTAGGAAATCCGGATTTTCCATGTAATGGGGGTCAGCAGATAGAAGATTTTGAAAATGTCGAGTCGCTGCTTCCTTGATCTCCCATTGCTCTGTTAGAACTCTGCCCTCCACTGCTATTTTCCCAATATTGTTCCCTGCTCTCCTCAATTTGATACTGTTATGAAAGAAGGAGGTGTTCTTGTCGCCTGATTTGAGCCAGAGGCACCTCGATTTTTGCCTTTGCTCTTCCTCTTCCGCTCGATTCTGTTTGTACAGCTCCATGTACAAATCATTTTCTTTCCTTAAGTCTTCTTCTGTGTCTTGGCCCTTCTCTTTTTCTTGATTCCACTCCGCTAGTTTCATTTGGAGGTCGATTTTCCTTTTCCCTTCCTCTGTTGCGAAATTTCTCGCCCATTGCTTGATGGCTGTCCTGAGAATTTTGATCTTTGTTTCCCATATGTAGTGCGGGGAGCCCATGATTTCTGTTGCCCATTTCTCCTTTACCAGGTTCCTGAAGTCTTCACTGTTTTCCCATGCTCTATTATACTTAAAGGGTATCGGTCCCATATTTTCCCCTTTAACCAGATGCAGTGCCACTGGTTTATGGTCTGATATATAGCCTTGTATAATTGTGCTTTGGATCCTTGAAAAGTTGGCCACGATTCTTTCTTGAACCAATATACGGTCCAGCCTCTCTTTGATGTTGTTTTTACCAGTTCTCTTGTTTGACCATGTGAAACGCCCGTTCTGAGGAGGGATATCAACAAGACTGTGAGTTTGGATGATTTTTTCTAATGCATCCCTTGAGGGATCTGCAAAAAAATTTCCCCCCATCTTCTCTTCCGCATTTCTTATTAAATTCAGGTCTCCTCCCAGGAAGATATTTCTGTCCTGGGCATTCATTAAATCTGTGGTGATTGACTCCCAACAAGAGGCTTTTTCTCTGTAATGGGGGGGGGCGTAGACATTATATATTGTGTATTCTTCAGTCTTGGATATGTTTTGCATATCTGTTCTTAGCCACCATTTGTTCTGCCTGCTGTCTTTTAGTTTCCATTTACTTTTGTCCCAAATTGTTCCTATTCCACCTGAGGCACCTACTGCACTCAATCCTATTCCTTCATAACTTCTGCTTCTCTTCACATTGCTTTGAAAATCCTGATCAGTGATTTTGGTCTCCTGAAGTAGTAGAAAGTCTGGAATTAAACTTTTATTATTAAAAAAATTAAAAAATTATATTAAATAAGGTTATATTTTATAAAAATTATTTAAAATTTTATATTTTAAAATTTTAAAAAATTATAATTTAAAAATTGAAAAGTTAATTTTTTTTATTAAAATTTTTGAAAAATATTGCCCCTGGCCCTCGCCTTGGCCAGCTCAACCGGCCCTGGGCGACCCTCAAGGCCCGCGCCTCGACGAGGGTCGATTCTCGGAATAAGAGCTTGGTCAAGTGGAGGTCGGGGCCAATTTTTTTTTTTTTTTTTTTTTAATAAATAAAAAATTAAACTTTTAAAATTTAAAATTATACAATTTTAAATAAGTTTTTTTTTTTTTTTTTTCAATAATAAAATTGTAATTAATCTATTTAATTTTTTTTAATGTATTTCATTTATATAAGTTTTTAGTTTAGTTTTGTTTTGTTTTTTTTAAATTTATATTTGAAATCTTTTTAAAAAGTCTATTAATTTTATTTATTATATTTTTTAATTCTTTTTTTTTTTTTCTTTATGATAATGATGATGATGATGGTTAACGTCTACTGAGGCCAAACTTTGGTTTATCGGACCTAAAGAAACAAATTATTTAGTTTGATTTAAGATTTTATTTCTATGCTCAAAAAGCTTGGAGAGAAGCCTCCCAAGCTCACTATAATTTTGACATCGTAAAGGGCTAGGAAGGTCAGTATTGCGACAAAGATTATGAAACTGAGATCTAATGTGGTTGTACGTGGGGCACTCTAAGAGGAAGTGGTTTTCATCCTCAATGTTCCTATTATCACAGAGATGACAGATTCTTTCCATCCATGGTGTTTTAGGAACTGCCCAACGACCTGTTTCACTATGGAGCTCATGAGAGTACGTTTAATTTTTTTTTTTTTTTTTTTTTCAATATATTTTTTAATTTTTATTTATTTATTTAAAAAATAAAATAGTTTTTAGTTTGTATTTAATTTTTTTTAATTATCTAATTCACTTTATTTATTGTTTTTTTAATTAAAGTTATATATATATATATATATATATATATATATATATATAGGTTTTTTAAGGGTTTTTTTTGTTTTTATTAGTTTTTATCTTTTTGAATTAATTTTTAATATTTCTTTAAATAATTTTTAATTATAAAATTTTATTTTTATTTTTTAATAATTTTTATTTAAAATTAAAATTTATTTTTTATTTATTTTTTTAAGATGGTTTTTTTTTGTTTTTTAACATTATTTTTAAATTTTTATTTATTTATTTTTAAATTTATGATTTAAATATTTATTTTTATTTTTTATTTTTAAATTGTTTTTAGTTTGTATTAATTTTTTTTGTTTATTTTTTTATTATCTAATTCACTTTTATTTATTTGTTTTTCTTAGTATTAAACTTTTAAAGTTTTTCCTAAATTTTTTTTTTTTTTATTGTTTTTTTTTTTTTTAATTTTGTTTTTAATTTTTATCTTTTTGAGTTAATTTTGTTTTTTTTTTAATAGAATTTTTATGCGCTCTTTGTCTATATATATATTAAGTGGTTCAAAGCATGAACTGTAAAAACTACTTTATTGAAAGATATTTTATATTTTTTGTATTTGTTTTATTTATTAGTTGTTATTATTTAAAAAATTTTGTTTTTCTTTTATTTTTTTTCAATCTTTTAATTTTTTTCTTTGTTTTGTATTTTGTATTTTTATTTATTTATCTACCTACTTATTATTTTGTTTTTTTGTAAGGTTCGTGTCGATCATCAACTAGCAACCCGACTTCATCATGTGTCAATTTCATTGTTGATTTTAAAGTTATCGTTATAATGGACAAGTCTACCCCACAACGTATCAATTTCACGGGTGATTTTTAAGATTTCATTGCAATAGGTCGAGTTCACCTACACCAAATGTCAATTTGTCAAGTCGTCTTAGGCTAAGATTTTAAAATAGTTATATTTTTAGCATTTAAAAAAGAAATTACCCTTGGTATAATAAATCTTTTATTCAAGTGTTCATTTTTAAAGATTTTTTAGCCATATAATTTTTCAATAATGCCATGGTTGAAATATATTGAAAACTTAAGGTTTTTTTGCAGTCGTGACATTTGGCTTTAATTCCATGGTTGAAGAATTGTCAAAATTTTAAGGTTTTCTAAGTCATGATATTTTATCTTTAAGTTATGGTTGAAAACAATTATAATTATTTTATCTTTAACATCATGACTGAAAATTGTTTGAATTTTAAGGCTTTTCAGAGACATGATATTTTATCTTTAATGCCATGCTTGAAAATTGTTGCAATTTTAAGGTTTTTCGAAATCTTGATATTTTATCTTTAACATCATTGCTAAAAAGTGTTGAAAATTTACTCCGAAAAAAAGAAGCGTTATTCCAACATCAACACTTTTCGATTTCAAGGTGTTTTTTGCACCAAACAAAATGGATTTTATTGTTTTTTACTTTTATTTTTAAAAAATATTGAAATTTTATCCCAAAAAAAAGTGGTGATGCAGAATCAACACTTTTTATTTTCACCTGTGGCTGTTCTTCTATCCTTTTCTCAAGCTTTTGGGTCTCTTGTAGTTTTGATAGCGTCTCCTGTAGAACTGTCTGAGCCTCTTGTAGGACTGTTTTTGGGTCCTGTAGTACTGCCTTTTCCTTCCATGTGGAAGATCTAGGAGTCCCCCTTTCATATGTTATAGGTGTCTTGGAGGGAGATTCTTTCCCCTTGGTAGAGGGTGAATCTTCAATGGTAATTGGCACTTTTGAAAAGGGTTGAGGTTTGCCTGTTTTAATTCTTGTGCTCTTCCTAGCCCTGAAATACATGGAGGTTTGTCTTTTCCCCTTTTACTTTGGTTTGATTGGTGTACTGAGGGAAGTGAGGGCAGCTACTGCCTCCCTTTCCAAATTCTCTGGGGACTCTTCTTCCTTCTTTGCCTCTTTTTCTCCTTCTTTTGTCTCTTTTTCTGTCTCTTCTTGCTTTGTTTCTTCAGCTCTCTTCTCCTTTATTTCAATTCCTTCCTCCTTCCTTTCTTGTTCTACTATGTCACCCCTGGCTCCACCTTCTCCCCCTTGTTGTTCTTCCTCCTCATTGCCAGTAGGGCTGACATCATAGGTTAAGGCCTTTATGTCAACCTCAACGTTCATGTTTCGGAAAACTTCCCATGTTATAGAGAGTGTAAAGGTATGGAGGGCTTCCTCTACTAGGATTTTGATTAAGACATGGTGAGCTAGCTGCTTTGAATTTCCTTCTTGTACCTTGGTGCTGGAGTCAATGAGGGACTGTAGGAGGAAGTAAGGGATATTGAGCTTCTGAGGTGCTGGAGTGTCCATGTCATACCTTAATTCTTGGAGGATTCTAAAGTGATAACCATAAACAATGTTGTACCTCCCCTCATAGGAAATGTATTTGATTATTTGATAGCTAACCTCATCCCAGGGATATGGTATGCTAGCCCTTCTAATGCCATTTTTATCTTCAACAGGGGTTTCATTATTTTGGAAAAAGTTCTTCTTGGCAGCCTGGCCAATTGGTTTCTCATCTTTACTCCAAGGTAGCCCAAGAGGAAGGGTAGTGACCCTACTGATAAATTCAGGGGTTATCTCCATGGAAAGACCTCTAATGGTGACAGTGGCATGAGTTCTTGTGTGAGGGACCAGAGAGAGAGCAAACTCTTGGGCAATTTCCTCATCAAACCCTTGAAATTTCTCAAAGAAATTCATCCAGTTTGCCCTTGTGAAGATGTCCACCACTTGAGGATGTGCATGGAGCCTAGTGGAGTTAGTGGGCTCCTTCCTCATAAACCCTCCTGTCATATTGTCTATACTCTTTTGGAAAACCAAATATGGAGGTGGAGACAAAGAATTTTGAGAAAAACAGAGAAACAGAGGAGACTGTGTTTTTTTTTTAAAATAAGCAGAATTTTTTTTTATGTATTTTTTTCTCTCCTAAAGACTTATTTCCTCCTCAAATTGAGACCACTTCTTTCATATATTGATATTCAACAGGGGGCATGCATGAACCCTACCTCTTCAGATTGAAAATCGTGCTAAAAATCGTGTTTTCTCCCTTCAAAATGACTCACTGCCCCTCCTGTAGAAGCCTGTTGTCCCTCCTGTAGATTTCCTGTAGGTGCTCCTGTAGAAAACACCGAGAGCAAGAATATGGGAGAGATCAATGGAGGACGGTGGTTATGAGGCTGTGGGGGCACAAGGAGATTGTTGTAGCTGAGTTACGAGGAGAGAATGAAGGAAAAGGTGGTGAGAATGCTTGGGGAGGAGTACTTATTACCCTTTATAGATATTTTCGGTGATGAGTGTTGAGCTGGCAAGGTATATGTTGGCCATATTCAGATCGTTGGTCCCCACCTGCTTGGTCATCATGGCCCCTCCTCATAATCATCCCTCATTATTGCATCAAAGTTCACACTTCCTCCACTACCTGTCCTTGGCATCTTGTGTTGGAGTTGACTGTGCGCACGTGTGGGTGACATCTCGGATGAGTGGAGTCAACTAGATGAAGGTGGCCAAGTTAACTGGCCACCTTTCCCTCGTTCAACCTCAACCATCTTGTTGCTTTTGCATGACTTCTAATTACACAAATGCAAATAGAGGAGTGACTTAGTTACTTACCTGTGATCCGAGTGTATTTGCTGTGAGGTGCTGTGGCTTTCTCTGCTGCATGCCTTTATTTCCCTTTTTGCATGTTGTCTTTGCTTGCTGATGTGTGGTTGTGTGCTTGTACAGGTCTTTCTCGGGCTGGATATGAGCTTTAGGTACCTTTTCAACCTTCATGTTTGCCTCTCTTGCTGTAGGTGTTAGATTTATATGGGATCAATTGCTACAGGAATTCCTACAGGAGCTCTTGTAGCTGCTTCTCCCCTTGAAACTTCATCTTCTTCCTGTGCTTTGAGCTCGAGGATGATGCCAGAGGTGTAGATAAATATGGAGAGGTAGTAGGTAGGCTTTAGGGGAGGTTGATGGTGCTTTTCCTCTCATTTTTTTTCTTTTTTTAACTGAAAAACTGTTTTTCTGTGTTTTTCTTGGACAGGAAGAAAAATAATGCTTGGGGTGTGATGCAGGTTTGGAAATGATGGCAAGGAGGTTTGAAGATTATAGGAGGGATTATAGGCTCTTCATGAAGCTTCTTTGTCCCTCAAATTGCCTTCTATAGCCACTTTTGGCTCTTTGTAATTCCTACAGGAGCCTCCTGTAGAAAACACAGTTTTTGAAAAAGAGGTACAATGGGGTGAAAGAAATGCCAAAAATGATAGAGGAAGGTGTGGAGAAGATGAGATGGGTGCTGGTATGAATGTCAGGGTCCCCTTGGCACCTTCTTCTGCTCCCTATAGTCCTCCTGCAAACCTGCAATGCAACAAAAAAAATCATTTTCTTTCTCCTTTTTCTTTTTCTCTCTCTCTCTCTTTTTTTTTTTTGAAAACAACTAGGGCACCTCAGAGAGGTTTTCACCCTAATTTCTTGCCCTGAGTGCCTCCAAGGGAGGTTTTCACCTAGGGATCTTATTCTTTTTTCCTCTTTTTTTCTGACATCACTGGGCCGCCTCAGAAGAGGTTTTCAACCCAATGATGGGATTCAAGCGCCTCATGGAGGTTTTCACTTGAGTCTTTATTTTTCTTTTTTTTCTTTTCTTCAATGAGTGGGTGAAGTGGAAGCTAAGACATGCTCCACTACTTCTACTCCTCAAACTGAAATCCTTGTCCTCTAAAAAATGCACTGGACTTCTTAAGTGGTGTTGCATTCTCTTTGTTACCTGTGGCCTTAGGTCTGTTTTATTCAAATCTTCGATGAACTCTCACTTGGAGAGGGGTTTCTTGTAGACCTTCAACCGATGTCCATTGACAAGCATGGGGATGGCTTCATCATCAATGGTTCTGATCAGAATTGACCCATTGTCATTGTGTCTCTCCACAGTGTAGGGTCCCAACCATCTTGTCTTCAACTTGCCTTTGAAATCCTTATATCTTGAATCATAGAGTAGTGCCCAATCTCCCTCTTGGAATTGCTTCTCCTTGATATTTTTGTCATGCCATATCTTTCTCTGAATCTGAACTACCTCTGAATGGAGAAGGGTTTGCAATCTGTATTCATCCAATCCATTGAGCTGAAGTAATCTCTCCTTCTATGCATGGTTGAGGTCTAGGTCTAGCTGAGCTGCCATCCTTAGTGTATTAAACTCAAATTCTATTGACAGCAAAGCCTTCTTTCCATAGACCAGTTCATAGGGTGTGAACCCGGTGGTGGTCTTCCATGTGGTGTTGTAGACCCAAGTGGCCTCAACTAATATGTCCGCCCAGTCTTTTCTGCTACTGCTGACTACCTTGGTTAGGATCCCTTCCAATGCTTTGTTAGTGACCTCCACTTGCCCATTGGCTTGTGGATGGTAAGGGGTGGAAGTCCTATGCTTGATCTTATGATGTGTGAGCAGGTCTTCAATCAGGTTGGAAGTGAACTGACTGCCTTGATCTGTGACCAACTCTCTCGGATACCCGAACTTGTAGAATATGTTTTCTCTAAAAAAAACAGATAATTTTTCCTCTGTCGCTGCTTTGATTTCTTTTGTCTCTACCCACTTTGTCAAGTAGTTGGTGCACACAATGATGTATTGTTTCTGCTTTGAAGGAGGGTTGATAGGCCCCACAAAGTCCATGCCCCACTTCTCAAATGGCTCAAAGGTCACTTGAGGTTGCATGGGCATCTCATCCTTTGGAGTAGGTTTCCCCATCCTCTGACACCAATTACACTGGCTTGTATCTCCTCACATCCTGATGAAGAGTGGGCCAGTAGTAGCCTACTTGTAGTATTTTGAAGATAGTTCTTTTTGCTGCAAAATGACCTCCACAAGGCCTATCATGACAGGTCAGGAGGATGTCAAAGACTTCCTCCTCCCTGACACATATTCTCAAGATCTGATCTGGGCCATGTTTGGAGAGATTTCCCCCAATCTAGGTGAAAGGGGTGCTTTTCCTTACTATCTTGCTCTTCTCTTTTGAGGATAGGTGTGGTGGGAACTGTACTGAAACCAAGTAGTTTGCTATATTAGCAAACCATGGAGAGAGTATTGATATAGCAAACAGATGTTCATCTGGAATTTGATCATCCACCATTCCTTCTTCACCTGTAGGAAAATTTACTCTAGACAAAAAGTCAGCAACAACATTTTCTTTACCAGGCTTATCAATAATGGTCAGATCAAACTGCTACAGTAAAAGAAACCATCTAATAATGTGAGCATTTACATCTGGTTTGTTCATTAAATATCTAATTGCAGCATGATCAATGTGCACAAAGGTTTGATAGCCTGTGATATAATGTCTGAATTTGTTTAAGGAATGCACAATAGCTAGGAGTTCCTTCTCGGTCACTGTATAGTTTAACTCTGCCTTTGACAATTTTTTGCTTATAAAGTATATGGCATAAGGTAAATTTTCATCAATTTTTCCTAAGGCTGCTCCTATTGCTTTGTTCGAGGCATCTGTGTGAATGTGGAAAGGTAGGGCCCAGTTTGGGCCTCTGAGAATTGGGGCAGTCACTAACTTGCTCTTTAAGGTATCTAGGGCTTCTTGACAGTTTTCTGACCATATGAACTCAACATCTTTGCCTAAGAGGCCAAACAAAGGAGAGGCTAGCTTGCTGAAATCTTTAATGAATCTCCTGTAATATCCAGCTAAGCCTAGGAAACTTCTGACATCTCTCACCTTTTGAGGAGGTGGGACCCTTTGGATGATGGCAATTTTGTTGGGGTCCACCTGTAGTCCTTGCTGAGATATTGCATGACCTAACATGGTCCCTTTAGTCATCAAAAATTCACATTTTTCCGGACTGAGGGATAGGTTCATCTCAATACACTTGTCTAGAACTTTTCCTAGGTTAGATAAAGCTTCCTGAAAGTCAGAACCATAAGGAGTAAAATCATCCATGTATATTTCTACTGCATCATGAACTAGTTCAGAAAATATACTCAATACCACTCTTTGGAAAGTGCTGGAGCATTACACATACCAAAAGGAAGGACCTGGTATGCAAAAGTACCCCAAGGACAAGTGGAAGTGGTCTTATCTTGGTCTTCTGGGCTGATTTGTATATGATTTTACCCGCTAAACCCATCTAGGAAGGAGAAAAACTTCTTCCCTACCAGACCGTCTAACACTTGATCTATGAAAGGCAAAGTAAAATGGTCCTTTTTAATGGCTTTGTTCAATTCCCAATAGTTGACACAGATTCTCCACTTACCATTTTTCTTTGGCACTAGCACCAAAGGAGAGACCCATTCACTGTCAGAGATGGGACAGACGAATCCTGCATCAAGCAATTTCTGCAGTTCTTCCTTAACAATATCTTTAAGTGCTGGATTCATCCTCCTTTGAGGTTGCCTGGCTAGTTTGCAATCTTCCTTGATGTATATATGATGAGTACATACTGAAGGGTGAACTCCCTTCATCTCCTTATAACTCCAGGCGAAGGCATCTAGATGTTTTCTCAGTAAGCTGCATGGTTCCTTCTCCTGGGAAGTGGATAAGGATGGATTGATTTTCAATGTTCTTTCTTGGCCGAAATCTATATTCTTAACATGGAGGGAAGTGGAGTCGACCGCACAGAGATCAATTGAGGGGTTGTTTTGGGTTTCTCTTACTATGTCTTCTAATGGTGATACACTGGGAGGTGGATTTTGAATCAAATTTTCAATCATATCATCCTCATCTTGTTGTTTTCCCCCCATGGCGATTTCTAATGCATAAAGTGATGTAGAATAAACTTCATCCTCATCTTCCTCCTTCAATCAAAGAGGTAGATCATGTTCTAGCAAGGGTTGGGCAGGAGGATATAGGACTAACTGCTTGGACACGTGCCCATTCTTTATGGTCATGTTCCCAACTCGACAACTGATGTAGGCATCGGCTGTAGCCAACCAGGGTCTTCCCAGAATGAGAGGATACCCAGTGAGCTTTGTTTTTGGTTGGAGAACTAAGAAATCAGCAGGGTACTCCCAGGAATCAATGGAGGCCATCACATCTTCCACAATCCCCTCAGGGGTCACTGTGGAGCGATCTGCTAGCTGTAACACTGTCGTGGTCTTCCTCAAGGAGCCCTGGAGGTTAAGTTTGAGCTTTGTGTCCTTTATCATCACATTAATGGCAGCTCCCAGATCAATCAAGGTATGCGGGATCATTGTGCCATTGATGTGAACATCAACTATTGGGCTTCCAGGGTCCAGATACTTTGGACAGATTACCTGCCCCAACATCAGGTCGGACAGTTGTCCTATGACATTGATGGTTGGGGAATCTCTCCTGCGCCTTCATGGATGCCTAAAGCACTTCTCTTTGATCAACCTATTGTAGATAGACACATCTTTTATAGCTTGGAGAAGTGGTATATTTACACATAAATGTTTCAATTATCCCAGGAGTTCAGTCTCTTTTGGGGTAGGCTGGACTGTCACAGATAGTCTCTCAGGAAAGAGTCGATTTGCTTTAGATTCGCTTTCCTCTTTATCTTCCTCAACCTACCTGGGTGGAGGCTGGCTATCTGGGAGGACTTTCCTAGATCTCAAGTTAATTTCTTGAATCTCCACAGCATAAGTTGGGCATGATATTGAGATGTGAAGGACCAAGGAGGAGGCGTGGACCAGGAAGGATGAGCAGGAGGGCCCCAAGAAGGTATGGAGGTGACTTGGTTGGGGTTGTAGTATGCCTGAGATGTCCCTTGCATCCCCTGCTGGTATGGTCTAGGTCCATGCGGCCTTCTTTGGTTTATGTAATAGAGTTGTTCAGTGACTCCCTCAGCCCCTTGATATACAGCTTTAAGTCCAGGCAAGGAAGGGCACTTATCTGTAGAATGATTTTCTTCACAGACTAAACAAACCTCTATAGAGTTCAATGGGCATTCATTCCTAGGATGCCTCCTGGTGCATCTAGGGCAAAAAATGGCCAGAGCCCTCTCTGATTCCTCTTGTTTTCTTTTGATATGTAAGGTATCCATTTGCATGGCAAGAGTTTGCAACATCTCACTCTTGAAGTCTTCCAGCATGTTTCCAATTTCTCCTTTAATGGATGATTTGGAGGAAGAGGTACTGGCGATGGGTTGACTCTCCCTACCTTTCTTTCTGGCTACTCTATAATGGTTTCTAAAAATAGTCTTTATGTCCTCACAAGATAGTTGGTAGATGTCTCCCCTGGCCAGTAGATGGAGGGTGTCTAAAAGATCTTCTCGAATTCCCCTGAGCAGGACCAACTTCAGAGATTCAGGGTCAAGTGTACACCCAACCCTTTTGTAACTGAGCTGGAACCTCTCTGCATAGTCTTCTAGGGATTCATCACTTCCTATGGTCATTCAGAAGATTTCTTCTTTAGTATCTTTTGACCTACAATAGTCTTGATACTTTTTGTTAAAGGCTTGCTGCATCTGAGCCCAAGTTGTGATGTTATTGCCAGGTAATCCCATGAACCAGCGCAGTGCTACATCCTTGAGAGTAGAAGGGAACAGTTTCAACTTTTTCTCATCTTCTGCATAGTCATAAGTTCGACAGATGACAGCAAACTCAAACAAGAAGGTGTCAGGATCTTCTGTAGTCAGACCATGGAAATGAGGTAGGGCAGAAGGGCTTATATTCTTCATTTTGGTGTCCCCATTGGTCTCCCGAATGGGAAAGGTACCCTCTATTCTCTCTCCATTCCCCCTAGCATTTCTGTTTTCAGCCATTGGCTCCAAAGGAATGTTTTCTTCTTCTTCTCCCCTATAGGTTCTTCAAATATGTTTGGTTGTTCACCTAAGGGTTCTTCTTGATCGCAGCCACCGAAGAAGAGAGAAGGTTGGCTGTGTGAAGCAGTGGGGGTGTTGGGCAAAATTTTTCCTGAGTTATCTCTATTCCTACGAGGCATGAAAGGAAATATTTTTGGGTGGTTTTTGTATCTTTTTCCCCACACTGAATGTACCTGCAGAAACTGAAATTGCGATTGAACAAAAAAAACTACAACTAAATGAAATAAACTTGCTAAATGGAAATTTGCAGAATTGGAAAGGAAAGCAAGGAGATGCAGAATTGAAAGAAAAGAACTGACTAGTCTACTTTTGCTGAAATGAAATTTGCAGAATTGAAAAGGAAAGCAAGGAAGTGCAGAACTTGAAAGGAAAGAAATGACTAGTCTACTTTTGCTGAAATAAACTATTAGCAGAATGTTGCAAGAAGAAATAGAAGAAAGAAGTAATCACAGAATACTCTGACGCTTCCCCGGCAATGGCGCCAAAAAGTGGTGAGCACCAGTATTGCAGCAATAATGCTGCAACTCCTGGGCTGCCTACTTTACTCTTATCAACTTGGTAGTTCGTAACAAACTTGGAAGTGTCGGTGCTGTATGCACAAGTACTAGTTCTCACTGCAGGTTGTCACTTGGTCAGCCAGCGCAAGATCACTAGGAGCTCAAGCCAACTTCTATGGATTCCAGAAGAAGCTCTATATGTGATGAAAGGAAAGAAAGATTACTCTACAGATGCTATTCTAACTGCAGAAAGGAGAAAGACTGAAATGTAAAGCAAACCTAGTAAACCCTAATTAACCAACTAATTCTACTTTTGCAGAAAGCACTATGAAAACCATGAAAGGAATGCCATTACCTACTCAAGGAAGTAAACAACATCTAACTATGCTATTTTTGGAAGTAAATAAGAAAAAAAACATATTTTTGGATTTTTATGTGAATTTGACATGCATGTAATTTATTGTGTGTGAGTGTGGTAGCGAATAGGTGGCGTTGAAGGGTGGTTTTGGGACTTGAGAGGATGTAGGATGGTGTGGATGGGTCCTAGGAGGTCTCAGGTGGCCTTCTGGAGGATTTTCCCACACTCGGCCTTCAAAAGAAAGCCTACAAGAAAATCTACAGGAGGACACAGGAAATCTACAGGAGGAAAACAGGGAAACTACAGGAGGCCTACAGGAGGAGGCCGAGAGCAGTTTTCACTGTTTTGAGGGTGTGAGAGTGGGTGAAAAAGGTGGATGAAGGTTGGAATGAGGTGTTAGGGTGCCTAAGGTCTACCATGAATCACCAAGAGAGAGAAAGATGATTGGGTTTGCTCAAGGAGAGAGGAAGAAGTTCTATGGAAAAATGCAGGAAACTAGGGCAGAATTGAGGTGAGATTTGGGAGACCTATAGGGCATGGATCAGATGGAGGGTATGATTGCTGATAAGCTAGCCTATTGTTGGAAGAGATTTTCTGCATAGAAACTGACAGTCAACCAAGGAAATCAAGCAACAAGTGAAATGAATGCATTTAGGAAAAAACAGAGTTTTGCATAAAAATGGTCTAAACTATGATCTATGAAAGGAAATGCTAAGAAATGATGTAGGAAAAGGAAAGCATGAAAGAAGACTATTTCAAATCAGGAAGTAAGCATGATGAAGAAGATCTAAAGCAAAGCAAAGCTGGACTATTAACCTACTAAAAAGCTGCAAACACTAGAAGTCCTATGAAGGAGGAAAATCTGTGTTTTTGGGGCAGCAAGAGAGTCTTTGCCTCAAATCATGGTCCCAGAGGGAGGAAGAGAGGCCAAGGCACTATTGCTAGCCTTTTGAATCTTTGCTGGTCACTGCTTAACCTGCTACAGAAAGCACAAAT
Source organism: Pinus tabuliformis (assembly GCA_031772625.1). Classification (NCBI taxonomy): domain Eukaryota; kingdom Viridiplantae; phylum Streptophyta; class Pinopsida; order Pinales; family Pinaceae; genus Pinus; species Pinus tabuliformis. The sequence continues at coordinate 1,337,891,459 of CM062819.1, read as the reverse complement.
GGAAGCAAACTACTAAATCATCAAAAGCAACCTATTCTTAACCATAAGAGAAATACATCTAACAGCAAACTAATCTACAAACTGAAACAAAGCATACAAATACAAGTAAAGAGGAGCTTGGCTGCTTGGATTGGGCCCTAACCCAAGAGCTTCAGCCCTCTGAGGTAACTCAGTGCTAGCTAAAAAATGATTCCATCTTTATTTTCAAAGCAATAGCAAGATTACATGAAACTGTCACAAAATAATAAGCTTGAAATTTGAGTAGAATTTACATAAGCAAAAATCGGACCCTAGTGAGGCCTTAGGCCTCTCTACTTATACAAATGAAGCTACCAACGGCTTCCTTAAAATCAGGGAGGCTTGGCTCCCAAAACTCGAGATAATCATCAGTCATGCTCCACTTGCTTGGCTGCCTTCTAGTGCATGATTCAGCTGTTTGTACTCCGAGCTAAATGAAGGGGAATTCGAAGTGAGGAGTAATAAATGAGGGGGATTCCCTCCTATAAGTCCTCTCCTCTGTCCACTTCAAGTTATTGTTGCCATTTTTCCATTGGATCCTTGACTTTGACCTCAAAATCCATCAATAATATGCATTAAATACATGTTAGACCACATGGCACAATAACTAACTCAACTCACTCTATAAGCATAAATATAATCAGAAAATCATACAATAAGCTAAGAGAATGGTTGATTTGACTAGGTTAGGAGGTAAAATGAGCCCATATAATTACCCATTTATGAGGCTCATCAATTACCATGAATAGAGAAAAACTCTGACATAGGATTGGAAACATCATAGCAAATAATTTCAAAGTGGAATTTTACATATTTTACCTGGAATTTGAGAAGTCATTCAATTGGAGGTTAGAAGAACAAAACCCTGGAACTTTGGTATTCTCTCCAAGGAAAATACATCTCGGCATGAGAGACTGTAAATGAATCCAAACCACCAGAAATTAAAAACCATAATTTTATACTTGAAAAACCATAAAAGAAAGTAATGATTACTAAGAGTATGTCTTAGTGGTTCACCTGAAAGTTATTGTTGGTCGCAAGCAAAGAGAAAAATCCTAATGTTCAATTATGAACTCTAGAAAACTTTTATGGTCGATGGCCAATGTTCTATACAAACCCTTGATAGAGAAACACCATAGGTATAGTAGCAAGAACCTAACAAATACCACAACGATAGGATTAGTCCACAAAGAGATTAAATCCTAACAATTTATAAAAAAATAGTTTAAACAAAAATGAAATGACACGACAGTAAATCAATTACCTCTGATGCAATTTGGTGAACAAATCAATGTACAATTGTCTGTTCGAAATACTTAACGATGCAATGAATGGCAGGAACAAAAAACCTATTTTCTTCCATGTCAAAAGACTCTTGAGAAATTTAGTCACAAAGTGGTAAGTTACAGAGTATTGTGAGAAAATGAATAATCAGACAAGAACAATCAGGGTAGTCATTACATCACATGAAAACCCTGAAAACTCTAGCCACCGTCGATTCTACAGATCGCATCATAAATGTCAATTTGGTAGATGAAAAGGACAATTCATGGAGGTGCAAAGGAATGACATGTATATGCATGGAAAATTCCAGAAAGAATTCATATAAAACTATATAAACTATATTGAATTTGATGCAGAGGACCATGGAATAAAATACCACATTGAAACAACAATTTCAAAGTGTGAATATTGATATATGTAAATGCAATTGGTTATAAACCAAAAATATATATATATGGCCTGACATATGGAGTGCATATGTTTTGTTCAATATAATCGACATATGTTATACGCTCATGTAAGAATAAGGCCGGAAAGTTCTAACTAAATTTCAAACGATGGCAATTGTTATATATTATAATTAGGGTAAAAGCAAAAGAGTATAAGAATAAGACAGGAAAGTTCTAACTAAATTTCAAACGATGGCAATTGTTATATATTATAATTAGGGTAAAAGCAAAAGAGTATTGTATATAACTCGAGTATGTTGGTGAATAAAGAAAACATATTTTTGTTTAATACACTCAAATATGTATAAATACAATACATTGTATAATAGATAAGTGATAAATGGGTCTCAAGTTGGTAGACCAGATTCAACTAGAACATTAAGATAAGATAAATATAACAGTAAGAAGGAATTTAGTGTATAAATTTCTAAAAGACAAATAACACATGTAATTTGTGGAAGAAGGAAAATGTCTTGGTATAGAATAGCAATGCCTTAAAATGAGATTCTCAACAACTAATATGAGTATAGAGAAATTCAAATAAGATGTCAATACAAAAATGATAGGGAAGGAATACTATGCGTCGCTAATAATTCAATATCATAAAATTTCTATTAACTATTTTAGAATGAAATATACATAAATAATTAATAGAAGTAGGAATCTCTTCGAAAGAAACAAATATAGGAAAAATAGAATTATGTTACCAAAATAGTTAATTGATTTGTGTTTAAATAAAAAATTGTTAGAAAAAATTTATTACAAAAGAAAGCTAAAATATTTTACATCATTTAAGATTATAACTTTATTATTATAATAAAATTACTTAATCTTTTTCTTGATATTTAACCTATATAATCAAACCCTTTGATTATTATTATTTAGTTAATGAATTTTATTTTTAATCTTTCACTTATGTTTATTGTTTTTTTTGTTGACAAAGGTATATTATATTTTCATATAAATAAATTAGGTTTCGGTTTGTTTTTAATAACTGAGTATCTTATAATTGTTTAATATTATAAGATCTATGATGTATTAATTGAGTATCCCATATTTGATTCAAATATCATGGAAAAAGATTAAGAATAAATATCACTGGGAGAATTAAAACAATCACAAATACTTTTATAAAAATAAAATAAAAAAGGGTGGGAAAAGGTGTTTTTATTAGGTTCCCCCATCTGGACTTAACTTTATCACTTTACCATTATGCTATGCCATGGATAATCACCTGCGCTCGACTTGAAACAAAAACTTTCAATTAAAATTTCACACTTTTTTAATACTCCACTTCAACCATACATGGCTATTACTTATAAAGCCCTGCATATATTCCATGGAGTAGATGTCAATGAGGGTAAAACACAAACATTTGAAAGAAAGTTAAGTTGCTACTTATGTAGAAAATCAACTTCAATAATTTTCCAGCTTCTCAACTTCTTCAACACTTAAGAAAGTTTAGTTGCTACTTATGTAGAAAATCAACTTAAATAATTTTCCAGCTTCTCAACTTCTTCAACACTTCCAATGTACAAAGGTATTCTCTGATGAACTTGCTCCAGGAATAAATGGATAGTCAGAGCTTAGTAAGTAAACAAATAGAGAATCTTGATTGATTGTCAAAAAGTCAATAAGCTATTTTAATATTTAAATGGAACTTCAACTGACCTCTTGTGGGTGTATGTCGAGAACTCTTTCATGGCCATCGGATCCTTTACCACCTGCTTGCTCTGCTAGATAACTCATTGGAGCACATTCATACAGAAGTCTGAGGTTCCCATTGACACTTTTCTTGTCAAAAGGATATCCATAGATCCCACCATACAACAGAGTCCTGTGGAAATCACCCACCAGAGTAAGGCTTCCCAGAAGGCTGAAGAGAAGGATTCTTGAGATCGTCTATGTACCTTTTCAGCTTGTCATCCCACAGTTGGTAGTTGCCTTCATTGAAGGAATAAATGCTTCCTTTCTTGGGAATCTTTATGTCTACATGGGTCAATACAAATTCACCATACATGGGATCCAAAGTAAAGCCATAAACCTCCTTTCCCACTGATAAAACTAAAATCACAGAACTGGAATACATGTAGTACCCTGCAGCCAACAGATTGCTCCCTCGTTGGCACACATTCACAATGCATCGTTGCTTCACCTGACCAAGCTGCCCATTTAAGTTAAACTCAATTTAACAACCATCACAAAATTAAATTAGAAGAACAAATCATTATGTAGCTGCTAACAAAATTAAATCAGAAGAACAAGGTCTGAATTTGATTTAATTCAGAACTCGATCCATAACATATTTTTCTTCAATTCCATTCCATTTGAGACCATGGTGAATACAGATAATACTCAGAGGGGGCTTCCTTCCTTCCTCTGTGGAAGATTTAAGAACCATTTACCTCATTATCATTGTCACCGTCGAAAATCCACTCGTCAATAGGATTGTAAATTCCAAAAATAGACCCTGTGTAGACAGCTGCATCAACATTTGAGGATCCATCCAATGGATCAAAGACAACAACGTAGTTTCCAGAGTAGCTCTCCTCTATAGCCACAGGAACATCCTCTTCTTCTGAAGTAATAATTCCTGTTCTGCCACTTGACCTCAAGCAACCACAAAATACCTGCATGGCAAAATTATTCTCCTCACTACATATTGTCATAGAGTAATAATAATGGTTGGAGCATCATGTATAGGAAGCATTGATGTAAATATTTCTTCACCATATATAATAATAATAATGGCTCGCTTGTGCGTTAGGACTTAACATATGTTGGGCACCATATATACTTAACCTTGGTATGTGTTTGATTTGGGCAGAAAAGGGGCCAGCCCCCTTACCACATGACCAAGCACTCAGAACCAAGACCTAACACTCGGCGGTTAACAATTATGGGATTGTCGGTCACATGCCCGCGGTTCTGCCTGACGATCACGGTCAACTGACCATTCAACTAGCAGTTAGGTTGGCGGCGCTGCCATTTTTGGTGGCCTCGCCATATTTGGCGGGCTTAACTGTAGTCTATCTAGACTTAGCTGGAGTTATTCTAGGTCAGACTGGTAGTTCATGAATATTCCATAACTTTGGCTAAGAAAGGCCATTTGAGGCAAAATGTTTTTTGATTTTGGGTCTCTTCGACATTGTAAATCCATTGGCATAGGTTTTACAACCAACAGAGGTCATTTGCAGGTGATTTTACTTCGAGGAAGTTCCAGGAGTCACTAGGGCCATATCAGTTTGGGAGCTGCATTGGGATGTGTGCAGCCATTGAATGTGAAACGAAGGCCATTTCTGATTGTATTCTGTGCTCTAAGTCTATTTCTACAGCGCATTTTGCCTGTTGAGGCATTCTTCACCTCGAATTTCTTCAGGGAATCTTTCTGGGCCACTAGGGCCATTCCAGTGCTTGAGCTGTTTAGAGGCTTTATTCATCTATTTTCGGTGATTCAAAGCCTACTCCTGTTGTCTTCGACCTTCTGAGTCCATTGGCAGAGGTTTTAGAACCATTGGAGGTCATCTTCACCTCGAATTTCTTCATAGAAGTTTAAAGGGCCACTAAGGCCATGTGGAGAAAGTACTGTTTAAGGTACAATTTCACTATTTAGTGCTTGGGGAAGAGCATTCTTAGCTGTTTCCTATCTTCTAATTCTATTTTTATAGTCAGATTTTCCTTTAGAGGAACTTATTTACTTGTATTAGCCTTTGCAGCTTTCTTAATACAAGAGGACAAGCCCATTTTGGGAGGCTTGGTCCAGCAGATGTAGCCTAGGAGGGGTGAACTGCTTCATCATCTTTGTGTCATTATTTGCTGAAGATATCATGCTAAAAAAATCTAATATAATGTGTTAAACAACAAATTTAAATAACTTGCCTTCACACATAAACACCTAAACAACTGCTCAAACTTATTTGTTTTATTCCGCAAGACATCAAGCTTCAAGCATGAGTATTTTAATGACATCTGAGTGTTTACTTCTATTATTTCTTTAGGCAGAGCCTGTAGAGGGCCAGGTAGCCTCTAGAACTCATCCTCTCTTTAGAGGTGACATATTCAGTAAATGCCCCTACAATCTATCTTTGTATTAGAAATAAGAAGTTCTCACATTTTCAGAGTTAACCTTGGAGTTGTTTGCACATTTAAAATTATTGGAAATGGATACCTTGCACCCTTTATTCAAGTACATTCCATTTTCAGATCAAGTGGTATCAGAGCAGGTTTTTGTTGTTTATATGCTCTAGGAAAAGTTATATAAACTATAGACAGAGTTTGAAGCAAGCCAGGAAGCCTTCAAACCGCTTTTGTTATACAATTGCGTAGTAGATAAATGCTACTTCAGTCAATCTCTGGTTTAGTTTATATTTTGAGCATTTGTGCAATCAACCTTGACTGTTTTATTGTGTGCATGAGTTTGCTTGAGCTCATTTTGGGATAGCTAGTGTTAACCCTCTCCAAGAGTTGAAGGCATTTGGTCAACAACTTGTCATTGTTGAAAGCTTTGAGAACTCTGTTTGAAGTTCCTTTTGTTATTTGACCATTTACATGATGTCAATTTCTTCTGCAAGTGAAGTTTCCTCCTTCACGAAACTCTTCAGTAATGACATGAAAGAAGAGTTCATTAAGGTGAAGGCCTTGGTGAAGATTCTCCTTGAGGATCAAAGGGAAAGTGCTAAGCTTCATGCACAATTGTTGGCTATGCAGGAAGAGAAGGAAATAGTTCTCCAAAGACTGCATGACATGGAGAAACAACTCCTGCAAGCTCAAGAAGCTTTGTCCAAGAAAATACCTCTTCTTTAGGACGTAAATCATGAGGTAAATCATTCAGATTTGTCTTCAATTTCCTCTATTGAAAAGTGTGTTGGTTCTTTTGAAAGACATACAAGAGGTATAGGGTCCAAATTGATGTTGAAAATGGGCTATCAAGAAGGCAAAGGTTTGGGCAAGCATGCACAAGGCATTGTTGAGCCTATTTGTGTTGTGGAGCGACCCAAGAATGTTGGTCTTGGATATGAGCAGTCTAATGGCGAAGCATTGATCACATGCATTCAAGAATGTGATGCAAATTTGAAGAGAACATTTCTCCCAAGTTCTCAATTGCATCAATGTCATGATGGCAATCTTCCTTACCATTGTTTGAAGCCTTTGTTGTAGCAAGAAGATGGTAGACATGCAGCTTATGGCAAGCATGCAATTTTAGGCAGTTTTCAAGACAAGAACGATGATGTTAGTTTGCAATTGAAAGTTGGAGCATCTACTAGTTCATCTTCTCATGATCAATTCAATTGTTTTTCTGCAAGGCATGATAATTTTACATGCTTTAATGGAAGAAAGATTTGTTGTACATATTGTGGTTGATTTAACCATCATGTTTCGAGATGCTGGATGAGAAAGAAAATGCACAGGAAGTAGATGAAGCAAAGACTACCTTCAAATAAGATGCATAATATTTGCACTTTTTGCCAAAAGAGGGGACATGTTGTCTCTCATTGTTGGACTTTACATCCAACTTGTCGTCCCACACACATGTAGCAAGAGGACAAAAAGATTGGCGAAGGTGAAACCACAGATGCCATTATTGATGTGAAAAGGGAAGTTTCACATGAGGAAGAATTGCAGTAGCAAAAATCGCCATGGAAGTGGCTTGGTGAGAAGTGGATGGACTTCTTGACACAGTAAGACGTACTCCTTTTGTACATATACAAACTTTGGATGTATGCATGTTTTTTATGTTGTTGCAAAATTTCACCATGGAGGTAAAAGATGAGTATGGTACTCACTATTATTGCAGCAATGTCTTTCATTTCAGCTCTTTGTCACCCACATGTTGTTTTTTGGGTTGATGTACTTGTTGGTCTTTGAAAAGAAGAGTTGAAGTTGCACCTGTACATAGAGGTTGTAGGTGTATTTGTCGAACTGTATATAGTTCATTATACATGATACATGCATATGTGTTTGTAAATATATATTGTTGTTGGTCAACTAGTGTCGCTTGTGAGCACACCTTTTACATTGTCGATTGTGTCACACAATGCTTATCGACTTGTGTCGATTGTGTCACACCTTGATTATTGACTTGTGTCGATTGTGTTGCATATGTTTTGTCGACTTGTGTCGATTGTGTTGCATATGTTTTGTCGACTTGTGTCGGTTGTGTACACACTTGCTACATTTATGGTTGAGTCCATTGTTCAACACATTTCAGGTCAACTTGTCGTTGATGATTGTCTTGTTGCACAAGGTACCTTTGGTGTCATTTGGTGCAGGGAACGAAATTGGTGCAAAGCAGTGTACAATTCCATGAGCTAGAAAAGCATGCAAGCAAAGAGGCCTCAAATTTCAGCATGGGTCTCTACTTGGTTCATTATGGTTTGCTTACTTTTATTGTTCGTGAACAGAACCATTGTACTTCTTTTTGGAGAAGTTTTTGCAGCATGTATCCCAAGATTTTGGGATGAGCATTTGCATTACTTTCAGCATGCTACAGCCAGTACAAGCATTCTTCTACAACTACTTCATTTTTGGAAGTTTGTTGTGGGTATTGGCCTAAGTCACCTTCAGTTTTCCTTCTGGAGAAGGAGGTGCCATTGATGGGCATAGTGACAGTTGGCAAGCCCACATGTTCAGTGGAAGATTTCAGCTCATACATCAGCAAGTGTCATTGCTGGTTTCTGCAATTTTCAGATTTGTCTGGCGAGAAAACTTGGTCAGGATTCGACAAGTACTTGGCTTATTCAGCAAAAATTCGCCATGACGACAGTTGGCAAGGTAGGAGATTTTGGTTATCTTTCTGCTCATTTGGCTGAACAGAAGAGGATGTTTTTGTTCTCTCATTTGCTGTACAATTTAGTTCAGAGTTTTCAGTAAGCTTTTGGGGTCCAAAATCCTCTCATTTGGGAGGTGTGATCAGGAGCTCAAGACCAAGTGTTGAAAAATGCTAAAAAAGGAAAGTTCTTAGAACTGGTTCAAACCTGAACAATCGGATAGGTCTCGTCTTCTTGATTCCAGCGCCACAAACGGTTCAAAAAATGGACTCCATATGGAGAAGTTATTCCGATTTAAAAATTGCCCAATGACCTCCATTTTTGAATTTAAAAAAAAAAAAGAAAAAAGAAAAAAAAAAGAAAAAAGAACATTTAGAGGAATATCCCCAAAATATTCGGGGAATATTCTGTTTGAACGGTCCAATAGCGCGCTGACACGTGGCCCCAGGACTGCAATGTGGTGTTGGGAAAATTTTTTATGGAGCTCACGGGACTCGACCCCGGGTCGTGTGGCCGCCAGCCCACAGTTCCCACCGGCCCGCCTGCACATTAGGACTTAACATATGTTGGGCGCCATATATATTTAACCTTGGTATGCATTTGATTTGGGTGGAAAAGGGGCCAACCCCCTTACCACATGACCGAGCGCTCAGAACCAGGACCTAACACTCGGCGGTTAACAGTTCCGGGATTGTCGGTCACATGCCCGCGGTTCCGCTCGGCGGTCACGGTCAACTGACCATTCAACTTGCAATTAGGTTGGTGGCCACTCCATTTTTGGTGTTCCCGCCATTTTTGGCGGGCTTAACTGTAGCCTATCTAGACTTACCTGGAGTTATTCTAGGCTAGACTGGCAATTCATGAATATGCCATAACTTTGGCTAGGAGAGGCCTTTTGAGGCAATTTCTTTTTTTGATTTTGGGTCTCTTCAACATTCTGAATCCATTGGCATAGGTTTCACAGCCAACAGAGGTTGTTTGCAGGTAATTTTGCTTCGGGAAAGTTCTAGGAGCCACTAGGGCCATATCAGTTTGGGAGCTGCATTAGGATGTGTACAACCATTAAATGTGAAACAAAGGCCATTTCTGACTATATTCTATGCTCTGAGTCCATTTCTACAGCTCTTTTTGCCTGTTGATGCATTCTTCACCTCAAATTTCTTTAGGGAAGCTTTCTGGGCCACTAGGGCCATTCCAGTGCTTGAGTTGTTTGGGGGCTATATTCATCTATTTTCAGTGATTCAAAAGCCTACTTCTATTGTCTTCGACCTTCTGAGTCCATTGGCAGAGGTTTCAAAACCATTGGAGGTCATCTTCACCTCGAATTTCTTCATAGAAGTTTAAAGGGCCACTAGGGCCATTTGGAGAAAGTACTGTTTAAGGTACAATTTCACTGTTTAGTGCTTGGGGAAGAGCATTCTTAGTTGTTTCCTATCTTCTGATTCTGTTTTTACAGTCAGATTTTCCTTTAGAGGCACTTATTTACTTGTATTAGCCTTTGCAGCTTTCTTAATACAAGAGGACAAGCCCATTTTGGGAGGCTTGGTCCAGCAGATGTAGCCTAGGAGGGGTGAACTGCTTCATCATCTTTGTGTCATTATTTGTTGAAGATATCATGCTAAAAAAATCTGATATAATGTGTTAAACAACAAATTTAAATAGCTTGCCTTTACACATAAGCACCTAAACAGCTACTCAAACTTATTTTTTTTGTTCCGCAAGACATCAAGCTTCAAGCATGAGTATTTTAATGACATCTGAGTGTTTACTTCTATTATTTCTTTAGGCAGAGCCTGTAGAGGGCCAAGTAGCCTCTGGAACTCATCCTCTCTTTAGAGGTGACATATCTGGTAAATGCCCCTATAGTCTATCTCTGTATTAGAAATAAGAAGTTCTCACATTTTCAGAGTTAACCTTGGAGTTGTTTGCACATTTAAAATTATTGGAAATGGATACCTTGCACCCTTTATTCAAGTACATTCCATTTTCAGATCATCGGAGAGTCCCCAACACCATCTGGTGTTCCTCTGCGAACTGTTGGAGGGTCTCTACGGTGACATCCCTCACCGTCTCTCTAATGTTGTGCAGATCCCCCTCAGTGAGGGTGATTGGGTCGAAAGAAGTCTTTGAAGCCTTCGACTTCTTCCGTGGCCCTACCTGCTCTCTTGGGCGCGATCGTTTCAGTTGGGTGGATGTTGTCTGCTGGTCCATGCCACCTTACTCTATATCTGTCTCCTATTCGGGCGAAGGTGACTTTTCTCCCTCATGCTCTTCCTTTGGTGCCTTTTGTTGTTCTTCCACCAGCTTTGCGTGTCGTCTGGGCCTTAGCTGCTTCTGCTTCGTTCCTACATTTTTCTGCCAACTGCGCCATCTGCAGTTTCGCCTCGTCCTTTTTCCACTGTACGACAAACTTTTTGGCTTCCACCGCGGAGCTGGCTGGAGTGTGCCACTTTGGCAGCCATGATTCAAGGATTGTGAAGATGACGTCGTCTTTTGTCAGGTAGGGTAGCTCGTGCCATGTCTGCATGGGGTCCTTCCATGCCTTGATGTAAATGTGATGGAAATCTGCCTTAAACTTCGTGAAGCTCTGCAGACTGTTGTAGACTATGGGCAATAACTGTAGCTTGCGATTAATCCCCATTCTAATGTTCATCTCCATGAACACCCAGAAGATTTTATTGTCCCTTATCCTCTACGCATCTCAGGTTGCCCACAGCGAAGCGTACTTCACTGCCTTCGGAAGGTCCTACGCAATCGTTGGGAACTGGCTGTCTTCATGCAATTCCCATGCCACCAGTACTATGGACAATAGAAGCTAGGCATAGTGAAAATTCTTCCCCTGCTCTTGTGCCTCGTGGTAGTTCTCAAGGAACTCTCTGCATAAGTAGTTTTCCTAGTTGAACTGGACCCCTTCTACGCATTGCACTGCAAGTACAACCACCGGCGCGGGCACCTCATCTGCATGGCACTTTCGCATAACCTTCACTGCCAATATCTGCGTCGCGACTTTGACCGCAGGGTTATTGATGCTGGAAATCACGTACTCTCTCTTCTTCTTCTCCAGCTTTAACTTCTTCTTCGTGGCCTCTGCGATGGCCAAATCGTCACTCTTACCCTCTAAGATGTTCGTTGGGTCATCCCCTTTGCAAGGGAGTCGGGTAATTTTGTAGATCAAGTGGTCTGTGATGGGGATGGGCTCCTCCAGCCACAATCACCCATCATGCACCAAGGAGAGTAGCTGCCTGATGACAAAAATGGTCACTGGGCCACAATGGTAATGCGACACCCAGAGAAGGTTTAACAGTCCTGCCTTCTCCACACCTCTCAGCCATTTACGCAGCTCCAACTCTATGATTCTAATCAGCACATCTTTCTTTTGGCACATTAGCTATGCGGTTGCCAAATATGAGAACTTCTCGTGGTCCACGAAATCCCAATCTTCAAATTTTAGTACAGGCACTCGCCCCAAGTGCGCTCCTTCGAAAATGATGTCATCGGGGAGCAGCGGAGTCTGTAGAGAGCTCTTGCTCTCATCTATATCTTTAGGCACCTTAGCTCTACCCTTCCGCAGAGGAACATATGCAGGCAACCTAGTAAGAGGGTCCGCACCCTAGGTGTCAACCTCCATTTCTACATCCTCCTCCTCATCTACTAGGATTCCTTCAAATTCTTCCTCCTCATCGGCCTCCAAATTAATAGCCTTACCCTTTTCTTCCATGGCAATCTTAGTCCTTAATGGATTTCTAGGGGATAAGCATAGTGGGACCATAGCTTTCTTGTCTTTCTTGGGTCTTGGCGTGCACAGCGATTTAGGGATTTTTGCGACTATCTGACACTTTCAGGGGCTTCTACTTCTGTAATGGCCTACGCGGCTTCCTCAACGGTCATTACTCTGGTATCCATGGCTTCCTCAGGTGCTGCCATAGTGCTATTCCACAATTCTCTTAACGGCTCGGGTAATTGCTCAAACAACGAATTCGCCTTCAAAAGATCAAATAGATCTGGGTTCATGAATGTTTGTGCACACAACAACTCAGTCCTCAAATTTCCAAGTGTTGTTTGCTGGACAACCCTTTGTAATTTATTGCACCTTTTGAATTTGAATTCGATCGTTCCCCCCACATTCGGTCCATTAATGCTCTATTGGCAGCAAATTTTTAAGAATCTAGCCCATAAAGTTCACCTTAAATGCATGTTTCCCACTCCATTTGGTCTAAAACCAAGCATCACATTGTGAATAGTAACAGTAATGGTCATTTTCCATCCGACCTATGCGGCAGCACAACTACCCTCACGCTGTCGCGGATCCTGTGACACTTCACTACTACACGCAATCCTGACATCACGCAGCTCCCGGGCAGAGTAATTTATAGTGCCACGCCTCCTTTCAGCTACCTGGAGCGCTAAGATTATGCTTCTGTCGGCTATTCAGATGGTCAAGCCCCCTGTGTACACCTTCAACTGACTGCCATTGACTTTTCCTGGGAAGAGTTCTCCATTTAACTTTACCAACTGCACCGTGCCACCATTTGTGATCTCCTTGATAACATAAGGTCCCAGCCAATTCATTTTGAGCTTCCTTAGGAATTTATCAAACTTATTATCATACAACAACACAAAATCATTCACCTTAAAGGTGCGCAACTTAATATGTCGATCGTGCCAATCCTTTTCGCTGCTTTTGGACATGCTGGTGGAAGCTAGCCAAAAACCTTTCCTCTTCAAGCTCCTCCAACTGCGTGAACCTCTCCTCTAGGGCTCTGCGATCCATCATACCTGTGAGCACTTCTATGCATAGACTAGTCACGATGTACTCCATAGGCATCACAGCTTCGACTCCATACATCACAACTTCGACTCCATAGAAAAGCCTAAAAGGTGTTTTTCCCATCTGTTTTTTGCATGTCGTCTTATAAGCCCATAATACTGTAGGTATGCGTAGGTCCTAATCACTTTGCTGCGCATTGCATACCTTGTTCAGTGTGTTTCATACCTTGTTAAATGCTTCTACGCAGAGAACCTTTTGTGCGATTGTTCTTCCTACATAATGTTTCCCCAACGTTAAGAGCCATTTGCACATTCATCCCCCCAACACATGCTTATTGACCATACATTGTAGCGCGGAGTTCATGTGCATCTGCTTAGGTTGTTTTCCATAGACCTGTGCCCACCTGGCCAGATGTGTGTGCAGATCACCCCGTCCATTGTACTTTTCTTTCATTCGCACCCTAGGCTTCCCAAATCATGTGCACATCATTCTCCTACACTTGCGCCAGTTGTTAAAGCTCCCTTTATGTGTACCCCACCACCTCGTGGGCGTAGCGCGCAATACCCAGTCCAAGGCCTGGAATCGTTGCTTTTCTAGCACCTCCCTTTTAAATTTATTCAAGAAGGTATCTACCTCACTTAGACCATCATAAGTAGGCAAATCTCTTACTTTTGTCAATACACAGCGCAGCGACCTCGTCATCATATTACAATTCAATGTAGTTACCTAATGTAACCGATTCTACCATTGCTCCGTCTCCTCATCTGAATCCGATGTATAGGAGATTTCGCGCTCCCATGTAATCCACCCATCCACGGTGGGATTCACCCAGTCCTGGTTTCATGCTATTACCTTATAAATGCAGTCCAAATCATTATCACTTTTATAGTTGTGCACCAGCTCCGTATAGCGCGATCCTTCAGCAGGGTCCATGGGTATAATTACACATAGTGACTTCTTCTCAAAATCATTTTGTGCTTCTTCAGATTAATCACCCCATTCATGTCAGTGGCCCAATCAATTCCTAAGAGCATGAGGTAGGGATTGTTGTCATAAATAATCTCTATCACTTCAAAGTCTGCTAATGTGCTCACTCCCTCAATATCCACAGTTATTCCCTGCAATCGCCCCATGGGTATTATTTTCTGCTAGTTCGCCATTCTTAGCTGAATTGGAGACCACTACAGTGCAGGTTTTCCCATTCGCTCCCACGTTTGTTTCGGCAAAACATTCGCATCCGATCATAAATCCAACATGACTTGATCCATCTCATATTCTTCGATCTGCGTGGTTAGTCTCATCTCTCTTTTCATTCTTGTCTTATGTTTTCCGATCTTCCTGACTACACGCGGTTCTCCTAGAGTGGTTCCAGCGCATCTGTTAATGAGTTGTTGTAACCCCTTCACCGCCTTACTGTTGCGCAGTAGCTTTATACATATTTCTAAGAACGTTGTGAGCATAGATGGGTCCATCTCTGGCTCTGGTTTATCCCGACAACAGAACCATTTGTTGGCTTGAGGGGGCCTAACCTAGGTTCAGAGTTATTTAGCTAAGCAAATCCTACACTACTGGCCCTTTCGGCATTAGCCCGCGGAGCGCGAACTGAAGTCTCACCTGAAGCAGTATGGGGGGATTCTGGAACCAAGTTTCTGCACCCTTGAGATGTTTGTGGTGTCGATTTAGTCCAACTGGGCTTATCTTCGTGTAGGTTACTTCATGCACCGTTCTAACCTTCACTACCCTCACGCTCTGTTATAATCACCTTTCGTGAAGCCCTAACCAAGGGTTGAGATTCTTTTGCGCTACTATGGCAACGAACTGCACTATTTCCCCAAACTACACCACAAATCTTACTTATCTTCTTACAGATGTTAGTCAACTTTGCGTAAATAGATATTCTATCTTGTATTCACTTAATCAATACAGTCATATATATTCGCGCATCATATAAAAAATAGAAGTGCAATTTATACCCAATTTCAAACGATGGCAATCGTTATATTATTATAATTAGGGTAAAAGCAAAAGAGTATTGTATATAACTCAAGTATGTTGGTGAATAAAGAAAACATATTTTTGTTTAATACACTCAAACATGTATAAATACAATATATTATCAAAAGGTATAATAGATAAGTGATAAATGGGTCTCAAGTTGGTAGACCAGATTCAACTAGAACATTAAGATAAGATAAATATAATGGTAAGAAGGAATTTAGTGTATAAATTTCTAAAAGACAAAGAACACGCGTAATTTGTGGAAGAAGGAAAATGTAGCAATGCCTTAAAACGAGATTCTCAACTAATGTGAGTTTAGAGAAATTCAAATAAGATGTCAATACAAAAATGATAGGGAAGGAATACTATGTGTAGGTAATAATTCAATATCATAAAACTTCTATTAACTATTTTAGAAAGAAATACACATAAATAATTTATAGAAGTAGGAATTTCTTTGAAAAAAACAAATATAAGAAAAATAAAATTATGTTACCAAAATAGTTAATTGATTTGTGTTTAAATAAAAAATTGTTAGAAAAAATTTATTAAAAAAACCTAAAATATTTTACATCATTTAAGATTATAATTTTATTATTATAATAAAATTACTTAATTTTTTTCTTAGTATTTAAGATATATAATCAAACCCTTTAATTGTTGTTATTTAGTTAATAAATTTTATTTTTTATCTTTCACTTATGTTTATTGTTGACAAAGGTATATTATATTTTCATATAAATAAATTAGGTTTCGGTTTATTTTTAATAACTGAGTATCTTATAATTGTTTAATATTATAAAATCTATGATGTATTAAGTGAGTATTACATATTTGATTCAAATCTCGTGGAAAAAGATTAAGAACAAGAATCACGGGGGAGAATAAAAACAATTACAAATACACTTTTATAAAAATAAACAAAATAAAAAAAAAGGGTGGAAAAAGGTGTCTTTATTAGGTTCCACATCTGGACTTAACTTTATCACTTTACCCTTATGCTATGCCATGGAAAATTTCACACTTTTTTAATACTCCACTCCAACCATACATGGCTATTACTTATAAAGCCCTGCATATATATTCCATGGAGTAGATGTCATTGAGAGTAAAACACAAACATTTGAAAGAAAGTTTAGTTGC
The DNA here is from genome assembly GCA_031772625.1 of Pinus tabuliformis. Taxonomy (NCBI): domain Eukaryota; kingdom Viridiplantae; phylum Streptophyta; class Pinopsida; order Pinales; family Pinaceae; genus Pinus; species Pinus tabuliformis. Next base: position 1,337,875,032 of record CM062819.1, on the reverse strand, counting down.
TACTTATGTAGAAAATCAACTTAAATAATTTTCCAGCTTCTCAACTTCTTCAACGCTTCCAATGTACAAAGGTATTCTCTGATGAACCTGCTCCAGGAATAAATGGATAGTCAGAGCTTAGTAAGTAAACAAATACAGAATCTTGATTGATTGTCAAAAAGTCAATAAGCTATTTTAATATTTAAACAAATAAAGAATCTTGATTGATTGTCAAAAAGTCAAAAAGTCAATAAGCTATTTTAATATTTAAATGGAACTTCAACTGACCTCTTGTGGGTGTATGTCGAGAACCCTTTCATGGCCATCGGATCCTTTACCACCTGCTTGCTCTGCTAGATAGCTCATTGGAGCACATTCATACAAGAGTCTGAGCTTCCCATTGGCACTTTCCTTGTGAGAAGGATATCCATAGATCCCACCATACAACAGAGTCCTGTGGAAATCTCCCACCAGGCTGCCAATGTAACGACCAGAGTAAGGCTTCCCAGAAGGCTGAAGAGAAGGATTCTTGAGATCGTCCATGTACCTTTTCAGCTTGTCATCCCACAGTTGGTAGTTGCCTTCATTGAAGGAATAAATGCTTCCTTTCTTGGGAATCTTTATGTCTACATGGGTCAAGACAAATTCACCATACATGGGATCCAAAGTAAAGCCATAAACCCCCTTTCCCACTGATAAAACTAAAATCACAGAGCTGGAATACATGCAGTACCCTGCAGCCAACAGATTGCTTCCTGGTTGGCACACATTCACAATGCATCTTTGCTTCACCTGACCAAGCTGCCCATTTCAGTTAATCCCAATTCAACAACTAGCACAAAATTAAATCAGAAGAACAAATCATTATGTAGCTGCTACCAAAATTAAATCAGAAGAACAAATCATTATGTAGCTGCTAACAAAATTAAATCAGAAGAACAAGGTCCGAATTTGATTTAATTCAGAACTCGATCCATAACATATTTTTCTTCAATTCCATTCCATTTGAGACCTTGGTGAATACAAATAATACTCAGAGGGGAATTCCTTCCTTCCTCTGGAAGATTTAAGAACCATTTACCTCATTATCATCGTCACTGTCGAAAATCCACTCGTCATTAGGATTGTAAATTCCAAAAATAGACCCTGTGGAGACAGCTGCATCAACGTTTGAGGATCCATCCAGTGGATCAAAGACAACAACGTAGTTGCCAGAGTAGCTCTCCTCTACAGCCACAGGAACATCCTCTTCTTCCGAAGCAATAATTCCTGTTCTGCCACTTGACCTCAAGCAACCGCAAAATACCTGCATAGCAAAATTATTCTCCTCAATACATATTTTCATAGAGTACTAATAATGGCTGGAGCATCATGTATAGGAAACATTGATTTAAATATTTCTTCCTTTCCAGATAAATAATTCGCCTTCCAGATTGTCATGGTTATTGGCAAAGGGTTATTTATTGGGTGAATTTTTTTTTCTCTACAATAGTCTACTCAGTAATTTGAGGCCTTACCTCCCTTCATGGCATGCAGAGCCAAGGAACCCTTAAGAGGGAAAATGTAAACCCATTATAGCTTATGTTAAATTGGATTGTCATTGATGAACAGAGAATTTTTATGTGGTACATCCATGTTTATAGATGTTTGCCAGAGTGCAACTTTAGTTGGAATCAGTATGAGCTGGGACAAATCTCAAACCTGTAAATTGTAATTCACAGTTACTGGGTTATCCCTGTAAGGTGACTATGGATTCTTGTAACAATTATATCAAATAATTTATGGGTTCTTGGATAGAGGTGATCAGGTAGGTTGTTAAAACATTCCTAGATGTTAAGCCACCATCCTCACCTTATTCAAATGTTATTCTTGAACTATCATGATATAACCTCACCATTAAGGAACTTCAAAAAAAACATATAAAACAAAAACAATTATGTCAAATAAGTGAACTAAGATTGCAAAATGAGGACGCAGTGTAACCTCGTTTGAGACAACATCCAGCTTCTTCTGATCCTCCCCCTGCACATTGACTCCACCGTGGAGACCTGTGAGATTGGATATTCCAGCTCTCTGCACCAGTGAAGCAATCTGCTTGCAGGCCAATGCAATACTTGATAAGACAACAGTAAGTTCACCATCTATAACACCACTTTGCTCTTGTTTCAGTAACCAACCAGTGAAAGTCGCTATATCATAAATCCCCTTCTTCTTTGGCATTTGCTGCCTCTCTTTCTGTGTTTTGGTAGATTTGTCCAAAACCACTGTGGCCCTTGGACAAAATGGCCTCTTCATACCCAATACATTCTTTTTCTGTGGCCAAATGTTTGCAGAAGATATAAATGAAGATGATAATGGGGATGCGATATAGCTAAGGCTGGCAGTAGCTGCTGCCTGGGATGACCCAGCAGAAGAAGAATGGCAGATTAAAAGATGGGAGGAGAGTGCAGTCGCCATGGCTGTTCTTCTCAGACGTTTAAGGAAATATGTCCGATCTAATGAATGGATGCTCAATATATAATAATAATTTGGAAGGTAAAATTTGGGGATGATAAGAGTAAATAGTCGATCTTCAAGGCTGGACTGTAAATTCCCCAGGCTTCCATTGTACTGCATTGTAATTAATCAACGTGTTTATTTATCTTTCCATGGACAGTTGAGTGGGCGTTGGGCGTTGTTTTAAATATCGTACTTCAATTCCGTGAGAAACCGAAATTCCGTTGCGAATCTCACCGCAATCCACAGATTAAGACATATATATAATAAATATGTATTAAGGCAAATATATAATAATCTATTATTATTTGCAAATTCATGCTGGACATGTTAAAACTAATTATTTTAAAATCTGACTTTAATTTTTAAATGTAATATTCATCATGATTATTTAACATAATATTAATTTAATTCAAATTTATGTAATTTTAATATAAAACATTAAGATTAATATATATTTTATTTAAATGTAACATTAATTTAACTTAAATTTATGTAATCTTAATATATACAAAATAATTTGTGAAGCATTTTAATGTTAATTGTTGAGAGGGGTCTATTATAGGGTAGATCTCACATAAAAACATAAACATGCAAACACGTAAACGTAAATGTAATGTTTAACATTTAACATTTATGGGACAAATAATTATTAATACCATGAGTCAAATACTATGGGTCAAATATCATATTTATAAAAGAGGTATGGTAAATAAATAAAATATATCAAATAGGATTAGAAATGCAAAAAAAACATTAACCATAATATTGATATTAAAAGATTAATATGAGCCCACGGGGCTTTGGATTGACGGTGATTAGGTGCACTGTTAAGGCACTCCTTGCAATAGGTCAGTGGTTCAAATCCCCCATGGGTGCTTAACCTAAAAAAAAAGATATTAAAAAATTAATATTATTATTATTATTAAATCTAATATTCATATTAATATATTATAATATAAATTAAATTAAATTTGGATTAATACAATATTATAATTTTTATATTATAATATATATTAATATATCATGATATATATTAACTCTAGATATATATGGGTGGAAAAAACAAAGACATAAAATGATAGAGGTGGAGAGATAGGGTGAGTGATAAACTGAAGGAGAGGGGAGAGGAGGAATGAAGAGAGGGAGAGGGAGAGGAGAGGGGAGAGGAGGAATGAAGAGAGGGAGAGGGAGAGGAGTGACGGAGGTAGAGAAGGGTAAGAGAGGGAGAGGAAGACACGGAGATGGAGGGCAGAGAGAGAAGGAGAGGGAGAGGGAGATAGTGAGAGGATCAAAGGGAAGAGAGAGAGAGAGATGGGGAAGAGAGAGGAAGGTAGGAGAGAAAGGGAGAGAGAGGAAGGATGAGAGAGATGAGGAGAGAGGGATGGATAGAGAGATGGAGATGGAGGGGAAGAGAGGGAAGGAAGAAGAAAGACAAAGAGAGTGAGAACTGGTGAGAGAGAGGGAGTGACAAGGGAGAGATAAAGAGAGTGTGTGTATATTTAGGGGTGAGATAAAGAGAAAAACGAGAGATAGAGAGAAAGGGGAGAGAAGGAGAGTGGAGAGAGGGAGGGATATAGTAACATAGTTATATATATATATATATATAGAGAGAGAGAGAGAGAGAGAGAGAGAGAGAGAGAGGACTTGAGAGAGAGGAGGAGAGTGATGGGGGAAGAGAAAGGATTGGAGGGAAAGAAGAGAGAGAGAGAGAGAGAGAGGTAGGTAGGAGAGAAAGGTAGAGAGAGGAAGTACGAGAGAGCGGACTGGAGAGAGAGGAGGAGAGAGGGAGGGATAGGGGGATGGAGTTGGAGGGGGAGAGAGGTAGAGAAGAAGAAATACATAGAGAATGAGAAGTGGAGAGAAAGGGAGTGACAAGGGAGAGATGGAGAGAGAGTGTGTATCTTTGGGGGTGAGATAAAGAGAAAAAGAAGGAGATATGGAGAGAGAGTGTGTATCGTTGGGGGTGAGGTAAAGAGAAACAGAAGGAGAGATGGAGAGAATGGGGGAGAGAAGGAGAGAGGAGCGAGAGAGGGATATAATAATAGAGATGGAGGGTGAAGAGAGACAGAGACAGAGAGAGAGAGAAAGGTGGGAGAGAGAGGGGGGAGAGAGAGAGGATGTGAGAGAGTGTAGAGAGGGAGGGAAATAGACGAAGGCAAGAAGAAAGAAATAGAGAGAGAAAGGTGGAGAGAGAGAGGGAGTGATAAGGAATACAGAGAGAGAGAGGACAACAAGAAGGAAGAGAGTGTTGAAATATGGCAACAAGAATATTCCAATTTAATTTGTCTTTGAATTAAATTGTGAATTAAAATCGAATTTAGTCTTAACAGCTACTTGGAAATAATTAATTAATTTATTATGAATTAATTAGTTGGAGAAATTCAAGTTAAAATTCTTTCTGAAGTCATGCAATAGTTATCCCTTAAATTAAGGAGATAAGATTGAGTTATATTTGAGTTTTAATTAGTTAACTCAGTTTACTGAGTTATGTCCAGTTAAATCAGTTCCAAACTGTTTGAGGAACTAATAGAGAGTTAACAGTCATTTGATGCATGCATGCACTCAACTAGTGCTACTCCAGTTAGCTGAAGATTTCCTCATCAGAAACTCATGCATGTCTATTCTGAGAAAGGCCCAGTTGAGATTAAAGTCAAGGAAAGTGTACTATCTGTTGTGGGGGAAAGTATCCAACTCGGAATGACCCTAACCCACTCTAAGGGTGATAGTTCCTTAGCAACAACTGAAAGCAGAGCTATCTAAAGTTTCTTCTTTATGACATGCAAGAGGTAGAAGGAAGAGATCCACTTACCGATGTCTTGCGCAAATGGTCGATCCAATCTCCTTTGTTTGCCGCTTGCTTCCAGATCCAAGTCTTTTCACGGGCCCAGCTACACGAGATCCTGCAAATAAGACAAGAAAAGGAAACTACAAGAGGCATGCATTCATAATCGATTCAAGGATTAGCATAAATCAAAGACGCAAGTAAGACAATACACCATTGAAACACATGCGAATAGAAGAACCTCAAATGCTTTATTAATATATGGAAGTAAGGTTCAGGCGGTGATACAACCATGAGAGGTCCAATCCAGCATCACCTTCCCGACGGAGAGAGATCTCTTCTTCACCTCCCTCAAGCAATCACCCAATACTCACAACTGTAAACCAACAGCAATTCTTTGCACCAAATTCCGGCCTCCTGATCCCATGGGATGAGATCCTTATATAGAGTTTTGGAGTGAAGATAAGTCAGCTTGATGTGTGACTTGTTGTCCTCTTCAACTCCAGTTGTTCTTCAGTTCTTCACTCGGAGTTTCTACCTTCCATTAGGAGTTTTAGAAGCTCTTAACTCATCATTAGGCGAATCTTATGATCAAGTGTCTTTTTGGAAGCTTCCTGGGCACTGGCACATTGAGAAAAAGATTCCTCCACATGTCAAAGTACGCCCAGCGCAGGTAGCCTTTGTTGCACTTGCTATGCAGCGCAGGTACACCATAGAGCTTTTGACATTCAGCGCAGATGCTTAGTGGAGCAGCTGCTTTGATCCAAAACTGACTTGTTTTTGAGTGTTTTTCAGTGGAGAACTGATTTGCAGTGCTGTGGTTTGCTGACCTTGTTCCTCTAAGGGTAATAACAACATGTTTAGGGACTTTGGATCCCTTAGATTATTGACATTTCATGCTCTATGCTGTAAGGCACAAAAATGTCTATAACAGTTGCCCCCTAAAGTATGAGGTCGTTTATCGGGTGAAATGCTTTATTAGGAGGATCCGAAGTTCATTCAATCGTCGGGAGGTGACCTGTAACAAAATACAATACAATACATTATCTTTTCATACTTTCTTTTCATGATCTAGCTGATGCGGGGATTTCCCATGCTCAGCTTTATAAATACATTTGTTGTACATAAACAGACGATCGTCTGATAATAGACTGATAATTCTCTGCTTTCAATTATCATCCTTTCAGTAGGATGATCATCTGCTGCACATGTCTATGTTTTTATCTCCTGAATATATATCGCAGCCCGGATGGATGAAACTAGATCCGGGGTCTTCAAACTTGTCCAATCTTCACTCTAGTACAAGTCAATCCATGTGAGAATTTCTTGAAGTCGAACACGGAAAGACGTCGCTTGATTACCAGTCAATAATGTAAACTGTTAACAAGCGCGAGAGGAATCACCGATAATGATGATGACCCTCAAGGTACTACAGCACAATTCACGTGGTGTGAATATAGGATCTGACGTCGAACACCACGCAAAGTCTCCTGGTCGAAGGTCATTAATGTATACCTATCGCCGGGAGTGAGAAACTTGCCATTGAGGCATGCAAGCTTCAAAGTACTGAGGGGGTGTTCCTAGATCAACTTCTTGGATAATGAGCTGATGTCGACAAGAAGTGATCCGTCAAAGGAGGGCCTTAATGAATCCCACATCAGTGACACGGAACGGAGCTAGTGATGATGGTGAAAACGATCTGTGAAATATGATTCAGGGTGGCGGTCATGGAAGGATGAAAGATGATGTACGGTAGTGGATGGGACCCGGTTGACACTTTCTGAATGACATCTCTTGAACATATAACGACACTGATGTGATGGATCGGTAGCATTACCCCATGTATGGATGGTATGGCGAGACCATGGTGAAGGGACCGGTGAATGATAATAACCCAACCCGATATTTACGGAGGCAAAAGTGTCATGTTCAAGAGCGACTTGCTACCATTAAGCTTTGAGGTTCTTCCCAATTTTTCCCCAGTCATTTCTGACCAGTACCTCTTTATTTTTGTCAAGCTTGAGGAGGATAACATATGCTTGTTCTATAACCTGCCCTTCGGGCAAGCCCATCGCTATGTTTTAACGAGCTTAACGATAGGGAAACTCGTTCTCGTCTGAAGACAAGTTTGTCATTATCTAATATTTTTAACGAGCCCAGCGACAAAGGCAACTCGGTCCTTTTCATCTTTAGAGAGTCTGAAAAGGGTACATAAAGTGGACTCCAGGGGTCCTTTTTCGTCATCTAATCCCTTAAGTCCGAAAAAGTATAAAACAATACAGAAGGGATGAATGTTCGATATCTTTATCGAGTCGAACTAGACAAGCGCTCGATCTTTTTGTGCAATAATCCCTCAGGTCCAAAAAGATTAAAATCTAGAGGAGGGATAGCTCTTCCGGTCCTTTTAACGAGCTGGAAGGCCAAAACTCGGCAAACTTTTCATATTTTACGAGTCAGTGAAAAGAGCTCAAAGAAGACTCGTCTTTTGAGGAACGAGTGATAAACAGGGATAGCAGCAGATTCCAGGTACAGGTTGGAATTTTCCAATCACGGCAGTATTACAAGGATGGCTAGGTGGGATCACTCTTCGCAGCTATTCCTCAAAATAGGTAAACAATCAAGTGGATGTGAATGATCGGCCAAATGAAAAGTGGAGGTGACGGTACACAAACACGACCAAGGCTTTTATGGCTGATGAATTTACGGTCTCAAATGGTTATTTACCGGTTCATTTTTTTGAATGAGCTTGAACTCTGGGGAAAGCCTGCTCACAAGCTTATGTTTATTTTTTAACGAGCATGAATTTCCGCATTAAAACTGCTCGGATCTTGCGTTTATTTTTTAACGAGCATGAACTTTGCCAAAACTGCTCGTTCTTTTGCATGCCCCCAGCATCATAATAACGCATGTCAAAGGAGGGTGCCCCCCAAGCTTCATTGCATTCAACTTGGTGGTTGGAATGAAGGTTTACCTTTGAATTTTGAAAAGGGGATTTGTTTCATTTTTTAATGAGGTTGACATAGTAAAAGAACTATCCTCATGACTCCTTGTTTCATTTTTTAACGAGGTTGACACGAGATAAGAACCGTCCTCGGGGCCCACTGTATTTACAATATTTCCATTAGGGCGATGATCCATGCTGACAAAATATTTAGGAATCTTCCGAATCCGTTGGATATAGAAGATTCCATATTGTAGGTTTCCACTGTGGCTACTTCCGCCAGATTACCTGCCGGCGGTAGGGCAAAAGTACCCATTAAGGCAGGGTCTTTTAGGAGACCTATTCCAATATTTTGGAGCGATTGATTACTTTCATGGATCATTGTGCTGCTTCCCGTAACTTGAGAACTGTTGGGGAGAAATGTTTGTTGGTCGACGATTGTGATTTTTCCTTGAAAAGGAAATACAATCCTCCTGAAGTAGGTCGACACAACTGCAGCCATGGCATATATCCAAGGCCTTCCCAGTAGGATGTTGTAATCAAGGTTTCCATCGATTACTTCAACATCAACTTCTACTGTTTTGCCCCCTAGTTCAACTTGCAAGTTACTTAAAATCCCGTATGGAGTGTATGATCGTCCATCAAATGCTTTTAATGTCGTTGACGATTTTGACAAGGGTGGTGAGCCTAAATTTTTCCAGCAACTCATCGACATAAGACATGTAGATGCCCCCTCATCAATAATTGTTCGATGAACAGTTTTGTTGAGGGCTTTCACTTGAATAAGGAAAGCTAGTTGAGCTGGTAACTGAGGGTCATATCCTTTATGATCAAAGGCCACAAGATTGGAATCCATTAGGCCAATCCCACTTATCGCTGATAGTAAAGCTTGCTCTTGGGAGGGGCAATTTTGCGGTACCTCAAGTGTCGACATAGCGGACGACGATTGGGCCAGGTCCTCTATTATATTATAATTCTGTGCTATTTTTGCACGAGGATTAAATGTTGATTTGTGTACTACTCCCTTTTGCGACTTTATCATTGGTTTAGGAACGATGGGTGGCACAACTTTGGTCAAAGTTGTTGTTGAACTACTAGGTTGTTTATTCGCCTTGTTGTTCAACTGCTTTGGATTCCCGTGATCTTTATTCCTTGTCAAAGCATTATTTTGCTGCTTGGAGGTGGACAACATAAGCACTTGGGATCGGGAAGCATTTTGATTAGCAACCAGATTTTGTCTTGGACTAGGAAACGGATCAGTCAATACTGCTGGGGTTTTTGACTCTTGAAGAGTTTCTTAACTTCAGCTATATGTGGACAATCTTTCGTCCAATGATCCTCATCGCATATATGACACCCTGTCGGGGGTTTCCCTTTCCTTTTCTTTTTCTTCTTGCCACCTGGTTGCTTCAGTTGTTTGCCCTTGTCGGTCGACATGGCATTTATTTCTGAGGAAAGAAATTCTTCATTTGCATTTTGACTAGAAATTTTGTGTTTGCCAGTCACGCCATTGCTAGTGTGAGGGTCAGTATTCGATTTAGGAGGGGGAGGAATTGAAAATTCAGGTCTAGGGGCGTCAGGTATTTTGTCGTAGAGCGTGCCAGACTGAGTATATACTAAGTCTAAATATTGAGCACGAGCAATGACCTGCTCCTCTGTTACGACTCCCCCCTTGGCCACATCTTCCGTTATAGCCGGAAGTAACGACTTTATAAACCATTCAGCTAACAGCTGATCGGGAACGTAAGTTTTCACCATCCTACGACGACGTCGCCACTCATGTATATGATCAGATATGTGAGTGGCCGTTGTCTGTTTGAAGTTGGTAAGGAGTTCTGTTCCCGTTTCATACCTTATCGGTAATTGAAAATGGGTTAAGAAAGTCGTGGCTAAGGAGCTGAAATTGTCGAAAGAGGCTCTTGGCAATTCAATATACCATTTAGCTGCTGGACCTGTCAATGTCCTCTGGAAGAGGCGAAGTCTTATCGAATCATCGTTTAGAGTGTTCGATGAACACCACAGATGAAAAGTCATGACGTGATTCGACGGGTCTTCACCTGGATTTCCATTGAATTTAGGAATGTCCGATGGAAGTTTATGCGGAATTGCTGGCCACCAAGGGGCATAAGCAATTGGATCATTCGTCAGCCGGTTTAGATCTGGTAATTCTAGAGTTGCTACAAAGGGCAACTGTTGGTTCAGGTTAGGCGAAGCATATCCAAGATAAGATGGTATCGCCTGAGCAATGGGTCTTTGTAGACCAGCATAATGCTGACAACTTTGACAAAGTTGATGGGCATAACCATTATAGCATGGTTGCCCATTACTTACAAAGACTTGTTGCTCAGGTCCTTGATATGATTGCTGGAATGGCGGTTGTTGAGATTGAACCAGCTCTGGTTGTTGGACCATTTGCTGTTGACCAATACTGGATGATTGACCAAGATGAGGAGTCACAGTACTTGTTTGAGCCTAAGTCACTCCAGATAAGGAGGCACTACCCTGAGATTGTGATTGAGCCGCTCAGACAAGAGGTTGTTGTATTACAACAGGTAGCGCTTGTACTTGCGACGCATTCGCCATAGCAGGTGTGGTGGTAATATTCGACGCAGGGTGTACTGGTTGCATTGAATATACAACTCCTGGTTGTTGGGGCAGTATTGGTACCCAACTGCTGGATGTAATTCCAGTTTGACCTGAACCTTGTTGTAAACTCCCATATGGTTGTTCTCCTGGACGGAACAATGAAAGAGCATACTGCCCTCCATATGGTGGAAATCCAGTACTTAAAGGGTAAATTGGCCTTTGAAGACACATTGGACTAGTTTGTTGAGTTTCAACATAAGAAGTACCAGATGATAATCCGGATGAAGAAATAGGAACTAACCATATCGTTGTCCCTGATGGGACTCCGGCTTGTTGTTGACAATTTGCCGGGACAGATGGTATACGGCGAACATCGTTGGAGTAGCAGCAGGAGGTTCTGCTGCTGCTGTGTCAGATGACACAGTCTAGATGTCGACGGTTGTTCAGACATATCTAGTCTATCCAAAAGATTTCTTAGCGATTCTACAAGAACTTACGATGCCAAAAGACTAACTTCGAAGATCAACGCAGGAATAGGAGGTGATTATGTTCCGTTTAAAATGAATTTTATATGACGACGCTTTAGACACAACTTGCTTTTTCACTTTTAAGAGTCGAGAAAAAGCTAAAGATGACTATAGTCTCCTTCGATGTATTAACGAGCCCGAAGTGACAAATGCTCGGATGGACTTTTTTAGTTATAGAGTTTGAAAAAGGCCAAAAGAAACTACTCTGGAGTTCTAGGCAGAGGGTGTGCCAAACCTTTCGCGAAACCACAGAATACGTTTTACGGTACGAGTGGTCGATCTTCGTGAATGCTGTGTGTTCACTGCATCGCGATCAGTAGGGCGGTCGACATGACTTCCTATGGATAAAGGCTTTGTTCCTATAGGGGTCTCCCAATATACGCGACGGTACGCGGGAGCACAAATCCGTATTAGTGCTATCGTCCCTCAGGAGGAATCACCCACCTTCGTAGAGATCGACAGTCACTATGTTTAACGACGCCAGAACATGTCTCTACCTAGACCTCTACTGTGTTTCGTTATGTTTCAAAGTGTTGTTATGTAAATTCAGTTCGTTTTAGGTTGATCTTGCTTAGCAGTTTGCCTTTACGGATCACCACGTGATGTATGATACAACTCCTAAATGCAGTCTAAGAATGATAAGCAATCTTTTTCAATTCTTTCAACTTATGAAAATCTTAACTACTGAGGGAAAAGAAAGACATCATCTTTTCAAACAGATCATAGAGCACACACTGATGCACTTTTCCTAAATCGACATGCAAACTGTCAAAATGCACATGCACAATGCAAGTATTTCTTTTCTCCTTCCTTAATGTTGATGTATTACAAAAAGAAAGCTGTTGTATGATTTCGAATTCAATTTCAAGCGAAAGCAAACAAGTTTTGTCCAATAATCAAAAGAACACCTTAAGATTCACTCGTTTCAACACAAGAAATATTGAAATTCGAACCATATAACGAAAGCAAATGCTCAAGCAGCTATGAACAACAATAAACTAGCTCTTAGAATCACAATGACACTTTATCACAGGTCTAGATTCAAGAGGCCACAACAAGACTAGTTCACTTTCGTTATGGGAAACTGTAAATGAATATAAGAAATACAACAAGAACAATCACAGTTTCTTCATACAACTAAGGCGGAATGATGGCAAAGAAAGATAGTTTCAGATGGGTATACAGGTTGACAACAGGCTGCAAAAACAATACTGAAAAACTGGGCAACAGAAAGCAGGGGAACCCCAGTTGCACAATGCAAAACTGGATCAGCGCAGGTAGAACACTGTCAGTTTGACATTCAGCGCAGGTAGCCCCTTCGGGACCTACGTTGCAGCAGGTAGCCTTCACTGCAGCTGCACTGAAGAGAAAACTCTCGTCTCTCTTTGGTTCCGGGTCACAGATTGCTCAAAAATCAATGGTTTTTGGCCAAATCAGAGGCTATCAGTCAAGTATACACTAGAGGATGATTAAAGGAAGATGAACACTATCACAAAGAGCTAATAAGAGTCCTTGTGGATCAGCTCTTCAAATCATAAACATGCCCAGAACTGAGCTAGAGTAGCTGCCCTCTACTTTGCCTTCGAATGATTCGAATGCAGTTCGATTCGGTACTCCCTTTGTTTAAGAAATGAATAGCAAGAAACACAAGCTACCAACAAGACACGATCCCCAGCGGAGTCGCCAGTCTGTTGTGGGGGAAAGTATCCAACTCGGAATGACCCTAACCCACTCTAAGGGTGACAGTTCCTTAGCAACAGCTGAAAGCAAAGCTATCTAAAGTTTCTTCTTTATGACATGCAAGAGGTAGAAGGAAGAGATCCACTTACCGATGTCTTGCGCAAATGGTCGATCCAATCTCCTTTGTTTGCCGCTTGCTTCCAGATCCAAGTCTTTTCATGGGCCCAGCTACACGAGATCCTGCAAATAAGACAAGAAAAGGAAACTACAAGAGGCATGCATTCATAATCGATTCAAGGATTAGCATAAATCAAAGACGCAAGTAAGACAATACACCATTGAAAACACATGCGAATAGAAGAACCTCAAATGCTTTATTAATATATGGAAGTAAGGTTCAGGCGGTGATACAACCATGAGAGGTCCAATCCAGCATCACCTTCCCGACGGAGAGAGATCTCTTCTTCACCTCCCTCAAGCAATCACCCAATACTCACAACTGTAAACCAACAGCAATTCTTTGCACCAAATTTCGGCTCCTGATCCCATGGGATGAGATCCTTATATAGAGTTTTGGAGTGAAGATAAGTCAGCTTGATGTGTGACTTGTTGTCCTCTTCAACTCCAGTTGTTCTTCAGTTCTTCACTCGGAGTTTCTACCTTCCACTGGGAGTTTTAGAAGCTCTTAACTATCATCATTAGCGAAATCTTATGATCAAGTGTCTTTTTGGAAGCTTCCTGGGCACTGGCACATTTGAGAAAAAGATTCCTCCACATGTCAAAGTACGCCCAGCGCAGGTAGCCTGTTTGCACTTGCTATGCAGCACAGGTACACCATAGAGCTTTTGACATTCAGCGCAGATGCTTAGTGGAGCAGCTGCTTTGATCCAAAACTGACCTGTTTTTGAGTGTTTTTCAGTGGAGAACTGATTTGCAGTGCTGTGGTTTGCTGACCTTGTTCCTCTAAGGGTAATAACAACATGTTTAGGGACTTTGGATCCCTTAGATTATTGACATTTCATGCTCTATGCTGTAAGGCACAAAAATGTCTATAACACTATCAGTGGCATGTGTTTTCTTATAAAGAAAACTCATGCATGCAATCAAGGATCATCCTTGAAAATTACACAGTTTTGGAAGAGATCATCCACTTGGTAAAGAGGTTTTCCACTTGGTTGAAGGTGAATCATCCCAGAGGAACAATGCAAGGAAATAGGAGCTTGGAGGGCAGAGAGGAAGGCTGGAGAGAAGCCAGGATTGCCTGTGAGCATCTGTGAGGATTGTACTGAGAGCTGGATAGCTATGGGAGCTAAGGCTTTGTATAATTCCTATGTATTTCCACCTGTATGATAATACAATAGTGTGGGGTTTTTAGCTGAGGCTTTCCCCAAAGTATTTTCATGTGTACTGTGCATTGATTCTTCTTCTTCTGGTTATATTGTTTAGCTCAATCTTTAAGCTTCCACAAATTGATAGTAGAAGTAGGTTATAGTATTCTGCTTTGAATTATATTGGATTATTGGGTTAACCTACCATTAGATTTTCTACATGGTATTGGAGCCAAGTTTGTAGAAATTTTCTACATAGTATCGGAGCTATGAATAGTATAATGAGAAGAGAATTCGAAGTTTGAAGTTCGGGGTTGCAGGTGCAAATTGAATTCATATCATACTTCAAGGTTGGCCAATGGCGTTCTATGGCTTGAGACTCAAGTATGCCTTGGAAGGTAGCTCGAATTACATAGAATGGAAAGATAGAATGGAGGCTGTATTAGAAGACAATGGCTTGAAAGGGTTCATTGATCAATAAATCCCAAAGCCAACTTCAACTAATGCACAAGAGTTGGCTGAGTGGAAGAAGTGTGTGGAGAAGGCGAGACGGATCATCCTTGAGGGAGTTCGAGACCATATTGTCTTGAGTCTCCATCGAAAGGATACTCCATTTTCAATGTGGAAGACATTGAAGGACCTCTACCAGAACAATAGCAACCAGAGGAAATTGGCACTCAAGGATAAGCTTCAAAGAATCAAGATGGAGAAGGGTGATACTATTTCCATGTATTTGAACAAGCTCATCACCTACAGAGATGAGCTTGGTAGTGTGGGAATAACTACTGCCGATGACGATATGGTGAGCCTCACTCTCCTTGGCCTTCCAAAGAGTTGGAATAGCTACTAGGAATCTATGAATGGAAGGGAGAAACTACCGGATTAGGAACGACTGTGGTCGGATCTTATGCAAGAGGAGATCAAGAGAAGCACACGAGATGGTTCTTCATCCAAGGATGATGATGAAGAAAATATGGCCTTAGCAAGTAAGGCAAGGAAAGGGAAGGGGAAGGCTTTCCATTCCAAATTGAATTCTTCTCATGGAGGGAAGAAGGGTGACATGTCTAAAGTAAGATGCTTTAATTGTCACGAGATGGGACATTATTAGACTAATTTCCCATCGAAGAAGTCCAAGAAGGGATCCTTGGAAGGATTGGAAGGTGAGGCATTAGCCTCTCAATTCGAAATGGACTTTACCCTTATCGCATGCATGGTGTCATCGATGATGGGTTGTGTCTAGTATCTTGATAGTGGAGCCTCATTCCACATGACTGGTGATAAAATTTTATTAAGTTTCTTGGAGGAGAAAGACCTCAAGATGCACATAGAGATGGGTGACGACGAAAGGTATAGTGTTTCAGGAGTGGGCACGATTGCTTTTCAAAGGGAGCATGGAGCTCCTCTCACCTTGATAGATGTGATGTATGTGCCTAGACTGAAGAAGAACTTGGTATCGATCACAATGTTGGAGGACAAAGGCTAGGATGTTGTCTTCAGAAAGGAAAGGCGTTCTTAAGACACATAGCCATGGGTCAGACCAAGAGGATAGGGATTCAGGTGAAGAATCTCTATAAACTAGAGGTATATGATTGTTCGAAAGGAGAATTGGTGCAAATCCATGACATTGGCGAGTTGTGGCACAAGCAGTTGGGCCATTTTCATCATGGGGCTTTGAAGATAATGTAGCAGATATCTACAGGACTTCCCAAAGGTAAACTTGAGCAAGTTGACACATGCAAAGGTTCTACCTTGGGAAAGTACCACCATTCTTCCTTTCATGATCGAGACAGTCGAGCGAAGGCTATCTTAGAGCGAGTTCATA